>OU830593.1:99134146-99759146 GCA_917563855.2 Limnephilus lunatus | reverse complement strand
ACGAAGCTTGTGAGTAGTCACCGTTTAGGTATATTGTTTTTTTCCATTTTTTCGCTAGTTAATAATGAAAACATTGCTAAATAATCTAATAAACAAATGCGTACTCGGGATATAATAGTGTGATGCACTACTTAAGTGCCTGATAATTCAAGAGAGTCAATTATTTATTTAGCGCGAAACCCAATCTTGCGTTAAAATTGTCAATGTATCCCAATCGTACAGCAAGTACCGAAATATATGCAAGTTTCTAACTAAAGATAAATAACACAGTATTAACTGCGTTTTGTGATATGCACAAAGAAAGGTGATAATGTGGAACGCATAATAATACTTACTGCCAGTGGTGTTGTGACAAACTCCCTGGTCCCGGGCAAACCCATAATCCGATCCTCAATTGCCTTTTTTAGTGAAAGAGCTTTTTTTTTAATTCATAACTGTATAAAGACAGATATCATTGATATCTAGCTAGATTTTTGTTAGTAGTTAATTTGGCATCGCGTCTAGTTTATGTTTATACCCAATTATCGAGTCATGAGTTCGATTCTTCGACCGGCTTAGTCCTTTCTATATTCCACAGAGTCACAAAGAACATTTTCAGCTTACCGTGGTTTTTTTACATTAGATCCACGCAGGAAAATAATTCCCCTCTTTGAGGATCATCTACGTGGAGGATATTTTTTGGAAAGGAAGGAGAGAAAATTTTAGGACAAACAAAGTATGAGGGGTGGGGAGGAATCTGCGGGTCAGTATATCCAGAAGAAACGTACTATGAATCCAACCCTCCTACTACGGTGCAAGGTGATGTTCCGAGAGTGTCCTGCTGCAAAAGGTCTCCCTCAACCAGTCTCTACCAATCCGGACTGGCACGCAGTTGGTTTAGTTATAGATGAGTATTGATCAGGACACGGAATTCCACAAATTTACCAAAAAAATAAATTTTATGCCATTTTGAGTTTTATAAATTTTAAGAAAATTATTACCCCTGATATAAAACCCCCTTTTGCACCGCCCAATCAGTAATTCGCGTTTCCATCCCGTAAAAAAATATCCCCGACAAAATATCCTCCGACAAAATATCCTACGGACAAAACATCCTGCAACAAAATATCAACTAAAACCAAACCTAACCTTACTTAACCTAACCTAACTTAACCTAACCTTACTTAACCTAACCTTACTTAACCTAACCTTACTACCTAACCTCACTTAACCTAACCTTACTTAACCTAACCTCACTTAACCTAACCTTACTTAACCTAACCTTACTTAACCAAACCTTAACCTAACCTAACATAAATTAAATTAACAAAAAAATGGGACAAAAATAATTAAGATATCCTGTAAAGACATAGTAAAATGGTTGTTCATAGTGAATGTTCATAAATAGTAAAATGGGACAAAAAAAATGCAGATAACAATAATTTATTGTCCTTACAGAATGGCTGTATTATTTTCGTAGCATTTTTTTGTTGGTTAGGTTAGGTTGGGTTAGGTTAAGTTAGGTTAGGTTAGGTTAGTTTAGGTTAGGTTGGGTTAGGTTAGGTTAGGTTGGGTTAGGTTAGGTTAGGTTAGGTTATAGTAGATATTTTTTTGGTGGATATTTTGTCCGAAGGATATTTTGTCGGGGATATTTTGTCGCGGGATGAAAACGCGCGGAACCGCCCAATCGGAGAGCACGCCACTGTCGCCTGCACTGACCTTCGCGAAACCTGCTCCAAGTCTCCACATTAATGAATTGGTTAATAATAAAACTACGTGGTTATTAGCATTGCGTATTACTTTGTCGTGCTGGCTTGAAGGTGTAATGAATATTCAGCCATGTTTTCATTCAACTTGACGGGCTGCTGTACCAACACTAACGCCAGTAAAAATTCAAACGGCAAAGGAGATTATTTATCAATAACACTAGATGCGTATTTCATAAGTCTGTTTTCCATTCTCGACTTCGCCTGTATTTTATTTCAGATTACATCATTTTTTTTAATATTTGGCAACAGAACTAAAGACAGGTAGTGATTTTTTTTTTATCAGCCAACCCATATTTTTTTTTACATTAGACACAGCAGGACACCCTGAGGAAAATAATTGGACTGTGGGACCCCTCAGGACTTGTATTATCTTAGGGGATGCTGTGTGGAGGGTCTTATTAAGGAAAGGAAGGAGAGGACGTTCTGCGAAGGAAAAAGTATGTGGGGTGGGTAGAAATCTGGGGTCGGTGTATCCAAGAGTGACGGACGTATGAATCTATCCTTACCACTGGGGTGCAAGGCAATGTTCCGAGAGAGTCTTTTTAGGTGAAAAGATCTCCCTCAACCAGTCTATCCCGATCCGGCTTGTTGGTGGACAGACGCATCCGCCGCCAAGATCCGGACAAATCTCACCCCATGAACCCGGGCACCCCTACTAAGTTACCCAACGTAGCGAGCCACTTGGGGTGACCTATGACAAAGGTGTTGGCAAAGATATAGAAATATCTTATTATTATTATTTGCCATCTCAACACAGGTGTTTCACACCTAGTGAGATGGGCAATACGTCATTATTAATGTAATACTAATGTAATATGAAAATAAATAAAAAATCTGTAGGTGTTGGTTATCCAATAAATAGTTCCGGGGCGGCGGTACCCATACCCGCCTCCCAAATTGATGCACCTTGTGATTGAATTTGTCGGAAACTCCAAAGGAATATAGTTCTGGATGGAAAGGACATTACTATTTGAAAACCGATGAATTTTTTGCTAGTTATTCATCGACCATTAGAGGTGTTGAATTTGAGAAAAACTTTTTCAGAAATGTAAGTGTAGTTACTAACCGGCTTTGCCCGAGTTTCAGCAATAATCTTTTGATTGAGTTTTATTCATTGAACAACATGTACCTAATCCAAAAATGTAGCATTGCGAAAAAAGTGTAAGTACACCAAAATAGAAATTTCAAAGTTCCTTTGCTCATGATGGAAATTACGTGCCTAGCTGAAAATATTTTTGTTGAATTTTTGTTGAGTTGAGTTTTTCAGATTTATAAATAAGGATGAAAAAAAATGTATAAATGCATTTAACGCCACAGTATTTTCGCTTACACAGGGAAATCAAAATTACATAAACCATCTCAGAACCCATTAATTTTTATTTGCTCATGAGTTACGAGTAATACCTATTTATGCTTCAGAGTTAATATTCTTTCCCAACGCTGTCAAATGGGACAACTTGCAAGTACACTTCAGTTAAAATATAATAATACTTGATCAGAAATTTATGACTGAAAATTAATATAGGCACTAACTTTAACTCTCGGTTTTACGGTCAATATAACTATGACATTAAAGAAAAGGATGTTATTGCACATATTTAAAATAAACCTAAAGTTCGTTTATTTATTAGAAGGTAAGTGCATATTTTTCTGTTTTGGTGCTGAGTGCGATATGTGATTAAAGTATTGCTTAATCTATCGTGTTTTTTTAATAATTACTGGTTGTACGGGTATTTATCTACAACATGGAATGGATAGTTTATTAGTTATTATATGGTTGCATCTTACTCTATAAGAGCTTTATTTGAGTAAAAATTATTGTGGGTGGATTTTGGTCTACGATTTGACACTTAAAAAAACGATAATTTCGTTTACACATTTGGAAAACCTAGCGTCAACACGCTCGTACCACGCGATATGTACTGTCCCGTTTCTACAATATAATTATAACGAAGGGAAGGGGGTTCGCGGGAGAGGGTTCGAGGGAGGGGAAAAGTGGGGAAGGTGTAAGGGAAACGCGTGAGGAGAAGATGGAAACCTGGAAGGGGGTTTGCGGAATGGGTGCACAGAAGAGAGGGAAGGTGAGCAATGTAAAAGAGAAAAGCGAGAGAGAAAGGGGACTTAGGAGGGGAACGGGGGTGGGGAGGGTGGTGTCCACCAGGTGGGGTGACGGAGCGATGGGAGACGAGGAAGGGATTGCAAAGGAGACATACTAACGGTAGGGGAAAGCAGGGGGACATGGGACACACTGGTGAGGGGTGACGAAGGGGTGGGGATGAGGGAAGGATTCCAAAGGAGACATATTAAAGGTAGGAAACAACAGGGGTTAAATTTTTGAAATCCATGCCAAAAGGACTTCAATAAATTGAATTAATACAAAAATACTGAGTGGTATTTCAACGCATACTCGATACTCGTTAGTTACTTTGTAAAAAATATGAGCGTAAACTTCCAAACAAAAAAAAGACCCAAATTCGAGGTTTTACTCATAAAGTTAAATATAAAAATTAATAAAAATTGTGACATTACTTTTAATTATCGAATTTTTAAACTGTTTTTTTCTCTTATTGGTCACGCCGCGGTCGCACGTCAGCGTCGGCACACGTATTTGATGTGTGTTTGATTTGGCTTTCAGGAATCGGGCGCCGCGGCGCTAGCGATTTTTCACAATTTATTTATATTTTTAAACATTCAAAAATAATTACATTTGTCTTGTTTTGCGGATGACGACATATGTTTTAGACTTTGATTTCAATTTTTCTGTGGGTGGCAATAATTATAAAGTATATATTAAGTTAGCGCCGTTTTGTGAAAAAATCACCATATGTTATGTGTATCTGTTTATATTATAGGTAACTCAGAACGGGAGTCGTAACACAGAACATAAGAAAAAAAAATTTGAGATGATGGCGAATTTATTTTATTTTGATAGTTTTCTTTTGACCCAGTCCACCATCTGGAAAACTCTGAAAGAAAAATAGTAAGCAAGTTGCTCTTTAGTGGCTTTTGTTTTTGGAAGATTAATAAACTTCTAATTCAATAAACTCTTCAGAAATAAACCACTTTTAATAATACACAGTTTTTTCTAAAGAGCAAATTTAGTCATATATCACTTGATAGATGCCACACAAGTCTTGCAAACCAACTTGCACGGTAATAAAAGGGATGGATTCATACATCCGTCACTCCTGGACACATTGACCCCCAGATTCCTAACCACCCCTCATACCTTTTTCCTTCCCAGAACTTTATCTCCCTCCTTTCCCTAAAAAGACCCACTACACAGCATCCCCAAAGATGACATAATGGAAATATCGTTATAAAAAATAATTACAATGGTTTTCGAGCGAATATATTTTGTCATCGTATTTTCCTAACTCAGTTGGTTATTAAACCGTAAAAATTTATGCTGTTTATCGACTTTGCGAATAGTACCTACGCTCACTTAATTTAATTACATATTTTTGAAATGTGAGTACATTATGGCTTACGGTAACTCGACAGTGATATTTACTATAAAATTATATTTTAATGTGCCATATTTGACAATTTCAAACGTAAAATCGACTTCAAAAATACCTTTAATAATAAGTTTATATGAATATCAAAGGAATTTACACACAGTGTCAATTTTTTGTACTTACACGCTGGAATAAGTAGTTTTATCCTTTATGCATTTGAATGAAAATTTCTTTTTACTTTTGTTATTCGGTGGTACATTCTCTCTGCTCACTTTTTCAGATCACTTAGTCATATTTTGTGTAAGTGGGGATACCGTATTTTCCCCAAACCGACTGCATATAGCATATAAGTATGCCGGGGGGGCAATTGTCGGCGAATTTAACTGTCATGGAACCACGGCTTACTTTAGCAGGCTATTTTTATAATCTGAACTATTCCTGCTACATGATTATTCAGGGGAAGGTGGTAGGTAGATAATTACAATAACACCGAAGAAGTTTATAAAGTATTTGATGAAAACCTGAACATTCCCATTCAAATAAAATACATTGTCATACATTGTGCGTTTTACGCTTCAAATAGCTTAAAAGTATTATAAATAACTGATTATCTGCTTTTCCATCATTTCATTTCAAAATTCAAAATTTCAGCCACTTCATTTAAGTAAATTAACATTTTAGATATTTTATTCTTATTTATTTAATTAATCTATGTATTATTTCAAAAGATTATTGATCTCTCTTATGCAAACAATAATAACACTGATTTAATCAAGGACTAACCTTATCAAAAACCTCTTCTGAAAAAAGACATTTTTACAATTACAAAATTTCAAAATTCACATAACCATAAAAAGTTCTTTATGACAATGTGCCGTTATTTTATGCACTTTTTGCAGTATTGCATGCCTGCAAAATCTCAGATTACAGCGTTCGTTATGACAGTAGAACTATTTTTAGATGTTGCAGTTGGTGTCAAAGTATCTCTGTCCCCGTTTATCTCGCACGAACGATAGAGAGAGAATGAGAGATGTTGTTGAGCAACATCGCTACTGGTAGGAGTAATCCATTCAAGAATAATTATTATAATACGTACTTTCAATTATCCGAAGGGAAACAGAGCTTTGATTCGCGTCGTGCGAAATAGGCTTACATAGACAACTTGCATAAAGATAATGTATCTGTGATTTAACTGTACTGTATTTACATGAGATTGAATTCAAGACTGGTTTAGGCACATGAAATATATGTTAGAGGCTTAGAGGAACGACTGCGCGTCCTTTTTCACAACAAAAAAATTTTGGTTTTGAAGCCAAAATACTTATAACAATACGGAATAATTATTTTTTAACCAAAAAGGTGTAGCAAATATCTAATAGTACGTGTGCTAATTTATTTATTTATTTAAAATTACAAAATGCTGGCACCTGGCATGCGTTGAATGCCATTCAAAGAAATATTTTTTTCTCCCTGCATATCCACTCTCATGCGTTCCCCTTCCCCTCCTGCGTTCCCCTTCCACCTTCCTTGCCTTCCTCCTCCCTCGACACCCTTCCCGCGAACCCCACCTCCTTCCTTACCATCCCCCTCTGCCTTCCCTCCCTGCCACTAAAATATACGAAATAAACACATTTTCAAACCACTCGCGCATCACCTTTAGTATTTTTTTATACAAATTCCATAACGCCAGAGCTTACCATTATATATAGAAACACTCTTTTGCTAAAATGCAATGTTCTGTAAAAATTTTGAGTCAATCCATCGATTACTTTCCACGATTTGCAGACCCAAACATACGGAACCTAATTTTTTTTATTTGTGTAAGTAGTACGGCCGGCGTAGCGCAGCGGTAAGGCGCTTGACTCGCCCACCGAAGGTCGCGGGATCGAATCCCGGCTTGGCAAATAAATTTAATTTGATTAATAAGGGTTATTTCATAATTTATTCATTTAAAATAATATATAGTATATTTGCGGCACGTTCCAGAGTGGAAGATACTCTCTGTACCGCCCTGGTGTAAGACCACCATTCAGAATTGAAACGTTGCTTTAAATGGCATTAGCCGTGTTTGGTGACCAGATCTGAAGAGCCAGGTACTTCCCCGCCTTTCTCTTCCTTATCTCCTTCCCCTCCCAACTACCCTCAGCCTCACAACATACCCCAATTGGGGATGCCGTAGTCTCACTGACTTCAGACGGGAGCAGTTGGGGCTCTTGTGCGGTATTCATATAAAAAAGGCCATAAAAGAAATCTATTTTTCTAGAGGAAAAATAGATTTCTTTAATGGCAACCTTAGCAATTATTTGTGAGTTAATGATTAAATATTATTTTACTGAGGAGTGTAGGATTAGACAATTTATGTTTGCGAAAATCGTGTATTCTAAAATAATGAAATATTTCAAAAGCTGTCCGATGCTGCGGATGATCCCGCAGTTTATTGATTCTTTTGAATTCAATACTTTAAGCATTGTATACTTTTTAACACACCGTGCCGAGAGAAAATAATATAACGTCATCCAATATTCCGGCTTGATATTCATTTCAAATAGATTCGCTGTTTTTAAACGTGTCCCAAAATGAAATAATGTTTAAGGCTCTTTCAGATTTTGATTTTACAAACAATACAGGACAGATAATTTATTGATTTCAGGACACACAGGACTTTACAAACAATACATAATATATGCAATTGGAAAACTTCGGTAAAATGTTTACAATCGCTTACCAATGTTTTTTTTTGTAAATTTCGTTTACCACTTTACAGGAAACTTAAATCCACATTTAATTACACAAATTTACATATTAAAAAATATTTTTGTTACTTCACTTTTTTTCGTTTGACATAAAAATGATTTTTTATAAAGTAGACAACCTTGACCGGGTGAACTCTTTGGCTATCTTCTATTTATTTATTTTTTATTATACGAGAGCATCTATTTTAATCTTTTAAATGCAATAAGAAAGCTTAGTGTTCTCTATTTGTAAAACTATTTATATTGCACGTCTGACCTTAATAGAAAAAGAGATAGATCGGGTTCTATGAGGCGTGTCCTTTTGTGTCAGATCATTACATGGCACGAGTGGTTTTAAATAAAATAAAATAAATGAATCTTAAAGAAGCTATCCTAGACAAAATTGTTTGACATTCCATCCGCTATGTCAAAATCTGTGGAGAAATTTGTATTAGAGTTAGTAAATCAGTTGGTAAACCTAAGAACTATCAAGGTGTATAGGTACACTTTTATTCGATTTTATGACCTATGTGGTAACAATTATTGGCATTTTGAATTCCCTAGTAAGTGCCTAAGAGAAGCAATAATCTATCTCCGACAAAAAAAAATCACTTTACAAAATATTTTGAGCGATTATTTTTTTAAAAGCCGGAACAAAATACTTGTAACGTGGGTTCATAAAAGACATAGAGGTACATTTTTCAACGACTAAATGGAACTTTTATCACGTCTATTGGCATTTATCATTTTAAGTAGGAACGCCAACGCCAAGTAATGAATGAATTCCTAATTGGAGAGACAGCAGTTATGTGACTCTGGATGAATAGAACCTTCAGGCTTAACTTAACTAAGGTTTGTCAAATGACAGTTTAAGGCTAAGCCTTGTGCTCGGCTTACAATGGAACAAAATACCTGTGGTATAATGAGAGGGAGCGTTTAAATGAAGGCAAGATAAAGTGGATGATTTTGTGATGATTGATTGATGATTTGAGTCGGTTGTGATCGAATGACAAATCAATTTAATCAGATTTTTTTAGGTAAAATTTCAGAATTTTTTATTTTAGACATTTATTTATTTTGATACAACATTTTACATTTTACAATACACAGAACAATCAAATAATGTTGGCCTCACTAGGTGGCTTTCCGTGCTGAGGCCTTATTAATAATTAATTCGTTTAAATAATAATAAATGTTTTATTATCTTCCTTTTTGTTACAAGTAGGAATCTTGATATCCTCACTGGGATTTGATTTACATTTCGTGAATAATACGAAATTATTGAAATAATTATAAATATGTATTACGTAGTGTATATATTTAGTGCGGTTGGGTGATTTCTGTTTCGGTTTAACCACCTCGGACCGACAGTCTCCTGCAGGCGACACGGAAGTGATGTGATTCCTGGATCATTATTAGATCAAAACTAGTTGCTAGTGATCCAGCATCTTCTACAAAAGACATGCAATTCTGGAAAACAGAGCATTATTTTTTTTTTATAAAATCCATTTAATCAAATTCACAGCAAAACAAAAATCGAAACTTTTTTTCCCTGAGTCCTATTAGGTTAAGTACGTTTTCTATTTTTTCTACTCTCTATCTGCGTTTTGTATCCAACTTTTTATTTGACTTTTAAACGTTATAATTTGGTTGTCATTTTCGAATAAGAGTTGGAGTTTTGTCTAGAGTTTAGTACCGTACTAAAAAAAGCATTTTTTATTCAAATGTTCAGTTTGTAATTGGTGACACTTAAATTATTTACAGCTTTTATTGTATTTTTGACAATTACTACACCGTGTTTTTTTTATAACAATAGCTAGCAACCGCATTGATTTATTTATATGAATCCCCTAGTTCAAAGTTTTTTTTTTAATTTATTTCATTTTCATTTTCATTGTTAATACAATATCATTTAAGTACCTTCGACAAATTTATTAAATATCACTACCTAACCACTACCATATTTGCACGTTTAGAGAGAGAGGTTGGTACGCCATACAACTCTGTTCTGCCAAAAAATTATTATGATTTTTGACATAATCTAGCTCTAGAATTTGGTTCATTCAATTGGGCCATATCTTCATCGGACGTCCCGACTTCTTCTTTCATCCATTTGCACGTTATAATATGCTCTTTCATTGAGAAAAAGATATAAATCTTTTCAAGCGCCCTTGAGGTGTTGTTTCATAAAAATAACATATCCAAACATTGTTACTCGAAATTATGCGATTAGTAGTACCTAACCTGTAAATATACCTATACTGAATAAAAGACTTTAACGATAACGTGTTCACACGTAAAATATTTCATATATCTTGATTATCTTTTAATTTGGGAGGATGGTATGGTTACCGCCGCCCCGGGAACCATTTATTAGATTACCAACACCTCTGTCATAGATCACCCCAAGTGGTTCACTACGTTTGGAGACTTAGCAGGGGTGCCCGGGTTCATGGGGTGAGGTTTGTCTAGGTCTTGACGGCGGATGCCTCAGCCCACCAGCTGCATGGCAGGCCGGGTCGGGTGAGTCCCTTTGACTTCTCCAGCCGTACTCTCTCGGAATATCGCCTTGCACCGCAATGGGAGGGATGGATTCATATTTCCGTCTCTCCTGACACACTGAGCCTCAGATTTCTACTCACTCCTTATACCCTTTTCCTTCCCAGAACTTCCTCTCTTTCCTCGCCTAAAAAAGACCCTCCACACAGCAACCCCAAAGATGACAGAGACCCTGAGGGGAATTATTTTCCTGGGGGCCTTCTGTGTGGAGCTACGGTAAAAAAAATATATGTACGTGTACCTAGATATGTATATGTATGTCTGTCTAACACCTTAAAGAAATTTATAAATTTACAATATTCGAAAATTCATTCTATTTTGATATCAAATCATTAAATTTTAGTGAACAAAATTATCTTCATTCTATAAAGTTTTCAATGAAAATACGCAACTGGGCAAAAGATAAACGTACGTTAAGGGTAGACTGCAGAGATTGTACGGAATAGGGTGAATTAGGGGTGAGCAAGGGGGGGTGGGAATATCGATTGTCCAATCCCCGCAACCCCTTCCTTACCGGCCTCGCGTTACCCTCGTTCACCCTGCCGGTAGACGCAGTTTCCATCACTGGATTTATGAACGTATCATATTATATTATTATAAACGGCTTACGTTACGCGATGGAAGCTTTCACGTAAATAAATGTAGTCTTGTATTGATTTGAGCTAACTTAAATAGATATAAAGGGTAACTTTAATCAATGAACACAAATGATGCATCGGTGTAGACAGAGCGAATAGAACGCCATAAACTGTTATCGTATTGTAACAACATTTTTTTAGCACCGTTGTGATTTGAAACTCAATTAAACGAAAAAACGATACTAATAAACCAAAATTTTAACAAAACAAAAAACGACTTAAAAAAATGCACTAAAAAGTAACGTGCGATTGTTATTTTTGGAGTCGGTGTCAGCCAAGGTAACTACATACATAGTTAGTTATATCTTGACTGACACCTACTCCAAAAATAACAATCGTACGAAATTATTTTTTTACTTTTTAGTTTTTTGTTTTGTTAAAATTTTTGCTTTTTTTTATTTTTAGTGACAAGCGTGCGTAAAGAAGTTTTACTTCAAAAAAGAATCATCGAAATGTGTTGGCGTAATATTGAGTTATTAGTCCATTTGTCGCGCACATACTTATTGCAAATTTAAGACATAGGTATATGGTTTTCTCATGGATCCCATTGTCAGAACTGGACCAAATTAAAATGGGACCACGGGTTAAAATGGGACCACATTTATTTCACGGGTACTCGGTTCCCCTTTTTTCGATTTCTAAAGTGATTGTTTTGTCATTTTAGGTAAGTGGATAGGTACCTAACAAGAGCAGCCGTTCGTTTGCAATTTCTAGGTAGGTTGGTAGGTACTCAAAAATAATAAAAAAATTGAGAAAATGGAGAAAATATACAGTAATACAGAAGGTGAACTTTGATGAACATAAATCTGAACAGTATGTTTTATTTTATTGTGAATACCAATAAATCCAATAGGAATATGGCAATCTTAATTATTAATTGTTTTTGTAATTAATTCTAAGAACTCCATTTTAATTTTGTTATTATCGAGTTCTGCAAGTATTTTAGTATGTATTTTAGTTACAGCTGTTTCGACTTGTAAGGTCATTTTCAAACGGTGGTGAATCCACATACGGACGACTTATTTATAATATTTTACATGTCAATTTATGAAGGTGTCTAAATTGATTTATTACCGATTAATCCAATTTGCAGAGACACTAATTGAGAGAGTGATTAAGTGGGATTCCGAATCTTTCCCTTTTGGTTTCACTTAATTATATTATGATTTTTGGTTTTGCGGAAGGAAATAAGAAGATCAACAAGAAATTTTTAAATTAGGATTACCTGGATATTCATATTTAATTATTCAAGCCATTTTCATTCACCTTTTGATTCTGGTATAATCGCATTACATTATATAATATCTGATAAAATAGTCTTTGAAGTTTGTTTTTGATTGATTTACGGTACTCTCTATTGCGTCGAATTTGTTAAAAATTACAGTAAGGGCGCATACTTATTACGATTACATTTTAGAACAAACTAAGTGAACGTCCTCGGTGTTATTTTTCGCAATAACCGCTTTTTAAAATCTTATATTTATTGCCTACCGTACCTTGAATTTCCATTTTATGTCAATGAACAAATATAATACTTGTTCAAGAAAACATCATTCATTCATTACTGTACACATAAACTGTTCATCAATGAAACAATAATATAATAATATTTCATGAATGGTTTGAACTCAAATGTCAAAAGTCAACTACTTTACATTTTCGCTTTATTGCCAGTGCGCCTGCCGTACGAGTGGTTCGCTTTTAAACTGCATATAAGCTATGAAAATTGCCTGCATGAAAATACGTAGGCGTTTCATCCGGATTACAATATTATGATATATTGTATGGTCGAGTAGTAATATTATGTAAGCAGGTACTTTAAAGCTTTCGCATTTCTGTAATACTGAAGTTTGCTATTTCTGTACTGGATTATTGAAACATTCACCTACCAATACAGCATTTTTTTTTATCACTACAATTTCCTGATTAATCACTTATTAGTCGTCATATTTAATTTATTTGATAATGATCTCTGTCGCATGTAATTGCTCAAATGGTTTAAATTACAGATCACTTACTTTCAAGTTTTACCACTGGAGCGCTTTTTTCCACAATGTGGCACTATTTAAAATACCTCGGATTGCTTTGCTACCAATTTTGGCAAATTTTCCTTTATTTCCTTACTTAATTTATTTAAATCTTACAAATATGTGATAGTCGTCAAAAGATAGGTGAATTCATTGGCTATATATAACTATAATCAGTTTGTATGTCTCAATATTAAAATATGATTTTTTTAAAGTGGGCGGAAAATATTCAAAATGATTACCAAAAAATTTCGAGCAATCGGAGAAAAAAGTTTTAAATTGCGCTTGTGCTCCAGTGGCGAGAGGATGCCTGCAATCCTTCCCACAACTTCGTTGCAATTCACGGCCAATGTTACGACGAAGCCTCCGCGGTCGTGTCCCGGGAAAGCCTACAAATAAGGCTTTCATTGTCAATGTTACGCCAGAGGCCAGGTCAGGTCATCCGGGAAACCTGGAAATAGAAATAGGTCATCTACAGCCGATACTATGGGGGAGGAGCCGCGATACAGCCTCTCAAAGTACCGGGCTAAATAGGTCGTGCAACGGAGGCTTTCAAAGTCATTGCCAATGTTACGGGAAACCTATCATGGTATTAGTGGGGATAAACCAGGTCATAAGGAAATATGTCATGCATTGCAGACTTGAAAGGTCACTGCCAATGTTACGCAAAGCCTACGACCTATTTTTAGTTAGATGTAGGTCAAAAGGCAGTGTAGACGTGGAATGGAGGCATTCACTGTCAATGTTAATGCAAGTTTTTAGTAAAGTTCAGTTGAAGTAGGACATCGTTTTAATGGGTCATTCTGCCTGAGGTAGGCGAGGAGAGGTCAAATTGAAATTGTATACGCAAAATAAAGCTATTTGGTGTTAATGCACTTTTATGGTGTCGTAGCTCTAACAGGGTGGAAATATTTTATGTTTTATAAAA
Source organism: Limnephilus lunatus (assembly GCA_917563855.2). Lineage (NCBI taxonomy): Eukaryota > Metazoa > Arthropoda > Insecta > Trichoptera > Limnephilidae > Limnephilus > Limnephilus lunatus. The sequence continues at coordinate 99,745,053 of OU830593.1, read as the reverse complement.
GCTTTTCTGAATACCCAAAACCATTTTTGGTATTAATTTATTCATTTGTTTCGGTTTTTAATCACTCGTTTGAGTGATTGGTTTTTTTATTCGTAGAATTCTAGAGTTCTAGAATTGATAGAATTCTAGAGTTATAATAGGCATACAAATAATTAATTATAATGTTCATTTCTTTATAATTTAAGAAAACTATCGTAAACGGAATAGATTGAGTTTTTTACATTAACTCCACACAGGAGGCCCCGAAGAAAACAGTTTCCCTCTGGGCCTGTGTCATATTTATGGATTTTGTGTGGAGGGTCTTTTAGAGGAGAGGAAGGAGTAAACATGGGTCTTGATGTAACCCTTAATCAACCCATATTGTAGGAGGGAGGAGGTAACGCAGAGGCCGGCAAATCGAAAATTAAATATTGGTTTAGCCACCTATGGATCAAGAAGACAATTTAACACACCAAATTTAAACAAATTAAAGATTTATATATAATTATTAAGTTTCTGATAATTTTATACCTAAATCAAAAATAATACTTTTTGAAAACACGGGTATTAAAAGCCTAACAATTTATATAAATAATGTTATCAAAATTGTATGGACGGTCCTTGATATTTGGTACTGCATTATTTCTTATTACTTTTATGTGTACTCCAAATCATTATATAAATCACATTCTTATATTTTAATTCCAATCCTTTGTTTTTTTTTTAATAAACAAGGTTTCAGATATAACTCTACAATTAATAATAACAAAATAAAAAACGAGGTCCGTAATTTTTAAACATTTTTTTTTAATTATCTCCTTATTTTCTGAAATCCAGGATATTTTGTGCGTGCAACGACCATAATATGAAATAAATATGTTATCTCTGTCAACTGTGCACTGCTGCAGGAATAGATTGCGCAACCTCTGACCGGAGAGCCAAAGGCCAACAAGATCAAAAAATCGATGAGTTAAAATTCTCAGTCTGTCATAAAAATTACTTACCTTAAGATGAGTTAATTATCTCAGCCCCTCATAAAAAGAACTTACCTTAAAATGAGTTAATTATCTTAGCCCGTCATAAAAATAACTTACCTAACGATTAGTTAATATTATCTCAGCCAGTCATAAAAAGAACTTCCCTTAAGATGAGTTAATAAACTCAGCCCGTCATAAAAATAACTTGCCTTAAGATGAAATAATTATCTTAGCCGGTCATAAAATGAACTTACTTTACTATTAGTTAATTATCTTAGCCCGTCATACAATTAACTTACCTTACGAAGAGTTAATTATCTCAGCCCATAATACAAAGAACTTACTTACGATAAGTTAATTATCTCAGCCCTTCGTACAAAGAATTTACCTTACGATGATTTACCACACAATGAACTTATGTTACGATGAGTTAATTCTCTCAGCCCGTCATACAATGAACTAACCTAACGATGAGTTAATTATCTCAGCCCATCATACAATTAGCTTGCATGACTAAAAAGCGAAAAAAGCCAAAACTTCTCGAACTGTGACCTCTGACTTAATGATATTCCCAACACAAAACTTTCTCTCTGGTACCTACTTCAAGGTTGAAAGAACTATTTTCTTTCAACCTTGTATTTAAAAAACATATAGAAAACGGCCGCCGTGATCTAAGGGTAAGGCCCTTGACTCACAATCCGAAGGTCGCGGGATCGAATCCCGATGTGCGCAAACAAATTTTATTAGAATAATTTGTATTATTTCACAATAAATTAACTCATTTAAAAATAATATATAGTATATTTGCTGCAAGTCCCACAGTTAGTTCCACACAAAGATACTCTCTGTATTGCCCTGGTGTAAGACCACCATTCAGAATTGAAAAGTTGGTTGAAATGGCTATAGCCGTATTTGGTGACCAGATCTCCCCTCCCCACTACCTTCCGACTCACAACATACCCCAATTGGGGGTGCCATAGTCTCACTGTCTTCAGACGTGAGCAGCTGAGACTCTTGAGAGGTATTCATATAAAAATTAAATAAAATTATCAAAACATAGTATATGATTTACGAGACCGGTTAGAAACAGCAAATAAAAAAATGTATTATAAGTTAATATTTTACATTCATATTTTCTGCAGAGATATTTCAATGAGATATTTTCTTTACGTAATGGAGATGAAAAACGCTTTCAACGACAAACATCTCTAGGAGCAGCAGAACATCCCTAGCATCTCCGTAGAGTCATATCTGAGCACTTTCAAGGGAATGTGACCTCTGTTCCTCGTGGGGATAAGGGTAAGATTCGCGGGGTAGGTTTTAAGGGTGTGTTGAGGAATATCGATCCGCCCTGTTGCCATGGTACCTGTTGCTCAGAGTTGGATAACTGAAACATATTCATATTCATTTATCCCAATTTAAAGGCACCATGCTCGAACCGATGGTTCAATGAATTAACTTTGTCGAAAATTGTTTTATTCTCAAAAGTTTCATTAACAATGAGAAACAGGAGTAAGATATTATCATTAATCACACCATAAAATGCAACTTTTTGTTTAATCAAGAGACTACTTCTTTAGCATTTTTGTGATTTGAAACTCGGTGAAACGAAAAATAGCGGCACAAAGAGACAAACTCATACATCTATAGGATTTAGCCTGCGAAAGAATGAGATAGTATATTCGGTCTCCTCTTTGCGCGGTGCTTTGTAATCTCCCCACTCTTGTCTACTTTAGTTTTCTGAAGGTTTTACTTCTACCGCGTGTGAATTGCACTCTCTATTTTTATTTTTTGTAAATTGAAGTGAATACTTCTTTAGCACCGTTGTAATTTTGAAACTCGGTGAAACGAAGAATAGCGACACTAAAAAGAGACAAATACATACATCTGTAGGATTTAGCCTACGAGAGAATGAGATAGAATAATCGGTCTCCTCTTTGTGCAGTGTTTCGTAGCCTCCCCACTCTTGTCTACTTTAGTTTTCTTAAGATTTCACTTCTACCGCGAGTGAACTGCATACTTGTGCTTTTTTTGTTTCTTTTTTGTTTTACATGAGCTCCACACAGGGGGCCGTAAGGAAAATAATTTCCCTCGGGGCCTATGTCATCTTAAGAGATGTTGTGTGGAGGGTTTTTGTTAATTTGTTAAATGGGTTACTCCCAGATAAAGTAACGATCTTGACATCGAGTCTCGATTCCAAAATGATTTTTTTAATTTTTTTAAAAATATTGTTAAAAAATTAACAGCACTTTTAAAGCTGGGCTTCCTCCTACATTAGCCAACTTGTTGGACAGCGTTACAGTGTCCATCATCAGGTGTGCCGATTGTGTAGAAGTGTGTGTTTAGGTTCGAAGAAAGTAATTAATAGTTCATTAATAATTAATTTCAGTATAATAGCCATTAAAATATGTTATTTTTGGCGTTTAGATTTGGTGTAGCCGTTAAGTACCGAGTAACAAGAACCAAAATTAAACTTAACAACGTCATCTCTATTAATTTTTATTTTTTTGTGGATTTCAATTTTCTCGGTAATAAGGCGTGCAAGATCCGTTTTAGGACATCAATTATTAGCTTAAGCAGAAGGATGCGCAACACGGCATAATGACCCAAAATCTTAATCGCGATATTGTTTTTGGCCGTGAAAATCTTAAATCATATCGTTTTTTAAGTTGAAATTTTATTTGCGTGTTTTTCACTGCACAAGAGTCTCAACTGTCCGGAGATAGTAGAACTTAGCATCTAAGGAACTTTGTGAGGCTAAGGAAGTGTAAAGTGTCTATTCAGGACCTCTAGCACGGTTGATCGATTGTATCGAAAACTTTTGGAACTTCTCAAACAACAGTAGACGTCGAATATATTAAGAACGCTTAGTCATTGTGAACTGTTATTTATTCGTTGGCGATCTGCAGTCATGCTATGGAGCGATGAAAAGTTACCGTAAATTATCATACAATCCTTATCGAGCAACCGTCCTAGGGGTCCTGATCCGATGAGTAAACAATACGGCTAAAGTCGTTTCAAACTACTTTTTGATTGTGAACTGTTTTATCTTACCACGGAGATACCGAACCTTCATCTCTAGAACGTGATTCTTTAATAATTATTAATTGTTTTTTTGCCACACCCGGTTTAGAACCCGACAGATTTGATAGCCTATGCGCCGATGACTTTATCGCACTACCAGTAAAAACTCTCGTAAGATCTCTGGCCTTCGGAAAATTTCAAACTATTTTTTTATTTTTTTAGTCAAGGTTCAATTTTCTAGATTATAATATTATATAGAGGCTCGTATTCGAGAGATATATTCGAGAGATCTTATTCTCCCACTATCGACACGATTAAACAGGGCTACCAACATGGGATCAAGCTGAGCGTATTACGCTAATAATTTATACAGCAATCAGGTCTGCCGATAGTAATAATATCCATGCGCTATTTGTAAAAAGCTTGTGACAGGCAAACTCAACGAAAGAAATATTAAAACGTACAAGACCTCAACTAGATGTTGTCAAAATTATTATTTATTTATAATTTGATAAAAATTGAAGTACTTCGTCGTTTTCGGATCTCACAACAGATAATTTTGAGTTTTAGTGACTCTCTTTTTCATTTTATGCATTGAACACAAGTTATAAAAAAAATTCAAGAGTTCGAACAGCTCACAACGGTCTGGAGCCAGTGAGACTATGGTATCTCCAATTGGGGTATGTTGTGAGGCTGAAGGTAGTGGGTAGGGGAAGGAGATGAGGGAGAGGAAGGTTGGGGAGTAGTTGGCTATTCAGATCTAGTCACCAAACACGTTTCGAGCAACGTTTCAATTCCGAATGGTGGTCTTACACTAGGACGATGCTGAACGTATCTTCCACTCTAGAACTTGTCACAAATTTACCTCGTGTTGTTTTTAATGATTAAATTGTGAAATAACACAAATAAATTTAATTTAATTTTCTTGCTCACGCCGGGATTTGAAACCGCGACCTCTGGAACGCCTTACCTCTCGACTACACTAAATTAGCATCAAGGACGTGTAATGAGTACCCACAACTGTATGAACGAAGGCAGATCATAATAAATGAACTAAAACAAAATAAGTTTCAAATTCTCCAAAATTAGAGAATGAGAATAATACTCGTACTTGGCGAAATAGTTTTTCAAAAGTAAATAAAATGTTAAAGAAACTTAATTGGCCAACCGTGACAGAGATGCTGACCTTAAATGCGATGATATTTATCCATAAAATAGTAAACAGCCTGTTTCCAACATACTTATCAAATAAAATTATATACAACAAGGACTTTCACAGACATAACACAAGGACGTGCAAGGAAATCAGGCTACAAAAAAGGACAAAGCGAATACGCAGAATTGCTTACTGTACAAAGGGATGAAGTTTTATAACACTAACAGGAAAAAATATAGCATGGAATATAAAATGTTATAATTTATTAACAATTGATAAATTTTATTGTACAAAATTACATAAATAAAAGAAGCACGATTAGGTATATAAAAATACAAAGGCAAGACTTATTTTAATGCAGTGGTTAACATCATGCGGCCCACGAGCCAATTTCGAGCGGTCCCGGGCCTGTTGTTATAATGTATTTTTCGGTATATTTCGAGGGCTTAGAAGCCAGTTTAAATTGAATGTATAAATACAAATAAAAATTTATTGCTGAAGAAAAGTTGTAACGAGTGAAATGATTGCGTTATTTACTAATTATTGTTTTGCAACATTACGTGTCGTGCCTTTCATAACGCGGTCATGCGAAAGAAGCCTTAAAAGTTTCCCCTTTAGAAAAAGTTATTCGAGAAGCAGCGGTGCTCCGTGAATTTTTTTTAAATATCCAGAAGACCATTTTTCTAATTTTTGTATGGAAAGAAATTTTTGAAAAAGAATCGCATTTGTAAATGATTATGAGAAATGATTTGTAATGAATATCTAAATCATATATTTCGGCATGTTACTAATTTTATTTTATGTACTATTATTTTTAAGAGAATAAAGGTTTTTTTACATAATATGTAAATATTTCTAAACAAAGAAGTTCAAAATCCACGGTACTATCTAGCATCGCTATTGTGTGTAAAGAATTTGCAATTCAAAAATATTTATGCACTCATAAAGCAGTATAAATTTTTTGAAAGATTTTATTTTATTTTGTGAGCACAAATTATTGGTTTCTTTACTAGATCGAGGTCCATGAACAGAAGATACAGATAGATAGAAGATAGCATTTGTGAAATTAAATGTCATCGTTCGTTGTTACAAAAGTCGAAAATAATTCAACCTTACTGGGCTAGGTACCTCGTTCTAAGGTCATTTGTAAACGTTTTTCCACTGTTCAAAAACCGTTAACGCGAAAAAAATCTCGCGAAAGACTATTATCAACAATATACGTGCATTTCCATCTCCATATGGCAGAACAGATGTTCTAGCACAGCATAGCATGACAAGAGGAATGATGCTGTTGAACGAAATATCGGAATCACTAGACATCTATATATAACTCTTCTTTAGATAGCCTTAAGATTTTTTTTTTGTATAATAATCATCTTCCTAGGTTTTAAGACTGTCACCATCCTCATCATCATCTTCTTCCCCTTGTCCTATTCGGGTCGGGGACCCATTGCATCGGCAAGGCTCCTCCATACGTCCCTGTCTTGTGCTGATTGTTCGGCCTCCGTCCATGACCAGTCAAAATGAGAAAATAAGTATAAATAGTATGGTAATTGGATAAAAATCTGTTATACAATTTTAAAAAATTCGGCTGTAAAAAGCTAACATGTTTTTTGTTCTATAAATTCGAGAATATTCGAAAAAAATTCACGACGCACCACTGACTGCAACAGTCCGTGGTGCTTGGTGATTTTTTTCAGTTAAAGGCTCCTTAACAAATATTGAATAATACCGTTATGTGCTATGCTGTAATTGTCGGTATTGAAACATTCAGAAATAACCCTCGTTGTGTTAAACAACCCCTTATAGAATTAAACCCAAGAGAGCTTGCGTTGGTCACGTAATAACTCTGTTTTCTTTCGCGCTTATTAACTTGTTGATTTGCCCTTGCATTATTTTTAAACGGGAGGAAATAAAATGCTTATTTTTAAACTTTATTATTTCATAGCTCCGTTGTTAAAGAAGCAATTCTGTCGAGTTATGAAACACATTTTATACAGTTACGTGAAAGTAATTTAATTCAATAATCGTGATAATGAGCTGTATTTTGCAGTTTTTATACTTTTTTCAAATATTCATAATAATTTTGTGGAACAGATATCGTGAAGTAAAATATGCTCTTTAAATTCTGTAGAACCCATGCAGAAGAATAGTGCCTATTGTTAAAATTGTTTATTATTATTGAGGTATGTTATTATATATATGGCCTTCTTATTACTTTATTCCTTGCAGTTGAACACATCCACTACTTCTGAGAAAGTATTGTCAACTACGTGCAATCTAGGTTCTAGCGAATATCGAAATGATTCAGTCCTGATATTGTTGTCGCAATTAAAAATATTTTTAGATCGAGTATTTCTTGTTGGAATATGGAAGATATGTACGCTTGGTAAATCATGATTGTTAATAATACTGTTAACAATTTTAAAAGTAAAAGTCAAGTCAGAAATAAGTTTACTGTCTAAGAATTTTAATAATTTTAAATTTTTAGACAGAGTTTATAGTTAAAATATCTAAGGAATGTTTGCTGAATTTTTCAATGGAATGAAATGAACTCTTTTTTACGTTAACCCCACACAGGAGGCCCTGAGGAAAATAATTTCCCTCGTCTTTGAGGATGCAGTGTGGAGGGTCTTTTCAAGAAAAATTTTCTAATACTTAATTTTTTTCTAGGCTTATCAAAAGATTTATTAAAAAAAATTACCCATATTTTTAAAGGCCAAGATAATTTCTACACGCAATATTCAATTGAAGCATCTATAATACTTCTTAGCGATTAAACTTTCAAAACAAAAATACATGATTTTGCCATATTTCGCGTGGTTTCATCTTAAATTAAAAATAATTAAAAAATGCTCAAATTATTTGTTTGTTTGTTCACATGATTAAATATTAGTGTCAATGAGTCAGTTCATATTTGGATAAAGGTGTAATAAATACCACGATTTCTGAAATGATTTTAGATTACCACGGCCAAAGTATTATCGTGAATTATTTTTGGGGGATTATGCCGTGTTGCGCTACCTATTTCTCTAGCCAACGTTTCGGACAGCGTAACAGTGTAAGATGCCCTGATGATGAACACTGTAACGCTGTCCGAAACGTTAGTTAAAGAAGGAGCTAGTGCATCACGGCATAATACCCCAAAAATAAATCACTATAATACGACGAATTCGTTTTTTTTATTTTATTAATTCAGCTTTTAATGGGCAAAAGATCCTTTTGTAAGATTCACAGACAAATTTATCCTTCGATTAAATTTTCGTCTTCCGTTTTATCATTTTTCTGTGTCTTGTTCTTTTTAATATTTCGTTTAGATTTGTTTGTATTAACAATAATTTTGGCACAAACACGCGGCAGGGCCACTATCGTTTCGACTGTTTTCTATCGGCCACGGAAAGCAAAAATATTGTGGCTCCGACCAAACCATTCACAAAATGTGTTCGTGTTTTTGTCTGAGGAGACCGACCTTAACCATTCATTCAAGCCGATATGCGGAATGGAGCGCTGCAAAACCAGTTGAAACTTTAATATCCGGCGAATCGATTAAAATTTGTCAGTTCGCTTCCTGGCGTATTTCCCGCCCCTCGTTTGCGACAGGCGTTGTTCCGTTTCCGCCGCGGCCCCATTCATGCCGGGCGCCCTCTGACGTCATGGCAGCCATCTTGGCGCGGCGTGACGTCAGCGGGAAACGAGCGCGTCACCCGCACACCTCATTTCACCCCTCACAAGGGTGGAACTCTCGGGTAAAGCGTAGGCGTTTTCCGACCATCGATGCGTAGAAAACCGCATTCAGGAGTCTGCCGATGCACTTTGATCTGTTATGGAACCTTGAAAAATCAATTAAATAACTAAATCAAACATTACCATTGATGAAAAAACTTTAGAAATTCAGGCACCTCATTCTATAGGATGTCCCAAAATTAAAGTAAGATTTGAATTAAATAGAAAACACAGTTTTTAGTCTTTAGATTTTTATTTCTTTATTGAATCATAAAGTACCTACATAGGATAGGGTTATTTATGGGTAAATGGCCTCCACGGCTTTGCTGGCACATACGCACTCTTTTGTCTAAATTTTCCATGACCATTCTGCATAAATGTGGCTGAATTTCGTTGATGCAGCGTTGATTTCCTCCTGTAATCAGCGGTGATTGTGGGCTTGTTAACATAAACCTTTGACTTCAAATAACCCCATAAAAAGAAATCTAATGGTGTTAAATTACCAATTCTGATCGCCGAAACGAGAGAGTGTACGACCAGAAAATGTCTCATGCCGTAATTGAATTGTTTCACGGGCTGTTTGTATGTATCGTGTAATGCTCCATTTTTACTAACCTGAACTCTCAGCTCTGAAATTTGTTTTTTTTTCAGGGTTGCCAACAATTTACTGCACAAATGGCGGAAAATTCAATTTTTGGGTACACCTATATAACTAATTTAAAAGTTCTTCAGCGTTTGGCAACTCTTGTGGAAAGCGTTGCCATTATTTTTCGGATAACCAACTTGTCCCCCCAGTGGTTCGCTACGTTCGATGTCTTAGAAGGGGTGACCAGGTTCATGGAATGAGGTTTTTCCGGGTGTTGGCAGTGAATGCATCTTTCCACATACTGCGTAGCCGGCCGGATCGAGAGAAACTGGCGTGAGGTTGAGGGAAGCCTTTTGACCTCTCCAGCCGAAGGTACTCTTTCGACCCATCGAATTTTACCGCAGTTGGAGGATGGAATCATACGTCTGACAATTTTATACACACTAACCCCAGATTCCTACCCACCCCTCGATCTTTTTGCCTTCCCACATATGACATAAGCACTGGGAGGCCTACTAGTATTACGTGGCTTAGCTAGCATAGGTGGACCCGGTGCGGATAACGTGGTGTCTCCCCAAGAATTAGACTTGTAATCCTCAAACTAAATTTTGGATCCATTTACATATGATCGACAAATTATCTTCGCTTGGCCGGCGAAGGCGGGAAACTACCCCAGTGTAAGCAGTTAAGTCGTTCGACGACTACAGTCGTCAAGGATTGATGGGATAACTTTCGGTAACTTCTCATCGTTCTCTAAGACTACTGCGGATCGCTAACGTACAAACAGTTGACGTAGAGTTGACGTACAGTTGACGTCGAATATATTAAGAACATTCAGTCAATGTGAAGTGTTACTTATCGATAGACTGTGCTAGGGAGCCATGTGTAAGCACTGTCGGCAGTTGACTCGGTAATATGAGAGAGTAATAACTCGGTAATAGAGCTCTAGAGCTACGAAAAAACTATTCTGAACTGTGAAACTTGATTCGAATCCAAGACCTCTTTCTTACCGCGACAACTGTCTGACTAGTCATGGTTAAGCTGTCCCGGTAATACAGAATTCTTGGGTTCGATCCCCAGTTGCGACCGTTACTTTTTTTGTATTTTCTGTGTCTTCTTCTGTTTCGTGATGTATTAATATTAACTGCTCCTTCAATTATTAAATATTAAATTTGTGTGTATTACCTTAAAAAGTTATTTACTGAGCATTGTCACGGAAAATAGTTTCATAATGTGAATATATGGGGCGTCCCCAAAATGCAAAATTTAGTTTTTCTTCATTGGTTTTTCCAATAATGTTGTGCTAATTATAGTACTAAGTATGAAAAGAGATAAATCTAATCACGAAAAGCGGCAAGTGTTGATTTTTTATACAAGTTTACCCTACTTAGGTATAATCAGTTACTTCTAAAGCTCCCTAACTTGTACATTGCATTGTTCTTCAGCCTTCAGGGTGAATTTGTCCCTGAAAATTGTTGAATTATTGAAAAAATTGTTATATTAAATTTCATTTCAAATGCATCCCTTTCCAGTTGAAGCAACCCGCAGAAATAATAATGCTCTGATGATAGTCAACTTCCTAACAGAATCACCAAAAGAAGGCATAAAATGTTAATATTTTTATCCAAGTCCAAATTTCCAAGGTGCCAAGGAGCCGAGGCGGTGAGAATACCAATCTAATAATGCAGCATCCTTGAGGTTTTTAATAGGGTGACCGAACTCAGAATGAAATTAACTCAACACCTCCTTTGAAAAGTCATTAAAAGTGATGAAAAAATATGTATAAAAAATTGGTTGAATAGGTTATGTTAGGTTAGGTTATGGGCTATTTTTCTTTTTTTTCATAGTTTTAATGACTTTTCAAAGAGGTGTTGAGTTGACTTGATTCTGAGTTGGAATGGAACCTTTTACTGGCAGGCGTCGTTTAGCTCAGGGCCGGCCCTGTTTATATCGTGTTTATTTTTTGGGTTTCTATGCCGTATTGCGCTTCCTCCTTCTTTATCCAACTTTTCGGATAGCGTTACAGTCTACTACGGAGGCAATTGATATCCACAACAAAAAAAAATATTATTAACCACACGACGGGGCTGGTTCCGCGACTTTTCATCCCGTGACAAAATATCCCCGACAAAATATCCTACAGACAAAACATCCCCAACAAAATATCTACTAAAACTTGACCTTATCTAACCTAACAAAAAATGGGACAAAAATAATACAGGCATCCTATAAAGACAATTTTTTTTTTTTTAAATACTAAAAATACCAAAAGAACAATTAAACTACACCTATCTTCTGCGTTTACCTAATTTATTAAATTTGAGTGACAGAAGAACTGTTTTCTATCTAGTATTTCTATTTAAAATCTTGCATAATAAAATGAACAGCCCTGAAGTTTTGGCGCTCACAAATTTTAATGTGCCAGCCAGAAACACAAGGTCAGTACTGCCGTTTTATTGTGGCAATACTACGACCATGTCCCATTTCAATATACCACTACACAGAATTCAAAACTTAGTCAATATGTTTTCACACATATATGTATGGAATGTGTCGCTTATAAAATATAAGCATGAAATAATCAACCATTAATCATCTTTAAGTTAAGTTATTTGAATGTATTACATATAAATACATTTTTTCATTGTTGCAATATTGTAAAATTTAAATATCTTAGCATTTATTTTCGTTTTGTTATCTGAATATCTACTATGTCTTTCTCAACTAACTTTCTGTTTTACAAACTCACTAGAGCTGTATTTTTCATGTTGTTGCTATATACTATGTTATATTATGTAAAAACCGAAAGGCGTTAATATTATAAATACATAAATAAAATGAGACAAAAATAATACAGACATCTTGTAAAGATAATACATTATTTTTCAAAAATAGTCAAATGGGGCAAATATTATACAGACATCCTGTAAAGTTAGGTTAGGTTAAGTTTTAGTTGATATTTTGTTTGAGGATATTTTGTCAGGGATATTTTGTCGAGGGTATTTTGTAGCGGAATGAAAAAGCGCATCACCGACGCGACGCGACGGGGCTAAGCTTAATAGTTCTTTAGTATCCGATATTAGACGGCTACACCAAAACTATACTCAGACAACCAAGAAGATAAACACTTCTGCATACGTAAACACACACTTCATTATAATCTAAACATCTAATCATCATTTTTTTATAATTCACAATTTTATGTCGAGGTTATGAAAGGGCATGGCAGAGCACGTGAAATTTGTTGTAGAATATCCGTTCATGTATTCCTCCATACTGTGGTACTGAGGGCTGGGTAAGCTGAATCGAGGGAGGCAGGAAGATTTTCTGAGAATTACGTTGTGAGGATCGATTTTAGACAAAAGTATTGCAGCATGTTGTCTGCGCAGGCGCTATCATCCAGCACTTTCACTCTGGTCCATTCACAACGTGGTTTATTGTAAAACCAAAGTAGATTAGTTAGATGATCATTTATTACAGTATGTATATATGGTGATAAGTAAATATATGTACGATTATCTTGGGGTTTATCTATGAATAAGCAAAGGTAATTATGTAATCCATTCAGAACTTTTAGTCAAGTCCATTCATAACTTAGTTTTAATAATGCGAACGCGAATAGTACCCACAAAGATAATATTTGCTACCTTCTACATTGAGAGTTAAAAAATTATAATATATTTTAAATAACTTTATGTGGGTAATTGCGTCAGTGTATTATTATAATATCTACAGCTAAGTGACTTAAACCTACTATCAATATATATTTTTTATATATTTATAAATAAGTTGTTTTGACTTTAATCAAATAATTTTCTGATGTTTTTAGACGTGATTTGTTTCCGCTAGTTAAAAATATTTTAAAAAAAAATTGTATTTTAAAGAATAATATTTATTTCGAAGGTCGAATTTATAAATAATGAAGAAATCTTTTCAAATGTCGTAGATATTAATCATTTTTTCTCCGAATTTACTTTAAAAAAAGTTTTTTTGCCTCCCTCCTCGTAAATATAGATTACCTAATTATTATGGAAAATTTTATTTATTTCTATTAATATTACCTGTTAAAACCCAATATTTATTAAAATCTCAAATATTTTTAAATAAATTAAGATCAAGTTTATAGAAGATATTAAGAAAACAGTATACATACACATATAACTCTAATACCTACATAGTTTCTAGATCTTTAAAAATGTTTATTTTTGAAAAAGTGTTTTTCGGGTGTCTCTAACAATTTGAACATCATCATATTTCTGCCAATTCATGATATGTTTATAGAAATGTTTAGCAATAATTTATTGCTAAACATTTCCAGTTACATAGGTTTGTAGAAGTATTTTGAATCATTTTAAATCAAATAAAAAATACTTTTGCTAGAGTAGTATTGCACAGGATGGAAAAGAAAGTAATATATATTTTTTTTATAGATAGACACCCTTTCCCGGATTACGAATAACCTGACAATATTTGAAAATCTCCTACCACCACCACAGCAAGCGGAAAATGTTGCTTGTGTTGGGATGGAATACTTAGCCAGCCGAGGAATCGAACACGCGATGCCTGAGTGGGATCCAAACGCAATGCCAAATCAGTCTAAATTTAAACGGAGTTGATAACCCAGTTTCTTTGGACATTTGCGGGTTAAGAGGGGACTGCGGACTGGCGTTCCAAACTAGATCTAAAACATTTTTGAAAGTTTCGGTACTATCGGTGTTAACAAATATATTCAAACATGTCCTCGATTTGCCTTTTCCTATAAGAAAATATAATGTTCTTTATTAGTCTTGATTAGTAATTAAAAAAAAAGATTCATGATAATTTCTGAAGAGTCAACCCTCTTAGTTGACTTTTGGGGTTGCCTTACCCATTGCCTTGACAATGCACTGCAAGATGCATGAACTTGAATATACTAGGATTACGCAGGCCGTGGGCGGTGTAGGCCTCCCGGATTGGGGTGTAGAACCTGTAGACCGGCTAGCTGGGGAGAAATACAGCCTTATACCACCCCACCAAGGCCTAGGTCTGGGCGAGGGAGATCGATATCAACCCCCTACCCCTCGATACACGTGAAAATTTGCCGCATCTATCTGTAAAGAGGATTACTGTGGATCCTGTGATAGATTGATTTCAGATGAATACGGATTATCGGATTCAAGGGTTTTTTTTGCTGTGAGTACCTATAACATTCGGTTTCTCCCACTCAATAGATAATGCCCACTAGAAATTTTATTTATTTATTACTAGCTGAAGTCCCCGGCGATGCCCGGACTTTACACAGAGTTTTCGAAATCAAATGCAGACAGTGGATTTCCTCTTGTTTTGAAGGTCACGTGTGCAAAATTTCATCAACCTCAGCATGAAACTGTAGATTTGCAGACCGCCCGCTTGTTAGTCCGCTCGTCCACCGCATACAGACATTATCCTTTATATATTACATATTTCAACAAATTTACACAAAACCTTGACAAATAATATACCTAAACATTCCTCATGAATCACTCTATCTATTGTAGAAAACCGCATGAAAATCCGTTCAGTAGTTTTTAAGTTTATCGCGAACAGACGAACAGACGCAGCGGAGGACTTTAATTTATAATATGTAGAGATCACCGCCTGTATATAGCACAGTCGATCGATAATGTCGACAACTTATCATCGTTCTCGAGCACGACTGCAGATCGCTAACGTACAAACAAAAAATCAAGTCAAATAAATAAAGAACTGTTGTTTTTTCGTTGGCGATCTGCGGTGATGCTCGTGAAAGATGGAAAGTTACTGACATTATTGATAATAAAAACCATTATCATATTTTAACGTTTTAGGTACCTACCTATGTGATTTAGAACAAAATAATTAACATAATACATAGTATGTTCCTTCCATGTAGATTTGAATGGATGCTGATGTCGCCACGTGGTACATTTTGGTTCTAGCCCACTTAGCATGCGCTCTGTCTCTCTTATACTTTCCTAACATCATGTAAATTTCACAATTATTATAAAACACAGTTCTGCATAATAATATAATATTTAAGCGAATATCTAATGGTCAGACTTGGATCACGAAGCAAGCCCACATCGCGTGTATTGTACCTATTCTTATTTATTATATGGTCTCTCCTACATCTTAACATAGTATAAGCAACGTTTCCTAACCTTTTTCAGCCACGGACCCCTAAGAAATCGAGCACAATTTTCAAGGACCCACTTAATAAAAAAAAACTAACAATAAATTTCGGCCCACTTATTTTAGTACTACAAATACAAAAAAAAACTACAACAGCATCTCCAACATTACTTGTTTGCAACAAAATTAGTGATATTCGGGTTGATGTTAGGTATAGGTAGGTACTCCTAAGCTGTAATCTCAAATCGGGTTGCACTTGTAATCTGTTTCTGTATTTGTTTTTAGTATATAGGTACTTACAAGTGCTGAGAATGTCTTTTCACGGAGGTATATGGTTGAGAAAAGCAGTAAATATTTCAGTGCTTCTTACGATATTTCCTTATAATTTTTCTTTACGTTCACCCAAAAACTTAATAAAGAGGATTTTTTTTAAATTACGTTTCAAAACTGAATAACAAGATATTTCTATAATTGGTTTTCCTGTACCATTGTCAAGCAAGTAATATCTAATATCAATAACATCTGTGTTGAGGGCGTCTAATATTCAATTTTTAATTTTTGTCAGGTACTGGAAAATAATCCCGAAACGAAGACTCGTAGCGATTTCAATTGTTTATTATGTTTAAATGGTCCAGATATGAGACCGCGGACCCCCATACATATATTCGCGGACCACAAGTTAAGAAACATTGGTATAAAGCAAAGTCGATCCCGCTGTCTGTAGGCTTAGATCTTTTAAACTACGCAACGGATTTTCATGCGGTTTTCACCAATAGATAGAGTGATTCACTGGGAAGGTTTTTAGGTATATAGTTTGTCAACTTTTTGTGTAAATTAGTTGAAATGCGGGCTGGCATTAGGGTTGCCAGATACGGGCTTATCTTTTCCTGGACATTTCTACTACTATTGAAAAATAATGAGATTCTTTTAAATCAGGGGGCCTAGTCCCTATCTTTTACGTTTTACTAACAGCCTGTTAGCTTAACTTGGCGGTTTGAGCAAAGTTGTCGCACCTAGCTAAAAATGGTAGTCAGTAACTTTTCTGTTTCTTTTCTGTCGGTCACGACGATAAAATAAACTAAACCTTAACAGAAAAGTTACTGACTACCATTTTTAGCCAGTTGCGACAACTTTGCTCAAACCACCAAGTTAAGCTAACAGGCTGTTAGTAAAACGTAAAAGATAGGGACTAGGCCCCCAGATATCAACTTTTCCTGCTTATAGGGTCCTGAAACACTGCGTTTGATTGCCGAAGCCTTTCTACGTCCACATGTCGTTTTTGCAGCTATTACTATTTGGAATAATTATTTTGTGTATTTTTTTCCAAGTTGTCTAAACTATTGTAATTCAAACCACGTTTTACATTATGATAAACTAATGCTACTTCTGCATTTACGATCGAAATTTCTTCCTTAGTATATTTCTTTATGAAAAAAGTGTCCATGCACCTTGAAGTCTTTTTGGCTGACGCCATATTTTTATGCTTGGCACTATTGGCGTGAACCTACAACAATGCAATACAATACAAATTACAATACAATTATTGCGATAATGTGTACAAAAGCATTAAGCATACTTAAATATTTACTTTTACATTTCACCCACAGCAAAAAATCGACGACGCCAAATTGGCATCGCCAATAAATAAATCAAATTTAAAACATAATAAATATACCTAATAATGACGACTTACTGTCAACGCGCGGCGACCTTCATACTGAATTGCGATATATGAGTTACATGTTTTACAAATTGGAGTAAACTCATTTTTTTCCCAATCCAGTATTTAAAGTCACCTCCCCTAGCACCTCACGCACTCACTCTCACACAGGCTCTGTGAGTTGTTAGTGTGACACGACCGACGACACATGCCTACAGACGGCGGAAATTTTTTCTTGTTGCGTCGCCCCATAGTGCCGCAATTTTTTGGAAAAAACTAGTATTCATGAATTTCGGGACAGTAAAGTGTAATTACTGGACACGGGACCACACACAAAATTCCGGGACTTTCCCGGCTGGCACTGGCAACCCTAGCTGGCATATGTATTTTTAAATATTAGGTTAGTGGAAAACGTATTTAAATTAATAGATTTGTGTGCATGCATCATTATCAGCATATCATGTATTTATTATTTTATTTTTAATTGCCATTGACTGTCATTGACATTGGTACAAGGCACCATATTTCCCGTTCCGTATTATTCTTTATCAACTGTTAGACTTATCGACTTAGAAGAAGGGGTGGAATTAATATTAATTTTATAAAATTGTGTGAAATGTTATTGTTAAATTCATATAAAATCTCTAGCTGAGTTGTTTTGCTTAAAACAGTAAAAAATGACAGAGATTGTATCGTGTATTGTACGTAATATAACATAACGTTTAACATTTATTTGCGTGATGCAACATTTAGATTTCGAAATTATAAGGTTTATACTTATACTTATTTCTATATCATTTTCCACTAAATTCGGTCTTTACTCCTCCTGTTCGCTTACCTTCCCATCTCCCCTCTCCCCTCCTCCCTTGCACATATGGGAAATCAATAATCCCCAAGGTCGTTTGCTTTTCATTCATAAACGGGAGTAAATTCACCGTGTTAGGAAAATAATAGGTGGTTACTAGCGACATCTAGCGGAGTCTTGTGGAAGCTTTTTAGGGGAAACTTTTCTGGTTACTGTTTTTCTATTGTAACTGCCATGAGTTTATTAGAGCGTATTTTGAGGTGAATGGAAAAGGTTTGAAAATTCGCCAAATACGGCGATACTCAAAAAATATCCTAGATTCCTTAAAAATGCAAGCATCACCGACATTTCATTTTAATAGGTTTTAAGGCCAGCTCTTTTAGAGTTATATGGTATGGATTTCACAACTTTTTTTATGAGGCTCTAAAAATCGCCCAGAAGAAAGACAAACATTCAAAATTGAATGTTGCTTAAGTTATGTTCAGTAATTAGATCTGAACATCCGGGTATTGCCCAACTTTTCTCTTCTTTTCCTTTCCTTCCTCAAGTCATCATTTTCATGGCAGATATCACACAAATTAGTTACATAAAAAAATTACCATCATGATTTCAACTTTGGTTTTATTAACTCAAGAAAGACAAGGTAATACGTTACATATTAAAAACAACCAAAATAAAACCCTATTATTAAAATGTGGGAAATTAATACATTCTTAAAATATTGATCCACTCATCAACACTCAATTCAGCTTATTTAACTATTATTTAATAATTAGGCACAATGTCAACAGGAATGTCTCGCTAAAGGTAAAGGTAATAAACTATTTGATTAAAAAAAGGTTTTTTTCACAAATGAGGTTAAAATATATGAAGAGTTTTTTACGCTGATCATCATACTAATAATATATAAATTTAATATTTATATTACATAGTAGATGGGATGGCGGAATAATAAACAAGAGAAAGTCAGTATTTAACACAGTGTATTATGATTGTGGTAATGAAGAGAATCCGGAAAATGTGTAAACTCTTTATATGATCTCGCTTTCATGCCATCACTCGTACAAGACTTCAGTCGCACATTCATTACATTATTGATTTTAAAAACAATATTAAAATGTCAAGTTTCAAAAACTGTTAGAATTTGGCTGATGTCATTATGACTTTAGTATGCAGTTTACTGGCCACTAACAACACAACTATTACTGGGGCCACTTAGAAAGGAGACATTACGAAAATACTGTTTTAGTGGCAATTTACAATAGGCATTATACAGTGAAACCCTCTTAAGAAGTTTTCCAAGGGACCGGAAAAAACAAACTTCTTAAGCAGGAAAACCTTATATGTGGGAAAAATTAGGCCATTTTTCAGCCGAGGGACCGAAAAAACCAAACTTCTTAAGCCACGAAATGTCTTAAGAGAGAACTTCTTAAGAGGGTTTCACTGTAATTCAAATTGATGTAGAAAATTTACCGGCGAACATAAAAATACTGTTTTTTTTTAAATTTGGGGCTTAGAAGTGCCTACGTCAAATTTGTATTGCTCTGGATTAAAAAATTTTGGTGTACAAAACCCGAAAACAATATTTTGACTTTTACATTAGATAAGTCATAATTTCATCAATCTAGAGCAACTGACATGGTTATTCATAGCTTTCAAATAAGTGACAATTTAGAGTTCTTGCTAGTGCCTAAATCAAAATAGTATCAAGTAACGAAATAACCAAAAACTGAGATAGCAACGTCCAGCATTAATCTTCAGACGTAAATCATTACATAATATATTCAATCAATGCTAGAAAGAGAGGGAATGTACTGTTTCAAAATTGTTGGGAAAGTAATCTGTCAGTATCTTGTACGAGGTGTACAGTATTTTTAAATGTTTACGTTTTGTAAAGCAAAAGATTAATACATAAAACCACTGTACAGTTTGTATTCTATAATCTAAAACATCAAAAAATCAACATAATTGATTTTTTTTTAATAGTTGATCTCAATTTAACCCCCATCAGTAACCATAAATAATATGTTTATCTTAATTTTTGAGCTATTGGAAAACCTCTAAGCTAGAAAAAAATGGTAAATATGGAGGGTTAAGTAAGTATTGTATTTATTAATAAATTAAAATGTTTAGTCATGCGGGAATAACATTAGTATGATAAAAGCATAAGTTTAAGAAATCAAGGATAATGGTACATAACAGGAGCATAGCTACCGCTGTATCAATGATACGGGGCCCCCGGGCTACAGAGGCCCCTAACGTGTGTAAGCAAAAATTAGTAAAATTTTATCCACAATGTCACTTAATCTCGTGCTTCGCGGGAAAAAAACATATTAAAAAAACTATCATCATGAGTTTTCACTTCAGAAATGACAAAAGTCAAAAAAGCAATCTCTTTTTTTTACCGGGTTAAGCGTGCGCCCAAAAGTTGGCAACATCCTACATCGGCTACTGCGGGATTTCCCCGTTTTTCACTTAAACGGGGGAATCCCGCAATAACCGATGTACAATGACAAACCACGGAGAGCAATATTTACGCGTTTTATTTCATTCCGGTTCAAACGTTATTTATTACATTGTAATACAATACAATCTTGTTCTTCTGATTATTTATTGGTTAATTAGTTTGATTTGTGAAAAGAATGAGTGAAAGGAAAAGAGATTATCCCAGTGGAGCTATGAAAAGAAAAAGTAAACAGAAAAGGGAGGAGGTTATAAAAAAAATGCCCAAAATTTGAGTGAGTGATTTAGATTGCAATGGTAAGTACTACCTATTTATCTACCAGTAGCCAAGGGTGAATTTTGTTTTTTAAAAGAACAATGGCAACCTTCAATACATGAAAATACCTGATCACGTATTGTACCGAGCAATAATAAGGGCCCCAACTAATTTTGATACAAGGCCCCTCCAAGGCACGCTACGCCACTGGTACATAATAAAATTATATTTTATCAAAAATTAAATTATCAAATTACAGAGGATAAAGAAAGCCTAAATAAAGGTGAGATATTATAATAATTAATAAAAGTTCATTCCATAACGAGATATTATATTTTATTAGGTAGAGTTAGTTCTCAGTGATAAAAGTAAATTGTGCTAAATAAAGTGTCAAGAGTTGAAATACCATTTGAAGGTGCAATATCTGTAATTTCCCTGAGCCATAACTATTTCTAGAGAACAGGATAATTTTGCAGAAAATCATCCTTATGTATGTTTGCTACTTCCTTGTACTATGAAAAAAATAATTATTTAAACATTTTTTACTTAGTTTCACAAAAATAAATTTTACTTTTTTTTAATTGAAGACAAAAATTTCACACAAAAAAGTCCCATAAGCTTAGTTGGCAGCATACATAATTAAGAGTGAATTTGAATGAGCAAACAATATAGGTTTAAAATATATATTTTAATAAATCTACGTCATAAAAATAATAATATTTATTTATTTAATTTAATATAATAAGTGGAAATGGTTGTTAGTTACAGAACACAAAAGGTGAAAACAAACTGCTAGAAATTAATATCTACATGGGTCCCTACATTTTTTTTTAGTACTACGAGCCGGTATTTCAGTAATTTTTAGTAATGGTACTAGTCGGCTTATCTTATTGGGACTTGAACCAGAGAGCAACTTGACCAACGTAAATATCTCTCAAGCCGAATGCAAATTGCAACTGAAATTCCAGCCAGATGTGAATAATATTATTAAAAACTTTATATATTATTTTATATATCAGAAGGATGATTCTATATGTTTTGCGACAGCGTAACATGTGTTAAATCGGCTGTACATGACACATTTTGACAAATTCTTAAATACTGTATTCCGTATCGTGTTAAGCTAAATACTGCGCTTGTGTTAAGACACCAAAACTTAAAAGTAGTTACCCTAACGCCAGAGATGATGGCGTGTTTTGCCACATAATCTTCGATAAGAGATGTCAGTTGCGGGAAAATTTGCGAATCAAATGTCATCGCATACAAACATGAAAATAATATGACAAACGAATTTATGAACACCTATTAGGCTTATATGTAAGTAGTTTTAACAACAAATAAATAGTTATTTGTGTTTTTAAGTAGTTAATTAATCCATTTAACACACGACAGGCGTATACAAGCCAAAGAAAATCACAGAATTTTGAACGCCGATAGCGCACAACGGAAGCCTTCCGATATCTGACAGATTTTGCATTTTTGTCTTAATTGTCTCGTAACACTGACTTAACGCAATAGATAACACAAAAATACAGAATCACCCTTCCGATGCGAGATTTATTCAATAAGCAACACTTTAATTTATCTTTAAAATATGCGTCAGTCTCAAAAGTGTGCGATATATAATTTTTCATGTAATATTTACACACAATTAATAATGTGAAAATAAAAGCTGTAGATTCATTTGAAAATAGATAAAATGATTTTATATTATTTATCATAAATATATTCTCTTCCCAAAACCATCTGAGAAAAATTGCTAAAAATTCAAAATAAAGCCAAAATTTACTGCATTGAGCAAATACCTACTTGAGATATAAGTTGAGAAGTTATTTTGAGAAGTATTTACATATATATACAGTGAAACCCTCTTAAGAAGTTTTCCAAGGGACCAGAAAAAATACTTCTTAGGCGGGAAAACCTTACAAGTGGGATAAATTGAACCATTCAGTCTGCAAGGGACTGAAAAAACAACTTCTTCAGCAGGAAAACTTCTTAAAAGGGAACTTCTTAAGGGGGTTTTGCTGTAATCTTAAAATGAAAAGCACCAATTCTTACTAAAATATTTAGCATAGTACAAACTGATTCTTACAGAAATTAGTAGGCGTATGTAGTAATTAAAGAAAAAGAAGGAAAACAAGATCACAAGTGAAATATAATCAAACATTTAAACAGCAATACAAGGTTTAGTACCACCGGATTTGAATATTCAACAGTTTTAAAAAAAAACTATAAAATGAAGAAAAACTTTTAAGCAAGCATTATAGAGAACTGACTCCATAATGGCAGCTTTTTTGCAATATGTATAAAATATATCCATGCAATATTATGTCATCCACTAAAACTAAAATATTCCAATTTCTTGGGGTACATACACATGTCAAATATTGGGTGCGAATAGAGAAAGATATACTTACTATAATATGTAGTATAAATTATCTCTTTGATTTGAAATTCTTAAATAAAATTCTTACCATGTATGAAAAAATCAATGTACAAATACTTAAACGCAAACAAATAACTAATTTAAATGATTATATTATAAATATAACAGCCGGCAAATAATTCAAAGTAGTCACAAACTAATAATAAAGGAGAGCAAATCACTTATGTTTAAGATAAATTTAAATAAATTATATTAGTTACAAACTTCAAAGAACATAGAAAAGCTTAGAAGCATTGATGTGTAGTAATCCCAGAAATAGGTCATACACGACGTCATAATTCTAGCATCTTCTGTCATTCACTTTCATACAAAACGTGTGAGAACGAAGATTTTTATGTAACCATTTTAGGACGATCGTCGATGAGTAAAGAACGACCTATCTCTGGGACAACTACAGTTTAAAAATCGAGCATCCTTGAGGTGATATTTCACAAAAATTGCATTATAAAAATTACAAAGTAAAAGTAGTAGCTCGTAAATTTTTATGAAAGTATAGTATCAAATGTTACACAACGCCAATTATATCATTCAGAAGTTAAACTGTCGTAAATATTAAATTTTTTGTAATTATAAATTGATTACATGAAACAGCGCTCTTGGGGTGATTTTTTCACAAAAACAAGGCTATGGAAATTAACCAAATATTATAAAAATTAACTATAAGGCCACATCGTTAACTAGCATCTTAAATATCAGCGGGTGCAGCATCACTCGTTGAGGTCAACTTACTGTATACATTTGTATATAGGGAATAACACGGTCAACGATAAATATTCTAGATACATCGATCGTCCAGTTGATCAGTCAGACATCTCCGAATCTTACATTAGTAGGTTTTGAGATAATGAGGAAAGCAATACTCGAACGCTCACCATAAATCAAATACAGTGATACCTCGAGAAACGAGTTTAATTCGTTCTGTAACCTTGCTCGTAACTCAAAGTAATTTTCCCCATTGAAATGAATTTAAATGCCATTAATCCGTTCCAGCCCCCAAAATCTCAAAATCTCTCCTATTCAAATCTCTCTTATGAGAAGACGAATACGTTCAGTCATAACAACCAAAAGGTTTTTTATGCTATGAGTCAACATGTGGTTCGTGAGAGAACTTTTTTGTTTAAATGATTTTTTACAGTGGGAACATGAAAAGGGTTTTTCTCTACTGTGTGTCAGCGTCGTTTTTCATATGATATGTATTATTTACACGTGTCTGTGTTTTACATATTAAATATGCTTTAAAATAAAACCGGGAGGCATAACGGTCCGATACATTAGTATGACATTTTTAAATATCCTACTAGTGTCCCAGTAAATATTTTGTTTTATTCACTACAAGTTTTTCTGCATTATAATTAATTTGGTGATGTTTATGAGTAATCTCAGCATTGTACCAGATAGAGGGTATACTTTTAGATATAAATGCACACTCAACTCAAATTTCGATTTTTCGGAGATGTCTGACTAATCAACTGGATGATCGACATACACATATCAAAATATAACTAGGTGTTGAAAATAACAAGTAGATGCCGTCAAGACCCAACACTGTTGATGAATTGGATATAATTTTTTATGGTCAGTAACCACACACAAATATACATAATTCAACGTAATGCAACACAGTATCGACTAAGTATTGTTTTAGCAGTCTTGGCGCCAAATAAAAAATAAAAAAAGGTGTAACAGTTTATACTTCGTGAATGAAATTATGCATATTAATGAAATGGTTTTTGGTTATAAACTGTCCAAATAGATGTCTTTTTTGTGGCAAGTAAAAATATAGCTGTTTCAACAGCTGGAACTCCCAATATTATTAGGATCATTATTTATAAATTTTTATAGCATTCCCGTCAATGTTGGCGTTGTTTCTAACGGTTATATTCAACAATTGGCAATCGCCAGCATTGTTGGTGTTTTTTCGAATTGTCGTCAACACCCAGTTCTTGTACACTGTGAGTTTTGAACCCAATCTGCCTGACTGCTAGTCGAGTTTCGTGCTCACTGAGTAATCAAACGCCTCGAAAAGTAATATGTGGGTGGGATTCTAAGCACATCAAGTACTTTCGCCACAGTTTCAGTTCTGTACAATTCTGAAGGAGAACAAAATCTGCGACAGCCAGAATTTACCCTTCTCTACTTTTCTATGTTCCATGATACATATTAAGTAGTATTAAAGACATCAACAATCGTCCGGACTGTCTTCTCCCGTATTTACCAAATTCGGCTCGGATTCTGATCTTCTTTTCATCGTTGAATCTTGAGGAAGTGGTTCGTCTTCTATCGGCTGTGGAGATGGATTATGGACTCCGGGATTACTCTTCAGTTCTCTCCAAGCCTTTTCTATATCGGGAACACTTCTGCTGACGGAGGAAACATCCTGGATGGCTTCTTCCATCTCTGACGGCTCCCGCTTTACTTGTTTCACATCCAAGAGTTTTTCATTTAAAAAGACTCCGTTGAGATCTATAGCACTGTTGGAGAAGATGGCAGCTGGGCCTGCAATGGGATCTTGCAGTGGAACCTTAAATAATAAAATTAATATGAATTTAAGCCGGTTTGTTAGTAATACAGAACATGAGTTCCATTAACTAAGGCTAAATTTTAATTAATGATTTCTATGTGGTGAAGAAATAGAGATGTAGAGAAATGAAGGAGAAGGGGGGCACTTCTTTTTCAATGATGCTTTTCAAGAACATCGCTGTCTGAAGTGTACATATACAATCCTAAGTATGTGTTGTTCACATCAACTCTAATTTTCCTTACTTCCAAGTGGTTTTAAAATCATATTAAAAATAATATCTCATTACTGCAACATTGCCTACAGACATAACAGGGACTGACACCCGTATTCAGAGTCGATCCTTTAGTTCAAGAAGCCTTCCTTTCCTTTAAGAAACACCGTTTTGTTTTCAGAGACACGCCTAAGGCCGGTGTGACGTCACTTAGTTAGGAAGCTACCTTACTTAAGATTTCCAAAATTTTTGTATTCAGAGACGTCACTATGGAAGTCTCTACGACACTGCGCACGCGCATTCTTGCTTACTTTGACTTTTAGCTGTCAAAACTCGAGGTTGGTGGGTAGGGTACCTTTGCCTTGCTAAGTCGGTGATTTGTTCCCAGTTGTTGCTGTCGAAAACAAAAAACAATGGAGATGGAGATTATGGAAATGGAGATGATGGAAATGGATAACGAGTTTTTGGATTATATCGTTGATCCATACAATACACATGACGACATTGGCACGGGCAATATGGGCAGCGTGCGGCGTTATTTACGCGATTTTGAAAATCCCGTGGAGTTTTACAGTGACCGCCAATTTAAGGATCGTTATCGGTTGGAGAAAACAACTGTAATGCATGTATTAATTCCTCTATTATTTCCGAATTACGCTTTAGTGAATAATAGAGGCTTGCCCATACCTCCTGTTATTCAGGTAGCTATCGCGCTGCGATTCTACGCTACTGGTAATTATCAGGTAAATGCGTCTTTTTACTAGATATCTATTGTAAAATTGTGTTCTACTTTTGTGAAACGAAAATATAACATTTTTTGATGCAGCTGTGGTGAAACTTGTTGTTTGCATTATGTCTGTACTGATTTGAAATCGACAAAGAATGAAATAATGCATTCATTATAATGAAAACATGATGTTAACCTAAAATTATCCAGATGCCCTTAGATGTAAAAAATATCTAGATGTTCATCTTGTATTATTTTCAATGTTCATTAACTACCTTCATATTTATATATGATTCCAGATTGTTGCGGGAGATCTACACAAACTGAGCCAACCAACCTCCAGCAGAGTGGTGCAAAAGATTTCCTCCAGATTGGCCCAACGGTTAACTGAATTTATTCATTTTCCTCAACGGCCCGAGGACTACGCTGAAAATCGAAAACTCTTTTATTCAAGAGCCCAATTTCCAGGAGTCGTCGGATGTATCGACTGTACGCATATTGCCATCAAGAGCCCAAGCCGAACAATAGGTGAATCTTTTCGCAACAGGAAAGGATGGTTCTCCTTGAATGTGCAAGCTGTGTCAGGTCCACGTTTGGAATTTTTGGACATAGTTGCCAGGTGGCCTGGTTCTACCCACGATTCCAGGATATTCCAAAATAGCGCGTGCCGCCTAAAGTTTGAGGAGAAAAGAATTACAGGCATTCTTCTCGGGGACAGCGGATATGGCCAGACAAATTATATGTTCACACCAGTATTAAATCCTGCAAATGAAGGGCAGGAAAAATATAATAAATCTCAAATTTCCACACGGAATGTAGTCGAAAGATTATTTGGTGTATGGAAGAGGAGATTTCCTTGCCTGAGGAGGAAATTAGAAAACAAATTAACTAATACTACAAACATTATAGTTGCGTGTGCCATTTTGCATAACCTATGTATATCGTCAAACGACCAGCATTTTGGGCAGTTTGAGGGTATAAATATACCTGTCAATTCGGTGGTGCAGTCTGCTTCAGGCAGAACGATAAGAGATGCGTTTATCCAAAGACATTTTACGTGATGTTTAATGAACTGTGAAAGGACACCATATGTAATGAATAGTGACTCATATTTTTATAATGTGTAGTCATTGTGCTGTGTAATGAACTGTGAAAGGACACCATATTTAATGTAATGAATATTGAAGTCATATTTTTTTAATGCATAGTAATTGTGCTGTGTAATGAACTGTGATAGGACACCATATCTAATGTAATGAATAGTGAAGTCATATTTTTGTAATGTATAGTAATTGTGCTGTGTAATGAACTGTGAAAGGACACCATAATATATCCAATGTAATGACTAATGAAGTCATATTTTTATAGTATGTTAAAATTATGCTGTGTATTGAATTATGAAAGAGCACAAGGGTTTATCTTAAATATATCCCTATGTGTTTTAATAATGTGTGTAAACTCTCTCCGTTATCAAAAAAATTGAAACAGAACGGAAAATAAATAAAACATTTATTGGAGATTAATATATTTTTTATTCAAGACTATTCGCCAGCGCTTTTTCAAGTTCTGCCTTCGCTTTTTTTACTTTTAGTTCTAAGAGCTCGTTCTGCAGACGGGCTCCTTTCAACTGCTCCCGGGCAATCTCCTGGGCAGTCTCCCTCTGCTCCCGGGCAGTCTCGATCTGCTCCCGGGCAATCTCCTGGGCAGTCTCCCTCTGCATCCGGGCAGTCTCCTTCTGCTCCCGGGCAGTCTCTCTCTGCTCCCGGGCAGTCTCCAACCTCACTATGTGCATTTCTTCATCGTACTTCGTTAGATTGGTGCTTCTTAGGCAACGCACTTGGCCCTCGTCGCGAACCACCTGCCCACTAGATGATATCAAGTCTGAAACAACACAAAATTACAAGCTGTTTAGTCATCAATGTAAATAACATGTTTATGCCACTCTGTGCCCCATGACATAGTGCATAGTCGGGAAACACGCCAAATACGCGCCCAACATATTTATTTATTTACTCACATACGGCACAACACGTGCCATTAACATAATTGACATTGTATCGAACGTTTTATGCAATCTAGATGAAACATATCAAAATTCTTCTTGCATTATTATTGAAGACAAATTCTGCATTTTAGACGGTGCGAAAATATTGATGTCACAACGTTTCCAACGTGAAATAATTCATAAGCCCAAAGAAGATACTTGCGCCGGCCACCTGGGATAATTAGGCAGGCATAAACATGACGACGTAAACAACACGTGCATTGGCGCCTGCCGAACAGACGTAAACAACATATGCACGGCCACCTGGGCAAGGAAGAAAACGTAAACAACACGTGCATTGGCGCCTGCCGAACAGACGTAAACAACACCTGCCATCGCAGTTGGGCACGGCCACCTGGGTAAAGAAGAAGACGTAAACAACACGTGCACTGGCGCCTGCCAAACAGACGTAAACAACACATGCACGGCCACCTGGGCAAGGAAGAAAACGTAAACAACACGTGCATTGGCGCCTGCCGAACAGACGTAAACAACACCTGCCATCGCAGTTGGGCACGGCCACCTGGGTAAAGAAGAAGACGTAAACAACACGTGCACTGGCGCCTGCCAAACAGACGTAAACAACACATGCACGGCCACCTGGGCAAGGAAGAAAACGTAAACAACACGTGCAACTGCACCTGCACCTACCACCTTACTATAAAAGACTGTACCAAAGTGGCAGCTTCATTCAGTCACTAACCGTCAGTAATCGTATCAACATCTCTGCAAAGCATCTCCCTGGTTTACCATTGGGTTCGCCACTTGATCCAAGTTGCCAGTCTCACCCTCAAGCACCCGAAGGGATAAAACCTACAAAACTCTGACGCCTGAGCCCCATGGCCATCCTCGGGATCCTTTGAACTTGCTGATTCTTACCAAGCCTTGAAGTCGCTGTGCTACCCCTGGCCATCTTGCTCCGGGCTGCTAGCCTGGGGCCCCTTGCATCGAGCCTTGCATCTCTCTGCCCTGATGATAACGCCTGAGCAAGATACATGATAAGGACTCCCACCACGCCTAATAGAATGCAGATCTACCTGATGATGACGCCATGTCTGTCAAATGATGACACCATTTAGAGAAGCGTGCTATGCATCCGCAGCACGCCCAAAAGAATGCAGACCGATTACCATGAAGCCAATCAACATGTGAGTGGCTGCGACCACCCCAGCAGTCCCGCCACGCCCAAAAGAATGCAGACCGATTACCCTGAAGCCAATCAACATGTGAGTGGCTGCGACCACCCCAACAGTCCCGCCACTCCCAAAAGAATGCAAACCGATTACCCTGAAGCCAATCAACATGTGAGTTGCTGCGACCACCCCCCATATGATGCTGGTGCTAGATATGCAGCAATCCACGATAACATACACCATCTGGGGCGCAGCCCGTCTTTTTTACTAGCAACCAGCGTCCATCGCAGCCTACATGCCCCGATGCAAGAGTATTTCATCTCACAGTGCACGGTAGAAGACGCAATACCACTCCACCTCAATACGCGGCAGAAGATGCCTGTCTAGCACAGAAGCTAGTGAACATGCTACGGAACTTTAACAGCTGTCAAGCAGAAAACACATCTCTATCAAGACATTTAGATTGTCGGGCGTTTATGTGTGCCGGCGCTTATTGTCTACAGTTTTTGTGCAGGCCTATAGGTCTCGTACAAATTGGTCCTTCGAGCCGGATCTACACATCACGCCTTAGTAGAGATACCATCGCTTGGCAGCGGCTGCAAGACCACGGACTCATCCAAGACGCCCAGTGCACACCTCAAATCCACACATAACGGCCAGCCAACCGGTTCGCGAGTTTGCTGCGACCGTCCCAGCAATGGATGCTGGTGCCGGATATTCAGCAGCTCACGACCACATAACGGCCAGCCATCCGGTTCGCGAGTTTGCTGCGACCGTCCCAGCCCTGGATACTGGTGCCGGATATTCAGCAGCTCACGACCACATAACGGCCAGCCAACCGGTTCGCGAGTTTGCTGCGACCGTCCCAGCAATGGATGTTGGTGCCGGATATTCAGCAGCTCACGACCACATGACGGCCAACCATCCGGTTCACGAGTTTGCTGCGACCGTCCCAGCCCTGGACACTGGTGCCGGATATTCAGCAGCTCACGACCACATGACGGCCAGCCATCCGGTTCGCGAGTTTGCTGCGACCGTCCCAGCCCTGGACACTGGTGCCGGATATTCAGCAGCTCACGACCACATAACGGCCAGCCAACAGGTTCGTTAGTTTGCTGCGACCGTCCCAGCCCTGGATGCTGGTGCCAGATATTTAGCAACTCAAGTCCACATGACACCCGAAACGCAGCCTGCCGCATGTGCTAGCCGCACTTCCAACTTTACTGGGCCACACACAGCGTCCTCGATTGAACACCCGGCGTACCTAGCAGTGGTACATTTCCCAATGCAAGGAAAATCAATTTCCAGTGCGCAGCGGACCCAGGCAATTCACCTGGGATAAATAACTTTCAAATGATACATAACAGATACTTGACAAAAAACAGATATTCGCTCCATACAAACCCGACAAGCGTGCCACAACGCCACGCATTACAGCCGTACGACGACACCTACCCCGAAGCTATTAATAGGGCAAGACAACGCCCATCTAATTCTCTTCCGAGAGGTGCGAGAAAACCAAGATTCTTCACGGATAGTATCACGGACCGCACTTGACTGGATTGCCCATGGAGGTGCCGTCCCCCGCGGTAACAGCACAGCTACCACACTGGCTCTAAAAATCGAGTCAGCTGCGGACGGCCGCCTAGGGAGTTAGCAATATTAAACGTTGCCGTTGGCTCCCTCGGCATAACTTCCTCGGTCAGAATCAATACAAAAGACAAACATGCCATCTGCCTGATAAATACAACCACTCGCCCCCTCCACTGGAGTGGGAAAATAACTTGTAATGACGTACCTGAGCCACGCTACCAGACAACCACCAGTGCGCATTGAAACATCTCGCGCGAAAAGACTAGCTCACACCATAAGAAAAGAGAGTCAGGTTAAAATATACCGCGTCTGCCTCTGGATGGATTTCGCAAT
Source organism: Limnephilus lunatus (assembly GCA_917563855.2). Classification (NCBI taxonomy): domain Eukaryota; kingdom Metazoa; phylum Arthropoda; class Insecta; order Trichoptera; family Limnephilidae; genus Limnephilus; species Limnephilus lunatus. The sequence continues at coordinate 99,713,287 of OU830593.1, read as the reverse complement.
GTGATATGCTGGCTGCGCACTGACCTCGCGCTTACTTTACCTTCATGGCAAACAGACTGATGAGATAGATGAACTGACAAACAAACCCCACTGGAGATGGTTGCCGATGAGACTTAATCCGGCACACTCAGCACACCCAAGAATGGTTGCAGCGTGACACCGACGCACTGGTTTAGATCATCTCAATAATGGCAGAAGAACTTCGCATTGCCAGAAGCAAGCCCTAACAGAGAGTACCTACAACAGCTGGCCTGCCACGCAAAGCAGATTGCTGACCTGTTCGCGGCCCTAAACGCTGCGACTCTACGTCAAACTGATCACCAACCTGCCAGGATTAGCAGTCCCACACTACCCTGGGCTGCGTCCTGCCATCCCATTTTTCATGATAAGTTATTCCTTTATATTTTATATCCCAGTATGCACAAATTGGCCAGCCAACCTGCTCACGAGTTTGCTGCAACTGGCCTTGGATGCCGGTATCGGATATTCAGCGACTCAAGTACTGGTATGAGCTGGCCCACCTCCCAACTTGTTTGCGACGAGATATGCAACTCAAGTACTGGCACCGGCTGGCCCACCTCCCAACTTGTTTGCGACGAGATATGCAACTCAAGTACTGGCACCGGCTGGCCCACCTCCCAACTTGTTTGTGACGAGATACGCAACTCAAGTAATGGCACCAGCTGGCCCACCTCCCAGTTTCTTTGCGATAAGATACGCAACTTAAGTAATGGCACCAACTAGCCAACTTCCCAACAAGTTTGCAACGAGATACACCACTCAACCGCAGGCCAGCAAGGCTAATTCTAATTCCATTTTCTAATTTTAATTCCAGCTCTACCTTGCAACCACTGACAGAACTGCAGCACAGTCAGAACTGTGGTGATCCTTAGCAGTGTAGCCAAGGCAAGCTGGCCCTGCCCCAGCAGTGCCACTGCCAGAACAGTGGTGCTCCTCATAACCGCAGCCAAGGCCAGCAAGCCCTGCCCCAGCAGTGCCACTGCCAGAACAATAGTACTTCTCATCGGCGCAGCCAAGGCCAGCAAACCCTGCACCAATGCCAAAACAGTGATACTCTCCAATGTTTCCTCATACGGGGAGGAGCCCGCAGCCCCATCACAAGGGACAAATTAAACCGAGATGAAAAACGCCTTAGTGGCACTGAAGCCAGAACACAGACGCGCAATTCCCTAGAAATGCCATTCATCAATTGGTATTGTTTACCACCATTAATACCTCACACGGAGGAGCCTGGAAGAGGTTAATAAGATTCATGAAACGACCCCTTATCATCACACTCAATGAAAACGTGACCAGGAAATCACCCTGCTCAAATTTTGTAAACAACAGATCACCCACGCACACATCAACGACCTCACAATACATGATGTGATGACTATCCGCTGACGCCCATTCACTCCTGCCAAGCCAGTGAAGAATGCATATGACCAATGATCAAACTCGCCGTTATCCTTCCCGCCCCGGCAACCACATCTGAAACACAAGTCACCCCGACCTCAGCCACTGCCAGCTCTAGAGGCGGGATCACCGCTGAGGACTGACACGTTCGACAAAATAGCTGGGTGCAGCCACGACTGCACGGGGAGGAGAATGTATCGAACGTTTTATGCAATCTAGATGAAACATATCAAAATTCTTCTTGCATTATTATTGAAGACAAATTCTGCATTTTAGACGGTGCGAAAATATTGATGTCACAACGTTTCCAACGTGAAATAATTCATAAGCCCAAAGAAGATACTTGCGCCGGCCACCTGGGATAATTAGGCAGGCATAAACATGACGACGTAAACAACACGTGCATTGGCGCCTGCCGAACAGACGTAAACAACATATGCACGGCCACCTGGGCAAGGAAGAAAACGTAAACAACACGTGCATTGGCGCCTGCCGAACAGACGTAAACAACACCTGCCATCGCAGTTGGGCACGGCCACCTGGGTAAAGAAGAAGACGTAAACAACACGTGCACTGGCGCCTGCCAAACAGACGTAAACAACACATGCACGGCCACCTGGGCAAGGAAGAAAACGTAAACAACACGTGCATTGGCGCCTGCCGAACAGACGTAAACAACACCTGCCATCGCAGTTGGGCACGGCCACCTGGGTAAAGAAGAAGACGTAAACAACACGTGCACTGGCGCCTGCCAAACAGACGTAAACAACACATGCACGGCCACCTGGGCAAGGAAGAAAACGTAAACAACACGTGCAACTGCACCTGCACCTACCACCTTACTATAAAAGACTGTACCAAAGTGGCAGCTTCATTCAGTCACTAACCGTCAGTAATCGTATCAACATCTCTGCAAAGCATCTCCCTGGTTTACCATTGGGTTCGCCACTTGATCCAAGTTGCCAGTCTCACCCTCAAGCACCCGAAGGGATAAAACCTACAAAACTCTGACGCCTGAGCCCCATGGCCATCCTCGGGATCCTTTGAACTTGCTGATTCTTACCAAGCCTTGAAGTCGCTGTGCTACCCCTGGCCATCTTGCTCCGGGCTGCTAGCCTGGGGCCCCTTGCATCGAGCCTTGCATCTCTCTGCCCTGATGATAACGCCTGAGCAAGATACATGATAAGGACTCCCACCACGCCTAATAGAATGCAGATCTACCTGATGATGACGCCATGTCTGTCAAATGATGACACCATTTAGAGAAGCGTGCTATGCATCCGCAGCACGCCCAAAAGAATGCAGACCGATTACCATGAAGCCAATCAACATGTGAGTGGCTGCGACCACCCCAGCAGTCCCGCCACGCCCAAAAGAATGCAGACCGATTACCCTGAAGCCAATCAACATGTGAGTGGCTGCGACCACCCCAACAGTCCCGCCACTCCCAAAAGAATGCAAACCGATTACCCTGAAGCCAATCAACATGTGAGTTGCTGCGACCACCCCCCATATGATGCTGGTGCTAGATATGCAGCAATCCACGATAACATACACCATCTGGGGCGCAGCCCGTCTTTTTTACTAGCAACCAGCGTCCATCGCAGCCTACATGCCCCGATGCAAGAGTATTTCATCTCACAGTGCACGGTAGAAGACGCAATACCACTCCACCTCAATACGCGGCAGAAGATGCCTGTCTAGCACAGAAGCTAGTGAACATGCTACGGAACTTTAACAGCTGTCAAGCAGAAAACACATCTCTATCAAGACATTTAGATTGTCGGGCGTTTATGTGTGCCGGCGCTTATTGTCTACAGTTTTTGTGCAGGCCTATAGGTCTCGTACAGACATACTTATGAATAGTACAACAACACGAAGAATAACAGTAAGTGAAATTTAAGAAAAAATGTAATAAGTAGTGAACAAAAGGTAAAATGTATAAAAGAAAATTATAAAGTGTAAAGTAAGGATAAAGTACAAAATATAAATTATTAGGTAAAAATAAAAAATTTAAGTGAGAAATAAAGCAGTAAAAAGTAAAATGTTGAAATATAAATTATCTCTAAAAGGTACCTGCAAAGATTTAAATATAAAAAGTAAGAAATCCTGGATTATGTTATCCGATATGATAAATTTTACAAGTACCTATGATTTCTAGTACATTAATAGTTTTGAAGTGAAGTACTGGTAGGCATATTATGTTTACGTGTTATTAGCAAACAAATTAAGTTTAATGCATCTTTTGTATGAGGCCGGATTACCGGCAACGTGATCGATATTAGGATGTACATGGATGACATTTGTCATCAACAGCTCGGCTGTGGAACGATTTGCCGGCCTCTGTTTTTCCTCCCTCCTACAACATATGTCCCTTCAAGGCCCATTTTCACTCCTTCCTCAAAACACCCCTCACACAGCATCTTCAACAGGGCCCCTCTTTCTTTATGGTAGAGAACGAGAGGTTAAAATAAAGCTCTTCGAGCATTATTTGAACCTTTATAGGAAAGTGCAAGTAATCTTAGCAAATATAGATGTAAATATAGTCACCTTTCTTGGGCATAATGTGACGTGTCTTCGTCTTGAGCTGGGGCGTTGATCTTTCCTCCGGTGTTTTTGTTATATCTGAAAATTAAAAACACTTTTGCAATAATACTATCTCGAAAATTATTTAAGATTTAGCATGACAACTGATAAAATTATGTAATAAGTTCCTACAGAGAAATGCAAATGCTACCATCTAACTATAAATCACATTAATTTTAAATTGAAAAGAATCAATTACATTATCAAAAATTGACTTACCAAACACCGGCACTTCCGTCGACTGGTCAGTCCATGGCATGCTGAACAATGCAGACGTGCTGGGCACAGCGGTATCTGAAACAAACAATACTTTGAATAAGAAATAAGATCAAAGTTAAATAAACAAGTAGCCAAAATATTTCACATAACTTTCTTAAACTAACCGCGATCGCTGTCGTTGCAAAAACTCAGTTCAATGTTGGTGGCCAAGTCCAGCACGCTGTCAACGGGATGATGCTCATCGGAGACACTTGGTGACAGCCTGCCCCCTCCCGTCTTCATCCTGCTCCTCTTCTCCTGGCAAAGCTCCATCTTCCTTTTTGACTTTATGTTGTCCCAGCATTTTTTAAGCTGCGCTTGGGTCCGCTAAGAAGGAATTCAATAATATAGTATTGTAATAGTATCACGGAGTCGGAACAATAGAAGAGTATGTATATGAATGAAAAAAGAGTATCCCTGCGGTAAAACGGCGTGATGGCTAGTTAGTATTTCAATTACAAAAGATACAAACCTTTTGATTGCCGGCGATTGAGTTGAAATCATCTGTCAACTTGGCCCACGCATTTTTCTTCTCGCCAAGCTGCAGATGGTTCGTCGAAATGCTGGCAACGGCAGGATATGTGTTTATTAAATCCAATAAACATTGCTTTTCACTCGGCGTGATCAGAGTCCGCGAATTCATTGTAAAGGAAACTTTGGAGAAACTGGGAGAAACGCAACCGAAGAGGTGACAAGAGACTTTTGACAGACCGATGTTATTTACGACAGACGCTTGAATTAAATCCATAGATAAACACACAGATTGTCCCAAAACGGGGCATGTTGTTTCCGTAGAAGCCGGACATCGACAAGTTTCGGATGACGTCACACCTTTCTTTCGGCGTAGACAAAAGGTCTCTACCTTAGGAAAGGAAGCTCAAAGTGTGGACTCTGTATAGAAGCGTTAAAGGTAAGTACGGCTCTTAACTTTGCTTAGGTAAGTCCGACACTTGACTAAGACAACTTTTAAGTATCGACTCTGAATACGGGTGTTAGCATCATAACACGTAATATTTTCACATTCAGTGATATGCTAATTATTGCACTACATTTTCACCTTGAGAGGGACCTACAACACGGTTATGGTAGAGTAATGAGATAATTGACAATAATTAAAATAGAATACTAATGACTAGAGACCGGATTATATGCATTTGCATATTTGCATATGCAAATGCATATTTAGACCCTTTTCAGCGGTAGTTGCATATTTTAGCAAAAAAATTGAGATCTTGCATATTTACGCTTGATATCGTTCAGATGCCTCACATAGCGACACTATAAACGTCAGATAGCAAGGCGCGCGGCAAGCGAACTGAGCGAACTGATAACTGATCTTACTGATCGCTACGGCCGGCGGCCGGAGCGGGGATCATCTTCTCTTCCTGGGATCATTCCTCTCTCATGAAAGTGAACCATGCCTGCGCTCGCGCCTACTCGGCTTAATTCGGCTAATTGCCGAAAACAATTGATTCATTCGTATGAGGGGTGGTTCGGTATATTTTTTATGGTAATTCAGTGAATTACAAATTTTGTTTTTGACTGGTCGTCTAGTGTTTTGTTTGTTTGCACGAAGTTGTACATTGTGAAAGTGAACCATGCCCCCTGATAAAAAAGTGCCCATACGTAGATAGCTGAATATCCTGGAATATTTACATCGGAAAAGTTTTATACTGCCGAGTTTGCGAGAAAAACATTTCTAGCACAAAAAAGTTCCAAATAGACCAGCATGTCAAAACCAGTGTTCATATTTCATATCGCAGGAGTCCAGAAGAAGGGCCCACGACAACAAGTTTTTGCAGTGGCAAGTAGCAGTAACAGTGAAGTAACCTCCAAAGGTAAACAACAAAATCACTTTTGCATGGATCTATGTGAAGCATTTCTTGCAAGCAATATCCCTCTATACAAACTGACAAATCCTGCCTTGAAGGATTTTCTCAGAAAATATTTCATAAATCAAAATATTCTGGATGAATCTACTTTACGTAAAAATTACATACCATCAATTTATCTACATGTCCTGGAAGAAATACGCAATGAACTCAAGGATAACATCATATGGATTTCAGCTGACGAAACCACCGACACTTGCGGCCGTTACATTGCAAATTTGATTGTTGGTGCATTTAAAACCTGAACCTTCTTCCTATTTGGTGGCCTGCAGATAACTTGAAAAGGCAAATCATTCTACGATCGCAGATTTGTGAATGAGGGTATAAAAAAAAATTCCTGAATCTTCTGCGGATGAAAATGTGTATGTGTTGCTCTCAGATGCTGCCCCCTATATGATCAAAGCAGGCAAAGCCCTCCAAGTATTTTATCCCAATTTGATTCATGTGACGTATTTTGCTCACGGAATACACAGACTCGCCGAAGAAGTGAGATTCACGTTTGCGAACCTAAATAACCTGATTTCATCAGCAAAGAAAGTGTTCCTTAAGGCGCCTGCTCGTATAAAGGCCTACAAAGAAAAACTGCCAACTATCACTTTACCTCCCGAGCCAGTAATAACACGTTGGGGTACATGGATCGAAGCTGCGATGTTTTACCATGAACATTTTGAAGCCATCAAGGGTGTTATCAATCACTTCGATATTGCAGAGGCTTTGGCAGTTTTCCAGTGCAAAGAATTGTTTGACGACGCTAGTATTAAAAAAACCTAGCTATGATTACCACTCATTCCGCCTACATACCTGCAAGTATAAAAACGCTTGAAACTCGTGGATTGGCGTTGAATGCATCTATTCAGGTTATGAAGAAAATTCGCCTTATGAATTCCTCGTTGCCAAAGCTTTACCCGAGTAAACTCAAAGAAAAATTTGAAAACGTACTGAAAAATAACCCAGGGTTTGAACCCTTGTGCCAAATTGATAACTTCATCAACGGGGCAGGTGAAATTTTGCTCGGAACAATAAGTTCAAAAATCGCACCCAAATTTAAATTCTGTCCAGCCACATCAGTAGACGTAGAACGTTCTTTTTCCGCTTACAAAAATATATTAAGCGATCGTAGACACAATTTGTCTACAGAACATTTAGAACAGTACTTAGTCATGTACGTTTTTAAAGGTAAATTCTAAATTTTATTGTTAAATACATTTTATAATTGATATTTTCGAAAATATAATTGTTATCCTTGAGAACTAATAGCTTACTAAAATTTAAAAAAATATGTAAAAATACGACTTCCTGTTTTATTTCATGTTGCATATTTTGACCCTTTTTATGGATTTTCGTGCATATTTTAGCTATTTTTATTGCATATTTGCATGCATATTTTGGGCTATTTTAGTTGCATATAATCCGGTCTCTACTAATGACCAAGACAATTTTGCTTTGAGAAAATGTTTTAAGATACAACACTTTGTAATGTTCACTAAAAATGGTGAGAATTAATAAGTGGTTAATAAAGTAACTTAGACGGTCTCCACACGGTGCTGCCACAGCACCAACTGCCGCAGAACTTTAGTTGACTGTAGTCAAAAGCGCCAGCCGTATTGTTATTATAATAACAATACGGCTGGCGCTTTTGACTACAGTTCTGCGGCAGTTGTTACTGCGGCAGCACCGTGTGGAGACCCCTTTAGTCTTTTTAAAATGAATTGTAAAATGGATAATTTAAAGATCTACTCATGATGGAAATTATGTGGTGAGCTGAAAATAGTTACATTAACCTGGAAATTGCAAATAGATGCTGTGAAAATTTCATGACACCAGATCACTTCTCAAAATTTTCGCTGCTTTATATAAAGTTTTAAAAACCGTTTTCAACTTTAAATGTTATCATTCGGCATGCAATACATTTTGTTCGGGAGAAAGCAAAAACCAGAACATAATATGCAGATTATCTTTAGAAATTAGGTAAGTATTCAGTGTTACATATTTTCCAAAAATTATAAAAATTTTAGTAATGCTCGGCATTCAGTAGATGAACATACATACTTGGAAAAATGATTACAAGTCAATTGGTATTAAATACGAGGGTTGTCCGTAAAATAAGGTCTCCAAGGTGCTGCGGTCGCGAGGAATGATTTTACACGCTATCCGGCAACACTGGCGTGTAGCCTGGTTCCCCCACACCAAATCCCCATAACGCTGCATACTCCGCGATGCTTAGTCTCGGCATGGCAGCCGTTCACTATGGAGCTTCCACTCGCTGCACCCGCCAGGTGTGAATTATGCTCTGTAATTCGTTTTTTGTGTGAAAAGAACAAAATCCAGTAGACATTCATTCTCAGCTACGTGAAGTGTACTGAAAACAGTGTATGAGCATGAAAAACATGTGCAATTGGTGTAGAGAATTTAAAACACAAAGACGTCCATGATGAAAAGCATACTGGAAGGCCTTCGGTTTTAGGTGAAACAATCGCCAAAGTGGAAAAAGTAAGACCACTATTGACAGAACAATGAGATACCGCAAGGTGGGTCCCAAAAATGCTCACCAAAGGTCACAAACAACCAGGTTGAAGCAGTCCACGATCAATGGCGAGGAATTCTTGGACTCAATTGTGACAGGGGACGATACCTGGGACACTATATGACACCAGAGACAAAGAAACAATCCCATCAGTGGCGTTATTCAGATTCACGGATGCCGCGGAAGTTGAAAAACGAATTACAAAGCGTAATTCACCCTTGGCGGGTGCATCGAACGATAGCACCATCGCGAACAGCTGCCACGCCAAGCCCACGGACCAAGCATCGCAGAGCGTGCATCGTGGTGGGGTTCCGGCGTGGGGGAACCAGGCTACACGTCGATATCACCGGATGGTACATAAAATCGTTCCTCGCGACCGCAGCACGTTGGAGACCTCATTTTACGGACAGCCCTCATATGAATCACTTTTGAAAAATTGACACATTCGCGGTATTGAATGCCAAACAACGATATATGTACAGAGTGTAACAGCACATACCCAAAGGATTTTAAACAGCGATTCCTAAGCATATTTGGAGTACAAAAAGTAGATGTCATTTTGATGTCCAATCATTTTTTTTTTTCTATTAAAAACAAATATATATTATTCAATCACATATTGCCGCTGATCACGCATGCTGTTTCGTGTGTTATCGTGCTGCTGGAATGAGACGGAGTGCTTATTACATAACCCAAAGGGAACATATTTTTATTGTTTTTATTTACAAAAAAATATCATCAGACAGCAAAATAACATTATACAGACAACAAAATACATTAATAATTTTTGCTCAGGAATCGTTGATTAAAATACTTTGGGTATGTGCTGTTTCACCCTTTGTACAGGTATATGAAGACTTACATCATGCAAATGTGAGCGATCTTGATTATTCTGTTTGGTATTTGTGGTGTCCATTGATTTCATTGGCAACCAGTCCCCAGTTCTGGATGGACTGGTGGCACTATCTTTACTGTTCACGTTTTCTCTGAAACAAATAAACAAGCCGACAGTTAGGACTTTTGTGCAGAATTCACACTAACCTTTTAACCGCTAAAAAATATACCTAAGCAGTCGCCCCCACGCGGCATATTTTTTTAAAAATATTTTTTTTAGCTAGACCCTTCTAGAAAACCAAATCATTGACTGTATTAAACCAAAAATCATTAATAAATCATCGTAACATGATCCTCCAAGATCAAAGTATCAATAAACATTCACTTGAGACATCCTGAAATTAAGATAACATCATAATTGTGTTAATATAAACACAGGCGCTCTATTTCAACAAACAAAGCAATTTCTCAAGTGGCCGCCTCTAGCGACATACGACGTAACATATGGATACCTACTTACATGTTGTGTAGGAAATACGAGATAAGGCGAACCACTGCGCCGATGGTCTGGTTTAAGTTTATATTCTTTTTCCACTAACTTCACTTTGATTTTTTTTAGTTACCATTTTATGGACGTTTATGCTGTGTTATTATTTTATATTGTTTTCACTAGGTATGACAAATTTCCACTAATATGACGGTATACTGACGACAATAACAAAAAATATATACAAGACACACACCAAAATTACTTTAGATAACTTAAAAATGTACATATAAATAATATTTTTATAGTTTTTATAATTAGTTTATGTTTGCAATCAAAATTACTACATTTCAAAAATTTTATGTTTATTTCGAATTATAAAATTTGAAAGCGTATTTTATCATCTTTCAAAAACAGCTTTTAGTTTTTGGGGACATTCAGAAATATATAATTTATTTTATTGCTAAGTGGAAATATTTTGGCCTTCTAACATAATAAACCCGAGGCCTGAGGGATCAACTTCCATAAAATCACAAAATCCCACTAGACATAGAACTCACTACGAGAGTGATATAATTCAAAATATTATCTTACTTCTTTGGTGTTGCATTTGGAGTAGATAAATTGGCCACATTCTTATCAGCCTGGTGTTGCGCAATGAGATCACAGGCCTTTCCTAGGATCACTATGGAGACCAGAATACGCAGGGACATCAGGCAGAGATATCCCACTATGACGAGGATGAAAGGGGCCAAACTGAAAAACACATCATAAATAGTTTTATTCAAGAGTAACGTAAAATTGTTTGAGGAGCTGACAATAACTGTAGTGCCTCTGTCCTTAGTACAATGGATTTAAACAATTGGATCGAAATTTCTAAGTAAGTGTTTCGATTTCTTTTTTAACTTTTTTCCATTTTTTTGGCAACTAAAGGGTTAAAAAAAACTTTTGGAGGAGAGTCTAGGCTTCGTCACTATTTAAAAGACGTTAAATAGTTGGTATTACTCCAAAAGAATCGACTCCAATTGTATTTTTCAACTTGTATTAGGAGTTTCCATACACCTGTATCAAGGGGTTATATGTATATAGTGAGGAGGCCCAAAAAAGGCGATTTTTCAAAAAAAAAATCTGAGAATATCTTTATATTTATTAATGTAAAAATGTGTACACATATTATGGTAACTTTCAATATTTGAACATTTTTGTTTTTGTTAAAATAATAATTTTGAAAGCTGCTATAGCTGATCTCCAGAAGCTCCTCTCAAAAAAGGCATCTTGCTGACCACCATATCTCCAGATTGAATCATTTAAAATGAAAAAACCAAACGGATTTCGTTAAAGTAATATATAATCTTCTAATTAATTGAAGGACGAAGGAAATATATAGGACGTCATCACAACCTCATATATAGTAGAGCAAGCCGCACTAATTTATGGTAATTATCGGTTCGGACTGGGCACGCTTATTACGAATAATTTTTAGAAAAAAACTTTAGATTCGCCTTAATTACTATAAAAGGAAACTTTTTGGCTTGGGGGCGGCGGAAAATAATGCATTTTAATTTTCAATTGCGTAAAATTAAAACTCACTTCGCGAACCGATCGGTGACTGTCAGCGCCCATTAGGCACGTCGCTGTTATGTTGGTATCACTGATACATTGCAAAGAACTAACATTTGTTTTTATTTCACAGACAATCAATCATAATTACACAAACCCGCTAGACAAACCCTGCTTTGCCAAACAAACCATTCAAAACCTGGGATGTTTTTTTAAAGTATGATGACATGCAGCTTTCGTAGTTTAACCGTGTTTTTATGTATCCCACGAAGTTGGCCACAGTAGTATTAATTTCTTTGCAATGTATCAGGGATACCAACATAACAGTGACGTACCTAATAGCCGCGATTTGACATCGTGTAGATTCGTGAAGTGAATTTTAATTTACGCAGTTGAAAATTAAAATGCATTATTTTCCGCCGCCCCCAAGCCAAAAAGTTTCCTTTTATAGTAATTAAGGCGAATCTAAAGTTTTTTTCTAAAAAATTATTCGTAATAAGCATGTCCAGTCCCAACCGATATTTACCTAATTTATTTATGAACTCACCTGTGGGGAGAGCTACGTGTTTTTTGAATGCGGTGGATAAAAACATAGATTTATTTTTTGTGTCCTATAGCACATTTGTAAGATTTTTGGAATTGCATACACATACACTGCATAAATGGTACAATTATAACGTCTTAGGCTATATTACCTGTAATTTGTTATAAATAAAGGTACAAATTATATATAAATAAATAAAAACATTTTTTTTTTTTTTAAATGGCAGCTTCCCAAAAAAAACGATTTTTGACCAAAATTTTGGCCTTAAATTATTTATTAAAAAATATATATTTATCAGTGAAAACTGACCTTCGATTTTATAACTAAAATATATACTTAAAAAGCCTGTGTTAAAATTTGAGACTGATCGGTTCAGCCATTTTTGAGACATCTTGGTCACCCACTTTAAAAACACAGTTTTGAGAAATACGCGTTTAAAGTTTGACTCCTACTTTCAAATGCTCTGACATGCCTTTACAAATATGAGTGTAACTTCGAAAATAATCGCCGGGTTGACTTGAAATTTTCTGTGATATATATAGATTACGAAAATGAAATTAAAAAAAATCGATTTCTTAAAAATTCTAACTGTATACAACCCCTTAAAAACAGGGTAATTTAATTACCATCCTGGAGAAGGTAGAGGTAGAGCTTACCGAAATTAGTTTACAAATTATTCTAATAATGTGGTTCGAAACGAAATACATATTTTTTTATTTAATTGGTTAAGTTAGGTTTTCTTCAATATTCCGTTTCATCCTACAGCCGATAACAACTCACCCCTCGAATTTCATGGCTTGAAGTATCACCCTGGTGATGACCACACCCAGCGGCAGAGGGATGAATCCCATCCGGCGCGCCACCAGGTCCGAGTGATCCGAGAAGGCGTACTTCTGCCTAGTCTGCGCCATGTCATACGCCAGGCTGAGGGTGTACTCGCGGTACACACTGAAAGGGATGTCGTTGAACCTAAAACAGTGAAAAATTTAATTTTCACATAAAAATTACAACTATAAGAAAAACTGTTACCTAGCGTCGTATAGAATGAAGTGTGGTGCAGGAGGCGAGGGCGGCATGGCAAGCTAACCCTAAGAACTACTAATAAATCTCACCCTTTCCACGCTTGAAAAGAGACGAGCTTCTGCCCACCTTCTTTTGCTTGCAGTCAACTATAACAATATTTGGCGCTCTTATTTTTTGAGAGAATGAAATTTCAAAGCTGATTGATGGAAATGACATTACACACTGAAAATATTTGTGTTGACCTAGAAATTCCGGGCAGAAAAAGCTGTGTAAATTTCACGATGCCAGAGCTTTCAGAGAATTTTTGCTGAGTGTGTTTTGTGGTGTCTGAATTTTCTATCGAACTAAGTAGAACGATTGAAAATTTATGGGACCTCGACCTACCCCTTAATACTTTTGATAGTTGTCTCAATAGTGATAGACATACCAGTGGATAGATTCTTTTATATAAAACTTTAGTTAAATGTAAATCATTTTAATCCTTTAATCCCTGAACATAGATTAAGAGAACTTTCAAACATTTTTTTGTGAATTACTAGTTCCCGTTTTTGCCTGAAGGGCATCCTTTTGAAGATATAAGGGCTGGAAGTTTCGCCCTCTAGAAATTTCTAAAACAGTCCAGAACATTGGAGAGTATTCGAGAGCATTCCACAATATTCCAGAACATCCAAGAACATTCTGGAATGTTGTGGAAGTCTGGAATATTTGGGAACATCCCGGAACTTCACAGATCATTGTGGAACATTCCAGAACACTCTCGAATGTTGTGGAATGTCTTGGAATATTGTGGACCATTCAAAGCCTTTTTTGTATGAGTGGGGCTACCCACTGGTAGGGGTATATAAAGCAAGATCCGTAGGTTCGAACGTCAGTTCAATCTCATATCTACTCTCTGAGCGAAGCCGGGAACCCCAGCTAGTGATAAATAATTAGACAATGACAATATTGGTTTACAATATGAAAAAAATGTTTTTTCTCATTCTAACTTCTCAAAAAATAACTCAATCAGGAGAAATTGTTTTACGTTGAGTCACACGGTTAATCAACCAAGTGACGACTCAACATAAAACAATTTCTCCTGATGTCCATTTTCGTATATAAGCTTTAAAAAATTGCCGACTAATAAAATAATGTCCAATAATGAACTAGCAGGAATAATATGTAAAAAATTGTTGAAATGAGACAAACAAAATGATGTCTGCTTCCCCCTGAGGCTCAATGTAATCATTACCATACATCTCCCTCACATATATTAAAGAAATGAAATGACGTTGCCGTTGCCATGCTTTTGCCGCGGGAAAGTTTTGTTAAAGCACCAAACATTCTAAGAAGTATAACTTTGAACATAAAGACATTTGAGATAAGACGTATTACTAACTTTTGTTCTGAATAAAAATACCTATAGTAGGTATAGTGTAAAATATATTATTTCTATATAATATATTATATATCTATAATATATCGTCACTTCATTTGGATAGGGTTCTAACTGACATTTTTTTCAAAAATGACCTTTGAATGCCAAAGCATTCCTTTTGCTTATTTCTATTATCAAAATAAATTTCAGAACCATCCTTGTTGTATTTTCGTAGATATAAGTATGACAAAGTTCTAACTTCAAACATTTTCAATGGTTTTATTTTACAATACAATTTATTTTACATTTTACAAGGTTCTATCGTCCCTTACACCCTCTATTTTGTTTGTATCTGACTGTTGATCTAAATACGAGGCGCATTTTGGTTCGTCACTTTATTTGGATAGGGTTCTAACTACGCCTTACCATTTTTAAAGGTTTTTAAGTTTCCAAAGACGAATTTTAGTAATCTATTTAACAATTTTAGTTCAAGTATTTTAGTTTATCCTTTTTTAATGGAAAATATTTAAATAGGATGTGGCCCTAGCTAGGAATTGCATTAGGGATATGTAATTAGAACCTTGTGCAATGAATTATTATGCCTTAACTGGTTGTACAAGGTTCTATTTGCATGTTTAGGTATGTTCTAAAATAGTAGGTATATGTCCTATTTAAATACTTTCCTTTAAAATATGTTCAATTAAATTACTTAACACAAGATTCAACCTCAAACCCGGAAATTGGTAAATAGATTATGAGAAATCGTCTTTGCAAACTTTGACAACTCATATCTCAGAACAAGGTGAAGTGAAATTAGAACCCTATCCAAATGAAGTGACGATATTATAACAGCGCCCTGGAGGTAAGTTTTCACAAATATGCTTATTTTCACGCTATATAAATTGTCCAAATATTATTATTCTATGAAAGGGTGGGCCCAAAACTTCCCATTCTCCATTGTTTTAAGTTTTTTTTTTGTTAAATATCCCACCTGGTGATGAATGCATGTTTGATCCAATCTATTACAACTTCAAATCCCAAAACCAGGATGCAATCAGGCACCAGAACCCAGAACCTCTCTTCCTTCCAGGCGTACTCCTTCATCGTTTGAAGGACCACTATGCAGAGGAGGACAAACAAGTGCAGTCGCTCCCTCACATCGCTGCACGAAACTTGGAATAGATTATTCTTATCGAATTTCTTGAAAACTGCTCCTTTCAATTCCACAAACTGTAAAAAAATTTAAATGTATGAAATAAACAAGCTGATATCTGTATCTATATATTTTTAATAATAATACTAGCGCAATCCCGAGAAAAATCACAGCATTAACACCCATTATAAACATATGTCTTTGACATTTTTTTGATGCTCTACCATAGAGTCCCTGTATAACCTGTATAAAGAAATAAATAATAAAACATAACTTACATTATTAGACATCACTATTATAAGTAGGGCCTTATTGTTTGAGTTGAATGCAACATTGAGGGTTGTCGCTTGGAATAACACCAATACGCTGTGAAAAACTGTTATAAAAAGGATAAGGAAAATAGATATGTACCTTCACAGAAAAATAAATAAATTATGTATCATTATTATTTGTTGATTGAGCATTTGCATTTTGCATTCCAATATTTACAAATTTCGACTGTTTATCTTCAACACTCCTTCAAAATGTAGATAACAATATTTAAATACTATCAAATTCTTAGTAGCTATTAGGCACACTATAAAATTCCTAGAACAACACTTGAAGAATCCTTAACCCTTTGCAATCTACGGAGGAATAGTGAAAAACTTGACATAACAGTGTAGGTTAATCGTTAAACTGACTTTACGCCCGCTTTAACTATACCAACGCTGAACTGACGCGTAATAATCTAAAAGTAAGATGGCTAATGTTTACATTTGAAAACTTCATTTGTAAAGGATACAGACATAGATGAGAGCGAAAAGTAGATGCGGAATGAGTCCCAGATGTTGTCTTCTTCTATCACGAGGTTCCGTGGCTGTCCAAAAGAGGGCGTCTATTGTGTCTTGTCCAAAAGCAGAAAACAATCTATCTCCGACTTCCAGCATGTTGTAAAAGATGTAGAGCTTCATGACGCTTTGACTCTTAACAAGATGGTACATCATGTTGGTATCGATGTAGCACATTAGAATGCTGCAGACTATTAGAATTAATCCTTTCAGAAGGTCACAGACTTCTGCTGGTTTTAAAAGGCCCCTAGAATATCTATCACATAACCTGTAATTATATATATTATGTTTATGATATGATATAAAATTAATAATCACACCGATTGATTGAAATTATATTGCATGTATTCCATGTATGCATGTATTCATTATGATCTGCATAATGTCTACGATAAATCAAATAAGCTATAAAAAATAATATAAATAGATTGAAATGTTGCAAGGATAACAAATAAAATCATTTCCTAAATAAATCAATGAACTTACCCAAAACATTTTCGGAACGGTCTGCTAATGAATGAAAAAAATGCCATTAAAAACCTTAGCGGCAAGAAGGTATATACAAACAGAAAAGAATCTGTACATTGAAAGAACCCATAAACCATAAACTTCTCTAGTTCTTGAGGAATCTTCATGAAAGAATATACTTTTTCTCTGCGGGCTGAAAAGCGTTCCTCGTCATGTTCCAGAAGGTAGCCACGTGTCAACTCCACTTGCAAAAACGCCAAAAGGGAAGGGCTTTTTTTATCTGTGGAAAAAATATTTAAAAAAGGAATATGATTAAAGAAAACATTTGTTATGTGCCGTTTCCACGCTTGCCAAGCTTACGCAAACCTCCACAAACGCCAACGTGGAAACAGGTCGTTTGTCTTGGCTTGCGTAGGGTTGCGTAGGGTTTGCGTAGACTTGCGAGAGCTTGCCGCCGATCCAGTTGGGGTCGGATCCAGCGGCAAGCTTCGGCAAACGCTCAGTGTAATTTCCGAACTGACGGCGAATGCACGCCGTTTTTGCTCCATGCGGTATATCGATAATTAACATTACGAGACATATGTATGACGTAAAAGGCATGCCTGACTTATTAAAATGTATAAGTACATAATTTGAATGCACTTATTTAATTTATTGGATTTACCTAAAAAGTCAATATAAATAAATAATCTTTTATTGATGATTTATTATTTGTTACATTAAAAAATAAGTATGATTTTTGTTGGAATATTTTTTTTTTATCATACAAGACAATAATAAAATATAATATAAACCAGAGTTAAATTAACCTCTCAGAAACTGGGCGTACTGTACAGGGCCCGCAGATACTTTAATAGTACACAACTGCTAACCCTGTACAAATCGCAAGTGCGCCCCACGGTTGAATTTGGCAGCCACCTCTGGTCTGGAGCTCCAAAATACCTTAAAAAAACCCTTGACTCAGAAACGGGCGGTCCGTTTGATAGATTCTCCCATCTTAACAGACGGACTGCAATCTTTAGAGCACAGGCGTCAGGTGGGAATGCTGTCCTTGTTCTACCGGAATTACAATGGAAAATGCTCCGAGGAACTAGCGTCGTTGATCCCCTCGGCACCGGTGCATAGTCGGGAAACACGCCAAACACGCGCCCAACATATGTACACGGTTGACATTAGTCACATGAGAACGGGTCGTTTTTACGACTCGTTCTTGAGTTCAACAGCTCGGATGTGGAACGATTTACCGGCCTCTGTGTTTCCTCCCTCCTACAACATGGGTCTCTTCAAGACCCATGTTCACTCCTTCCTTTCCTCAAAATGACCTCCACACAGCATCCTCAAAGATGACATAGGCCCTGAGGGAAATTATTTTCCTCAGGGCCTCCTGTGTGGAGTTAATGTAAAAAAAAAATTATATTGTTTTTTTATACTTTGCTAGTATTTTAAATAAAAGTATGTTAAACCAAACGCAATAGCCGACACAAGTTCGGCGTCCGCCACGCTTGGGTGTTGATAGCGTACTGACGCAGTCACAAGCGTGTAAACGGCTTCCAAATGCCAGGCGAGATTTGCGTACGCTTGGAGCTAGTGGAGGTTTGCGTAGGCTTGGCAAGCATGTAAATGTACCATTACAGTCATTACAGTAAAATAATAAATAAGCTTTAAATATTCGCAAACTTGTGATGTTTTGTAATGATTGAATAAATTATTATGGTATTACATTATGACTTTTGAAAATACAACATCAACTGTATCTTATAAAAGCAAATAGCGAGTTAATGCTACGTTATCATGGGGTAAAATTTGTCCACGTCTCGGCGGCCAGTGCGTGTGCCAGCCTGCTGCGTGGTGTGCAGGATTGAGGGAGACTGGCAAAAATTGCCTACATACTTGGATTCTTAAAATTTTTATGGTTAAGTTGAGTCCATCAATATGTTGGCTGCTTACTTATTAACATTGTAGCCCTGAACATTTTTTGTACCGCATTCTATTTCAACAAAAGGTCTGCCTTGGTAGATGTGAAAGTAATAAGGCTCAAATAAAAAAATTAAAAAGGTTATCGAACCACAAACGGCAATCACAATATATTAAGTATAACATGACGTGAAGTGTTTGTGGATCTTCATATACAGATTCTACAAACCAAAATTAAAGAAGAAATCGTATGTTCGGTTTTAATATTATAATATTCATTGAATAGCAAAAAAATTGTGGATGTATATTATATTATGTGTTAACGTTATGAATGATAACATGGACGCTTTAACATCCTCTCTTATGTTATCTGAGCTTAATAAATTGCTCAATTTAAACATGCGCCTCTTATCAATAGGAATATTACAAAGGTGTGACAAAAAATTATAAAAACATTTAGCACTAAAATTCTAATAATTTACCGTCAAATGTATGGAATTCCACATACATGTTAAGGAAAATGATCAAAAGCAAGTTTAATGGTAATAACACAATAATATGATATCTGGTTACTAGAAAAAATATGGAAAATAGAAGAGCGAACATAACCTCTTTTCGTTTCCTTATGTTCAGTAACTGGTACATCTTCATTCCTTTGAGTATTTGCATCATAAGTTTTATGAAAGTCTTCAGTTTTAATATCACTGCTGTAATGTACTTTAGTTGGTGGCCTAAATCTTAGCTTCTTTTCTGTAGGCGCTACAAAAACATCGGTTTCATTTGACATCCTGAATAATTTTAGCTCGCAGCTGACGAGCTGACACTATTTTGTGACAGTTGTCTTATAGTCATAGATGTAATATTATACAGATGTTGTTATGAAAAAAATATTCCTAAAACCAGTGATGCCATATCCCAAAAGTAAAAAAACCATGTTTCCGGGGTTATAAAAAAACCCAATAACTAAATAAAAATTGCTGAGAGAGGATTTGGCATACCTGATGTACCTTTAGGTATTTTAATGCCAAAAATTCACAGAATTGAAAAATATGTGCGATATTTTCCCAGCTCGCTTAACGCGAAGAAGGAATAGGTATAATATCCGTACTAAACTGCAACAGAGCACTCCAGCGGTCAGAACGGTCTTTATCATTCATTTTGAGATTATTTTGTTTTCAAAAAGTTTCGTTAAAATCCGAAAGATGCCACTAGAAAAATAAATATTATTTATTTTATTATTCAACATGTCGCATCTGGTTGCATCAAATAATTCGGGCCTAGCCGGCCAAGGGTACTATGCACGTGTCAATACAGTAAAGTTTTGAGAAATAACTACCTGAAGTCATTATGGCAACGTCGCGTCGCACGTCAGCTGTAGCTAGTGACATTTCTGACGCTTGGCCAATTTATCGTCACCCAAAATCTCAAGATCACGTGGATCACAGAATGATTTGTGCTTGTTCCTTTTTTTGCATTATCTCGATACAGGAGGCCTCAGGAAAAAAATGCTCTTAGGGCCTATGTCATCTTGAGGGTGCCGTGAATAGGGTATTTTTAGGGAAAGGAAGGAGGGGACGTTCTGGGGGGATTAGGAGTGACGAACGTGCGAATCCATCCCTTTCACTGCGGTGCAAGGCGACGGGTCAAAAGGTCTCCCTCAACCTGTCACTCCCAATCCGGCCCGCCATGCAGTGGATGGGCTAAAGCCTTCGCCGCCAAGACTTAAACAAACCTCACCCCAAGAACCCGTGCACTCCTGCTCACCAAACCTAGCAAACCTTTTTTGTTGGTTATCCAATAAATTTGGGAGGCGGGTGTGGCTGCCGCGCCCCGGGAACCATTTATTGGATAACCAAAACCTCTGCCATAAGTCACCCCAAGTGTTACGCTACGTTTGGTGACTCAGCAGGGGTGCCCGGGTTCATGGGGTGCGGTTTGTCGGGTGTTGGCGACGGATGTGTCTGCTCACCTATTGCACGGCAGGCCGGATCGGGAGAGAATGATTTTTTTTATTTTTTTAATGTTCTTTATTCAGTAAAGTTTATATATTACAGTAAATGGGTAATTTTTTGGCCATCACACTAGGCACATGCCCGTGTTGTAGTGGTGTTGTTGAGGGAGATCTTTTATCCTCTCGAGTCGGAATCTCTCGGAACATCGCCATGCACCGTAGTAGGAACGTCCATCGCTCCTGGACACACTACCCCCAGATTCCTACCCACCCCACGTACCTTTTTCCTTCCCAGAACCTCCTCTCCTTCCTTTCCTGTATAGAGTACCGGGCTATTCAGATCTGGTCAAACACGGCTGAAGCAATTTCAAGTAAAATTGAACTATTTCTCAAAGGAATGTATTTAAAAAATAATCGGAACGTAGCTTCGACCAAGTATACCGTCAATGGAACGTAGCCATCTATTTTAGTTTTAAATTGAAAAAAAAAAAAAAAAACTTGGTTTGACCAAGGCTCGAACCTTACCTCCCAGTGTCCGAAATCAAACGCTTTACCACAAAGCTAACTCGAAAGTCGGAGAGTCCGACATTATTTATAATATAAGACTAAACTCATGGACAGAAGGGAAGGCGATGATTTTATTAATTGGCAACAGTGTTTTGTATCGCTTTCCGTTTCTGGCAAGCGGGTGGTGTGGATTTTGTAAAGGTTGGGTAATGGCGTTGTGTTTCGTTAGTCACAACAACGTGTGGCCGGGTCTGCTAGTTCTGCTGCCCCGGGAACCATTTATTGGATAAGCAGAGGTGCCCGGGTTCATGGTTTGTCTGGGTGTAGTTAGTCCGGGTCTTGGCGACGGATGCGTCTGCCCACCAGCTGCATGGCAGGCCAGATCAGGAGAGAATGGTTGAGGGAGGCCTTTTATCCTCCCCAGCCGGAATCTCTTGGAACATCGCCTTGAACCGCAGCGGGAGGGATGGATTCAAACGTCCTCACTCCTGGAAATACTGCCCCCAGATTCCTACCCACCCCACATACCTTTTTCTTTCCCAGAACTTCCTCTCCTTCATTTCCTACCCGCCTCCCATAGCCGCCTCCCAAATTATACCTTGACCGTTTTGTAGATTTAAAAAAAAACATTTATGTGAATACTGCACAAGAGTACCAACTGATCCCGTCTGAAGCCAGTGAGGTGGGGAGGGGAAGGAGATGGGGAAAAGGAAGGTAGGGAAGTACCTGACCATTCAGATCTGGTCACCGAACACGGCTAAAGCCAAATCAACTAACGTTTCAATTGTGTTCGGTGGTCTTACACTAGGGCGATACTGGTATCTTCCACTCTGGAATATGCCGTAAATATGGTATTGGTACTCAACGCATTTGACGTAGGTACTAGAAATACATAAAATAACATTTTTTTACAACACAAACACACCACGTGGCAATGGCAAGAATTGTGTACGGTAAGGTACCTAAATGACCCTGTTGAAATACCACATTTCAGAATTCAGATTGTAATGTATGTAGACCCCATAAATACCTAGTGATAGGTCTACATAACAAAAATAAATAAAGTAGTTTTTATTTTTTTTGTGAATACCTCATAAGGGGCTATCCTAAATTACGTCACACGAATTTTATGATTTTTTTACCTCCCATAATAATATCTTAGATTCTCACCGCGTTTGATTACTGCCATCTTTTGAAATAATTTGAACAAAGCTTTTAGTTTAAAATTGTCCCGTAAGCCGAAAGATAAAACGGCGCCACACGACAGTGGGCATTTGCTAGTAATTTAAAATCCCCTATGTCATTGTTAAATTGTAGTTTAAAATTATAAAATTATCTTTAAAAAATGGAGAAAGATTTTAATATGTTGTTGTCATTTCGTTTTTTCTAATAAACTTAACCTACGTTTTGTAATTTGAATTTTAAAAAACATTGAATTTAGGGTTTATGAAAAAATTAAACCAAAACCCTATTCTTGATTTTTTTTTAAATTTACGTATGTCGGTTTAAAGAAAAACCTCCAGAGTATTTTTAAGGGTCTTCATCATTTGAAAATATTTTGTAAAACATATGGAAGAGCGGTCAGAAAAGGGTCTGATTTCTGATTTATTTTTGATAAATGCTAACCCCCTGTAAATTTTAAAAATACGAAATATTTTTTTTTCCCAATAAAAACATTATACTTATCGTATTACGAAATAAAATTTTCGTTATTTCGAAATAATTTATCATTACATTCCGCCTTAACTAGCGTGAATAAGGCGATAAACCCAAATGGGTCTTAAAATATTTAGGCAGGAAGTCGTCATATAATTTTAGAAATAAGAAATAATATAACAATAAAATTTGTAACTAGCGGCTAAAGCCAAAGAAGCATAATAAAAATTGGAAAGCCAGGATGTTTTCGGCAATGGCAAACGAACAAATGCGACCCAACATTGCCTGGCTAATAAAACCCCAAACCATTGCGAGGCCGGACAAACCCGACATCGCCGAGCCGAGCGAGGGGCAATAAATAATCCTTTTCGTTTTACAATGAATGCCGCCGCCGATGGAGATAGTTCTGAAGATCTACGCCAGGGCCCAAGGAGGAAGAAGGAAGAGTTTTTCACCACCAAGTCAGTCACCATTTGCCCCGGCCAGGGAGCAGTCACCGCTCACAGTCCGCCGCGGACGCGGTTTCTCCACCCTACGGAGTCGCCGCCCACAAACCCTGTCCACCGAGGACACGGTCAGTCACTATTTTGCCCGGCTAGGGGGTGGTACTCCGCTCCTCCATCGGAGTGTCCCGTTTTACAGCCCGAACAGGGCCGTTTCTCTCCGCTTTTCGAAGTGGGTCCGAAGCTCGCGACCCCGCACAATTTCCCGGTCAGGAAAATTGACAGACACACTCGCGGATTCCAACCAGGAACAGCCGAGATGTTCGTGAACTTCCGCCAGGAAGTCCAACCAAGTGACCGCGAAAAATTCCGAACAGGGATTTGTTAAAAAATTCAACCTTCGACATGGTGCACAATTTGATAATATTTTATCACGGACTCCGATTAGATTTTCAAGTTGATCCGGAGAGAGTAAAATTTACAATTATTCAAATTACAATGATTATGTAGTTTGAATTTTTCTTATTTCAATAAAATTTCAATCAGCGAAAAGGATAGAGCAATTATTTTAATGAGAAATTATTGCTGCGTGAGAGCGAATTTATTACAAAATTCTATAGTTTTAAAAAAAAAATCATTTATTTTCTTCCTGAATATAATGTACCCTTAGGTATTTTAATGGCAAGAATTCACATAGACAGTAAATACAAAAGAGGGCCAAGCTAGTTAAAGGCGAAGGTTCGTCATGAAATTTTAGAAAGCAAAGAACAATGAGCTCGAAAATCATTTTTAAGAACATAGCGGAAGGGCCGTAATAAGTAGGATCAAGCAAATAGGCATTCTAATATTAGAAACTAGACTAGCACTAGGTTAATAATTAACACCAACCTGCCTTTTTGTATTAACAGAATAAATGTATAACTCATATTATCAGTCATCAGTAGCTCTTTTAATTTGTTCCCTCCTTAATTTTAATTTAATAGTGTTTGAACTCGCAATATCGCGAGCATATCAAATATTGCAAAAGCCTAGCTTTACAGGAATGCGAACATAAAATTATTTTCCCGTGCATGGACAGATTCTAACCAATTCCTTCACGGTTATCTAGCCACTCTTTCAAACTATGTCAAATAAAAGTTTTCGTTTCCGAGACTAATTTCTATGGTCAGTCAAGTTATAATATTGCGGTTGTGGTTAGCAAGTTGTTAATTAGAAGTTTATTTGTTGTGTGTTATGTTTTAAACGTGTTTTGATAATTCATTATGGATCAAGACGACCCTGTGTTCAAGGGATACCTCCAGTTCCCGCCTCCTGGCAACAATGTTCTTAATAAAATTAAAAAAGTAAGTGACTTAACTACTCAATATGGCATGAGATGTTTTGTTAAATATTTTCACATGTTTTAGTTAAATTAATCAATTTCGTAACTCTGTTTTCAGAAATCACAACAGCAAAAGTATTGCATGCTATTTAACTCGAGTAAGCAAGGAATTGAGAGACTTGAAGTTTATGATAATGAAGAAGATGTCAGCAGTGGAGCCTGTCAGAGGATAATAACACTCGAAAACTGTATAAAAATAACGCACTCTTCCCCTAATAACATAATAATTGTAACCAAGGCATTTACCCAGCATCTTTCTACTCTAACTGACGGTGAGTCATTGGGCTGGGTGACAGCTCTGCAGGCTGTAGCCTTTAAAGATGACAGCTCCAAGCGAGGAAGCATCGATGAAGACAACGACCTCTACTGCTCTTCTGGGGAAGGAATATTCTCAGTGAAACTCTGCCCTTCCGATGCATCCATCAAGTGTAACTTTGAACCTAATGTTAAATACACATTGTTAATCACTGCCACAGGAATAGAACTCAAAGACGTGAAAGACAATAAACACCGAGCAACGTGGCCTTTTAAATACATAAGACGCTACGGCTATCGTCTGAATAAGTTTTCTTTTGAAGGGGGTAGAAAATGTGAAACGGGGGAGGGTACTTTTCACTTTGAGTATTCAAACCAACAAGAAATATTCCGATGCGTCTCGTCCAAAATTAAATTCATGAAAAAGAAAATGAGCGGGTCAGAAAGAGAATCCTTGCCACGTTTGGACTGTGGAGATCAGTTTGATGCCGCCTTCCACATGGAACCCCGCTCCCGGAGTCCTCTGCCGCTGTCGGCCCGCTCCGAAGAACTGAACATGGGCTCCTTCTCCTCTATCAAGTCTACTTCTACTGCCCCTTTTTCTGTCGACTCTCAATCACCGCTGATTGACAACTCACACAAACCTAGTATAAAACCCAAGCCGGCAAAACCTCCTCGAAAACATATTTTCCCCATTGCCAAAAAACTGCACGAAGAAGATTTTAAAAGGGAAAATATTGATTTAGGAAGGTACCAGAAGACACCCACCCACGAGGTGGTGTCGCAAGGAAAAAACGTAGGTGAACCACTCCCTGTTCCTCCTTACGACGAAGTTGAAGTTAGAAGCGAGGCTTGGAAATCTAGGGGTATAAATGATGTTGACCACGTAGAGTTCATTCCGCAAACCCCTCCAAAATTCAACAGTTGTGAGAGATTAATATCTCGATCTCAAGACAACTTACTCTCTTGCGGTGAATCCTCTAAAATAATAGTGTTACCTACCAATGACGTGGACCCGAGAGACGCAAGTTACGACAGACTGCAACACTTTGGCTCTTCCCACAGGAGCAAGAGATCAGACGGATACAACATGGTTTTGACCCGTCCTCCCGTAGTGAATGTGAACAACAATAAGGAGACTTGGAATGATTATGATGAAGTGGAGAACGTTATGCAGTCTGTGAGATTGGCGGATGACTCCTACATGGGCTACGGGATGATCCGTAAGCCCAGCATTCCCGGCCCGCAGGTTGCCATTAAATCTAAAAATACCAGCGTAATCAACAGCGATGAATCCACAACTTACTATCAAAACGGTAGCGAATATGCTCTTGTTAGTAAACCAAGAAGAGTTTAATATTTAAATTATTTTTTCCATGTATCAAACACAATTTAATATGTACAAGTATAATTTTGTGTTAGTAAATATTTTGTTGGAAACCACATTTATAACCCTAATTACTTTGCTATTTAACATTGGAAGTGCAATAGAACCACCGGCCCTGGCCTTTGGTATGCTCATGTAAATTAAACACTAGTAAATGTCAATATGATCCTGCCGCTGAGATCCTCCATTGCAACATCTCTTTTTAGAGGGAGATTACAACCTAACTATCTACAATATGCCTGTAGCCAGTTTTGTCATATAATATTATTTTTCTCATTAGTAGTATTTTTGATTTTCATTATTTAATTTGGCCTGTTTTTTTAATCTACCTTTCTATCTTGCATTGGACTTGTTATCTTTCTTTATCTAACAGGTAAAATACTCTTAGAATTGTTGGAAAGGATATGAATCATTTCATCTGTCATTACGTTCACAAAAGTATGATGAATTTTATCTTGGCGAGATTCTACGAGTGGTCCTCCAGTTATTTCTCTACAGTTTTGTTTTTCTCAAAGAAAGATTGATTGTCAATAAAATTATATTGAAACCGATTAACCACCCGGACCTGACTTATTAAGAACATACCTGTACTTGTGATTACATTGCATAAAAAATATTGAAATTTAATTACATGTTAAAAATTGCTTCCCTAAAATGAGAAATTGCACATTTGGTTTAATGACTCAATTTGCACTCAAAACTATTTTAAACTCTACTACATATGTTTTGCTTCAGATGTTTGTTCAATACATTTTCACAATGTTAAATACATATCTCGATTATTGTACTGGCTGAAGTCCCCAGTGTTTCCCGGGCTTTACATAGGGTTTTTCGAAACCAGATGTAGACAGTAAATTTCCTCTTATTTTGAACTTCAAGTGTGCTAAATTTCACCGAGAAGTATCAAAAATCTGCTTCAAGGGGTGGAAAAGGGGGATGGAGGCGGTAGACGTAGACAGTGGCCTTCTTCTTGTTTTTAAGGTCAAGTGTGTAAAATTTCATCAACTGTAGAATTGTATAAAAACAGCCAGGCCGCCCGCTACAAACACTCTTCTTTATGTATTCTTTAAAATAATGGTGCAACACTGTTAACCTATGATCCCAAGATATTCTCTCATTTTATTTTTAAAATTACTTTTTTATTTGTTTTCTATCCTTTTTTAAATAAAACATGGCCTTATTTTTAGATACTTTTTTTGTTATATGTATTTAAGTTTAATTAAGTTGTTGTTTTATCACTTTATTGTTTTCTCAAGTTGTGTTTTAAAATAGATGTGTACTTATAGGAAAATATGCCATACTTACTTTATTAAAATTACTATTGTAAGCCATCTGTTTCATCTTTAAAAAGTTATATTTTATGTACATGTAAATTGTCACAGAAAACCAATAATGCTGTAATATTATATATTTAATAGTGAACTTGTTCTTTATCGATCTATCTGGGTACAGTGGTTTTACGAAAATCATTTACCTCTGGTTTTAATTTTACAATTACAGTCGATTCCGCTTAATTGGGACACTGGTTTATCGGGACACCCTCTTATTTGGGACAAAACTAAATAAAGAAACTGATACAAATTTACTTCAGTTATCTGGGACACCATTCCGTTTAATTTGGACAAATTGCTATCTGAAATTGATGCAAAACGTGTCTCAGTAAATGAACTTTAGTTATGGGCGGGCATGCGGTATGCGGCGCGGGTATGTCATTTTTTTCTGGATTGGTAACAAGTAATTAATAATGTGAAAAATATAATATTTTAGAGAGTGAAAAAACCTATTTTGAAGGTGGACCTCCGGATACTATTTATTTATATTAATAATGATTATTAATATACACAATAAATAAAAATAAATGGAAGGCTCCTTCATTAAAAATGTGTTTTTTCACTCTCCTGTAAAAAATATTTCACATTGGAGGTAGTTAGGTGCCCGGCGACGTTATTTGTAAATAATTATTTTTCTGTAGTTATATATATATTTTTTAAATTAATAAAGTGTAAGAACACATTCGAGAGTACTCCAATTAATGAGTAATTTTAATGTATATCATCTACATGTAAAAAATTTCACAAAATATTTTTTTTTTTCTCCCTTAATCTTTTACTCCGCTTATTTGGAAAAAAATTTTGGGTTCGATGTGCCCCAATTAAGCGGAATTAGCTGTATTAATTTTCTAAATTTGAATGAGCAACTACAAAACAAAAAATAAATTTAGGTTACAGCAGTATCGCTTTCCTGTGACGATATGCAGCTGGCGTTGCATATGTAGTTTTAAGATATATATATTATATATATGTAACATGCATTGCTATTTTATCGTTGCGGTTTGCTTTCCTGAAATATTATCTATAGTAATATCGACAGCTTTCATCATGCATTACAATAGTTGTACCTATTCAATCATGCCGCTGAACCTACTAAATAAGATGCCGACTCTGATATATATATGGTGGCTGTCAGTAAAATAAGGTCCCCAAGGTGCTGCGGTCGCGAGTAACGATTTTACGTGCGATCCATCAACATTGGCGTATAGCACGGTTTCCCCACGCCAAATCCCCACTACGCTGCACTCTCTGCGAGCTTAGTCTCGGTGTGGCAGCCGTTCGCGATGGAGCTTCCACTCGCCACACCCGCCAAATGTGAATTATGCTCTGTAATTTGTTTTTGTGTGCATTCCCATTACAACCATTACTGTCAAAATCTTGCAATCTCTTTCCTTGCCAAAATCAAAATACATAATAATAATGTATTGCACATTTCAGAATATTAGTTTGATTCTGTATATTTATAGATATTCCAAAATGTTTAAATTATGGTATTGTTATTGAAATTTTCTACACATCACCATACTAATTTATGGTTGACAAGTTGTGCCAACTTAAAACAATGAAACCTTTGGACATATTGGCTTGTATAATTCCAATAGTCCAATTTACATTGATAGTGTATAACATAACTACGTACATACTTTAATGTATTTAGCTATTTAATTTAAAACATCGCTGCTGATGTTCAAATACATGTGCCTTATTTTTATGACTGAAAAAACCATAATATTATGTTCCGTATTTTAATGCATGTGATATTTTGTATATTGTATTATAAGGAGATATTATTATCATGCCAACTTTTTGATCTGTATTTCTTTTTTTTTTTTTTAACTAATTCCAATGAGGTTTTATAGATTAAATACCTACATAACTAATAATGAAATTATAAACCGTCTATATTTTTACAATAGTTAAGATTAAAGCATTTGCCATTTGAGAGTTTCAGGTCAAAACCTGAGAAAACAGCCATATATTTCTATATATCTGCAATATTTTTTTATAAATGCCACACATTTATGTTTATGTACTTCGCAATGTATTATAAATAAGAGATTATTGTTTGTTTTATGTCTTGACCAACTTTGAATTCCATAAACATATCTTCGATCCTTTAGTATTCATTATATGGGACCAGTTTAAAATGTTTTCTTTTCGCATCATAGAACTGTCCAATTATGTATTATTTAATGTATGATAATCTCAGTAAGCAATTGTTGCCTTATAATAATATTAATTATATTATTGTTAAAGCAATCTACCTGCAAAAAATTTGAAGTGTGGTGTTAATGTATTATTTATAACATAGGTTTATGTTAAAAATAAACTTGAATAAACATTAATTGTGCATAAATAATGTAATAAACAATTCCTTCAAAATACAGAGGTATGTGGTTGCAAATACAGATGGTGTAATATACACAAGAAAACAATATTTACCGTAAAGAGATACTTTTTTAAAGTAGGTACCTACATAATATTATAATTTGTTTTTGTGTTAGCAAATAAAAAATTTAGTTCCATAGAAGAAAATATGTATCATATCTGTTACTGATATTGGAGGATTCATATTATCGTGCCTTCTCTTATCTAAGGTTAACCAACAGTAGGATTTTTCATCAACATGTTATAAATTTGCTATTTATAATCCTACAATAGCTGTACCCAATGGAGGAAGCCATAATATATTTTGAATAATAATATTTTTATTCAATCGTCAAACCTTTATGTAAAAAAGTAGGTTACCTCGTTAATCAGTTACCCATGAAAAAATAAAATATAAACAATATGAACTATGAACCTCCATTCACACCATAGAACTACTTAACAATTCGTTTTAGAGAATTATTTGAAAAAAAAAACAACTTTCTGTATGTATGAAACATAATTTATCATTGTACTGAGAAATTCGGTTATTCTTCTACTTTGTAAAACCGATCACTGTGTACCATGGCGTGCTTACTGAAAAATGATGCCCCGTATCATTATTATTGAATTGAAAAAAATATTTTTTCATAGATAGAAGTTGAAATTATTATATTATCGATCTGTCAACATAAAAGGAAGTATAGAAAGACATTGAAGTTAAGATTGATATAAACTTAACTGTGTGTCGTCAGTACAATAGTAGTCATATATTTAAAACTCCGAGTGCCCCTGAGTAAAATACATGAAGACTCTGTTATCAAAATTTGTTTATTTTTAAGGTCTCGAAAGGTTATTGATTATTATCACTATTTTTTGTTTGTCATTTATTGGTGCTCCAAGTAAATATATCAAAATAAAACTGTATTTTTACTGTGTCATGAAGCCCAAAGCCTTACAGAAAATAAAGGAGTTGTGCTAGTTCTCTCAAAATCCAATGCGTAGAGATACTTATTTTGTACATCGCTAAAGCAAGACTAGTTTTTTTTTATTGTAGGTACTGCGTAGCAAAACAACAAAAAAACCTGTTGATAATGAAGGTCTCTGTAATCTGTAATCTGCTGTAATCCCTAGCCAGGACGGCTCTGAGCCAAACAGAGCCTGAAGCTAGTAAAAACCTCAAAGGCGCTGAGTTGGGTATTTATTATCAGCGTCTCGGCTCCTTGGCAAGTTAGCGCTCGGAGCAGACTATATCAATATTTTTACACTGCGTTACGATTCAAGCAAAGTCAAATTCATTGTTAACCATTTGCCTACAAAGGACATTGTAATATTATGCATCCTGAAAACAGTTAATAGGGGAATTCTCACTAGATATAAAGAAACAATTTTTCATAAAAAAAGATTTATTTTTAAAGTTAGATCAAAATATATCACAGATTATGTTCCTCCGAAGATTGTTTTTAACATTTTTCTGATAATATAATATAAAGTACAAAAATACCACACTTATTGGGATACACTATTTTATAAAAAATACAATAGCCACGGACGTACAAAATATATGGACATGCCCTTACGTGTTAAAAAACGTGTTATTTCCCCCTCCCATTGGAACCATTTTTCGGAACCGGCTGGGCGTGTCCGGACCAGTGTCGTGCTCTCGTCGTACATTTTACGCGCGGACGCTGTATGTCTATGAAACACATACTTAGACAATGAAGAAGACTTGGCGAATCACAAGTCTCTTTCCTCTCTTCGCCCCGCCATAGTTGGTTTTTACCCCTCATCTGTAAGTTCTCGTCTAGTTATTTGTATGTCTATGACAATAGCGCATTTCTCATAAGGATTAAACATAATAGGAATGAGGTTTGAAGTTTGAGCCCTCAACACATCAAAGCACACAAAATGATGAAAAAATGCTTTTTCAAATTATTTTTAAAAACTTTGTATTATTTGGCAGCAACTAAACTTATCGCCTTTGGTTACAATAATACAAACCTTATAAATTTGATACTAGTATTTTTTATTTATGGGTCTGTCAAAAAAATTATATATTTATATTATTTCACTAAAAATAATAAAATTACTACACGGTAAGACCAAATATGCTTAATTACTGATTCACAGCTCAGAATATTAGCTGGGATGATAAAAGTATACAACTTCTAGCTTGATCATGTTTAAAGTTGCCAACAAAATAGAGGTTTTGATAATATGTATGCATAGGTACACTACCAAAAACACAAAACATAGGAAGCACAATAATACTGACACAAAAATGCCCCCAAAATTAAGTATCGTTAATAGGTTAAGTTTGTCCAGTGTTTTGGGGGGAGTCATTAGTCTTATATTAAGTAATTATGTAGTTGCAAATGAATCAATCATTCAGATTGCTTCTTTTCTTCGGCTTTCTCAGCCAAAAGCTTTTTAGCGGCCTCTTTAGCCTCAGCTAACTGCTTGACTGTGTCTTGCAATAGATATTCGAACTCCTCTGAAGATATTCTGAGGACACTTTGACCCTTGGCTCGCAGGATCTCTTCGACGTTATTATTATCTCCCTTGTCGGTGAACCAGTTCAAATTATCAGCAATGAGATGGTTGTTCTTGCAATCATCACATTTCACAATGACGACTCCTTTCTTGTAAGCCTGTTTGGAAATATACTTCATATTTCTGTAATTGCACTTCAAGCAGGTATAGCACAACTGTAGTTTAGCATGGTGCTCGTCGGCGAGTATGGGTTGTTCGGGATTTATAGGAATAGTTGATACGAATTTTCGATGCACCGAAGTCAATTGCGCAGCGGATGCCTCGACGCCGCGCAAAACATTCGGAATGGAAGCGTTTGCCGTAAACGGCAAAGTCTTATTCAAAGTTACGAAACGGCGAAAGTATCGTAACATTTTGTTTTCGGTGTTTAGTTGTTCAAAGAAAACAACAAATCGCGACACTTGAACGGATGATGTCGCAATACGCAATTACGAATGCGAACACAATTCTTTTGACACTCTAGTTTTTGGTGATTTGTCTAATTTTCGTATTCTCAGTAACAAAGAAGTTTTTGGCCAGTTTAGTATTAGTAATGCGGAAATTGAGTTTTAAGTTCATTCGAGGCCATACACGGTGATACACGATGAACCCGATGAACGTCAAAAAAAGCATAGAAATAAACAAAACAAAGCGTCTTTCAAATACCAATGAAACGTTATAACCTGATCCTCAGCATTCTCCAAATTCATAGCAAACTAATTCATAAGTTTATTAGAATAGAGGTTATTTTTGCGTACACATTAACGTCCATTAAGTCACGCTGAAAAAATATTTATAATTAAGCCTCGATGACACACGGCGAGTTTACAAGCTACTATCTACTAAATTTAAAAGCGGGTGAATCGGCGAGTGAGATTGTCATGATGACACAAAACTGTCCACTCGCTCAGTAGCTCGCGACATTTTCGTAGGAAACTGGACTCGCACGTAGCTGCTAGCGCCAATAGCGGAAATAACGTGAACTAATCCTTCAGACAGTTGACAGTCGAAATCAGCTGGTTTTTGGCAGCCATATTGGAAACACAAATAAACCAATCACGAGTCGGCTTGTAGCGTGTAAAGTTGAGGACCTTTCAACTTTTTCCGTGGATTGTCAACAATCTGCTAGTTAGCAAGTAACACAATGACACTGAGCGAGTTTACTAACAGATAGTGAATTTCCGAGATACTAGCTTGTAAACTCGCCCTGTGTCATCGACGCTAATTAATAATTATAATAGCTTGCTGAAGCATCAGCGTTGCCAACTCTACGTCTTTTTACGTAGATCTACGTATTTTAGGTCATTCCTGAACACCTACTAACTTCGGTCCAGAATCTACGTATTTTTGTCAAATTGTACAAGTTTGCAAAATAACACTACTCATTAGGCTGAAGAAGCATATTTTCCGTTACTTTACGGTGGCGCCCCCGTCTGCGGGGCAAAGTATGTGGCGCGGACTCCAACAAACGTTCCGTTTCATACTAGAGTCCGCGCCGGGGTTGGGATGTCTTTGGAAATTTCCCTAGATGTAGGGGAGAAAAATATTTTTTAGGGAAATCAGCACAAATCTAGGAAAATTTCGAACTATTACCATTAAATTTGTTTTTTTATTGGAGTTGTAATCTTCTACTTCCCGGTAAAATACTTCCTTTAAAAAAAAAATCTCAAAGTGGGCGGTGGGCAAAATTGAAAACTAAGAGTGAGAGGCAAGGTTGAGAACCTATGATAAATCATAAAAAAAATAAGTAAAATTTGAAAAAATTCATTAAAAATAATAAGATACATTTCAACTTAATTACAGTTTGTCAAATAAGAGTAGAAAATAAATGAGGGCGCCACCGTTGCCCAAATGGCAATACTAAAAATATAACAATGGTGTTAATCTAAAGCTGTGTAACCTACATTTTTATTAAAAAGGCATTAAAGTGAAAAAAATATTTTTTCACTGCTGTATAGATACCCACTGATCTCAAAATTAGAATTGCATTTAGGTATATTATTATTATGCATTTGCAATTTTGTGTTAACGTAATGAAGAATAACGATATTATAATAAAATATAAAGCATACTTTAGAAATTGCTCGCATTTATTTAATACTAGCTTGTACCTAGCATTGCCCGGGCTTTAGATCATGCCTCTAATTTTATATCTGAATATATATAACTCATTCAGATCTAAAAGTAGTGTGACTAAACTCACCATTAATGATTCTTCCTTTTCATCTACTGTTAAATTCAAATCTATGTTAAATTAAATGAAAGCCAATCACTTTGTAAAACACAATTTAATCAAATTTATGTCATTTAGTAGGTACCTTTACAATAGTGCTTATTAAATTTAATTTTTTTTTAAGAACTAAAAAATGTTTTTAAATGCGTATACAGCGTTTTGAATTTTCAGTGTCATTGCACTTTTAAAGAATATTTGACAGATAAATTGGTGTTGCCAGCCTAAAAATTTCTTAGTTCCATTTTATTTAGTTTCTACTCTTATTTGACAGACTCTACTAAAAGAAATAACTAATTACGTTCACTTACCCTTACTTCTATATTTCACTCAGAAAAAAAGGACGTAAATCTACTAACTTTTCATAATCCAAATTATACGATTCTACGTAATTTTCAAGTCCGATCTACGTCTTTTCAAAAAAACGGGTTGGCAACACTGGATTGCGTGGTAAAATTGAATCGTATTTTGTTTATGGTCGTACGTGTTACTGATTTATTTATGTTATCAATTCAATACCCGCTATACTGCTTGTTAACTATGAAGATTCAGAATACGCTTGTTATTTTATTTTGAGGTAAAAATAGTCATATAACGATGGAATCAACACGTATGACTGTACAGTTGAAGTGCCCAAACCCGCTGTTTGAAACATGGATTCAAGAATTGCTCATGACAGCTGTCAAAAATGAAAGCAAAACTCAGCACACTTTAAAAATTGCTTTAAAATCAATTAAAAAATATCCTTTGGTATTGAATTCAGGTTCGGAATGCGCCATCTTACAAGGATTCGGCAAAAATTTATGCCAAATTATAGACAGTAAACTTGATCGACACAACAATCTTATTCCAATCGAGTCAAAACAACCTACAAAAGATTTAGGACCATCTCTAAAACCAACAAAACGATCCTTAACTCAGAAATCACCTCCCAAAACTCCTCCGAGTAATAAAAAACTTAAACCTTGTTATATTCCGGGCTACCGAACAGGGGCCTACGCTATTTTGGTTGCGTTGTATAAACAATTTGAAAATAATATAGAATCAATGACAAAAATTGATTTACAATTTCAAGCACATAAATATTGTGACGAATCAATGACCAAGCCGAAGCCCGGATCGTTTTACAATGGCTGGTCGAACATGAAAACTCTAATTACCAAAGGTTTTGTCGTAAAAGAAAGAAAGAAGGTAATGAATTATGCTTTAACCAATGATGGACGAATTTTAGCCCAACAGCTTATACAGGAAAGTGATAAACTAAAGCCATCTGATTATCATGGAATCCCTTTACAGAAACCTAATTCATTTGATGTTAGTTGTCCCATCGATAAAACAAAACAGGCCACATCTATAACAGTGCAAAGACCTGCACAAAGTGTAACGAAAATAATTGATAATGATTTTCAATTTAATAGCTGCCAAGATTCTGAGGACGTTCATGTTATAGAAGCCGACACATTTTTTGAATTTGCTCCTCAAAGTTTTGATGTCCTCTTACTTGTTGACAAACAAGAGATTAGCGGGTAAGACTTGTATGAATTATTTTACCTCTTATCATCTTCCTATGATACCTACCCACTTTCGATAAAAAAAAACTTTCCAGTTCTTTGAATTATCTTGTCAATTATTATTTTTTTTTATAAATTCAATAATATTATTATTTAATGTATAAAAACAGTTTATTATAAACGAGTTCTGCTTCGTAATTATTATTATGGAATGGACAATTCTTTCAATTTGGGAGGCAGGTATGGATACCGCCGCCCCGCGAACCATTTATTGGATAGTCAATACCTCTGTCATAGGTCAACCCAAGTGGTTCGTTACGTTTGGTGACTTACTAGAGGTGCCCGGGTTCATCGGATGAGGCTTGGCGATGGATGCGCCTGCCCACCAGCTGCGTGGCGGACGGAATCAGGAGAGTTCAGTTTGGGGAGACTCCAAATGGTCTCTGTCCACACATCTCCTTGCATCTCACTCATCAAAAATATTACACATTTTCAATAGAGAATAAAAATAATTGACTGGTTAAATATTTTATTATAGGTAGGTGCTTTATAGCTTGTCTGTATTTGATGAGAAAATGTTTCCATTACACGGCAAATGCTAGTAAAAGCCAACGAATAACATTTCGTTCGTAAATACATAAACAAATTATTATTATAAAAAATACAATAATTTCCAGAAGATTTTTAGAGCCATTAGAGAAAGTGAGATAGCAAACAATTAAATATTAAGGACAACCTATGTAGTAGTAGTAAGTAGGTCGTCTCGTATAGAATTCCGCATTCGTCTTAGTGTAAACGAGTAAGTGTATATTGTCATCTCAGTCACACCCGTGATGTAGAATGTGATATTCGGCGGAAATATGCAAACACCGCCGGTCCTATATCTATGTCGTTCACACACACACTTTGAATGTCTATCTTTATTATACATGAAATACTTTTGATTTAAGAATTTACTGAAAACACAATAGTGTTTGATACTTGAGACATTCTATCTTGGGTTTGTGAGGCAATGGCGAGTCTAAATCAATATTTATATTATAAAAGTGTACAATGCGCGTACCGCTAAAATTCAGAGACAAGTCCCGGTTCGATCTAGGGAGTTATGTAGTTTGGTAGCCCTCTATCCCCCATCCATGAAGAAGGTTACTGTTTTTACCTGAAGGGAGCGCTTTTGAAGATATAAGGGCTGGAAGTTTAGCCCTCTAGAAATTTCTAGAACATTTCAGAACATTTAAGAGTATTCGAGAGCATTCCACAACATTCTGGAATGTTCGGGAACATTCCAGATCATTGTGGAACATTCCAGAACACTTTCGAATGTCGTGGAACATTGTGGACCATTCAAAGCCCTTTTTGAAAGGGTGGGGCTAAGGCTAACCATTGGTAGGAGTCGTGGGTTCGAACGTCAGTTCAATCTCCAACTCCCTGGGTTAATTCCACCCTGCCAATCGGGTAACCCAGATAGTATTATATATAACGTCATTGTATGCAGGGCCGTATTATCCATAAAGCAGTGTAGGCAACTACTAGGCCCGGTGCCCCGAGAAATTAATTCTTCAGACACAGGGTAATAGTTCAGAGATCTCAAGGAAAATCTAGATATCGTCAATGTTGATCCAAATCTGAATGCACACTTACTGCTACATGTAGGGCTGTATTATCCATAAGGCAGGGTAGGCACCCCGCAACGGCTAAAGGGGCCCCGAGAGTGCATTGCCTAGTGGCCCTGACATGTTTGATGCGGCCCTGATTGTATGCACAAAGAAATTATATTATTTAATTTTCAGGGCATCAAAAAAGGATGACGCTACTATCATGGAACTAAACAAATACAACATGATTATGTATGAACTGAGACATCTTAAAATTGGAGATTTCGCTTGGGTTGCTCGACACCGTGATACTGGCAAAGAGTTGGTGCTACCACATATAGTAGAAAGAAAGCGAATGGATGATTTGTCCGGCAGCATTAAAGACGGCCGCTTTCATGAACAGAAATTTAGATTAAAGCAATGCGGGGTGCCTAATGTTATATATTTGGTCGAGAGTTATGGCAACAACCAACGCACCGGGCTTCCTATGTCTTCTTTGATGCAAGCCGTTACGAATACCAGAGTTCAAGATGGGTTTATGACGCATTTCACTCCATCCTTATCAGGGTCCATTAAATTTCTTGCTATGATGACCAAAAATATGGAAGATTGTTATAAGGTAAGTTATATCGATAATATTTCTTAGAAAAATCTGACCAAACAAAAATTCAACCAAACCCATCTGAAGTTGGCAGTTCTCTTCAGTCCACATCCGTCGACTACCTTTGCTTACATATATCCCAACCAAAAATGCCATCTGCTAAGTAGAATCCGGATATAACGACCCTCAAAGGGCCGGCGATACTTTGTCACACTAACCGGACAATGCACAAAATGACTGGATAATTTAAGCTTGTGTTTACAAGAGACACGCCGAACTCCTTCACGAGGGTTACATTTGATTCACCAGCTTCTAAACGGTGCAATATAGCACTTTTTTCTTTAATTGAAAAACACTTTTGTTTTGCGAAACTGATTGTGTCGAGCTTTTAACCTAGTCACAACAGATGATAAACACTGACTGTGATTTACGCGTGCTAAGGATAGGTATTAGCATGCGGGGAGTAGACGAGGTATTAAACAAAACACTCCATGTCGTTCTAACTGGACAAATTATCATTAAAACAGGTCGCTTTAAGCAGTTGGTTGTTTAAAACGGTGTCGTACTAAACAGATATGTTTTCCTAGTAACTAACTTGAGTTTACATTGTCGACACTAAAAACGGTAAGCCGTTATAAGCGAAGTCGATATATATCCTAATTCTACTTTGAATTGTTAATATTAGATTATGGGTTAATGAAATTTTATTTTATTTCAGAATAAAAAACTGACTGCATTGTGCGGTAATAACAAAAACACAAATATGTCTGCAAATAATATAAGACTGATGGAATTCAATAGTTTCAACTCTATGGCTTCAAAATCAAAGGCGCTCGCTGTAAAAGATCTATTTATAAAACAGTTATTACAACTGAAGGGCATTTCTGTTGAGAAGGCGGTGGCCATTGTTTCCTTATATAAAACCCCCAAAAACCTAATGGATGCTTATGAAAACTGCGACAGTAAAAAGAAGCCCGAATTGTTGTTGGCAGATGTCAAATATGGAATTACTAGAAGTAATGTAGGCCCAGGAATGAGCAAAATAATTTATTATTACTTTACTAAAGAGGTTTTAGAATAAATACTAATTTGTAAAAAATTGTTTTTATTTTATGTGCACTGTAAAACGGGTCGTAACTAGAGCCAGTGGAACAGAAAGGTTTAAAAACATGTACATTCAGATCCAGTCACAGAACACGTCCACGCAATCTACGCTGAGCAATGTTTCAATTTTGTGTTTGGTTTCTCACCAGGGCTACTGTGAGAGTATCTGCCATTTTGTGAAAAAAAAAAATAGTTTTTGCTTGCTTGGTAAGTTGAATAAAATGCACAAAAATTTTTGGTTGAATTTATTTAATCATTTTTAATCTATCTACTTACATTAACATATAGAAGATATTCAAGATCTCTATAAGCATTTATGTGTAATATTCCATGGGTGAACAATACTAAAAATGTTATCATGAATCAGCAAAACTTTTATGTTGTGTCGCTGGCATTCATCAGAACAGTTTGAATTAAAAGCAGCACAAATTGTGTACAAGTTATTTAAATCATTTTTTAAACACCCGTTTGTCTACCCATTAGAATTAAATACAAACAAAAGGATATTTTATTGTTTCATAGATGTTTTCACATTTACAGCATTGCTTGCTCATTCAAAGAAAATCTATAATGGTGGGATTACATTTGTCAGGCGTGTCGTGTCCTGATGTGCTCTGTCGTGATGGCTTTCACATCTATAAGTCGTGTTCTGAAGCTTTCTGACGATATTTTGAATCAAAACAGTCATGCACACTTGTCCGATCTGTCATGACGCGGCCGCGCCCCCCAACTTCACCGCTCTGACGAAAATCGAAATAGCTTCTGTTGCAACACGACAGAATGCATCACGACAGATAGGACACACTAACATAAACGTCACCATACTAAATGTATGAAACCGATACCGTTCTGTTGCGACACGACAGACAAATGTAATTCCGCCTTAACAATATCAAAACTAATACAATGTCATGGTTTAGGTAGACCTCCAATATTTATTATTTGTTTCGCATAATATACCAGCTACGAGAGACAGTGAACCAACAATAATAATTATATTTATGTAGAATTATAGCACACGGCATTTTAATGGCTGCTTTAGAAACAATTATTAATACAGTGATCAAATAGTGCTCAAACATCTATAGTTCTGTTATTGAAAGATCGTCGATCTGAACAAAAATTGTTTGTCTAGTGTAGATAACCAAAGATCAATCATTACTAACTAATGCCGGCTGTGTTGGTTCCTTCTAAAACCTTCACAGATCAAGGTGATTCTCTCCAGAACTAGAGAGCACACTATAAACTTGAGATTTCGCAAATAATTCAGAAATAATTAATTTCAGAATTTTATATTATAAATAGGAATTTTACATTTAAGTGCACTTTATTGATTTCTATTTCCTTAGGAGAATGAAGTCATAGACTAGAATACAAATAATATTGATAGGTGAACTATGACAAAGA
This sequence comes from Limnephilus lunatus, assembly GCA_917563855.2. Taxonomy (NCBI): domain Eukaryota; kingdom Metazoa; phylum Arthropoda; class Insecta; order Trichoptera; family Limnephilidae; genus Limnephilus; species Limnephilus lunatus. The sequence continues at coordinate 99,672,180 of OU830593.1, read as the reverse complement.
TAATAATAATACTTGTGGAAAAATGATGTAAAATTGCGGAAAAACTTTGAGATTACAAAAATAAAGATCGCACTTTGTAACGAAAAATACTTCTCGTTGATATTTTACAGAATTGTTAGCAAGAGAGAAAATTTAAATATTTTAACGATGACGTGCAGTGAACACTGAAAAAATGCTGTTATGCACTACATTACGTGTATTTAGTTCCTCCGATAATATTACTTTCTTTTCAAACATTACATATATAAACTGTATCAGTCAATTAAGCTAATATTTTAACATTAAGGATAAGGTAACATCCAACACTTATGGCAAATGGTATTCAAAAACTCAAAATAAGAAAGGCATTAGAGGTAAGACAATAAATAGGAAATTATGCGGATCTATGGTAAGCATTGCAAATGTGGGGAAAATAACTACTCAAACTGAATACAAATGCGGGTATTAATAATGGAGTGGCAATCTCAGGCATTCTATACACTTCCGCAAACATAGTTGAAAGCTCACCCTCTCTAGGTCATATTTTGAGATTTCTTTTGCAATCTTAAAAAATATATATCTTTAGATGTTTATGTATCTTCATAATTTAATAACATTGAAATCTGAATTTGCTTTCACGTGTAAGAGCGATTTGTGATACCTTTGATAAGAATTGAACTGACAACATTAAAATACCATAACAAAGCTTATAATATATAATTCACACATATAATAATTTTAAACGCCACAATTTGCAATGTGATTTCTTATTTTGAGTTTATGTTTGAGAATGAAACATTACCCGGAGATTACCCTGATAAGATTGCACAATCAAATGAATTGCAAATTTGCCTCACAATTGCAATTATGTGCTTAACTTACAATCTACGTATATCATTTACAATAATCAAGAAAATATATTTTTAACATTTTTTTATGTTGGTACGATTAACAAAATAAACATAATGGAAAAAAAAACAATATTAGATAATTCTCACACAATAAAAAAGAGATTCATTTAAAAATAATTACCGAGACTTGGTTTCATCATTAAAATTGTGAAAAATTAAGCTTTCAAACAAAAATCGCAAACTTGGCGTTATATACAGAGAGATTCTCGTTACCATTGATAGAAAAAAGAAAACATAAACAATAATTAAAATATGTAAAAGTATTTTCGCTTATTTATTAGACAGTATTCATTTTAGACATAGAAAATAAAAAATGCATATGCCTCATAAATTTAGCTGTTGAAATTGAAGATGTTGCGTAATGGCGATCTTATAAAACAAGTCAAAATAGTGGTCTGAAAGAAAAAAAACTTGTTAAGAGTATTGTGAGATTATTAGAAAACAAATGGTTAGTAATAAAAATAATAAAATAATAAAATAATAAAACAACAAAAACAAAATTTCAGTCGATAACTGAATCGCCGAACCTGGCTGTAATTTCCTCAGTCAAAAAAATTAACCGACCGGGACAAATAATAAGTTTAACTCTCATTTACTGAGATTCGATTCAAGAGACAATCTTAAAATAGGTGCAAAAATAAAATGCTGTGAAAAATTGTAGTCAGATTTGTAAAAACGGTTAAATATGAATGTGTTCGATATACTAGTTGAAGATTATAAATTGGTCAATGTTAAAAAAACAACAGATCTATTCAATCGATATTCCTTTACGAGACGAATCAACAATTACATAGAGCTACTGCAAATCCGATATATAATAGGAACAAAAATTGAAGTTTATTTTATCTTCCAAAGATTTCTCACAAACTCTCATAATATTGCATATTTGTGAATAGTATTTAAAATCCCTAAATTATGCACATTAATTTTTCACAATAAGTTCGCTCCTTTAATACGGCAGATTTGCAGAAAATGGTAACGTTATAATGAAGTCTGGCAACAAAGAAAGAATTAATAACATCAAGCTGAACATGCAATAAAAATGTTTTAGTTTCACATTTAAAACGCTTGTTTACCTCATGATAATTAATAATGCAACATAGCCTGTTCTCGGAATGTGTTTTTATCATGTTAAACCAAGATGATGCAAAATCTGATCACGGAATGTTTTTTTTTTTATGAAATTCAACCAATGACAGATGATGCAGTCTTTTCTCAAATGCTTTTTCATGATGTTCAACCAAAGACAGATGAAATTCATGTTAGCCTGTTCTTGGAATGCTTTTTAATGATGTTAAACCAATGACGGATGATAATTTTTTTGCCAGACTTCATTGTGTCTCGATTTTAATTAATACCGATTAGTACTGAAACTAAAATTTGCCTCATTCCAGGGGTGTAATACGTAATTGTGGCCTACTATGCGTCGGATAAAAGATCTAGTCGGCAAAGAGATAGCTCTATAGGGTACGGTAGTTTCTCTCTGTCCTTGCCTTGTAGTATTTCCAGCCGATGAAGCCAATCGCCACCAGGCCCAGAGACAGGACTATTCCGCCAATGAAGCTGGGTCCGTCAAACCTGAAAATATAATAAAATTTATGTATTACTTTAAAATAAGACTCAAAAGAAAAGCAATGGAGGAACCAACCAAAACCTTTCTTTGGTGTGTGAGAATTAGCTAATAATATACTATTTTTTTTTTTTAATGTTTTTCATTTACTCACAAATAAAATTGCCTAAGTTGCCTCTAAAATCATGGAACATTAAAATCTTTAATGGCCTATATCTTATGATTTAAAGCAAAAATAAATAAAGTAGCTCATATCCATATATTTGATATACCTTTTAGTTACAAAAATAATTTTTCAGTTTGGTTGGGTATTTTGATCTCAAATCCAAAATTAAGATTTGTACGGACCGTGCAAACATTTCTCGTAAGTTTTTTGTAATTAAATTTACTATATTGAAAAAAAAAAATCCACGCATATTGACTAATGTAATTATAAGCATTATTTTCACCTCACTTTTTTATCATTTCTTAAAAATAATCAATAAAAAATTCACCAAGTTTCATTTTTTTTTCAAATTTCGGTCGGAAACTTTGGTTTCATAGAGGTGCGCACACCTCAACATTATAATTTTTCTGTGGTTAATTTCTAGATTCGAATGTAAAGCGTGGTGTTTTCTCTTTCCAACACACTATGGATCTTATTTCTCACCATGATAGTAAGGGAGACACAACGAATTCTGCGAGACTTATGTGAGCTGTTCCCAAGTGAACAAATTAGCCTGATGGGTTAAAGTAAGTCAAGTGCATCCCTTAACACCCCGTGTAATGAGATAAACCACACAGCGAGGTAATATCGGACTTGTCACCTTCTCACAAAAGTTAAAATACTACGAAGATTGTTAAAAGCTAATGGCAATAATTATTCAGAAATTATGAAACGCGGAATGCAATAATGAAGCTATACAATAATATTACAACACAAACTATATATATTTATGGGAAGTAATTTGATATAGGTAGTAGTACTATCAATAGTCAGACACACAGATGACGCACTGAGCTGCCTAACTCAGATGTTAGACTGAAATGTTTGTGAATTTCGAACCACCAGAATATCTACTACTAATTGCTTACTGTATTGTGTATTGTACTCAATAAAATTAGATTATGTACTTTATTGGCAGATTTTATTTATTTATATAACAGCAACTTAAAAATTCATATAGCTGACTCGGTACGTGAAATTTGGGGCATAAACGGGTAAGTGATTCTATAAACATTATTTCACGATTAAAAAAAAAATTGTAGGTCTAAATATGGTTCAAACAAACATGACCAAGTCTGGAGGCAATTTTGGAATTCTCCAAATCAAATAAAGAAAGCTAATCAAAAGACAAAAATTATATTTTTTAGATAAGACAGGGATGAGCAGCAAATCAATAAATAAAACTAATTAAAATACTAAGAAAGAGTGAAGATAACGATAAGCCAAATCAAGCAAAGAAAAATGAAGAAAAGTATTGTAGTACCTTCCAGTTTTCCAAGTTTACCGTTTTATGGGAGATGGTGTCAGATTCTATTTAAAATCTTTAAAATTGCAATATGATAGTAGGCAAAACAAATAATAAATAGATTTGATCCACGGACGTACAAAATACATGGACTTGCCCTTACGTGCTAAAAGGCGTGTTATTTCCCCCTCCCATTGGAACCATTTTTCGGAACCGGCTGAGCTTGCGAGAGCCCCGCGTTAATCTAAAAAATGTGACGTCATCATTCTTGTCCGGACCAGTGTCGAGCTCTTATCGTACATTTTACTCACGGATGTTGTATGTCTATGGAACACATACTATGACATCGAGAAACATGGCGACGTGAAACACATAGCCGCTTTTTACTGGGGTAAGTAAATCATGAAACATTTGTAAAAGTGTCTACGGAAACAAAATATTCGACTATGAAAATACTCAGAACCTTACTTTGCGAATTTGGACTTGACACATCTGTTCATAACGTGGCAAGCAATTCGCGCTCCCATATAAAAAGGTCTATTCATTCAAAAGCAGATTTTACTTTCAAGAACTAAATGGTGATATTATAGTGCGAGGTGCCTATATACTGTTAGATTGATTTATTGGCGAATCACAAGTCTCTTTCCTCTCTTCGTCCCGCCATAGTTGGTTTTTACCCCTCATCTGTAAGTTCTCGTCTAGCTATTTGTATGTCTATGATTTGATCTCAAAACCAGATTATTTCTTTTTTCAAATTATAAAATTTGAAAGCATCACCTTTCAAAAACAGCGTTATTCTCTATCTTTTGTACGATCGTTATCGAGATAACGGACGTGATCTCTTGTCAGATTTGTGTGATTTTTACACATTTACTGTCACATATTTTAGTTTCGATCGTTTTAAACACGAATTCCTACAAGTATGCATGATTATTTATTCATTTAATATACGTTGTACATAGAAAAAGCAAATAGATCACACAAATTTGACAGGAGATCACATCTGTTATCTCGTTAACGATCCCACAAAAAATAGAGAATAACTCTTCAGTTTGTAGTTTATGGACGCGTTCAGAAATATTCTATTCATTTGGATTTTATTGGAAATGGGAAATATTTTAACCTTCCGACAAGATGTTTCTCTAAAATAAATAGTTATAATGCATTGCATTTTAAAAATGTATAAACCAGAGATGTCATTTTGATGGATGTTTTATAAATATGGGAAATAGCTTTGAAAGGGAAAAACGAGACAGGTTGTAGTTATTACGTTTTGAAAACCATATGATTAATAATAGGATTTATTATTGTAAAAATGAAACATCTGCTTTAACTTTTCTCCTATTTTAAGGAAAGCAAGATGAAAATAAATATTAACTTTTAGGCTGCAATAAAGTATGTGTGTGCAGACACTGCTACGTGGCACATTTAATATTTTAATTAAGCCGAACAACATTACTTTTTAAAACTGTGGTGTAACAAATATAGTTTATTTCGAGCGCATATTGACAATTGTCAACACTCGAATACTTTCCTTGTCTAGCATTGCGGTCTCTTATAGACGAAGGATTCTATTAGCCGGAGGTTGCATCCCGCCGCTAGGGTTTTTTCACATACGGATCCACTCATAAAAGGTTGTGTATGATGGTAAAAGTTAAGTCTGCCTTCCGAGACCAGCTCGCGCGGCTTCAAGGTACTCGCGAACCTTTTGTATAAAGTGACGAGTAATATGGATAATTAGTGACCTTTGAAGTTATTATTGGAATAATAACCATAAAGCTACTGTTATAGCTTGTACGTTTAAGTTACTACTGTTTTTACGATTATTGAACTGTCTAGTTGTGTAAATTGATTGTACCGACCCAATAAAGACTCATAGTGTTTACATAAGAAAAGCGTGGATTGATTTAATTTAATTACCCCGCTATAGTGGTTAGTTAGAATTTAAATGATTTTTCTTTGTTTGAATTCAGGTCAATCACCTTCTTTGTGTTTATTTATAAATTAATGTCATTTTGGAATGATAAACAAAAATTATTCAACAAAAGTCAGACGTAAACATTACAGAATTATCTTTATAATGGGAGGTACTTATGTTTGTCTGAGTCTGCCATTAACTGCATCTCAAATTACAGAAGACTGATCCATGCACAAGTATTTTTAAATGCATGTGCTTCAATATGATGCACAACCTCACTTTAAAATTTCTCAACCATATTCTACTAACACTTAGGGCTTGTGCGCACTAGCCGCCAGTCGCGTGGTGGGCGGTTCGGCTAAGCAGCTAGCTGCCTGACGCGGATGAAAAAGCGGCTGGCCGCCATGGCGGCTAGCCGCTATTGAACCACCTGAGGCGGTTCAACCGCGGTAACAAAATAAAAATGGACGCTGTTAACAGGTTCACTGCCGGCGACTCCGGTCGGAGCCATTCGGCGTCTTGCACTGGGTGCCGGCAGCTCCGGCCTGAGCCATGAGTAGTATGTTTGCACAAACATCAGTTTCCTGCCGGCATTCGCGGGGGATGGTTGTTTTCGTAGCTGGCATTGTTGTTGACAATTGTACCAACATTGTACCGCAATTAGTTTTCAAAGAAAAATTAGGTTATATTAGTAAAGGACCATTGAAAAAATTATTCCGATTTTTGCCGAACAAATGTCTAGAAATCGGTTCCTACTAATAATGCGGTGCTTACATATTTATAGCGAAGATCCTAATTGGAAAATTGTACCTCTCATGGATCCCCCATTAAAAATCCGCCCAGTTATTATTTTTATGAAAAAATGAGTAATATTTACTATCCAGACAGAGATGGATGATGTCCTGGATGAGAGTATGATATTGTGGCGTGGGCGATTGTCGTTCAGACATAAAGAATAAACGCCATAAGTATGGTGTGAAGCTATACATGTTGGCGGAACCTTATGGAACCATTTTGAAATTTCATGTCTACGGGAGATCGGCTGATGCAGATGTAGGTGGAAAGGGTCATGCAAGCAAAGTAGTCATGAAATGTATTGATTGCACAGATAAACCTGGTTTGTGCGTTGAGTGCTTCAATGAGTACCACCAAATTTTACAAATAACTAGCTGGGTTACCCGGCTTCGCTCAGGACAATTTGAACCTCATTAAAAACTACATGTCAGAAAGGTCACAGTTCGTCAGGATTCAAAATGAATCAAGTCAACCAATACAAATCCAATATGGAGTCCCGCAAGGCAGTGTCTTAGGCCCGATTTTATTCCTGATATATATAAATGAATTATGTGATCTAAACTGTAACGGCTCAGTCATTAGTTTTGTAGATGACACAGTCCTTCTCTTCCATGGAAATTCGTGGGAGACTGTGTTCAAAAAGCTGAAAAAGGGACGAAACGGGTAAAACAATGGCTTGATTCAAATTCACTAACATAAAATGATACAAAAACTAAATATATTAAATTTAAAATAAACAACAAACAGACAGATAACCTCAATACAAACCTAAACATAAAAATTCATAAAGACTGTATAAACGTGAACCGAGAAATTCCTTGCAACTGCCCAATTGAATGAAATACCTTGGAATAATTAATAGGCCACTTGCATCACATTTTTAAAAAAAAAAAATCCGGTTTAGGCAAATAATATTTTTTTTTTAAATCGTATTTTTGAAACCCTGACGATTTTTTGAAAATTTCAATCCGAAAAATCAGACCATGTTTTATAAACCGGAACATCATTTTATGGGTGCGAAAAAACGATAATTACATAGCCGAAAATCATTTTTAAAAAAATAACAGTTTCCACACAAAAAGCAATAAATTGTACGGGATTCTCTTCGTAACATCTGTAAAAACACCGCCATCTTTATCAAAAAATCAAACCAAAGGATAAGTTCGCATCGAACAAACAATAAATCTAGTGAACGTTAAACGCAAATTCAAAAATTCGCCGGAAATCAAAGTGTTGCCATATAATGTGGAATTTTACAAAATTAAGGGAACATAATCGGAGACGGGGTATTTTCATGTAGTGACGTCAGGAGCTCAAATAATGGATTTATTCATTTAAAAATAAAAAAAACTATACATTTCTAAACATTTTTACTAACATTTTCGTAATCTTAGTAAAAAAATCTATCCATATGATTTTTTCCAAGTCGTTATGAAATCCATGCAAGTGGCCTATTATTGATCAAAACTTAAATTGTAACTTCCAAGTGGAAAATGTGAGCAACAAATTAAAAAACTAACCCATTTTTTTTAAAACAGTAAGAAACATTTTAGATAAAGAACAGCTAATTAAAATATATTACGCATTAGCCCAATCTCATCTACAATATGGTCTTATTGGATGGGGAAACTCGTGCGATTCCACTATAAAACCAGTCCTCATAGCACAAAGGGCAATTTTGAAAATTATACGAGTCCCCATCAGAGGGTTCTGTAGAGGTCTACAGACTATGTTTTTAAAGCGCTGAATTTAATAAAACTGAAACAATTATACACAAAAGAAATTCTAATGTACGCATTCAAAAACTAGGATAACTTTACACAGACAAACTCGAGCCGATTCACAAGATTTACATTACAACATACATTCCTTTACGCACCCTTGAGGTGATTTTCTCATCCAATAATAATAATTATTATTATTCCACCAACCTACAGCTAAAACGACATTTGGACAAAGAAATATGCAATACTTCTCTATAAAATTATTTAATTTACTCCCTCTTGCAATAAAAACATTTAAAAAATAACTGACTTCAAAAGAAACATAAAAATATTGATTATGGACATGGGAAGGAAGAATATAGATACAATTTTGCAACCTAACAAAGATTAATGTTTGTATTGTACTTTCTTTTAGATTCAACTTTATAATTTTCATCTGTAATATTTTAATATGGGTATTTACCAGAGGCGGCTCTAGGGCTCCAGGTATGGGAGGTCATTTGAAAAAAAATTGTGAAATTACCTTTTTTTATATTGTGAAAAATGCCGACATATTATTATTGTTTGGCAAGAAAGTGTAGAAATTAATTAATTTGGAACTAAATTTTTTCATTACTATGGTAACACCGAAATACTCGTTTTGTCAATGACATTTTGTATGGCTCTTGGCTTTACTGACTTAAATCGCTCGTTTAGTATTTTTTTTTTCATTGTTTGCCTGTGCATTGTTTGAATTGAATTAAAATGAACAAACCAATACGTAGTGGTGCAAGAGAAGTTGTAAACTGCGTGTTTCAACGCTGCCTAGCTGAATATCGTGCGAAGAAGCTCCTATCCAATTTGAAAGAAGTTTACGAACGAACTGCAGAAATGAATGGTACGTGGTATAGTTTTTTTTAATAAATTTCATTAGTATTACAAGATTTAAGCCAATTTTTGTGCGATTATAACCATTACAATCTGATTTGAGGTTATGTTTAAAAATCCGAATTTGACATTACCATTTGACAGTTAATATTAGGCCACAAGAAAAATGGAAAACTCAATTTAAAAAAAAATAATAATATGCAACTTCTTTAAACTCATAGAAATGTAACTTGTTCTTAATTTTCTCTTTCTTTCTTTCTAAATGAATATTTACAGGTGTGCTTTTTTAAAACTACCTTCTATAGAATAATCATTTTAATGATGTTTTCCACATACAGGTAAATCTGAAAAGTAAGATAAATCGTCAAGGAAGGGAAAAGGCAGATGGAAAATTTTAAACACCGGGAAAACGGAAAATAGCATAAGTGTTGATGATTAAAAAAAATTGTTGCAAAAACGTGATGAAAATCGAGGCAGATTATTATGCACGAGGAAGTACTCTATATGATGATATAGATGAACTGATAAAACGTTTAGATGAAGATGAAGATATGGAAGAAGAAGAATCATATGAGGACTAAGACAATAATTATTACATGTCGGGTGTTGAATAAATATACTCACATTTTTAAATAGCTATGTACCTACGTTTTTATAACAAAATAAACGCCCACTTAAAACCTGTTTTGTTTTATTTTACTTCTATTAAATTATGTGTTTTTGTGCAAAATTTATGAAAATACAAACAAGTTATGAAATATGCATTTTGGATGAAGGGTTTTTTAAAACATACATTCATTGTCTTATGAGCCATCACGGTGTTGCCATTTAAAACCAAGAAATCGATCGCAGCGCCATCATTTATTTTCTACACTTAATTGTCAAACTGTATATATATCAATTTGAAGATAGGTAGGGTCATGAATCCGCAACTCAAATTGCATGGGTATTATTTATAAATTGCAAAATCACTAAATAATTCATGTACTTGCTGGCACACCATTTTAAAGAGGGCACTTTTCAATATAGTTATGCACACCGATAGCATGTAACTAAGTTTCCAAAATTTAAAAACAAAATTAGGTAGATTAGAAAAAATTGAAACCGGTAATATCAAAAATTTAAAAACAAAAATTGACTTTTAAACACACGTCGGCAGTCCCCCTTTACCCTAAAATGCCCAAAGATATTGGGTGAGAAAAGAAATTTATCAATTTTATTATAAATTTAGACTTGCGTTTCAATTTGACGATGTTTTTTTTTTGCATTTTTCAGCTACCTAACCAAAACAGTATTATTAAATTATATTAGATATTTTTTTATATATCTAATACACCACTACACAAGCAAAGGACCCTTTCGAATTATTTACCTGTAACTAGATAATTAAATGTATAGAATCTGCTGTCACTTAGGTTAGGAACCTAAAAAACAAACATTGTTTTAAATCAAGCTGTTTTCTATGTCCGTTTAAAAGCAAAGGTGTATATCTCTTTGTTTAAAAGTGATAATAAGTAATAATCTTTGAAAAGATCTACTTCTCGATATGCCACCAAACTAAATTTGAAATGTCGCCGATAACAACGTAAATAATTATTATTCCAAATCTTTCCCGAACTGTCCAAATACAATGGACGAGGCATGCGTGCAAAATGCAAAACCGACCTATGTTGTATCGCCATCTCTTTCAACAACGCATAAGATTCATAACGCTGTCTTCCTTCCACGACATTCGGTCATGTCCAAAACGTCGCTAGGGTTTCTATGGTACCTATATGCGGGAATTTTTACTCCAGGATAAAAACATAGTGCCATCGCGTTTATTGTATGGCGCACATAGAGACAGAAGATATTCTAGGCAGGGGCATGTCAAAAATTGACCCAGGGATCTAAATATTGTGAGATTGGAGCTTCCTTTTGACACGATAGATGTCACTGCTCGTCACCCGGCGAGTCGCCGCCGCTAACTGCTATTATTTTGCGGTTCATTTCAAGTAAATAATTCGATGCGTTGAGCCGTTTATTCCGTAAAAAAATATTATTATTATGTCTTATAATTTTGGGGGGTCAAACACCCATTGTCCTAGGGGGAGGGCCGCCACTGGTATTTACTTATATCAAAAAAAAAACTTGTACAATGTGTCCTTAGAACGGGGTACCCCAGTAAGGACATATTTTTCTCTAAAAAAAATGTAAAACAAAGAAAAAAATAAAATAAATAAATATTTCACGAAACAAGATATTTTTTATTCAAATTATTACATATTTAAATTGAATAAAAAGAGGAAGAACTAAAAAAAGTTGATAGTATAACAAATTTCCCAATATTATACAAAATTGAAAATTTAAAAAAATATATACAGGGTGCGGCAGCATAACTTCTTTTTTTTAAAACTTAATAAAACCCATCGTATGAATCAGAATTTTTTTATTGTTTTTTTATAATGTAGGCACATACATAAAAAAAAAATTTATTTAGTTTTGAAGATCATATCAGGTAGGTGCCGTCCCCCATTCTCCATACCGATGTCTGGCGTTTGTCAAGACTCTTGCCAGCATATCGGGCGTTATCCTGGCAATTTCTTCATGGATGTTGGTCTTTGAATCCTGTATGGTCCTTGGACGGTTCTCATAAAGACGGGATTTCAAAAAACCCCACAGAAAAAAGTCACAAGGGGACAAATCGGGAGAGCGGGCCAGCCACTACAAATCGCCCCTAATTGAGATGAGGCGCTCTGGGAAGTGTTCCCTCAAAACAGCCATCGATGATCTTGCAGTGTGCGCCGTTGCACCGTCTTGTTGGAACCAAGTGTCCCCTAAGTCTAACTCGTCTAGCCGTGGGAAAAAAAAATTCTGTAACATGTTTACATACCGGTCCGAATTCACTGTCACTGTTACTTTTCCTCAAAGAACCAGGGACCAATAATCCCACTTGAGGAAATTGCACACCACACTGTGATTTTAGGAGAATGCAAAGGCCTTTGATGCAATTCTCGGGGATTGTTCTCAGCCCAGTAGCGCATGTTTAGTTTGTTGACGGTTCCACACAAATAAAAATGGGCTTCATCACTAAAAAACACAATAGCGTCCTCAGAAACAGTTTCCAGAAGAACCTCACATGCGTTCCTCCGAGAATTGAAGTCACGTTCAAAAAGTTCCTGCACAATCGCTATTTTGTATGGATGGAAATGGAGATCATCGCGAAGAATTCTCCTCAAAGAACGATCGGAAAGTCCAAGGGCAGACGCATGCTTGCGCGCAGTACGCCGTGGTGATTGCAACATTGAAACTCTTACTGCCTCAATGTTCTCAGGTGATCTAATGGGACGAGGGACTCCAGTTCAACCTCTTTTCACACTTGCAGTTTATCGTAACGTAGTGACCCACAAAACAATTGAATTTCGGTCCGGGACAGGGGCCAACGGGGCTAACTTAAAGCGATTCCGAAAGGCGCGCTGAGTTGCGATTACAGAACACACATTCGAAAAGTAGGCCTCAATGGTAAATGAACGCTCCTCACTGTTCCAACGCATGATGGCGACTGAACTGCGTCGGGACAAAACTTTATAGTTCTCCCTTTCGAACGAGACCACTAGAGCTCCGCTACAACATGAACCAACTGAATGACGCGCATTTTAAAAAATTAAGTTATGCTGCCGCACCTTGTATATATAAAAAAATGAATGTTATGCTTAACGTTCCAGTTATTTTTTCCCCCAAATCGGGACACCGAAAAACAAGGTAGGTACTTTTTTTTACATTAGCTCTAGCCAGGAGGCCCTGAGGAAAATAATTTCTCTCAGGGCGTATGTCATCTTAGGGGATGCTGTGTGGAGGGTCTCTTTAAGGGAAGTATAGGAAGTTCTGGGAATGAAAAGGGTATGAGCGGGCAGGAATCTGGGGGTCAGTGTGTCCAGGAGTGACATACGAATCCATCCCTCCAACTATGGTGCAAAGCGATGGGTCGAGAGTCTGGCTGGAAAGGTCAAAAGGCCTCCCTCAACCATTTATCTCACCGAGAGGAGGGGGGGGTCTAGATTGGAAGAAAAACTGCACACGTAATTAATGGATGCCCCTTAATAATAAATTTGGACAACCTATATAGCGCTGTTTTCGCGAAAAGCACACGGGCGCTACACAAAAGAGGCTAGATTACAATTCATCTTGCAGCTACCAATGGCATGGACAATTGGAATTCTGGACTTTGTTCAAAATTTAAAGAGATTTTTTTTACTAATAAGTTTACGTGTAAACTCTATAAACTTAGAGATCAAAGAATGTGTTATATCAGAAATCTTTTATTTATGGTCAGATATGTTGTTAGATTTTATGCGCAAGAGCAATAAAAATATTGTATTGTAGCAAATATAATTATTTTGAGCATATTCGAGAAGTGTTCACGCTCGAATACTTTCTCTGTCTAGCATTTGCTTGTCCCTTACTCCCGCCACCGCTAGAGCAGCGGGCCAATATATAAAGACAAGCGAAACCTTAAGTTGTTGAGTTTGACCCGCCGGGGCGGCCCGCCACGAACTTCAGGAGATCATAAAATACGAAATCTGCCTTCTGAGTCCGCTCGCGCAATTTCAAGTACTCGTAAATCCTTTGTGTAGAAGGTGACAAGAAATTAATGGACAATTATGGTTATAATAACCATAAAGCTACTTATATATTGTGTACTGTTAAGTTACTACTGTTTTTACGATTATATTGAACACTACTTGTAAGTTGATTTAACCCAACAATAAAGACTCATTGTGTTTACAGAAGAAAAGGGTATTATTTTATCGCGCACGCCCACACCTTCATTTACTAGTACCAGATTCTACCGCCAGGATTCTTATTTGCGCAATTTTTTTTTTTTTTACGGCGATCCAATAGCACAGGAAAAATTCGAAATCGGAATACACGCCCCTTTATGAGAGGAGTTTAAAAATACTTGAGAAAAAGCTTTTGGAAAAGATATTTGAGAATTTTTTTACATGTTGATTTTGTAAAGGCCTGTAAAAAACATTAATTCCTTTTTTACAAATTGTTTATTGTAATAAAACGGAATTTTAAAATTGATTTCACGAAAATAAGCGACGCGGAGCCTAACACGTCTATTCTTCACTCCGTTCGGAGGAGTAGTGACAGAAAATAGGGGTGGCTGCCAGTCATTCTTCGGTGGACGGTATAAAGTTCACTTTGATATATTCCAAATTTGTTGACTGACATCAAAAATAACAATGCGAAAATGCATATTTTATTTTGTGAGGTTCGGGCGTAAATTTTTTTTTTACGATTATCATAAAAGAAACTAAATTTGCCACATTAAACAATAAAACCATATCCGAAAAGAGGTTTATAAATAGGAGAGTTTGGACTTCGAAGTGTTTTTTATAGACCTTATAATTTATTTTTTTCTAGGCTTATTAAATGATGGCCAATATTTTTAAGGGCCAAGATATGTTCTACACGCAGTATTTAGTTGAAGCATCTATAATACTTCTAAGCAATCAAATTTTCAAAACAAAAACGTATGGTTTTTTATGATTTTGCATTATTTAGTATGGCTTATACAAGAACATGGCATATACAAGGCGCTATACAAGAATGAGGCCGCTATAATTAGATGTGACAATGATACAAAAGAAGCCAGTATAAGACAAGGGGTGAGACAGGGATGCTCTCTGTCACCTGTTCTTTTTAACGTTTATATACAGAGTGCGATTGACGACTTGAGAGAGAGAATGAGTCACAGAAAAGGTGTAAAGATACACGGGCAAAAGGTGGATATGATAAGGTTTGCTGACGATATTGCTTTGGTTGCTGAAAGCGAAGAAGAACTGCAAGAGGCCTTAACAACCATGCAAAGCATTCTTCAAAACAACTACAACATGAAGATAAATAAAGACAAAACAAAGCTGCTGACTGTAGGCCGAACGCAACACCAGATGAGAGTAGAGATGGCAGGAGTTCCACTAAAGAACACCAAAGAGTTTGTCTACCTCGGGAGCAAAATAACATGGGACGGTCGGTCTAAGAGCGAGGTCGACAGCCGTATACACCAGGCTAGGCTTGCATTCAATAAAAGGTCGAAAGTAATTGAATCAAATAATATAGACCTAAAACTGCGAATACTCCTCATCAAGACCTATGTGTGGAGTATCTTGATGTACGGCTGCGAAACATGGTGCCTATCCGAAAGAGATAAACGGAGACTAGAGGCTTTTGAGATGTGGTCCTATAGAAGATTATAAGGAATTTCCTGGAGAGACCACATTACAAATGAGGAGGTTCTCCAAAGTATCGAAGGAGGAAGGCACCTGCTCAGGACCTTGTCCGAAAGGCGTGCAAGATGGATCGGACATGTTATACGACAAGAAGGTCTCTTGCATACCATAATGGAGGGTATGACCGAGGGGACAAACTCTAGGGGACGCCCACGCCGAGAGTACCTGGACGACCTGCTGGTGGACGTGCGCTGCTCATCATATGCAGAATTCAAAAGAGCCGCACAAGACAGGGAAGAATGGAAAAGAAAATTAAAGGAAATTGCTGCAAACCAATCCCAGGATTGAAACCAGAGAGAGAGTATGGCTTCATCTTAAATTCTACTAAGAGATTCTTTCTTTTCAAAAACGGGACATTTTGGCATCCCAAAGCTGTGTTCGGGGACACTGGGACACACTGCCTGAAAACGGGACATCTGGTCACGGTAGTTGTGGTATACATTGTATCAATTTATGTTACAAGGCCAAAGAAAACATTATAAACAAGGAAATTTAAGATAGAGGAAACCAAACAAAATATAAAATTTGACCTTTAATGACCCAGTCATGTGACTAGCTAAAGATCAAGGTATTATAATGACAATCAATATTTGGTAAATATACATTAAGAAATATGGAATTATATCAGTATGTCCATTTGAACTGTGCGTCATGAAATTTACAGTTTTTTACTGTTTGGATTTTTAGGCCAATTTTCACTCACTATCAATTATAAAATCATATTATGGGATAAAGTTTTAGGACTTCAGTTCAATATGGCGCTAAACATCATTTTGCATAGATCTAGTACAAGCAAAACAAGAAATAATTGATCTATAAATTCTATGTGGGTAGATGACCATCTTGGCAATTGATCTCGTTAGATTTCATCTGTGATTTATTTTTACATAGCATTACAGTGTCCATCATCAAGGCAGATGTGCAATCGAAGATTGTGGTGAAGTGTGTGCTTATGTATGTAGGTGCGATACCGTGTTCCTGTCCTACACGAGATTAATATCTCGTGTAGGATTGGAGCTGGCATTTTATGATCTATTTTATTAAAATGTATAATTAATAAACATTTACATGAAGGGTTGTCGCATACAATTTATTTTTGAAAAAATATAAAAAAAAGACAATAAAATTGCGAATACCGCACATTAGTCGGAGTTCCTCAACAATCTCGGAGCCTGTCGAACTATGGCATCCCCAATTAGATAAGTGATGAGAGCAAAGGTTCTAGATCATTTTTTAAATCAATAATCATGAAAACATTAAAATTACACATTTTTCGTAAGATCAAAATCAGAAAAATAAACTTTAAATCTTCCCCAAACTTTTAAAGGAATTCATAGTTTCTGAAAATGCCTCCAAAGGGTTACCTATGTGGTGTGATTGGAGTGGACTATGAATCATTACATTAACAAAGACACGGAAAAAGCTCCGCAGATAAAGAATTTGCTAGCTCCGAGGGCAAACTAACAAATGCTTTCGATTATCCTCCTGTTAGCCCATTACGGGTGCATTGCATTATGGGGCACAAATCACTGCACCGATAAAGATGTCTTGAAAATATTGTAAGTGCTCTGACCTACGGTCGATTACCCGAGATGCCCCTTAAAAATCTTACATCCTAAGCTTCAGACTAAGGGTTAATCGGGCCCCTGGTGCTGTCTAATGGCCAGTAGTGATGCGTAGGTTCAGCCGTAATCGGTTCTTGAACACGAGTCCTTTTGGGAAGCGGATTTACTAATCCCATCAGTAATGGCCGGCGGAAGTAGAAATAGCTTTATTGCAAAGAATCCAAAATTTCTTTCCCCAAAAGTTGTAAAGAGAAAAGAGGATATGCCTTTAGGTTCTAGAGCAGTTTGGATATTGCCAAAAACAGATCTGTGTTTGAAGAGATACGCTAGTACGTTTTTTGCATAAAGTTGTCTAATGTTCAAAACACAGATTCTCCTAAAGATTTCATCCGAAATGCTGGTGATCGGTAATTTTAGAATAATCTTTATAATCAGTTCCTTAGCTTTAAAGATTGGATCAATGGCTTAAAGTATAATACCGTACTCGATTAAAGATTGACACAGAGCATGTACATTGTTTTGAGTTGATTCAAGTTAAGAAAGTTGCGAGTATGTCAAAATTTCACAGATTTTGTAAGTTTGTTTGCTAGTGACAATAAATCACTGTAAAATACCAAGTATTTGATATTAGTCACCCGTTTTAAGTAGGGGCCGGCCGGCGTAGTCCAGCAGTAAGGCTCTTGACTCGCAATCCGAAGGTCGCGGAATCGAATCCCGGCGTGGCAAATAAATTTTATTTGTGTTATTCACAATTTACTCACAATAGTATATTTGCGGCACGTTCTATAGTGGAAGATACTCTCAGTATCGCCCTGGTGTAAGACCACCATTCAGAATTGAAACGTTGCTTGAAATGACTTTAGCCGTATTTGGTGACCAGATCTGAATAGCCAGTTACTTCCGCACCTTCCTCTTCCTTATCTCCTTCCCCTCCCCACTACCTTCAGCCTCACAACATACCCCAATTGGGGATGCCATAGTCTCACTGGCTCCAGACGGGAGCAGTTGGGACTCTTGTACGGTATTCATATTAGGCAGAATTTACTTCATCTCCATAATTTATATTATTTTACCCTTCCAATCACCTTTCTGTTTTAATTCTATTCAAAGTGATATGTATTTTACCCTCAATATTCTTGTAACTACAATATTCATTTATATACATGTACGCCTGTCTCGACACAGGTATATATCCTAGTGAGACAGGCATAAAAAAAACCAATGTAAATATATTTTGTTATAGATAAATAATAATAAAATATTTAAAAAAAAAAAGTTAACTACTACAATTTATTTTTTATTTTTAAAGTGCGCAATGTAAATATTTATTTATTATTGACGTGTACCCATTTTGTAAATATTTACCAGATCATCTGTTACGTAATAATATTTGTAATGCTTTAGTAAAATTATCAGTAAATATTCAACTAAACGCCGCACTTTTACTAAATGTAGTTTTTGGAAATTACACTACATTTCAACCTAAGTAATAAAAGAAACAACTAATTACGTTTGGTTTTTATCCAAAGTTCCAATTTTCTTCTGAGGCCATTTTAATTGTTATTTGTGTAGTTTGACATTTGCGTAAGTTTCGTTTCAATCTATATACGCATTAATTGCTTACTTTACCCAGACTAAGAACTTAATAACCTCTTTTGTGCATGTAAATAATTGTTTTTTGAAGCTTCAGGCAATCGGCCAACATCAAAAACGCCAATCTCGTTCAAGACCCCACTGAGAGACAGCCTGGGTTCTCATTAGAGATGGGTAAGTTCTGCATTTTGCCGGAGTCCTCCGAGACATGCTTCCTTTTAAAAGTACTTGAGTTCTTGGAGCGGGTCCCGGGTGCCACTCCCGACTCCGAATAGCTCGGACCGAGAAGCACAAGTTCAAACGGAGCCATACATCGGTGCCAGAGCGCGCAAAAGAACTCGAGCACGCGATTACTGCTCTCGACTCGCGAGTGGCTCGGACCGACATGCACGAGTTCAAACGGAGCCGTACCTCAGTGCCAGAGTACGCAAAAGAACTCGAACACACAACCCGCTACCCCCTCGCGAGTGGCTCGGACTGGTGATGCAGGGTTCTACAGGAACCGCAGCCCGCGAAAGAACTCGAATGTGTGACCTGCTTCCGACCGTGGCTCGGACCAAGACGCATGGGTTTGAGCGTAGCTGGCGAACCCGGGACTCGAGTGCGAGTGGCAAGGACAGCCGGCGCCGCGGTGGCTTCAGTTAGAATTCACTTGTTCGTGCATGATTTGAACACGAATCTCGGAGAATTATGTACGGGATAGCGCCTCTATAGTATATCTCTATGTTTTTTGTAGTAATTGTTAAAACGAAGTGTAATTTCCATAACGCTTTGCGCCCGGCAAA
The DNA here is from genome assembly GCA_917563855.2 of Limnephilus lunatus. NCBI lineage: Eukaryota > Metazoa > Arthropoda > Insecta > Trichoptera > Limnephilidae > Limnephilus > Limnephilus lunatus. Next base: position 99,652,747 of record OU830593.1, on the reverse strand, counting down.
AAAATTCCAAATTTTGATGAGCCCCACCAGTAAAGCTATTAATTATGGTCCCGTGGTGCTGGGCGACTTACTGGTTGAAACACGTGCGCGTGAAGGTACCCTACACAAGTAACTCCCACACGTTCGATCGACACCGGTTTTGTTCCCAAAAACAGGTTTTTTTAAAGAAACTCACGCTTATATGAAGCCGGTAGCAAATGGTTATAATCTGTGCCTAAAAAAGCAGTTAGTAGAATTACCAAATTATCAAATGACACAAGTTACCCAAGCAACGTACGCCAATAAGAAAAGTAAGATATTTGCTTTTGCTAAAGGGGTGTAGCTTGCGCAATAAAATAATGGGTTGCTCAATAATGGGCTTGAGGCAGTCGTGGTTTTGTAAAAGTACCAAAAAATACCTGAATAAATAAAGTGAATGCAAAGTTTGACACCAGGGCCTTAACATACAATTAGCAAAAATTATGAAAATCGTCAGCTGTAGAATCTCAGCTAAACGTTTTGGTAAACTGTGAAAACACCGCCGCATACCACTACACTTTTAATAGTCATACATTTTGAAAAGTAAACTAATTCTAAACTTAATTACCACAAGAACCATCGGTTTCAGTCGTGATAAGACGGAAAATATTTGCATTAAAAATACTATTTTCATTCAAAGAAGAATTGCCCTTATAAAACATCTCCTTTGCCGCCATGATTTTTTTATGGATTTGAGTTTTGCGAATTACTTAATTTACCTAAACTAAGAACCTAATAACCAAATTTTGTGTACGTAAATTGTTGTTTCTTGTAGTAATTGTTGAAATGGAATGTGATTTCCATAATCTGTGCTTAAAAGTGCGGCGGCGTTTTCACAAATTAATGTTTTGGTAAAATTTGGATAGGGCCTGACACGCTTATTACGAATAATTTTTGAAAAAAACTTTATATTCGCCTTAATTACTATAAAAGGAAACTTTTTGCATTCCGGGAGGCGGAAAATTATGCATTTTAATTTTCAATTGCGTAAATCCAAAATTCACTTCGCGAACTGGTCGGCGACTGTCAGCGGTGAGCGGCCATTGGATACGTCACTGTTATGTTGGTATCACTGATGCATTAACAAGAGCTAAATACGACCGTAGCCATCTTCGTGGGTAACACAAAGAGGCGCGGAATTATGAAAAACAGAATTAATAATGTAGATCAGTGTTCCGCAAAGTGTGCTCCGCGGCACACTGGTGTGCCGTGGCCATTTGTAAGTGTGCCGCGAGTCCCGCGTCACTTCTCACAAAGTGCTCTGTAAATCGGTCTTTACTTTTCTGTGGGGCGTAGACAAACCCTGCTTTGCCAAACAAACCATTCAAAACCTGGGATGTTTTTTAAATTATGATGACATACAGCTTTCGTAGTTTAACCTCAAAGTTCGCCGTTATTCGTAATAAGCCTAGCCAATCCTATCCAAAATTTACCTTGTTTTTTTTTCTTTGGTGTACCGTTAAAATTTCTTGATTAGTTAGGTGTACCGTGAACATAAAAAGTTTGCGGAACACTGATGTAGATAAACGAACCTCTAATCAGAATCACTTCAGAGTCTAGCTGAGGCACTGGAATCATGTGTTGGATTTCATCGTCATTATAGTTGGAGGTGTTGGTATTCGTCGCATTAATAATTGAAGAATAGAAATGATAATAATAATAATAATAGCTAGAAGTTACGTAAAATAAAAAGTGCGCATTAGGTAAGCACTACTTTGACGAAATTCTGTAAATAAAATGAATAAAGGCCTTTAGGCAAGTTTTTTTACATTGAAAATTTTATTTTTACATTGAAAAAAAAATTTTTTTCAATGTAAAAACAAAATTTTCAATGTAAAAAAACTTGCCTAAAGGCCTTTATTCATTTTATTTACAGAATTTCGTCAAAGTAGTGCTTACCTAATGCGCACTTTTTATTTTACGTAACTTCTAGCTAATCGTTATTTTATGGTAATAATAAATATACATAATATAATATACGAATAGAGGTTTGTTAATATTATAATTCTGTTGTGTTTTCATAATTCCGCGCCTTTTGGTGTTACCCACGAAGATGGCTACGGTCGTATTTAGCTCTTGTTAATGCATCAGGGATACCAACATAACAGTGACGTACCTAATGCCCGCTGACAGTCGCCGGTCGCTTCGCGAAGTGAATTTTGGGTTTACGCAATTGAAAATTAAAATGCATAATTTTCCGCCTCCCGGAATGCAGAAAGTGTCCACTTATAGTAATTAAGGCGAATCTAAAGTTTTTTTCTAAAAAATATTCATAATAAGCGTGTCAGGCCCTATCCAAAAATTACCAATGTTTTTTTCAGTCACAAAAGGTGGACAATACAAGAAAGTTGGTAATAAATAATAATTTGACTTACCTATTCCTATGAGGTGCGGGGGTTGTGGGCGCTACAGGAGTTGGTGTTGTGGGCACTACAGGAATTTGCGTTGTGGGCTCAGGCTTGGGAGCTTCCGTTGTCGTATTGGGGGTTGTCGGTTTGGTTGGGACTGTTGTGGGTGTAGGGGGTGTAGGGGGTGTTGTTGGTTTTGTTGGGACCGTTGAGGGTGTGGGTGTTGTTGGTTTTGTTGGGACTGTTGTTGAGGGTGTTGTTGGAGCCGCTGTTGTGGTGTCATTATTATCTGCTAGATGTGGTGTGACTATTGTAGTAGTTTCATTTTCAGCAACAATTGTAGTTGAATTTCCAACAGTAGAAGAACCGTTATCCTTGGAATCATTGTGAGAATTGTCCTTGGGTACCACGTTAGATGGGGTGGGCCCCGCTGGACCTACGTTTCCGGTCGTATTTTGTGGTAAGGTTTGGTTAGTGACATTGTTTCCAGATTGTGCTGTCGTGACAGGTAGACTCGTATTCTCTCCAATGGCGGCTGTTGAAGAAAACAAAGACAAATTAATAATACAATTAATCAAGTGGATATATTAAACAACAATGTGAAAACGGGATATTACCACTCTCTCCGTGTAGGCTCAGTACGTTGCAGAATATTAAAATAGCAAATGCAGCAGGAATCTTCATTGTGATTTTCGATGTATATCACTCAATTGAAACTTTCAATACCGCCTAAATGTACGTACGTATTTCTATAGGTCTAGCTCAGAAACAGAAATCAACAAACTAAAATTGCAATATTCAAGTTGTTTTACATTTGACGAACCACAAAATGCGACACGAACTCGAACTGCGGAATAATGACGAATGACGATATTTGCAGAAGTGTTGCCAATACATTTGTTCTGAAATACCCACAATGGATGTTCAAATTCCCCAGAATCACCACAAGTTCCTGTACCTCTGAAATGGAACAAAACATTATTTAGCACCTTTGAAACGAAAAATAGCGAAACTAAAAAGAGACAAACACATGCATCCATAGGATTTAGCCTGCGAGAGAATGAGATAGTATAATCGGTCTCCTTTTTGTGCGGTGCTTCGCAAATTTCGCAAATATCGGTATCCTCTTTGTGTGGTGCTTCGTAGCCTCCCCACTCTTGCCTACTTCGCTGAAGGCTTCGCTTCTACCACGTGTGAACGGCTCACTCTGATTTTTTAAAAGTGAAATTTCTTTAGCCTCGTTGTGATATGAATTTCAGAAGAAACGGAAATGACGCATGAAGCATCTGCGAAGCATCAAAATGCGCTCATTGACCGCTTTGATTATATTGATTGAGATATGAAACGGAAATGACGCTAGGTCTGCGCTCATTGGCCGCTTGATTATGACCACACTTTTAAAGGCTCCTGTTGGTTGAGATTGTTTTTGGCAAAGTTTCGCTTCTACCGCATGTGAACCGCACTCAATTTTTTTTATTATCAAGCACATGAATTTTCTTTTTCGTTCAGGTTTTAAAAACAGAAATTTGTTTAAAAATTTGCTGCTAAAGAAAATGAAATTATAGTATATTTTCACATTTTTTTCAAATTTTTTTTTTTCAATATGGTTGGATAACCAAGAAATTACCAGAATCCCTGCATTTTACCCATGAAAACGTTCTACCCTCAAAATACACAATTATAGAAAAACCTTACAAATTACCAGGAATTTGGGGAATTCTCCACGAACTGGCACACCTACTCTTCAGTTTAAATTCCATAGAAAAATAATAGTATGTACTACAAAACTTCGATAGTGATGGTCGTAATCGCGTAATCGATACTTTTAATTCCGGCACAATAGATTGGGTTAAAAATTGGGGCTGTGTGTCGCATTAGAAAAGACAGTCCTAGAAACTAGTGGCAACTGTCAAATCCTATACGTTTTCTAGGTCGCTTGAGACAATTTAAAGTTTTTTTAATGCCGGCGCCAGACACGATTTCAAATAAGTGTGCACTTATTTGAAGACTGTGCTCACACATTTGGTCACTTATGTGTGTCTCTGCCAGATATGTGTTCAAAGATTTGATCACTTCTTTGAGCTCACAGTTTTCAAGTAGACCTCACATAACATGGACGACGATTTGGTCGACACAGTTTGCTTATATTATTTATGTGCGTGTAATTATTTATTGCACATGCAAATAAATAAACAAAAACAGCCAAAACGAAGACGTGAATGGATGTGTGAAATGTATCGTAATAGAATAAGGTATAAGTGAATTTTAATTTAACAGCTAGCACAACACTTACAAAAATAAATCAGGGAAATTATAAGTCACCATACTTATGTATATATATATTTTTTACATGAGCTCCACACAGGAGACCCTGAGGAAAATAATTTCCCTCAGGGCCTATGTCATCTTTGGGGATGCTGTGTGGCGGGTTTTTAAACGAAAGGAAGGAGAGGAGAGTTCTGGGAAAAAATGGGGTTTCAGGGGTGGGTAGGAATCTGGGGTTCAGTGTATCCTGGTCATCCGCCTCCAAGACCTAGACAAACCTCACCCATGAAGCCGGGCACCCCTGCTAAATCACCAAACGTAGCGAACCACTTGGGGTGACCTATGGCAGAGGTGTTGGTTATCCAATAAAGGTTCCCGGGGCGGCGGTACCCATTCCCGCCTCCCAAATTGAATATAGAATAATTTTAAGATAATGTTTTCTCTGCAGTCGTTTTTATTTAAAAACCGTTGTTGATGAATGATGCATAGACCAGTGGGTTACTTCAGTAATTTTTGGATAATGTCTTCTCTCCACGGCGACGCTCACGCTACTGGGCTTCGCGCAGTGTGGCAGGCATACAAACATTTGGACTTTGATCCCTTTGATGTGCGCTAAAGAAACCGATACGGAACGGCAAAGCGCGCTTAAGTGCTCAAATAAGTGAACACAATGTCAAATGCCCGTGCCACACATGTGAACACTTATTTGAACACTTCTTTGAACACATGTCTGGCACGGGCATAATAATAGGGTGGACATTAGTTACCAAAAGATATATTTTTTAAGGAGAATTAATTGATTTAACGTGTGATGTGTGCAACAGCAACCAACTTAATTAAGATGAATTATTGTAACCACTCTTTGCAGATTATAAATCTTACTCTAGGCATTGTAAGGACACAATCATTTAATGTAATTTCTTCATAACTGAGTACCCAATATTTAAAAATTAGCATAATATATATAAAAAAAGCAAATAAACTTTTTACGAAGAATGCACAATAAAAAATAATTTGTGAAAACGCCGCCGCACTTTTAAGCACAGATTATGGAAATCACACTTCATTTCAACAATTACTACAAGAAACAACTATTTACGTACACAAAATAGGTTATTATTTTCTTGGTTTAGGTAAATTAAGTAATTCATGCGTATTTAGATTGAAACGAAACTTCGCAAATGTCAAATCCACACAATAACATGGCTGCAAAGGAGATGTTTTATATGGGCAATTTTTAACTTTGAATGAAAATCTTATTTTTTTTGTATTTTTTTCCGTCCATGACGACTGAAACCGATGATTCTTGTGGTAATTAAGTTTAAAGGTAGTTTACTTTTCAAAATGTGTGCCTATTTAAAGTGTAGCGGCGTGCGGTGGTGTTTTCTCAGTTTATCCAATAAAATTGTTGTTGGAAACGCATCTTATTAATTTTTCTTTCGCCGTAAAAAATATTTCCAATAATTAATTATTTCAGATAGTTCTGTCTTATTTTTATTATTGTTCATTTTAATTATTAAACAGACCACAACAATAAATTCCAAAATACATGTTAAGGCGGTAAACATGGTCCATACGGATTGCCAATATTATTTTCTAAAATACCAAAAATCCCCACACGTTCTACATAATAATTCTAACTCCAAAATGAAACAAAATTTATTGAAATTAGCATTTATATCTCCGCAACCGGGCTCGAAAAGAAGAAGATGGAGAGATACGAAATTACGAATGTTATATAATTTGCGTTTGGGCTTGGGTAGCATCTATACATTATATTAAAAAATAACATATATTTTTTTAAGAGCTTAAAAATTTCAAATGTTTAATGGACATATGTAAGAAATCGGTAGAAATTCGAGTTGCGGCCCCTTAAGTCAATTTCCTATTTCCTCTTTCATCCAGGCTTAAATATATTTATATATTTTTTAAATTTGCCGCGAAACAGAACGAAATTCTAGTACTTAAGTACATTCGAACTGAATGTTATTTTTCAACGTGGTTAGATAATCAGGAAATGCTTTTTTGTCGGCACTTTGACCACCATGACACGAGCATGTGCCTAGCATGGTGGTCGAAAAATCCTCAAGTTATGTAACCATCAATGCAATGAATAAAGAAAAAATAAATTTGTTCCGTATTGTAGTTTCGGCCGTTTTTGAAAAATCATCTCAAGGGCGCTGTACAAACTTATAATACATTTCTACAATCTTACTTCCAACTATAAACTAGACAAACCACAAACCACTATAACAAATTATGGCTAAAAATTGCATCCACCGGTTCATCGACCACCGATACGAAACTATATACCTATATATACAATGATTTGACCAACGAACGCGATGCTGCTGTAAAAATGTACATAATGTATTGTTCGTTTAGACTAATTTAGGGAAATTTAGGTACAGTTCGCACGCAGAGGACATAATTGGGAACTATAATATACTAACTGGTTCCTGGCATGCGTTGCAATGCCATATTCCAGGGTTTCCCAAACTTTTTCTGCAAATTATAACTGAACCCTCGGCTTATTTTTTAGGTGGTTATTTATTTATAAGACATATAAAACAAAAAAGGAATATAAACAAACAAAAAAATGGAAATAATAAAGCACCTAATAATGACTTTGAAGATTTTGAGTCCGTGAATTGCATATCTTCTTGATATTAGGCCCGATATTGGTAAATTAGATTCTAATACCTAGTGTGGCGTCGAGCCTGTTCCTGCACTTTGACTTAGTTGTAGCATAATTAAAAAAATCCCGCTTCGCATAGAAAACAGAAGTAAAACAATAACAACATGTTTTGATAAATTGGGGTACTCTTCTGACAAACTCGCCCAGAAATCATTTAAAGGCTAATCTTTGTATTTTTTGTTTCAAGTCCCTAATTAAATCAATTTGATTTTCATATGAACTTGCGCTTAAGCTTACTGGTAACTAACAGAAAATGGATTCCGAAGCCAGGAATCGTGTTTACTAATTTTCGGAAATTATTACGAAAGAGTTGTTTTCAACTTATATGTGTGATTTTAAAATTCTTTGGAAACCTCTTCATCTACTTCAAAATTTAATTCATTCAAACATACAAGACAGGAAAACAGTCAAAACGATTAGATTAAGCTCATGAAACCCAAAATAGTATTTTTTTTTTCATTTTATCCCCAAAATTTACAGCACCATGCGATTTTATAGTTCGACTAATTGCTAACAAAGATGTGGAGGGAGTGGTTGATTTTACATTATTTTACTTTCAGGTAAAGAGGATTTCGAAAAGAATATGGTGTGTTCCTTGGGAAGAGACATTTCGTGAAACAAATGCAGATTCGTTATCCCGTTGGCATTGTTTCCACATGGCACAGATGTTCATATTTTTTACTCTTATCACAGTATTACACAGCACAGTAACCAGTAACAGAGATTTTTTAAAATACATACGTTAAATGAAGATTTTCAGCGATAACAGCATAAACGGCTATTTCAACTTCGATAAAGCTTAGTCTCTGTACCTGGAAGGGTTTAGTACCTAACTTAAGAAATTTTTTTTTTTTTTTTTTTTTTTTTTTTTTTTTTTTTTTTTTATTGAGTAAATTTTTTTACAATAAGTTTATTTCATTCTAATATTACATATTTTATATACTCTCCTAATAAAGCAAGTGCTTGTGTTTAGGAGAGGACAACTTGATAATAACTTTTCTTTTTTTTTTTTCAAATCCTTATAACAAACTTAAAAACTTAACTTATGAATAGATTTATAATATGACAAACTTAAGAACTTAACTTATGAATAGATTTAGACTTAATAACATATTTTTTAAAGATTAATAAGGGTAATTAAACAAAATATATATATAGGATGTACATAAAACCTTTGGAATAAACAGTCAAAAACATATCTAATAAAAGTTAAAATTATATGGTGGGACTACCAAAATATGATTTAATTTTTTTTTTATATTTGTCGTAATTTTTTTATGTTCGCACATCGGCGGGTAATTGATTAAATAATTTTATTCCTTTATATACATAGTGATTCTGTGCTGTTGTGGTTCGTATGGGTGGTATAGTTAGTCCACCAATAGAAGTATTCCTTATGCTAATATTTAGCAGTGGGGTAATATTTTTTTTAAATATATCTTTGTGTAGCTGAAGTAGTGCTATTTTTTCGTAAATTTTTGTAAGTGGGGGAACAGGGAATTCTTGGAATACGTTTATTGTTGGGTAGTAATACGGTTTTTTTAGGATAATTTTTATAAGAATTTTTTGAATTGTTTCGAGTGGGATAAGGGATGATTTATATGCACCCCCCCAAGCTATGATTCCATATTGTAATACCGAGTGCGCAAGTGCAAAGTAAATTTCTTTTAATATTTTTAATGTGATAGTATTTCTAAGTCTGAAAAATATATATATTAGTTTTCTCATTCTGTCTATTGTGGAGTTTATTTGATTTTTCCATTTAATGTTATTGTCGATAATTATTCCAAGATATTTTATTTGTTCTTTACTACTAATATGTATACAATTTGAGTTACAGGGTGTGATTTTAAGTAGACAGTTTCTGTCGTGAACTTTAATGTTTACATTTATATTTGAAATATGTTCTGTTAGGCTCAGAGGTAGAAAATGAGTTTTTTCAACATTTAAAGAAAGTAAGTTTTTGTCAAACCATTTTTTAATGATATTTATTGCATTATTTGCCGATATTTCGGCTTCTTTCCAAGAGTTTTCTTCAATTGTTAATACTGTATCATCCGCATAAGATATAATCTTTCCGACGATTGGGAGTTCAAAAAGTTCATTTACATATAATAGAAATAGTATTGGGCCCAGTACAGTTCCTTGTGGGATTCCAAAATTAATTTTTTCCATATCACTTAACTCGTTATTTATTTTCACTTGCTGTGTTCTTTGATATAAATAACTATTTATCCACGATTTAGCTTTGTCGGTTATTCCTATATTATTTAGTTTGTTGATTAATTTTGAGTGTGAAACACTGTCAAAAGCTTTACGGAGGTCAATGAATATACTTAAGCATTTTTTCCCTTTATCCAATGCTTTATAAATAACTCTAGTTAATTCCGCTATTGCGTCTTGTGTGCTCATTTTTTCTCTAAAACCGTATTGACTAGGATTAATACATTTTTTATTTTCCACATAATCTACAATTTGTTTCTTTATTACTTTTTCGTATATTTTAGCTACATTGGATATTAACGATATTGGGCGGTAATTGTTTATTTCTTTCGAATCTCCGGATTTATACACAGGTGTAACAATGGCTTTTTTGTAATTTGATGGGAATATTCCATTTTCAATGCTTACATTAATTATATGAGTAATTGGTTTAGTTAGTGAGTTAGAACATTTTTTTAGGATTTCTGTAGTTACACCATCATATCCAGGTGCAGCACCATTTTTTAGTGATTTTATTATGTTTTCAATAGTTTCCTCCGTAATCGATTTAAAAACTGATAGATTGTTTTCACTTAGTTTATCTTCATGTATATCATCTGGTTGATAATTTTGATCAATTTTGTAAGCAAGTTTTTGTCCGACGTTTACGAAAAAATTATTGAAAATATTTGCACACTTCTTTGATTCGTGGATAGCATTTAATGTGGTTCCATTGTTGTTTATAAGATTTATAATTGATTTATTTTTATTATTTTTATTCATTATTTCGTTTATGGTGTTCCATGTTTTTTTAGTGTTTTCCTTTGAAAGGCTTATTTTTTCTTTGTAATATTTTTCTTTCGTATCTTTAATAATTTTTGTGAGTTTATTTCGAAATATTTTATATTCAGTTTTAATGTGATTATTGTTTGGTTTTTTTTTTGTTTGAATGAAGAGTTTTTCCTTTTTCCGGATGGATATGATTAGACCTTGCGTAATCCATGGTTTAATTTTCCTTAATTTAGCATTAGTTTGGAGATTAATATAGGTGGTACAGTCAGCGATATTAGTAGTTAATGTTTCTTCAAAAAAATTTGCACATATATCAGGGTTTTGGCAATTTAATATTGATGTCCATGATTCATTGCGTAATTTATTATTTAATTTATGATAGTTCAGTTTAGAAATGATTTTAATATTTTTTCCAGGATTATAAATTTCTGAGTTTTTACATAGATCATAAACAAATATATTCGTATGATGATCTGTTATATCGTTTTTCCATATGATAGATTTAATTTTCTCTGTGTTTTTAATATTGGTCCAAATATGATCTAGGCACGATGGTGCTTGTTTTGCAATTTCTCTTGTGAACTTATTTATACATGATATAAAATTCATTTCATTCATCGTGTTTATATATTCAATTTTATTTTTACAGTGATTATTTGGGCCAATATTAATATTCATGTCACCTATTAATATACAATTTAAAGTATTCTTATTACAGAGAATTTTTTTTAACTCTTCTATAAATAGTTGTACATTTGAACTGTGTGTGCGATACATAGCGATTATATTAAAGGGCCTATTGTTTACATTAAAATTGATTGACAGACAGTTTACGTTACATATGGGTATTTCGATAACGTTGATATCGGTAAATTTGTCAATAGTATATATTACAATTCCACTATTTTTATTAATCTGATAATTTGTAACATATTGCTTGTAGTTGGGAATAATTGGTATGTTTATGTTCGAATGTATATGGGCTTCGGATAATATTATAAAATCTGGTTGTGAACAGAGTGTATTTAGTGATACAAGAAATTCATCCATGTTTTTATTTACACTTCTTATATTTAGGTGTAAGATTGTTAATCGATTTTTTATATTTTTATATATTTTACTGCATTCTATTGCTGTTTCACATACATATTCTTCTATGTTTAGGTTTTTATCGATTTCGTTTAAGTTAATATTATTCATTGCATGTGTTAAAATTTGAAATTTGTACAATAGGTATTAATAGCAGTAAAACCATCATAATTTGTGCTGCAATATTCTTGCTTGAGTAGAATAGTACATAGTACATACATACATATATCAATAGTACAAGTGAACATATACTGTAGAGATTTATTGCATATAGAATATTGGCAGCGTGATACATGGGTTAGTAATGTATATAATAATAATTTTGAAGTAATATATCTATAATTAGACTTTAGTAGTCTATAATTTACTAGCCTTCGGTAAACGCAACTGTGTATTGGTATTGTATTATCTATTTTCTGGTAGAAATATAGAAATGTTGAATGTAGGCGTAATGTAATGGAAAAAGAAACATAAAAATGTAGTATGTAGAAATGTTTTATCATGAAGAAAATATTCAGGTTTTTTATCATCAATATATTTTTACAATTAATAATTTCTTGTAAGTAATATCAGTAGTGTTGAAATGTGTGTATATTATGTTAAATGAAATTCTTCCGACAAATTGTCGCGGAACCCCTATTCGGGTTCGGCGGAACCCTAGTGTTCCGTGGAACACAGTTTGAGAAACCCTGCCATATTCAAAGAAATACAATGTTTCTCCCTGAATCACCTTTCCCGTGCGTCCCTGTTCCCCTCCTGCTTCCCCTTCCTAGCAAGCAACATAAATTATAGCCTATATGTTATTCTGATGAATAAGCTATATTTTTGTTAAGTGTCATTAAAAACCATTCAGCAGTTTTTGCATGAAAGAGCAACAAACACACATTCATCCATACAAACTTTCGCGTTTATAATATTACTAGCTTTTGCCCCTGGCTTCGCTCGCATATTCGTATATTTCTGTGAAAAAAATTTCAATTATTATCATTTCCTTTATTAAAAATATTGATTTTTGTGACTACTATCATCAACATTTTAGAAATTACTTTCCTTATCTCTTCTCCTCCTGTAGCTGTGCTAAACGATCATCTGTATGTATCCTAAATGCGAAAACATATTCTTTAAAACTTTAATAGTATTTGCACGTTTGGTGATTTAACCTCAATTTCAAGGTTGAATTAATAACATCTAAGAAATACTTTTTACCAATTGGTTAAAAAAAAGAATATAAATTATATTCCACACACATTCCACTCTTGGCCAAGAAGCTTATTCACCTTTCGAATGTGATTGTTGGATTAGACGCAAGCTGAAATAAACAAGCTTCACAATATTATTGTTAAATTTAAATTCTTTAGAAAATATCTCTGTAAATTTCTCGAATAAATTATTTAGGATGGATGCAGTGGCGGCGTAGGGTAGATTGGCACCCGGGGGCGTATTTCCTTTTCCGTGTTCAATACGAGGCAACCCATGCCTCGAACTCAACACGGGTTTGTAATGCCATTTTTTCTCCAAACTCGTGTCCAGTAGAAGGCAACCGGCATCATATTGTGCACGGGTTTGTAGCGCTAATTCCCTTCCCAAACCATGTTCAGTACGAGGCATCCACCAAACGTGATTATAACATAAAAAAGGAAGTGTGTGCATCTACGCACAATATAATGGATGGGTAATAAAATGCAAACAGCCTTACAAATAAAATAAATAAAAAGTTTATAATATAGTACTTATAACACTTTGTAGTACCTACTTATAAAATAAATTCTCTAAAATAAACTCGCATGTAATCATAATTTAAAAAACATCCCAGGTTTTGAATGGTTTGTTTGGCAAATCAGGGTTTATCTAGCGGGTATGTGTAATTATTCTAATACATTTATTTCCATGTTTTGCTGTTATTAATACAGGTACAAACTTGTCTATAATGCATTCACTTAACATGCCTCGTACTGAACACTCGTTTGGGAGGGGAATTGGCGTTACAAACCAGTGCACAGTAGGATGCCGGTTGCCTTCTACTGGACACGGGTTTGGAGAAAAAATAGCATTACAAACCCGTGTTGAGTTCGAGGCATGGTTGCATCGTATTGAACACGGAAAAGGAAATACGCCACCCGGGGCGATTTTGCATTGAGCACCTCTACTTAAAATAAAACACCAAATATTAAACACGCCTACGAGACTTTATTTTACTAAAAAAATCAATCACATTATCAAAATTGATATATCTCTGTCTCTTTCAATTAATAAAATCGAAAGATTGCTTGGCTCATTGTGGACCTTAAGTAAGATTTTATTAATTTTAACTTTTATAAGCTTCTTTCATATGAAGCCACCATTGATATATATACATAGATGAGACATTTAGCGAATAAATTGGTTCGACGAAATCGTAGGTTCATACCTCCATTTCTGTGTGACGTATGAAAGAAGGATGAAACCATGGGCTTTGGTAAAAGGTAAGGACGGTCTGACGGCCGAGCCTTTCGACGCGGCGGCTTCAGTTTGAATTCACTTGTTCGTGCAAGATTTGAACACGAATCTCGGAGAATTATGTACGGGATAGCGCCTCTATAGTATATCTCTATGGAAGCCACTGAAACACAAATTGTTAAAAAAAATCTATGACAGCGCTAAACTTGGAACAGACTCAGAATAGCCGCATTTTACAATGAATCTGAGAGGCTCCAATGTGGTCCATTGAATCGCTTCTTGGGCAGAAATGTTGGCGACTTCCAAATGGCGCCTCAATCGTAAAATCTCCAACACGACGTAATCTGATAAAAATTCACCGTAAATATTTAACAGATTTGGAACCATTCCACGAAGATCTTCTTCTGGTGATTTTACCAACGTTTTAGGCTGAACAACACTATATATGTAATCAGAATAAAATCCATTGCCCTGTAACGATGGTCTAGTTCAGTGGTTATTAACCTTAACCAGGGGTTCCGCGAGACAGTCTCAGGGATTCGGTGGAAGGCAAGACATACCCCGAAAAAAATTACGAAGATTATTGTCACTATCCTATCCCGCCCCATCTTATCCCATTGCACCTCTTTACCCTTTCCGCCCGCGAAGTGAGCGGCGCAGTTCACAGTAGGTACGATTTATTATTATTCACTGGAGTGCCACGATGGGCATTTCGCGCTCGATGTTACGCGTGCTATAAGTTCAGACCAAACGCAACATGAATTCTTTCTTTTAGGGAATCAGAAATTATATTCGATAAATAATGAAAATGTAGTTGCAATGCCTTTCAAAATATGATATTAGTATGTACCTAAGTAGCTAGGAACAATAGTAGGTAGTTATTAATTGATATGTCTATATAAAGGGAGATTTTGTGCGCATTCTTTGGCTGTACGAGTGAGTTGTCGTTGTCACCCCCTTGGTGCTTGGCACCCGGGGCGGACCACCCCCTCCATCCCCCCCTTACGCCACCACTGGATGGATGGTTTCAAAAAATTTAAACAATTCATCAAATATTTAAAGTTAATTTTCACGTTCTGGGTAAGTTCTATTCAAGTTCTGTTATTATATCATTATAGGCTAGTTGCTTCATAAAACTCAAATATCACAGAAATTCCACATAATTCTATCGTCTTTAGACAAATTAATGAATACTAGACTCTGTAACTTGTTTTAAAATTTCAATTCCCGTTATTCCAATATCATTTTATCTAAAAAAAATCCGACCGACTAACCTTGTGGTATCATTCCTTCCATCATTAAGTGTGGGTGTGATGTGTGTACGAGAAAGATAGATGCAAGTGAAAAGGAATGTTTGCAGAATATGAGAATAAATGGCGGTTTTTAAAATTCCCACGGCTAGGTCATGGCAAATTCAAGTGGCGTCTTTTGTCTTTAAAACGTATCGAAGGAAATGTACCTACGATAACGATTGCATTTTACATGTGTGGGAAGCAGACAGTACATCGTTTGTCTTACTATTATTGAGTGTACCTACGAAAGAGATACAGAATTCTTGTGACAAAGAAAGTATATTTTAAGCATTTTTTGCGCCGTTGCTGTGCCAGGCATAGGAAATTTAAAAGCTACCATGTCAGACCTTCTTGTCAGTCAGCTTCTGCTATAACAAACATCTGAATAATATGCCTAAAAAGAAAACACAACTACACGAGAAAAAAATACTTGAAGAGTAAAAACGTATTTACGTTCACTTTCAAATGTAGATATTTACCTACACATCCATCTGACAACTTCGGTTCCAGGGGAGTCCACCCTAATACTTACTTAGTGCATATGTTACAGTCATAGTGATTAAATAGCTATTATACATAATGACTGGTCATTATATATAATAACAAAATTGTTTAAACAATGTGATAAATTAATCACTTTATCCGGATATTTTTCGGGTCAAAGTTAGCCAAAGTAATAAATACGGTCCAACTGCACCTAACCTAACAACCTAACCAAACCTAACCTAACCTAAAAAATAATAATTATGACTCAATTGTTTTTTAACATTATTATTATAGTTAATTCATGTCAGTTAGGTCAGTAAGTTAGGTTAGGTTAGGTTTGGTTAGATTAGGTTAAGTAAGGTTGTTAGGTTAGGTGCAGTTGGACCGTATTTATTACTTTGGCTAACTTTGACCCTATATTATGAATAATATCCGGATAAAGTGATTAATTTCTGTGTCAGTTATCACATTGTCTAAATTGAGCAGACATTAAAAATAATGGCTGGATAGCATATAGAAAATCCGGATTTATTACTTTGACTGTAACATATGCAAACCTATACCAATAATTAGGCAGGCAGAATCAAAGTAAGTATGAGTAGAAGTAGAATCAGATTTTTGCTTGTGTTGTTGTGTACTTTATCCCGTAGGTCTACAGCGGGAAGGGCCGACGTAAGACGTGAAGGGGCTAATGGGCATACTGAGTTTGGGGTCCTTTTCGAAGCCAAAAACCACAATATTGTATGTCTTTATTGAAGAGGTTTTGTGCAAAACCACCAAATCGCTATTTGGACACACATGCGCATTTAAAAGTTTAAAATGATTATAAAAAATCAAAATATTCGGGCAAATCTATCAATTTAGGTATCTATGAGCCATTATCACTTTGAAATTATTTCTGAAAATAATGGATTTGTAAACGTCAAATTTAAAAAAAAAGTGTTCTTAGCTAATTATATAACTACCTATATATACCTGTGGAATTATGACATTTCTTTTCCCAACTGTAGTAAGTGTCAAGAGCGTGATGTACCTATAGGTATTTCAATGCCGAAAATTCACAGAATTGAAAAAGATGTGCTATCTTTTCCCAGCTGGCTTAACTAGCGTGAATAAGGCGGTAAACCCAAAGGAGTCTTAAAATATTTAGGCAGGAAGTCGTCATAATTTTAGAAATAAGAAATAATATAACAATAAAATTTGTAACTAGCGGCTAAAGCCAAAGAAGCGTAATAAAAATTAGAAAGCCAGGATGTTTTCGGCCATGGCAAACGAATAATGTGACCCAACATTGCCTGGCTAATAAAACCCCAAACCATTGCGAGGCCGGAAAAAACCAAACACCGCCGAGCCAAGCGAGGGGCAATAAACACTTTCCTTTGACCCCCGCCGCGGCCAGTGCCAACGAAAGATGTAAATTTTTATTATTATTTGTACCTATTGTATAAATTGTGCATCGTGCCAAGCTAACAAGCCTCCTAGCGACATCTATGGGGTAAAATTACGACACCAGCGCCAAGGATCCGTTGCCGCATCAAGATGCGGAAGGATAAGGAACTGAATTACTTCTACGATCCGACGTCAGGGGAGGAACGGGGGATGATAAAAAAATCTCACCAGGAAAGAGTCACCATTCGCCCCGGCCAGGGAGCAGTCACCGCTCACAGTCCGCCGCGGACGCGGTTCCTCCGCCCTACAGAGTCACCGCTCACCGTCCACCGAGGACGCGGTTCCTCCACCCAGGAGTCACCATTTGAGTGTCCCGTTTTTACAGCCCGAACAGGGCTGTCTATCTTCGCTTTTCGGAGTGGGTCCGAAGCTCGCGACCCCGCACAATTTCCCGACCAGGGAAATTGACAGACACACGCACGGATTCCAACCAGGAACAGCCGAGACGTTCGTGAACTTCCGCCAGGAAGTCCAACCAAGTGACCGCGAAAAATTCCGAACAGGGATTTGTTAAAAAAATTTAACCTTCGACAAGAAATTGTGCAACCACCCGACCTGTGCGATTTGTGCAATAATCAGTGAAACAATAATTAATAAAATAGTTAAGTGCCAGTGTATCATCCAGGACGATCAGTTACACGCGGAGACTCCATCATCAGCAACCAAAGGGAAGTGACTGAACATATTATTTGTTTTTTAACCGCCAAAGTGATTAAACTCTGAACAATTACATAAAGACTTTTACCGTAGAATTAAGCAACAGACAATCTAATTTTAAGATAAATTAATTAAGTACCTAGAATAAAACTAACACTAGATTAATAATTAACAACTGCTTTTTTGTATTACTAGAATAAATGTGTCATTTCTAAAATCGATAGCTTTTTAATTTGTTCCTCCTTAATTTTAAGTTTAGATTTAATTTTGAACCCCGCCACAAACGAGGGCGTATCAATTGACGGCCCAGACGTGGGGCTTACCGGCATTTTTTTGTCTGGTAGAAATCCGAGTGTGGATTTCCGAACCACGAACCCTGAGATTAGAATTTTAGAATAGTTACGGCAAAAAGGAGGAACAATAGTTATAAAATTAGTTAAGTGCACTCACAGCTATAATCACAGATATAATCCATATAGAATCAAACTAGATGCAATATTATTTGTTTTAAAAATTAATTGGTAGGCAATTTTGTAAGATTTTTTTTTAGTTGATGTTAAATAATATTTTTTTTATGTTTGGGTTTAATGCTTCCCGCCTCAAAGAGTATTTGGCGCCCAAATTAGTTAGGTATAGTTTTATAAAAATTGATTTGATTTTCGGTTAATTCTAAATGGCATCGACATCGGCTAATACATTGGCTAACACGCGAACCACGCGACAAACCACAACAGATGCCTTGCAGGCAACCGTAGACATCAGTAGCCTCACACCAGCGTCAGAAGGGATGGAGAACAGAGGGCAGACTTCGTGCTATTCGAGGGTACTGGAAGATCGGTTCGAAGGGCTGCCGGAGGAAGACCCTGAAGAGTTTATCCTCGCGTGCGAGGAATTCTTCGCTGCGACAGGCTGTTCATCAGCACTTAAAGCGGAGAAAGCGGTGAAACAGTTGCAGGGAGAAGCACGAAAGTGGTGGCAGCCTCATTCACGCGGGCGATGGAGCTGGGAGGACTTCACTACGCAACTACGGAAGCGTTACGGCGTAGCAGGAGCAAGAACGTCCCTGATAGTAACATTGTATGGAGACTCGCAGAAAACAGACGAGAGCGGCGTTGCTTTCTTACAGCGTAAGAGAGCAATCTACAAACGGGTTTTCGGAGAAACCGGCATGGATGAAATATGCCCAGATCTGATAGGGCTGATGATGCCTCGTTATAGAGAGCTGCTAGAGGCGGGCCTAATCTTCGGCTCGTACACCATGGAAACACTAACAGCACGGGTAAACACCATCGATTTCCCGAAGGAATTACTCTTCCGTGAACCGCCGCCCCGACATCAGGAAAGGGCTAATACCCGTAACAACGACGCAAGGCGACCACGTGACCAATTGCCCTGGTGTCATAACTGCCCAGGAAGGCATTGGAATGCAGATTGCCCAGAACTACACCGCCGCAGGGCGGAAAACTGGCATGGCCCGGGCGCCGAACAAACCGGACAGCGTCGCGTCCAGGGCCCCCATACTTAGGTACGTATGAGTACCAGCTTTCACAAGAAGGAGATCTGACCAGACCGCATCAAGCTCAAGAACCTCCACAATGTTCCTTCGCGTACGCACCTATCGTGGAACCACCACGGTACACACGCGGCCCAGTTACACCGGATATCGCCTCCATTATCGAGCACAACATACTCACACTTCAAGAGCCGTGCGCCGGGCCTAGTGGCCACAACATTTCACACACACCACCGCAAGAAATCACTCAACACGCGCCTCCGACGAATATCGAGCAAAACGTCATTAATGACGTGCCACCATCTATAGATGCGTACCCCCTGGAGGTATTTATACCAGCGAGCACAGGTACCTTCACCTGTAAGCTAGCCGTAGAACCGACTAGCACAATCAATCCCATTATACCGGATATCGAAACAAGTCCCGCAATCAACTTCACCATTGCACAAAATGCAAGCAACCTGCAATCACCGCTCCCCGGGCCACTTCACAGCATCGATTCGTCCCCCATTGCCGCTACAGCACAAAACAATCAGGTGACGCCTTTTCCATCTATTGTTTCATTGCGCAATGCTACAGACGAACCCGATGCCTCTCCACAGCCACCCCCCGGGTCAAGCGGCCACAATACGCCGGCGGAACTTGCGCCAGGTAACGAAAGCCAGGCACAACTGATAACCATCCCTGAAGAAGAAGGAGTTTCAGAAAAGGACGATATGCCGTACACTTCGACATTAGCTGAGAAACGTGTAAATAGGAATAGAATAGCTAACATTGTGCGCAAATTCTCACCGGAAGTGTATGAACCAATTGATTCACGAAAAGTGGACAACAACCGCTATTATCAAGCCCACTACCCACCTGGAATCACATGAAATTAAACAATATCATACCGATGATGAGACCATTATATTATGAAGCTGGATAGATACATAGAATGTTAGGGTAATATTATAGTTTATAGTTTTTTTTTCCGTTTTATAGATAGTAGCATTGTTTTAGTTAAGTTTATTACTTATGATGTAGTTAATCAATGCGTTAATAATATTAATTACCGTAAATTTTCGACAAAAAACCCGGGGGCGATTGATGTACCTATAGGTATTTCAATGCCGAAAATTCACAGAATTGAAAAAGATGTGCTATCTTTTCCCAGCTGGCTTAACTAGCGTGAATAAGGCGGTAAACCCAAAGGAGTCTTAAAATATTTAGGCAGGAAGTCGTCATAATTTTAGAAATAAGAAATAATATAACAATAAAATTTGTAACTAGCGGCTAAAGCCAAAGAAGCGTAATAAAAATTAGAAAGCCAGGATGTTTTCGGCCATGGCAAACGAATAATGTGACCCAACATTGCCTGGCTAATAAAACCCCAAACCATTGCGAGGCCGGAAAAAACCAAACACCGCCGAGCCAAGCGAGGGGCAATAAACACTTTCCTTTGACTTAGTAAAATAAAGTCTCGTAGGCGTGTTTAATATTTGGTGTTTTATTTTAAGTAGAGGTGCTCAATGCAAAATCGCCCCGGGGGCGTATTTCCTTTTCCGTGTTCAATACGAGGCAACCCATGCCTCGAACTCAACACGGGTTTGTAATGCCATTTTTTCTCCAAACTCGTGTCCAGTAGAAGGCAACCGGCATCATATTGTGCACGGGTTTGTAGCGCTAATTCCCTTCCCAAACCATGTTCAGTACGAGGCATCCACCAAACGTGATTATAACATAAAAAAGGAAGTGTGTGCATCTACGCACAATATAATGGATGGGTAATAAAATGCAAACAGCCTTACAAATAAAATAAATAAAAAGTTTATAATATAGTACTTATAACACTTTGTAGTACCTACTTATAAAATAAATTCTCTAAAATAAACTCGCATGTAATCATAATTTAAAAAACATCCCAGGTTTTGAATGGTTTGTTTGGCAAATCAGGGTTTATCTAGCGGGTATGTGTAATTATTCTAATACATTTATTTCCATGTTTTGCTGTTATTAATACAGGTACAAACTTGTCTATAATGCATTCACTTAACATGCCTCGTACTGAACACTCGTTTGGGAGGGGAATTGGCGTTACAAACCAGTGCACAGTAGGATGCCGGTTGCCTTCTACTGGACACGGGTTTGGAGAAAAAATAGCATTACAAACCCGTGTTGAGTTCGAGGCATGGTTGCATCGTATTGAACACGGAAAAGGAAATACGCCACCCGGGGCGATTTTGCATTGAGCACCTCTACTTAAAATAAAACACCAAATATTAAACACGCCTACGAGACTTTATTTTACTAAAAAAATCAATCACATTATCAAAATTGATATATCTCTGTCTCTTTCAATTAATAAAATCGAAAGATTGCTTGGCTCATTGTGGACCTTAAGTAAGATTTTATTAATTTTAACTTTTATAAGCTTCTTTCATATGAAGCCACCATTGATATATATACATAGATGAGACATTTAGCGAATAAATTGGTTCGACGAAATCGTAGGTTCATACCTCCATTTCTGTGTGACGTATGAAAGAAGGATGAAACCATGGGCTTTGGTAAAAGGTAAGGACGGTCTGACGGCCGAGCCTTTCGACGCGGCGGCTTCAGTTTGAATTCACTTGTTCGTGCAAGATTTGAACACGAATCTCGGAGAATTATGTACGGGATAGCGCCTCTATAGTATATCTCTATGGAAGCCACTGAAACACAAATTGTTAAAAAAAATCTATGACAGCGCTAAACTTGGAACAGACTCAGAATAGCCGCATTTTACAATGAATCTGAGAGGCTCCAATGTGGTCCATTGAATCGCTTCTTGGGCAGAAATGTTGGCGACTTCCAAATGGCGCCTCAATCGTAAAATCTCCAACACGACGTAATCTGATAAAAATTCACCGTAAATATTTAACAGATTTGGAACCATTCCACGAAGATCTTCTTCTGGTGATTTTACCAACGTTTTAGGCTGAACAACACTATATATGTAATCAGAATAAAATCCATTGCCCTGTAACGATGGTCTAGTTCAGTGGTTATTAACCTTAACCAGGGGTTCCGCGAGACAGTCTCAGGGATTCGGTGGAAGGCAAGACATACCCCGAAAAAAATTACGAAGATTATTGTCACTATCCTATCCCGCCCCATCTTATCCCATTGCACCTCTTTACCCTTTCCGCCCGCGAAGTGAGCGGCGCAGTTCACAGTAGGTACGATTTATTATTATTCACTGGAGTGCCACGATGGGCATTTCGCGCTCGATGTTACGCGTGCTATAAGTTCAGACCAAACGCAACATGAATTCTTTCTTTTAGGGAATCAGAAATTATATTCGATAAATAATGAAAATGTAGTTGCAATGCCTTTCAAAATATGATATTAGTATGTACCTAAGTAGCTAGGAACAATAGTAGGTAGTTATTAATTGATATGTCTATATAAAGGGAGATTTTGTGCGCATTCTTTGGCTGTACGAGTGAGTTGTCGTTGTCACCCCCTTGGTGCTTGGCACCCGGGGCGGACCACCCCCTCCATCCCCCCCTTACGCCACCACTGGATGGATGGTTTCAAAAAATTTAAACAATTCATCAAATATTTAAAGTTAATTTTCACGTTCTGGGTAAGTTCTATTCAAGTTCTGTTATTATATCATTATAGGCTAGTTGCTTCATAAAACTCAAATATCACAGAAATTCCACATAATTCTATCGTCTTTAGACAAATTAATGAATACTAGACTCTGTAACTTGTTTTAAAATTTCAATTCCCGTTATTCCAATATCATTTTATCTAAAAAAAATCCGACCGACTAACCTTGTGGTATCATTCCTTCCATCATTAAGTGTGGGTGTGATGTGTGTACGAGAAAGATAGATGCAAGTGAAAAGGAATGTTTGCAGAATATGAGAATAAATGGCGGTTTTTAAAATTCCCACGGCTAGGTCATGGCAAATTCAAGTGGCGTCTTTTGTCTTTAAAACGTATCGAAGGAAATGTACCTACGATAACGATTGCATTTTACATGTGTGGGAAGCAGACAGTACATCGTTTGTCTTACTATTATTGAGTGTACCTACGAAAGAGATACAGAATTCTTGTGACAAAGAAAGTATATTTTAAGCATTTTTTGCGCCGTTGCTGTGCCAGGCATAGGAAATTTAAAAGCTACCATGTCAGACCTTCTTGTCAGTCAGCTTCTGCTATAACAAACATCTGAATAATATGCCTAAAAAGAAAACACAACTACACGAGAAAAAAATACTTGAAGAGTAAAAACGTATTTACGTTCACTTTCAAATGTAGATATTTACCTACACATCCATCTGACAACTTCGGTTCCAGGGGAGTCCACCCTAATACTTACTTAGTGCATATGTTACAGTCATAGTGATTAAATAGCTATTATACATAATGACTGGTCATTATATATAATAACAAAATTGTTTAAACAATGTGATAAATTAATCACTTTATCCGGATATTTTTCGGGTCAAAGTTAGCCAAAGTAATAAATACGGTCCAACTGCACCTAACCTAACAACCTAACCAAACCTAACCTAACCTAAAAAATAATAATTATGACTCAATTGTTTTTTAACATTATTATTATAGTTAATTCATGTCAGTTAGGTCAGTAAGTTAGGTTAGGTTAGGTTTGGTTAGATTAGGTTAAGTAAGGTTGTTAGGTTAGGTGCAGTTGGACCGTATTTATTACTTTGGCTAACTTTGACCCTATATTATGAATAATATCCGGATAAAGTGATTAATTTCTGTGTCAGTTATCACATTGTCTAAATTGAGCAGACATTAAAAATAATGGCTGGATAGCATATAGAAAATCCGGATTTATTACTTTGACTGTAACATATGCAAACCTATACCAATAATTAGGCAGGCAGAATCAAAGTAAGTATGAGTAGAAGTAGAATCAGATTTTTGCTTGTGTTGTTGTGTACTTTATCCCGTAGGTCTACAGCGGGAAGGGCCGACGTAAGACGTGAAGGGGCTAATGGGCATACTGAGTTTGGGGTCCTTTTCGAAGCCAAAAACCACAATATTGTATGTCTTTATTGAAGAGGTTTTGTGCAAAACCACCAAATCGCTATTTGGACACACATGCGCATTTAAAAGTTTAAAATGATTATAAAAAATCAAAATATTCGGGCAAATCTATCAATTTAGGTATCTATGAGCCATTATCACTTTGAAATTATTTCTGAAAATAATGGATTTGTAAACGTCAAATTTAAAAAAAAAGTGTTCTTAGCTAATTATATAACTACCTATATATACCTGTGGAATTATGACATTTCTTTTCCCAACTGTAGTAAGTGTCAAGAGCGTGATGTACCTATAGGTATTTCAATGCCGAAAATTCACAGAATTGAAAAAGATGTGCTATCTTTTCCCAGCTGGCTTAACTAGCGTGAATAAGGCGGTAAACCCAAAGGAGTCTTAAAATATTTAGGCAGGAAGTCGTCATAATTTTAGAAATAAGAAATAATATAACAATAAAATTTGTAACTAGCGGCTAAAGCCAAAGAAGCGTAATAAAAATTAGAAAGCCAGGATGTTTTCGGCCATGGCAAACGAATAATGTGACCCAACATTGCCTGGCTAATAAAACCCCAAACCATTGCGAGGCCGGAAAAAACCAAACACCGCCGAGCCAAGCGAGGGGCAATAAACACTTTCCTTTGACCCCCGCCGCGGCCAGTGCCAACGAAAGATGTAAATTTTTATTATTATTTGTACCTATTGTATAAATTGTGCATCGTGCCAAGCTAACAAGCCTCCTAGCGACATCTATGGGGTAAAATTACGACACCAGCGCCAAGGATCCGTTGCCGCATCAAGATGCGGAAGGATAAGGAACTGAATTACTTCTACGATCCGACGTCAGGGGAGGAACGGGGGATGATAAAAAAATCTCACCAGGAAAGAGTCACCATTCGCCCCGGCCAGGGAGCAGTCACCGCTCACAGTCCGCCGCGGACGCGGTTCCTCCGCCCTACAGAGTCACCGCTCACCGTCCACCGAGGACGCGGTTCCTCCACCCAGGAGTCACCATTTGAGTGTCCCGTTTTTACAGCCCGAACAGGGCTGTCTATCTTCGCTTTTCGGAGTGGGTCCGAAGCTCGCGACCCCGCACAATTTCCCGACCAGGGAAATTGACAGACACACGCACGGATTCCAACCAGGAACAGCCGAGACGTTCGTGAACTTCCGCCAGGAAGTCCAACCAAGTGACCGCGAAAAATTCCGAACAGGGATTTGTTAAAAAAATTTAACCTTCGACAAGAAATTGTGCAACCACCCGACCTGTGCGATTTGTGCAATAATCAGTGAAACAATAATTAATAAAATAGTTAAGTGCCAGTGTATCATCCAGGACGATCAGTTACACGCGGAGACTCCATCATCAGCAACCAAAGGGAAGTGACTGAACATATTATTTGTTTTTTAACCGCCAAAGTGATTAAACTCTGAACAATTACATAAAGACTTTTACCGTAGAATTAAGCAACAGACAATCTAATTTTAAGATAAATTAATTAAGTACCTAGAATAAAACTAACACTAGATTAATAATTAACAACTGCTTTTTTGTATTACTAGAATAAATGTGTCATTTCTAAAATCGATAGCTTTTTAATTTGTTCCTCCTTAATTTTAAGTTTAGATTTAATTTTGAACCCCGCCACAAACGAGGGCGTATCAAGCGGAGGGGGTGAAAAATGAGATGCATTTCTTGTAAAAAGACAGAAAATCGCCGCAGGTGAATTTTTTTCCCTGGTGTCCCCAATTGGGGTATGAGGGTGAAGGAAGTGGAATATGAATTATTTTATTCACAAAGACACGGAAAAGCATCTCAGGTGAAAATTTTGTAGATCGGTGGAAAAACCAATAAATGCTTTCGAATTTTATTTTTCGAGAGTCAGTCTCCCATCAATGGAAATTCTTTAGTTTTTTATATTTAATAGAATTTTTGTAGTATTATCGGAAACTTAAACATATCAACAATTCGCAATCAGATTTCTGAAATATCGAAAAATGTCTATTTTGCCCATCACTATTTCCAGATTTATAATACAGTTAAAGTAAACAACACCGGGGAATGGGGGAGCCCATTCGATTTTTTCTTAGGAACTGGAGATAGCGTCCCGGAAACGGATATCGATAATTTTTATAAAAACATAGTTTTCTGTTTTACCAACACGGATTGCTTCATTTATGATTTATGACTTTACACCATAAATAAACCAATCATTTACAATTTACACCAACTGCAACCAACTGTGAAACTGTCGCTAGCTCGTTGGGGAAAGGGGTGAGAGGGGGGGGGGGGGGGGGGGGAGGAACTGGCAGGAATTAAAAAAAAATGACTATGTTGTGTGACCTTTGGTGAAATTTTTCATTTATTGTTGTGGTCATGGGTTTTAAGAGTCCTTAGGGTTCCATATTTCTGATGAGAATGTCAATTTCCGTCAACCATTGAGCCATGACTTGTTGCTGTTAGTATTGATTTCAGGATTGTGGTAAATGGGAAAATAAAATAACAATATTGTTTTATACATGTTTATTCCCAATCTTTGGACCCTATACACATTATAACTATCAATAGTACTAATAAAAATAATTAGGTTAAGTACAATCCAGGTAATACGGCCATTTATCTTGAAATGCTACATGACACCACAAGTCGCATTCGCAGACAATGTTGGAACTTTCCTTAGGGGTGTCGAATGTGCTTTGCATTATTGCCTCAGATCATACAAATAAATGAAATAACGCAATGCTTTTCTCGTAGCCTATAAGGCGTACAGATTAAGAAAAATGCAACTATTACCCGAGACGTTAATAACATGCATGTTTCTTACTTGAATTGTACTAAATTTTAATTATATGTTTCTCTAATATCGGATCCAATTTGAGAATACATCAATTAATAGTAAAGATTATTTAACAACTAATGTTAATACATGAAATAAACAAAGGCGACCAATTTTACAGAATTATCTAAAGACACAGAAATAAGTTGACACCTATCTCCGATTAGACTGATACCCAGTAATAGTAATAGCTGACCTCAAGTAGTTCTTACTTTATTCTCTTAATTCAACTTCTGACAAAATAAGTTTACAAACTATCTTCGTGACAACTCTGCCAACTTATCAAAATGAAAATATGTATATTGTTTTTGTAAGCATTTAGGTCGCTGATGTTCTTTTAAAACTAAATCTACAAATGTATGTACTATTTGGTTTGAAAGAAGCATTTGCTCAAGGCATTATAAGCTTGTAAACATATCTACATTAAGGCTATGAGTTCTTTGTTAGTTCATTAAGCATTTCAGATTAATTCTTCTCTTCGGCATTAGTATGACGTTTTAATTAATTCTGGAAAAAATATTATTATTAGAAATTGCTAAAAATGGTAAAAGATTGTGCTGTGCGGTTTTTGAGCGCTAAAAATATAAAGTAGAATGCTTGTAAACCAATTAACAATGCAATCAAAATAAATATAAATTATTTATTTATTAAACCGAAAATGAGTTGTTTTTCCAGAATTTGATTTATTTTGTACACACTCAATGAACTAATTTGAAATGATACGATTTGTTATTATTTGAAGTTTACATTGAAATCACTATATCCAAGAATGTAAATGGACAATAATGATAATTGATCATTGAGAAAATATAATATGTTGGTTTTGAATAATCCGCAAAGCAAATGCCCTAATTTAGCAGACGACACATGGGATCGCTCGAATACTGGGAATATATAATGTAAATCAAATACCATTAATACAGGTAGGTAATATTTACTTAGCATATTACACCTTAAGTTTAATTATAAGCAATTTACTAAACTATTTAACGTAATAGATAAAAACATGACGCAATATGTATAAGTATTTATATTATAGATTTGTTTATCAGTAATATTATAAGGGGCACAGATCTGATATGTGTTAGACGAGAGGTGATGTGTTTGATACACCATTCCATTTCCTATTCTAATGCAAGAAGGCGTATGACTGGCAAACGGCTAGTATGCCACCACTGATACATTTTTATCACATTGTAATTTCTTGCGTTGCCAATGCATCCAAATTTTTCAATTTCATCAAAAATTTATAGCCATTTTAATTCATTTTATTCCCAAAAGGGATAATTATGTACGATAAAACTTACTGTTTCAAAAGAATGAAACTTTAAAGAAATGTTAAACACATTATAACTCCAAGTAGAAATAAACAATCAAAAAATCAACAGATTTTCGAAAGAAGAAAGATTTTTCATTAGTAATGATGCAGCAATAATAACATTTTAAATGTAGAGACATAATTGAATGAAATTGTTTTTCCTTTTTAATTTCTAATAATTGATTATCTAAACTAGTAAACTAGATATAATTTATTTATTAATTTGTTTATATTAAGCTGATATGTTTAATGTAGTCCCCGTAAGTCAGCGAAAAGTCAGCACGGCTGATTCGCTCTCTAACAAAACATCTACACACACAATTGGACGGAATCATCAGTGAACACACGCGACCGCACATAGCTCTCCTGCCCTACTTCTCCTGGTTTACTTCACTTAACAAACTCCTCACTGTGCTCACCTCCTGCCTCCACTTCTTCTTAAGTGTCACTTGCCGCAATTAAAACGTTGGAAACAAATTACCCCCAAACGATTTCACAAAGATGGCATGATTGTCTAAAGCAATATTTTTTTAATAAAAAAACACACTTGAAATTATTAGAAGTTTGAGCATGTATAACTTATTGCTTCTTTGGAAAGCGTGAATCTATCTTTGCACAGTGAAGGTTATGGTAACGATTGGTTGCGGCAATTAATAAAAGAAGCCGTCCGTGTGTTCACTTAGAAAGAGATCATCAACTAACAATATTCACTTGATAAGGTAACAAATACATATTATATTATAGAAATTCTTAAATTTAGATGAAACCAACATCAATTGGTTCAAACATTGAATAAAAATCATTAGATTCTATTTAAACGCAAGGATTGTTTCCAAAATTAAGTAACATTTTCTTGCAAACCCATTATGTATCATAATATATTATGTTTGTTGAATAAACGAAATAATACGGAGATTGCTAAAATGAAATGGTAGTTATCAATGTATGCATTAAATTAGAGTTTATGGTTCAATCTATAATTCATATTTGAAATGTTTTAAGTAAAATGTATAACAAGAATGCTACTAGCATATCACATCAAACCACACATAAGCTAACTAACTATCATAATATATATTTCACTAGTTACCACTAGTACTTCGTAGCCTCATTCTATTGTAGTATTTTTCAAAAAGGTAAAAAACTACAGACATTTTCATTTCTTTAATGTATTTAATTTCGTTGCCAAAAATGATGAATTTGAATTCTTAGTTTATCAAGAGAAATAATAATTTGAGCTTAATACAACACTGAAAATGCACACAGATGCAAAAACATGGTTATGCAAGGATAAGCTAAATTAACATTTTTCATATTTCACATGCAACTAGAAGACTTTTTAGTATTTCCGCACAAAATATGGAATTTGTTAAAAGTTTTTGCTTTTTATGAAAATATTGGTCGTTATTGTATTAAAATAATTGAGATACTTAAAATCGGTGACAGAAGATGTAAAACGAGAAAGTTTTTATAAGATCGCATTAAAAGTTGTATTTGAATTGACCAAGACATTAATTTGATGATTTTAAATTGACAAATATTATTAACGATGGAATAATTGACATAATTTCCAATGTTTTTAGTAATTGATATTTTCAAGCAAGATAATGAATTAATTAATAAATATTCATGTTCTGATTTGATCAAAATATTGAAAACGTTAGTTCTCTCGTCAAAATTCAGTAATAAATTAAATTCTTAGTACATCGTGGTTAGATCCTTCATGCGAAGTAAAATCAACACGGTCTCTGGTAACATTAAAAGTCCTAACTTACAAAGGCTTTGGATTGTTAAAAGTTAGAAATACATATTATATTACACTAATACAAGAAGAATAACACTAAATACAACCATATCAAATTACTGACATAAAATTATGTAATATATAAAATTCTTATTGTTTAAAATGTTTTTTACTTATAGCATTGACTCAAGAATTATGTTTGTATTCTGTAACAATCATAACAAGGTTGGAATATTTAACAAATTATTAATAATGGGATATAAACAAGCGTACACCCAAAATAAGATATAAACAAAGAAATAATAAAAATTGTTATACAAGATATTAATTACTCTTCTTTTAGATATTTGGTTTATTGCTAATTAGGCATCTCTTAAGAATACTTATTTTTGTAAAAATAAATAATAATTATTTAAAATCAAAACAAATAAAATAATATAGTACTTCATAAATTTCTAGGAATAAACAAGGGTGAAAAAAATTACCAGTAGATCATATTAATATTTAAAAGTTAAAACCTATTATTAAACATTTAAATATATTTACCCTATAGATTATATTAATTATAGATGTATCATATTATAATTTTCCAAAAAGCTCGACAAGCATGCTTAAGTTTTCATCAGACGAAATATTATATTTGTAAGAAGTTAAAAAGGTGTTATATTGCGACAATTTGCTGTCATACTTTCTTCAAGTAAGGCAAATTCGGACCAAACCATTCTAGACCACTCTTTCTAGGCACCTGATACCTGACTACCAAATTGCTCCAATACACACTTGTACAAGTTATGCTTTTCTACATAACTTCACAATAACCTTTCTACTAACCCTACATTGTTATAGAGATCGACTATAAAGCTAAAACAATAGAAAATCATTTAAAAAAATCTAATAATTATTATCAACTAATAAAAAAGTTAAAATTTAAGAAGGAAATGTAATAACAATAATATTATTTAATGATAATTTTGTCAAATGTGTAACATGCTTTTAGAGTTTCGGTACCGCTTCTCTGAAGTCCAAGAAGTGTTTTGTAATTATCATAATACAAATATTAATTTGACAAAATTCTTAGGAATTTATTTAAACTCTTACAAATTACAAAAAAAGATAGGATACTTTAAAACTACGCTTGGATAAAATTGCAACAATAAATATTTGCAAATAACTTTTAATACTTCACTAGATGAATTACTTTAAAAGATAAAAAAGGTTCTTCTTTAATAATAATATTCAAGTCTTAAAAGTAATTTTAAAAGGGCACCTTTGGTTTATAGCTTACGTAAGAATCATAATTATTATCTTTCTTCTTTCATGCGATGTTAATTAATGCTCTATGCCAATTTTTCCTTTAAAACCCCTATTACCGAGATTTATTTTGGAAATACCTCTTCTAAAAATGATTCCAGGTCAATACGATAAACAATGACTTGTTAAAGAATGTAGATAGGAATTTCAATAAATTAAACATAATTAAATATAATTTAACATAATTTGGTGATAACTTCTGGTTGAGAAGTGTCCTGGAGCCCAGGTTGTCAGGTGGTTAGCTGCAGATACGTGGTGTTAATGGTGTTCACTCTCTTCTCCGATTTTGGGTCCCTGGAAGGAAGAAAAATATAAACTTTAATATGTTTTCCATTTAAAAACTAACCATAACAATGTCTTTACAATCAATGATATTATGAAAGTAGTAACAAAATATATTAATAAACAAATGAGAAGCTTTAATTTGGAATTGGATGTAGGAATATAAGATAGATTTGAGTAATCATTTTTTGTAATAAGACTTTTAGAAGAGTAGCGCTGCTAAGTCATGACTTTTAAAAGTTGTATAGGAGAGCAGTAGTAAGTGCATGGTAGAGAGAAAACCATGGTAAAATATTATTTAAGTTTTACTTCCAAAATTCCCTGAAAATCATTGTCTCTAGATCAATTCTTTTAAACATCATGGTCAAGTAGTGCTACCTAAGGTCAAATTCATAATATAATGGAGAATTTTATTCAAACAAAATGCGCAATCCATGATTCAGCATGCTGCAATTTCGTTTGTCTGAATGTGACCTAGCAGTGAAAAAAAATAAAGGTCAGCACATTTGAGACCTAAGACCTCACAGAAATATCGTGGCATCACAAAAGACTTTCTAAACGCCTTTTGAGGTGCCTGAGAGCATTCTGAAATATGTGCACTGTACGGGATAATAATAATTAGAGTCTGGATTTGCATTGAAAGAAGAATAATATGTATATTTAATGTAATATCTCCAATCACATTTTCTAACAATTCTATTACAATGTTCAATTTGAAGCGAACAGAATAAAAAATATTGTTGAATAATTGGATAAATATAACATGCCATTAGTTCTACGGAAAAAAAATTGAATTTAATCTTTTACGGCACTCCTTTAGCTACCGCAAACCTTGACCCTATTAAAAATTTAAAGTGAAATAAGAATGTACTGTAAGTGAAAAAAATAATTGTCAATGAAGTTATGTAAGCATACTTCTAAGTTAGCCAAGTGATGCCATCCATTGTGGTAAGCTGCCCCTTCTGTGGCTGCCATCTTGGACTTGGCGTATTCAATTCGTATGGCTCCCCTGTCTGAGCTGAGTAGGAAAGTCCCTTGGAGGCTGGCCATGGCGTTGGCGGCGCTCTGTATATCGTGGAACTCGATGAATGCAACGGGTGCCTGCGCCCCCCCTGGCTGCTTAGCGAGCATTCGCAGGCGTGAGAACCCCGAGCAACTGGCGTGCAAAACACACAGGTGATGGGCGTGCACACATACAGTGTATAGGTCATTACAGGTGAGTGCATATCGGAGCGTGTCCAACGTCATCCATACAAGAAAAAGGAGGCCACTGAATACCACAATATCGTGGCATCAAAACGTCTCTTTAAATGATCAGACTAAAATTATCCACATAAACACCACATTTGTGGCATCAAGACATCAAAGTCCCGACTCAGCTGTTTTTTTAAATGATCAATCCAAAGTTATCCACATAATACCACATTTGCGGCATCAAGCCATCAACATCCTATTTCAGCTGTTTTTAAATGATTGTACTAAAATTATCCACTTAAACACCACATTTGTGGCATCAAGACAGCAAAGTCCTGATTCAACTGTTTTTTTAAATGATTAGACTAAAGTTATCCACATAACACCACATTTGTGGCATCAAGATATCGACGTCCCAATTCAGTTTTCAAATTATCGAATTCTAGTTATCAACATAACACCACATTTGTGGCATCAAGATATCAACGTCCTAATTCAGCCGTTTTTTTTAAATGATTAGTTCAAAGTGATTATCCACATAACATCACATTCTTGGCATCAAGACATCAACGTCATGATTCAGTTTTTAAATTATCGGATTCTAGTTACACATTTGTGGCATCAAAACATCTGTCTTGATTCAGCTTTTCTTTTTAAGACATTCGTCCAAAGTTATTCATAAAACAGTGTAAAAGCTCTTTTATTATAATGACAGGCTTGGATAGGGACGTGCAGTTTGTAGAGGCGGTAATTTGAGAATATCACAAGAAAAGATCTAATAAATTTATGAATAAGTTTTAATACATAAAATAGTGATGCGTCTTTTTTTCTAGGGTATGCACATCATTACAGCCTCTATAAATTGTACGCCTTCAAGAGAGATATATCTTAACGAAATCAATAATAATGACTTTTTCTTGTATGAGGTGTTTTGGACAGCTCTAATAATAATGCATTCTAAAATATAATGTTGAAATATCAATTAATAAATGAGAGAAGATTAGGGAATTGTACACACGCTGTGGAGTTCTATACCATTGATCAAATCATCTGGATGTTATGTTATGTAAGTCATAAAGACTTAAAAAAAGAAAAGCGATGAATACAATAAACATGTTGTTAATAATATCATTAGTACCAAAGAGCAAATGAATCAAAACAATGATTGGCATAAAACAGCACAATTTGTATAAAGCAATTCACAGTTATCAAATTGTTTGGGTTGGCATAGGGTAGTGGTTTATACCCAAGACGAGTAAATAATATAACTAGAATTAATAATATCAATGTGGGTTGTGTTAAGTGGCAGTGCACGTGTATGAAGAACAATGTTTACCAACTAAATGCATGCCAGTGCTCAGATATGAATCTTATTTGAATTAGTTTATTATATTTCTCGTGCAGTTAGGTTGGGCTGCTACCATTATTGTGTGAGGTCAATATTGTTTTTAACTTTAGTAAAACAGTGAATTTATTAAATCAAAGTATTAAAATAGACTCGATAATGATAGTGATTAATTTAAAAGTGGGATACACAAATATTGTGTAGATAAATTGACAATATTTCACTCTCTTTTCAGCATTATTATTTTACAATTACAAGCTTCATTTCTAAGAAACATGACTTGTGTATTTTTTACATCTTAGTTGTTGAATGATTTGATTCAATTAAAAATAATGTTGTTTTTGGTTCTATTTCTGTTATCACGTCAATCTTTTTTTTGATAAGTAATATATAATAAATGTGATTATTTGTAAGAGGGTTTATTGACCAATCAATTTTTGGTAGCGCCATACTGCTTGGGTTTGTGCGCGTGGGTGCGTAAGAGGTGTTAACTTTTCTCAACATTCATAAGTTAAATGTTTGGTATCTTGACACATCATCAATACAACAACAATAATTCAACTAGGCTAAAGTAAACTGTATCTTGGACACATTTATTTGTATAGAATAAAGGATAAATAAACATTCAAAATAAAAACACATTTAATAATGGGGAGACAAACAATTATCGAAGAAAAAAAAAGTTAAATGTTTATCAACTATATTTTAACCATGATCATTTTTATACAATGTCCTGTTGTCACTGCATTATATCGGTAATAAAAATAATAACCCTTATTATTATATAGATTATAGATTCCCTTCCAGTGTAAAGGAATTTAAATTTTGAAGGTTAAGTGACAAACATGCATACTATGAATAGGGGCAAATAGTTTTCAACATCAATCAACTTGAAAAAGACTGTCCCTTTCGCAAATTAGATTTTTAATAGGCAATGTTATAATTCAAAAACAAATCAGTAACCCTACCCACTGACTGCATAATACATACTCCAAGATGATGCATTTTTGTCAATTAAAAATTAATAAGAAGGTAGACTTCACGGTAACTTTCCAGTGCATAATTGTAACATTCACATTGATTTCCATTTGATTTAATAATATTTTGCACATTTTTTTTCCAGAATGCCAAAGTTGACTCGAAGATTGTCGAAAAGTGTACCCATTGGCAAACATGCACCATCATTCAAATGTAGGAAGCTCAAATTTTTAAACTTCGAATAAAGATCTGCGTACACATAGTGCACGCCATGTAGATGGAATTACTTGTAGCCATTAACACCTATAAGTCAAGTAAACCTATGATTTTGCGACAATGGTAATATTGCAGCAATGTATATCCAACGTAGCCATGACATAAGGTAACATTGTAGATATGTACCCAAAACTTATGATTTAATGTCGCCATATAGACCAACTCCATTAGGTGTACATGACTACAACTGACGCCATCTTCATAGTGCGCTATGTCACAATTAAGTAGATGTCAAACAGTAATAAAGAGTTAGTGGACTCAGCGAAGTGGGTTTCTGAACTCATAAGAGTGAGGTTAGGTTGTCAACTAATGCCGTCTTCACAGCACGTGAAGTTACATTCAAGCAGTCCCTAAATAGTAATAAACAGTCAGCGGAATGGGTTTCTGCACTCACAAGAGCGAGGTAAGGTTGCCTGATCGATGATATGTCACAATAGCGGTGTTAAGTGCTGGTGGATGTTTGCAACTGACCTACTGAATATTTCCTTGAGCTCGTGTTCGGAGACGAACTGGCCGAGGTTGGCCACGAAGAGAGTGGAGCAGGGGGCCGCTGAGGGTACTGGAGGCATCGGCGGCCCCACTCCGGCCGGCGAGCCTAGGGCAGGCGCCGGTAGCAGGCACGACCCCACCGACAGGGGGGGCTGGAAGTCATACATCTAAGTTAGATTAAGTATCATTTTGAAATGGTTCAGTTTTACATGGACATAAGGAAAAATAGCAAAATTATATGAGTTGTGGAGTTGTCCTGGAGTTCGGGATTTTTCATTGATTTCGAAATACTGTTTTTAACCTCTTAGTGAGTATGAGTGAAACGGTTCATCCGATACAAAAAGGTCCAAAAGGATATGGACGCTTCGGGGCATCTGCGGCGAAAATTCAATTGTTATATTAAATGAATATATTTTATTTAGTCAAAAATATTTTCAATTCGCTAATAATGTAATAATGTAGGTCAAATAATCTAATAATTCATAAATAATATGGGTCAAATTATTATCAGTGGATTAATGTAGGTAACATTATTATCAGATAATTTTTCATTTTATTTAATAAGAAAATATTTAAAATGGAATAAAAAAAAACTCGCTCCCCGGGTACAGTTAAATTCGCAAAAACTAACTCGCTGACAGGTTAACAGCATAATATAAAAAGAATATACATTTTATGCTAAATATCTATGTAAACACAAAATTATTTCTTAATTTTTTTATTTATTAGCCCAAAGGGCTTTTACATATAATACAGTAAATGGTTTTTTTTAAAATTATAATGAAAATAAAGAGTTGACCAAACACAGGTAACATAAAATATAAGAAACAAAATATAGGTTACATAAAATATAAAAGATGACACAAAGCAGGTAACTTAGAATGTAAGTTAAGTAAAAATAGGTAATCTGCCAATATCCTCCAAATCATCAATAATATTAATAAACACTAGTTTATGAAATAGTTGGCACAAACGGCATTTGAAGTTTGCAAAATTCAAATTGTTGTTCATATTTTATTTTATTGTTTTGTATTTCTTGGGCATTAACTATGTAACAATTTCTAGACTTTTTGTTTAGAAGAGTTTTACTTTCCATGTATATTTGTTACTTAAATTTTAATTTAGCTACTCTTTGCTCCCCCTCCCCCAAAACCAATTCCCCCACTACCACCACCTAATAAAATCTAATCATTTCTGTACTTGTATAAGTTGTTTAAGTTAATTTTAATTTTGCTAGTGAACGACATGAATGTGTCGAAACCGGTATTACAACTAATGTACATGGAAAGTAAAACTCTTCAAAACAATACATCCATATTGTTTAAATATTATTAAAATACCAAGACTATGTAAACGTTTGGGAAAGCAAACTATAGTTGGAATGAGATGTATGTATATAGAATGTTAATGTTTATCTAGTAGTTCGTGAAGGTACATGTAGATTTATTAATTGCAGGAGTTCGCAACAATCGAATTCAGAGTTTAATAATTTTAATAAAAAGGTTAGGTTGTTTATTTTTCGTCTGTGTTCTAAAATTGGAATATTTAAAATATTCATTAATGACGGGTGTTAGATATCCACATAAATCATGAATGAATGTATATTATACTCTCATCATTGAAAGTTTTGAAATATAAAACTATTTTAAATACTAATTTATTACCAAATAATTTTCATCTAAAACAAAGTAAGCATCAATATACCACATACAAAATTTGTAACACATATTTTGACTGCTTTGAAGTATATTAATTTTCATTATTTCTTATTTTCATTATAATTAAATGATATGACCAGCACAACAGTGGCATAAATGCAAAAATTATGAATTTAGATAATAAACTGATTCCATATTGCATAGCAGAGAAAAAAAACATAAACAAAAGTCATTAGGAATTTATTAGCTGGTTGCTTTAATTAGGAAATCTCAATAACCCACCCATAATGCCATCTAGCGGATTTTATTTAAATTTCTAGATTTGAAATTAAAAAAAAAACATAGACAAAGATGCATAAAGCACAAATAAAGTAGTGAAATATACTAACATGATGGTGTGGTCGGTCGCCTGCTAGTCAGAGGTAGGAGCGCAGCGGCGCAGGGGGCAGCTGCGGGTGAAGGGCGGGGTGAACTTGCCCCGCATGAAGTAGCCCTGGCAGGTCACCCGCTCCATACAGGGTATGCGGCCATAGCTCAGCTGCCCCCGGGAAGAAGGGACTTCCCAGTTCGGCCGGCATGAACGCGTCTACGTAATAGAAAGATCCGTGGAATTATATTAAACCATAGAAACGATAATTGGTCACAAAATAACATTATAATTATGTTCAGACTCACGAAAATAACTTTGCCAGTCGTAGAAAGCACCATTGGTCTTATTTGATTCTAAAAATAAAAAAAAATAAGTGTTTAGACATCATCTGCATGTTCTTGATTGCACTACTGGCAAAGTTATATTGGTCTCATTGTATTAATTAAGATAATATCATAGACACATATAGTTTTCTGTTGAATTTCACACTAATACTAAATTATCCAATATCAAACTCTGTAATGCTTAGTATGATAACTTCAAGCAATTTTATATTAGATTTTGAAATCATACTGTAATATTTCTTTATTCAGTTACTTCATATAATGTAGTATAGTTATATTAGAAATTTATGACCACCGGACTAGGCAGGCGATGATACACGCCAGCATTATAGTGATCAAATTCTGTTTCATGTGATGATAGAAAAAATAATTTTGAACTATTTACTAACAAAGTGTTGATATTCATTAGGGCAGGTATTTGAATGTGTTATTTTGCAAACACAGTAAGAAGTAATGCGCTCACCTATTATATAGATATGTATAAATATTAATAATAATTATAAGTTAAGTTAGGCTCAGCTAGTGTGTGTACACATGAGTGGTATTATAGCCGAAGCTGATTATATGTGACAGTGGTGGCTTGTTTTCCAACTCAAATTTTATCAACTTTACTTTGATTTATATTCATATCCATGTTTGTATAACCTTAGGATTGCTTATCTTTTGATAATCAAAGGATTAAATATGAATCGGAAAACTAGGCAGTGTTTGTAAGTGATTAGCAAACAGGGTCTATACAAAATGCATATCTTGAGGATGTGCTTGGAACATTGTAAAAGGTCTTTTTCTATAAAGATTCCTACTAAAACTACAGAAATAATTATAAATATTAGGAAAATCTCAATGAACGCAATATGAAAAATTCAAGAAATATAAAAATATCCAGTCAAATTAAAGTACTTAATGAGATATATTTTCATCTTATTAGAAGTGATAATTTATGTTGACTTTCTTATAAATTAAATGTGTACCTAAATAGGGTTTTATCTTAACATGAAGCCTTATTTCTATATTTTGTATTCCAGTTTATAAAGTCAGGAAAACAGAAGGTAAAGTTTCCTTACTACGCTTACTTCTTAATAATCATATGAAGAACACATTATTTCAACCTAATTACTACAAAAAACAAGTATTTACATTGGGGAGATGGTAAAAATGCATTAAAATAACATTTTTTTCAATCAAACTTCAAAATTTCTCTTGTCGAAACATCTTTGGCCACAATATTGGATTTCGTTAGTATGAAATGACTTTTGCAAAGTTCAAATTTAATAATAATCTAAATACGTTCAAATTATTTAAAAAACTCAACTAAGAATGTAATAACCTTAATGTGCGTGTTTTTAAATCTCGCTCAATATAAATAGTTGTTTCTTGTACTAATTAAGTTGAAACAAAGTGTTACTTCAACAATTTGCGCGTGTTTAGCAGTAAGTGGAGTAAGGAACATACCAAACAGAATATCATTATTTGTAACAAGGAATATATTTGTTATATATGTAGCAAGATTACAGAAATATAACGTCACACAGAAAATATTGTTAAGGAAAGGCGAGGTTCTTTTGTAACCAGTCTGCTAGGCAGCTAATGTTAAGTGTTTGTGCTGAGGGGTTTCCTTAGTTTTGTTACAATAATCTTATGAGAAGGATTAACGAAGTGACGTGATATTTCTGTTATCCCTGTGAGTTGGTTGGATCAAAACTTCCTATATCACAAGACCAGGACACTGAAACAAATAACTTGTTTAAGAACCTCCAACAAATTTATTTCTATTTTTTTTTTTAAATAAACCAAAATGTTAAAAAATGTTTTAATTTAAGAATGAATTAAATAAAAATAGTTACACAAAAATTTTTGTAATATATTATACAAGTTAGGACCCCGATTTGATAAATGTCCCGGACTTGTGATCTAGGAGGTTTTGGTTGGATTGGGTTGGGTTAGGTTTGGATTTGTTACAACAGGCTTAGGTTGGGTTTAGGAGATTGAAATGATTGCCAGAATCAGGGAAAGTAAGGTTGTATTTGGTAGTGTCATGCTATGTTTGGTTAGAATGCATCATTTTCAGCAAGTTTGAATTCGGTTGGGATGATTGATTAAAAAGGTAGTCTAGTAAGAATACCATGAATCAAGCAGTGGCGGTCTATGACTTTTTAGTGATCTAGAGTGCTAAGATTGAAAACAATATTATTGATGTTGTAGTAGCTGAAAATTTTTGTTTTTCAAAATCAATACAGTTGTATTTTCAAATTTTAGTACTCCAGCTCGCGAAAAGCCTAGAACCGCTCCTGAATCAAGTCTAGCAGACCGTGTCTTACTTATGTTATGTTACTAAATTTAATTAGGTTATGATGAGTTATTTTTGGTCTGGCTAAGGTTGGGTATTGGATAGGGTTTAACCTGGTATACCTCGATAAGGTAAGATAGGGTTTTGTTAAAATGCTATGAATCATCTAACATAATGTGTTTTAATCACGCTATGAGGAGAAGATTATATTCAATTAAAGAGAGTTGGGTTGGTTAAAGATGAAGTTACGTTCAATAGATTTGAGGATTGGGTAGTTAGGGGTCGGCATGTGTTGAGTTGGGTTGAGCCGGTTCTTAGGTTACAAGGATTGATTGATCAGCATTTGCTGTGGTTGAAATAAATTATTTTTGATTTAAGAACGTTCTCATGGAGAAGGATGAATCGTAGTTAGGTAGGAAAGGTTTGGCTAGGGTTGGGTAGGACAGGGGCAGTTGGGGGTAAGATTGCTTTGGGTTGGGCTGGGTCGGGCAGGTACTTACGTCCAGTGAGAGGGTGCATCAAGGCGGGGTGTGTGGCCGGGGCGGCCGTGGCTACCGCCGGCTTCGGTTTGCTGACCTTGGTGTTGCTTTTGGCAAACTCCAGCCGAATTGTTTGTGGCATGTCGGGATCGAACCTGACGCCTTGCTGTGAACATTTCGACCGCCGCCAGAGCGGAACGGTATATGATAATGTGGGGCGTGCTTACTGGGGTGACATTGTTACAGGCCGTGGCCATATTCCGGATCGGACATCGCAGACCAAACCAAATTACAATTCAACACAATACATTATTCAATTGAAACTCACGGTTCAGTTACACGCCTCATTGGACATGACTCAATGCATGGAACATCATAAAATATGCTACAGGTCAAACGTAAAACCTTGTGCTTCAGAAAGATAACATATTATCGACATTTACTCAAATTGAGTGTAGGTAAAGAATTTAGGGCCTAAGTCTATGTCTGTAAATGTGCATTACTCACACATTCTCACAATACAAGAAGTGTCAAAATATGCAGGGAAGTAATGTGCATTTAAAGAAGGGGGCTTTTAGACTCCTGGAGCGTGCAAACAACCTAAAATAATGTTAAAGGCAAATATAGTTATTTTTTGTTTAGTAGGTAACCTGCATTGACACAAAATATATTGGTATTGTTTTGTAATTTGGTAAGTATGTACTTCTTTCTGGCATTCTGAACTTATAATTCAGTTATTCCGCATGTTTTTCGGATCTACATACATTATGAATTATACAGCACACGGTCCCTAGAACGCAATCTCAGCATCAGCTACATCACCAAGATATAGAAGAAACATATTATGTGATGTAGGCCCTGCACAATAATTTTTACGCTTAGTGCTGAAGAGTGTCAAAATAAATTTGCATCCATCATTCATTTCATATATTACATTATTTGTCTTTAAAATACTAAATATTTTTTGAAACATTGAAATGTTGTTTATTGAAATTAAGGATACAAATTTATTTAATTTAATATCCGGAATATGGTAATAGAGAGACAGGAACAATATTTAAAAATTTTAAAAATAAAAAGTATTTACTCCATACTTATAAAAATTATAACACATCGTTTGAATTCTTTTGAGGTGGGAAGAAACTTTAATACTAAAAACTAACGTAATATGCTATTACGTATGGCTTTTACTTTCAAAATTTCAGAATACGATAAGTGATATAATTTTTATAACATACAATATTAAATATATAAGTGGATATTTATTATTATTGTAGTCATATAGCTCGTTTTTTTAATATAATGGACCCTGCATGTTTTGTATGTAGATCGGTATTCGCTCGATTGCCGTGGAAAACAAAATGCTGGGAAACATTGAATTTGAGGAAAATCTATTGCATGTCTAGTGGACAATTTTTTTCTTGGGCATTTTATATTGTGATTAACACGGTGCTAGGGGGTGATTCAAATCTCAGTCAGAAACCGTGTCATGCGTTATCATTGAGTATCTTTGGCATAATCTTAAATGTATGTGGCCATGAAAAAAGAATAAAGAAAGGTGTTGAAAGTTGATAATTCCATTTTGGTGTAGGCACTTTTTATATAAAGCAGTACTTTTTACAGCAATGAAGCTGTGATTTGTCTATGAGCATCTTTGCACTATATTGATAAATGTGTGATTGTAAAATGAGGGTTTTTTGGAAAATCATTAAAATGGGTTTGACGAAATGAAGAGATTATGCCAAAGATACCAATTAATAAGCTATTGTACAACTCATTTATATATTATTACAGTAAAGTAGAATAGTTAGGCAGTTTTTTTGAAACGAATGTATGTAGGTACAATTAATATGTATTTATTTATAGCAGCTGCATTTTTAATAGGTTACCAAGTGAATCTTAAATAAAAAACAAATTTAAAAATACTTAAGCATGTATATTCAAGCCATTTAAATATAAGCAACTGCTAATAATAAATTCAAATATGTACATAAATACAATGGTAGATACTGAGGAATAACTCAAGAAAGAAGGATTTTTTAAGAGGAATAGCTGCACTGCCTTTTTAATACAAAACTTTATGTTAGATTTAAGGAAAAAATACTTGACCAAACTGGTTAATACTTTTTTTAATAAAAAGGCATAGCAAATATGTAAGTATATACGCCGCCACATTATTTATTTGTCTTTTAAATTATTATAAAATATAGGCCCACAAAGAAATAAAATTTTTATGATTTCAAAGGCAAGTTTGCAAATTTTTTGTGAGTAAATGGTAATTATTAAAAAAAATCTTGCTCAATCTACTTACTATGAAAATAAAATGAAATGTGAAATAAAAATAAAAAAAAACATTGTGAAAAAGGCGTTTTTTGCATTTAAACTTTAAATTTACGTACACCAAATT
Source organism: Limnephilus lunatus (assembly GCA_917563855.2). Classification (NCBI taxonomy): domain Eukaryota; kingdom Metazoa; phylum Arthropoda; class Insecta; order Trichoptera; family Limnephilidae; genus Limnephilus; species Limnephilus lunatus. Next base: position 99,609,137 of record OU830593.1, on the reverse strand, counting down.
TAGGTTGAATCGTCATTTGCAATTTAAATTTAAGCACATCAAAATGCTTTTTAAATAATTTATATTTTTTATTTTATATTTCATTATATTTAGACAGTAGAAAGCTCAAAATGATTTTTAAAAATAATTATCATTTACTCGGAAAATAGTTGACAAAGTTGCCTATAAAATCACGAAAAATCAATTTACTTAATGGCCTACGTTTTATAATTTAAAATACAAATAATTAAAACAGCATGTTTCCATTGTAGATATTTGCTTCCCTTTTGAATAAAAAAAAATATTATTGGTTGGATATTTTGGCCTCAAATCCAAATATAAGTTTCATATGAAGAAGACATCGTAGCCATTCTCGATAAGACTTTACTTTAATTACCATCAAAGATTTCAAGATATAAAATTGGTTTAAATAAATTATTTCTCAATATCACCCAAAGTTGCAAGTGATGAAATAATGTAACATTTCATGACTCCACAAGATACTGTGCTCATCTTGGCATTTGAAAACGTGATGTTAGTTATAGATTACTTATAAGCAATACACCCAAAAAGTATTTCTTTAATATTATTTAACCTAAACAAAGAACACCTAATGATTTTTTTATTAACTAGATAGGTACTGAAGGTAGGTACCTACCCTAAAACAAAAACAAGATTTTTGAAAGAAGTTCTTGTCTAATATCGTCTCCGAATTTGAAATTAAATTTCAAGGGTGGAGTGAGAGATACGTTTTCATTAAGACATATTTAAAAAAATTGAAAATCTAACTTAAGGATGAAGATATTACCTTATGTATATTTTAGAGTGTCGCATTTAATATAATTTATATGAATAAAGGTAAAATACTGTGAAAACAAACCTGTAAGTCCTGCTTGGCAGCTTCTGCACCAGCCCGAGTGTGGAATGTTACAAAACCAACAGGCTGAAATGATTTATTTAAAATATTATTAATTAATTACTATAATAAATTGATAACAATACATTAAAGTTAGTTATGAAACAGTTATCAATTTCATAAGTATTACAGAAGGTTTAAATAAGGGCCAATTTAACTTACCGATGCGGTTTTTCCATTCTTGCTGGTTACTTTGAGCAAAGAGCCTTCGTATCCCTGGAATCAATTAAAGAAAAACAAACTTAAGGAAACTGTTTATGATATTATGTAATAATTTATTTACACCTCCGGAGAACGTCAGCTGTCATAATGACATTTACATAAATTTCATAGATTCAATCAATCGCCAAAAATTAAAAAAATATATGTTTACGAAAGTAAGTACCTGATGAATAAGGAATATATTTTATGAGGGGCATAATCGAAACATTCATTTCCATAACATTTTTTCGATTACGTTTTAATTACTTTCACTAAAAAAGAAAAACAGGCATAATTAGTGAATTAGTTGCCATAATATTATGAAAATGTAGTAGTTAATCGATTGACCTAGATTCTAATTCTTCATCCAAAAAAAACAACTTTCATTAGCGGGTACCCTCCCACTTGAAAAAACAGGAGTTTTATAATTTTATTATGATCCTTACTCAAGAATATTGACTGACCCAACTTAGCAAAAGTATTACCGAAAAATGCACCAAATTTATTTTTCCACACCTCTATAATAACTAATAACTAATAACAAAGAGTTCTAAGTTTCTAACTATCGATGGTTAGATACTTACCTACCCAGAGTCTAGAGAACAATCGATTGAATTTTCTGGAATGACAATTCATTGGAAAACTCATGAGAATTGACAGGCATGTGACGTATTATCTCACAGCAGTTCTCTCTATTATTTTTGCAATTTTCCAAATCGATGCCACCGTAAATAATACAGTGGCAGACCAGGGAATGAAAAATGGCAGACTTGCTGGAGGCACTTGGCTTTTTTGTGTCGTTTGATTGACACAGAACTGTAATTTTCCATCAGTCGAATTATATAGCAACCGGTGTGTTTTTACCACGGAAATCAATAATGGAAAACACTCGGTGTAGTTATATTAGATTATGCATAAGTGGGGGAAAGTCGCAATATGTTTATTGTGATGTTTCTAAATGGAAATGAATGTAGGTATTTTCAATCGATATGACAATCGAGATCGCAAAACTCAGACTTGCATTGAAAGTTACCATTTATTGGTTAACCATCACCTCCGCCACAGGCCAACCCAAGAAATTCGCTACGTTTAGTGACTAGCAGGGGTGCCCGGGTTCATGGGGTGAGGTTTGTCCGGGGCTTGGGTTTGTCTGCCCACCAGCTGCATGCATGGCAGGCCGGATCGTGAGAGAATGGTTGAGGTAAACCCTTTGACTTCTCCAGCCGTACTCTCTCGGAATAACGCCTTGCATCGCAGTGGGAGGGATGGATTCATACACCCGTCACTCCTGGACACACTGACTCCCAGATTCCTTCCCACCCCTCATAACCCTTTCCTTCCCAGAACTTCTTCTCTTTCCTTTCCTTAAAATACCCTCCACATAGCATCCCCAAAGATGACGTAGGCCTTGAGGGGAATTATGCTTCAGGGCCTCCTGTATGGAGCTAATGTAAAAAAAGTACTTAACCTACTCGATGATAAAAAATGAAGCATCTAGTCAAAAACGTTTTTTGTTAGTGACGGGAATCGAGAATCCCGTTAAAAGTTAAATGCGTAGCCAAAAATCGATAGACACTTAATCATAAACAATGGATTGATAATAACTAGACTCCAGACATGTCAATAAAATTAATTTTCTGTTCAAGAAATAATACATCGACATATCTCTCCAGTAACTGAGTTTATCTACTGAAGAAAACGGGAACATAATTATGGTATGATAATGCCTGAGGTCAAAATAAACGAAATTCCCAAAGCTGTATTATTTTACCAATGTAGGTATACCTTTATAGCCAAGTGTGACGGTATTCGTGGGGACATTATTATTTATAGGGCCATAATATTATATTTGCATAATTGTACTGTTCAAAGGAGCTTTAAAAATATACAATTTCCATAATAACTTTTCACATAATGGAGATTAACCATTTTAAGTACTACGTTTGTGTTTCTAAGCCAAAAAATATTTTACGTAAAAATCTTATCAGCCTAAAAGCAATAAAGAGTCACGCAAACTACTCCCTTTTCGGGTATTTTATGCGTGTTTAACGACGATTATTATTATTTAACATGTTTTCTCCCATTTCGAGACATATTTTCTAAATCTATTCAAATATTAATAGCCGCCTATCAACTCTCTATTAAAATAGAATAAACTACCGTGTGACATCGTCTATTTTGTTCCCGTATTAACAACGAAAAATTACCTATATTATCAATAACAATTACATAGGAAACACAATTAAAAATTATCAAAAGTCCTGTAGTCTTGTTACTTTTTTATTAATATTATAATATCCTGCTTCATCACAATGTTATATTTATACTCTTTGTTGATGATTTAAAAACATACAAAGAAATTGCCCATATTAATGATTACCAAGAGTTTAAATCAATTTTAAATGAATTTTTAAAATTTTGTGAAACAAACAATTTATTTATATGTCAATTTTGATGGCGGTTATATGTACCGCCGCCCCATGAACCATTTATTGGTAACCAAGATCACTACCATAGGTCACTTCAGGAATTGAAAGAAGTCGTGTACGCGACTTAAATATAAAGACTACGAATATAATCTACACCTACTTTACCTATAAATTTAACATGTTTGTTAATTCTATAAAGTAAAATTAATATATATTTTAACCAGATAAAAAAATTATAAGTCAACTAAGACGCGACCAATTTATTCTGTTTGATTTTTAAGAAGCTGTATTGAAATATGACTAAAGATTTAATTATCTAAATAACTCTCGTGTAGTGTCAAAAAGCAAATGTGGACTGCCAATGCATATTTAGATTTCAATGTCCTGGTGAAACCGTGCTCGGGACATCGATATAAAACCATCGGGAGTTATATACCTATCGAGCCGATATTGTAAAGTTATCGATTTTACGATGCAAGAACTCTGACTTACTATACAAAAAATACCTAAATGTAGCGATATGTCAGTAGACGACATTAGCATACATTATAATAACAAGATATTTGCACCATGTCAAAATTCAGAAAGGAAATGTACAAAACACCATCCGCGTTTTCTCCTAACGTCAGAATTTCATCAAAATTTCCTAGGATATGTATGTGTAACGCTATGATAATTAAAGGCAAGTATGACCAAAAATCAAAACCTAAATGTCTTAAAAAATATCTGGTCACACTCCCTATGCTTTAACCCTCACTGTGCGATGTGCAAGTAAGTAATTAGGTTTCGAAATCATAATAATCTCTTTATTACCATCTTATATCTTGGAGGATATAATCAAAACGGCCACTCCCAAAGCATTAAACCAGCCTTCCTGTAGAGGTAATGTGATCGATAAAGCTATTGAGTTGATACGCGAGCCTCGGGCCCTGTGAACCTCTCATACTGTTTACTAAAGTCTTCCTCTATTTAGAATAGACACCATAAATTCGGGGTACGGAAAACCACCCCGTGGAATAACGTAGAGGGGTAGTACCGCCTACCGCCCGCTCGTCGGTTTTTTCGGGGATTTCCCGTACCAGTTCGTGACGGGACAAATACAAATGTCAAATTCAACCCCATACGCTGCCAAGGGGGCTTTAAATTCCGACCGACAGAATTATATTGTGTACACGTCAGAGTGTAATATAAGACATGCTGGAATCGATTGGTTTCCAGGGCATAAAGACTAAGTGATGTATGAAGAATAAGTATGATCGGAGTATCACTAGCACGGAATAAAGGACACATTATCAATTCAGTGGACAGAATGAAACATAATTTACATAAATAGGCAAATAATCATTTTAAAGTGAAAACTTCTTTAGCACCGTTGTGATATGAAACTCATTGAAACGGAAAAGAGTGACACCAAAAAAAGACAAACACATACATCCATAGGATTTAGCCTGCGAGAGAATGAGATAGAATAAAACCTTACTTGCGTTCAGCGTACAGTAAAGCGTCGCGCTCTGTCAAGCTACGCGCATTGGCCGCTACGATTATGAGCTCACTTTTCATTAGTTTTCAAGGCTCCTATTGGTTGAGATTGTGTGGGTTTTACTTCTACCACGTATGAACTGCATTGGATTTTTTATGTAAAGTTTTGGGTTTGCCATGTTTTAAAATGTTTTGGTCACCTATCTTATCTTCCAGATAAGTATTGCTAGAGAAAAGCTTTTCATTTCAAAGTTTGGTATTCACACATGTTTCGTGAATTAGTTGTGAACCTTAAATCTATCTACATTTGTACTATTGAAGTAAAACTTCTTTAAGCACGCTTGACTTGGGGAGTAAGCTGGTGAATGCGTGACAAGAGCGTTACGAAAAGTGTGATCGGGCGAGGCGAACGGAAGTTGAGAGGGAGATATAAGTTAGTGAAGATAGAAAGAGAGAGAGTTACGTTTCGTATATTACTGTGGGGGCAAGAGAGAGAGAGGTGCGAGCACACATTTTCTTTCTCTCTTTCTCTCATAGCCAGTTACGTTTCGTATATCTAAGACACAGTGCAGGCCTAATTTTCTTTCTCTCTTATTTTATAAGTTAGTGAAGATTCACCTTAATTACTTTGAAAGACAACTATTTGCATTCGGGACGATGGAAAATACTGCATTCAAAATTTCAATAACGTGAAGTGATAATTTTCTTCTATCGTGCTTCGTCCCAAATGCAAATAGTTGTTTTTCACAGTAATTACGGTGAATCAAAAGGTTTTTCTAAAAAAATATTCATATTCCAGTCCAGCGATTTCAAAAATATATCTAAAAATATCTTCATTGTCCCATGTTCAATACCCTTTTATCTAAATTATTTTTCTAATTGTACAATACAATATTGATATATAATAATAAAATACAATGAGAAAATGCAATACTAAAATACAACCCTTTTATCTAAATTATTTTTCTAATTGTACAATACAATATTGATATATAATAATAAAATACAATGAGAAAATGCAATAATAAAATACAACCCTTTTATCTAAATTATTTTTCTAATTGTACAATACAATACTGATATATAATAATAAAATACAATTCAATAATGATATTTAAATACAATACAATATTGTACGAGTATCTACAATACAATATTGATCATTGATGACTCAATTTGGGAGGCGGATATTACCAACACCTCCGCCATAGGTCACCGTAAGTGGTTAGCTACGTTTGGTGACTTAGCAGGGATGCCCGGGTTCATGGGGTAGTCCGTATCTTGGAGGCGGATGCGTCCGCCCACCGACTGAGTAGTAGGCCAGATCGGGAGAAACTGGTTGTGGAAGACCTTATGACCTCTCTAGCAGTATTCTCTCGGAACATCGCATGGCCTTGGTGGGAGGAATAGATTCATACGTGCGTCACTCCTGGACACGCTGACCCCCAGAATTCCTACCCACTCCTCATACTTTTTACTTCCTCTCCTTCCTTCCACAAAATAACTTCTACACAGCATTATCAAAGATGACATAGGCCCTGAGGGGAATTATCTTTCTCAGGACTTCCTGGGTGAAGCTTATACAAAATAAAATTGATATAGATACCTTGTCCTATCTCAAAGCTCTGTAGCTCAAATTGAAAATTAAGTTTTGAGGTGAAAAAAGGTAAGTTGGTTCATAAAAAACAACGAAACAAAAGCTGATCATGTTTTATAACTCTAGAGGCACACAGATTTTCTTCTTCACAGTTTATGATTTCAGTTTTCAAGAACCGTGGTTTGATCGACTTAACGTTTTCTATTTAATATTTCCCTCCAAATATTTATGATATAAAAAAATATTTATGTTTGAGAAAAGAGCAATCAATCTTTCAAGTGTCGTGATTAAAAAAAAGCTCACCAGGTAAACATTTGACTGGCAATAGCAATTATTTACTTGCTGAAATAAGAAATAATTTATAATGGAAAACGGTAAATATATAAAATTCAATCTCTTTACAGAACTGAATAAAATGACATGTTCAAATATAGTTTTTGTTCTGAAGTTATTATTGGTATCCCTACAAAAACTTTTATTTCAGGAAACTTCTGCGTCAGTAATTGAAATAGTTGCTCGAAAAGAAAAAAGTATTTTTTCTTGATTGCGGGAGAAATACAAACTTCACAAAATCTATCTTCTATTTATACTTTTACGAAGAAATGTACCTAACTCAGATATTGTTTGAAAATAGCAAAAAAACGAAATAATTTCACGAGTCTTTAGGTAACAATAGGTTGAAAAATTTACTCAAAATTGTTCTTTTGAGATCCTAGTCCTATCAATGAGCACGGTCTTGCCCCGGAGGCGTATTCCCAATCCCTACAGCGATTCAGTCGCTCTATCGACTGAAATGCGTTAGGGATTGGAATGCATAAATCACCTTCCAAACACTACCGCGTTTCAGTCGCCTTCGCGCTTTGTGGCTCTCTGTTTCTGTTAGGGTGACGACCATAATTATAGAAGGGTAAGCAGAGAGGATAGACCGGTTTTTTTTTACTTAAGAATTTTTTTTTTCAATGTAAAAAAAAGATTTCGTAAGTTAATAAAACCCGGTCTTTCCTCTCTGCTTACCCTTCTACAATAACGGTCGTCACCCTCACAGAAACAGAGAGCAACAAAGCGCGAAGGCGATCGAAACGTGGTAGTGTTTGGAAGGTGATTTATGCATTCCAATCCCTAACGCATTTCAGTCGGTAGAGCGACTGAATCGCGTTAGGGATTGGGAATACGCGCCCCGGAGAGTCTCGTTGTAATAGAGCAAGAGCCCGTGACGATCAGACCTTCGTTATTTTATAAAACCTGAAAGTTTCTTTGTGTATGTGCCTAATATAGGAAAAGACGATACCCGACTATGAAGTTTGGATCTCGGTGGCCTTGAAAGATAGCAGGTTGCAAAGGTATATAAAATTGTAGCACAATTTCAAGAGCATTTTGCTCGCACTTTCACAAGATAGTAGTCTGCTAGCGTCGAAATTTCGCACTATTTCACTCCCACCGCTTGCATGTATATATCGCGCTCGCACTTACGGAAGACTTTTAATGTGTCCTCCAGATTTTTAAAATTTTTAAGTCTCCATCCTTATTATTTGAAATGTTATTTTTAAATTTATTATTCGGATAAAATGTCGGCAGAATTTCTTTTCGTACATTCTTTGTTATGGAATTGGAAATTTTATTATTTAAAAACATTATTTTTCTTGATTTTTCTATTTTTACATTAATATAAGTTTTTTTTTTTTTTTTTATTTTCCAACAAAAACACAAATTACATAAATATATAATTTAGACAATTTATCGGTAGTCCCGCGAAGCTGCCACATGGCTGCTTGTCTGCAGGTTCTACCTTAATATACACTCGTTTATATTAAGTTGTTATTCGAATTGATTACACATTGTTACCATAATACCAATCCTGAACCGTTCTTTACAGAAGATGTTACTCAGAAAAACCAATCACTTTATATAATTCTTTTCCGTTGTCAATATTACAATAAAAATAATATATACTTATGGTTTGATGGCTGGATTGTTCGCCATGTTGCGTTTTACGAGACCTGCTTACGGAAGGTTATAGCGCCGAAACACGCCTGGCTCCACACGGCCCACTGAACCTACACGTAATCCTATAGAGCCTTATTTAGTCACACAATAAATATATGGAAATAATAATGTGTGATTTAAGATTGTGTAGCTCAGAGGTTACCGATTTTATTTGCTTTCTTACTACTAACATTTTTCTTGTGAAAATCAAGATTTATTTAAAGCAATCTATATAGAAAAATATTACGTCACCAACAGCACTTTATGGCCTAAAATCGGTTCTCGTTCACGTATTATATAATATTATATTCTGGAGCACTAGCACGGTAAAATCGATAATTTTAAGACATCGGATGATAGGCGTAATTATCGATGTCCCGAGCACGCTTACACCATTGATAGCCGAACCGATATTGACATTGATATTGAGGGAATAAATTAGAAATCGATACACGCTGGTAACACTGCTGGCATTTTATTTGAATTGACACTATGAAATGTCAGACGCTAAGCAATTACGTAAATATATTAATAAATTGGCAAAGTTGAATTGAAGTACTAACCTACTTGAGGCCGCGATCAAATATATCAATCGTTGGTCAGTGTGGACCGCGCTCGCAAATATTGATAACTGACCTTAGATGACGGATTTGGTCAATTGGTATAGGGTTTTATCGATCGACAATGCTATACCTCATGATGTAGATGTAGAGCTAGGTGTAGGTGTACTACTTAGATTTGTAGCATTTCATGGAATCCTAAATATCAGTTTTCCCTTATTAGCTTTTCGCGGATGAGGAAAAATAATTTTAATTGCTTATCCTGCCATAGGTCACCTCAAATGGTTCGCTACGTTTGATGTCTTAGCAGGGGTGCCCGGGTTAATGGTGTGAGGTTTGTCTAGGTCTTTTGCGGCGGGGATTGACCCCCCAGATTACTACTCACCACTCATATCTTTTTCCTTTCCAGGAATTCCTTTATTTTTGTTTCTTCCCAAAAAATACCCTCCACACAGCATCCCCGGAGAGGACATAGGCCCTAAAGGATTTTTTTCGTCAAGGTCTATTGTGAGGAGCTAATGCAAAAAAATACTAAAAAATCTAAAATCTTCACACCAATATTTGTAAACATCTAAATACAATTTTTGTAGTTTTAATGTACGCGAAAAGCAAAATATTTTGATAGTAACCACTATACAGAAAATTAGAAATCTGGTTACTATGAGGTGAACGACGTCACATGAATTTTGCAGTGATTTTGCGTCAGGAATTTTAAGGTCAACTTTTTTTAGTTCACAACGTCATTTCAAAAATTGTTCCAAAAAAAAAGATTCGACAAATATTTCTCAATGATTAGTTATTTCTATTTTCAATCTTCGTAAAGCGCCCTTCAGGTGATAATTTCACGAAAATGGCGGTACAGAATATACCAACTATTGTTGTCATGTTACTTGTATACGTAGGTATATATTACTAATATTATAAATGCGAAAGTTTGTATGGATGGTCCTTACTCTTTCACGCAATAAATATTTACTAATATTATAAATGCGAAAGTTTGCATGGATGTTCCTCACCACTCCTTACTCTTTCACGCAATAAATATGGAATGGAATTTAAAAAATTCTTTCACTAATCGAAAGCTACATTATTTGCGAGTAACAACGGCTTTATATATTGGTAAGTTCTGGCGTTATGAATGAGCTGTGGCGTCATGAAATTATGTATCATACGTTTTCTGTCCTTAACAAAATCGAGTTATTGCAAACGTCAAACAAATTGTTACCTTGGAAACAATGTTTTTTTTTTTTAATTTTAAAGAGTGCTTTGTTGTGATTAAAAAGGGTACTTTTTTGGCGTCGTAGTTAATATCTACATATCTCTAAAAATGTTTTTTCTCCGAACAAAACGCATAACGTTGCTATAAAGCATAGCGTTTGAATTGGACTGTCATTTTCTTATTTTTTTAGGTTACTCTGGATTCAAATATGAATAAAATACTAATAAAGGGAGTAGGTAGTTAAAATACATTTCTATTTCTATATTTTAAATATTTACTAAAATAGAATTTTTATTTGCGAAATGTCATTATCAAATTTTGAAATTTTCTATTAAACAATAATTATTTTTTCTTAGACAAAATTGAAAGAATAATAACAATTATTCCAATAATTATGCCAGTAATTTCCCACTAAAACCATGCGAGCGAAGCCGTGGGTAAAAGCTAGTGTAAAATAATCTCGTAGCATTTTTATGCACAAGTTAAAAGTTTCTGGTGTACGAAGGTACCTGGTCCATAGTAATATAGTACTATACCAACATATAAAGCTTTTCGTTCCATATTATAGTATACCAACATACAACGCTTTTCGTGTCCCAGGAACATAACGATTGAAAGAGTTCTTTCTGAGTTATGAAAGCTTTTATTAGTGTTTAGAAGAAATTCTAAATAATGCAGTAATAAAACTCGTTCCTTTTAATATTATTGCTCGGAATGAATAGCAGGAAAACACACAGTGTAAGATATGGCTCAATATGGGCTATCATCACATCAGAAATTCATCATTACATAATAATGACCGTGGGATATGAACAGAAGTTCAGAAAACTATATTATTTAATAGTTTTGCTTGCTTTTGTAGTAAGCCATCTAGTTTTGATGGAAAACGTACAACGTACAATCATACGGCGTTCTAAAATTAAGTATTTTTTGTCTATGAAACTCTGTAAACCGTAACTTTTTAGAGATTCTGTTTATGGGTGCCGTTAAAAAATTACGCAGATCTGGCGACACTCGTCTCGTCACTCACATCGATGTGATATGATTCTACAAATTTAATTGACAAAAGTATGACTATAAACGTTTTTCGAAAACTCTACGTTTTGAACAGCTTTTTGTGACTAAAAATGTGGTAGGTACGTTGAACAGCTTTCTGTGACTGATAATGTGGTAGGTACTTACTTTCGAAGCAGGGACCACGATAAGCTACCCAAAGCATTGAATTAACAGGTAGAAAATAATCTCGTAAGTTTAACTTTGGGATTCTTCCTTTCTCTGGATCTGTGGGTTTGAATAAAAATGATAATATGTGTTGGAAATGTATTCAGAATTTTGGTACGAAGGCGATTCAACATAAAAAATATCAAACAGGGAAAAATGTTTAAAACTATTCATTACATATTATATTCATAACAGACCGGTTAGTGGTTGAGTGGGCCTAGCGCTTGGGTCCCACCCGAGCGTCGCGTGTTCATTTCTCGGATGGCTAAGTCCTCCATCACAACACAAGCAACATTTTCGGCTTTCTTTGGTGGTAGTAGCAGATTTTAAAATATTGTTGGGTTATTCGTAACCCGGGAATGTTTGTCTTTTTTTTTTAATAAAACAAAAAACAAAAAAAAATACACATTCAATTTGGAAGGCGGGTATGGGAACCGTTTATTGTACAACCAACACCTCTACTATAGGTCATCCCAAGTGGTTCGCTACGTTTGGTGACTTAGCAGGGATGCCCGGGTTCATGGGGTGAGGTTCACGCTGCGTGGTGGGCCGGATCGAGAGAGACTAGTTGAGGAATGCTTTTTGACTTCTCCATCGGACTCTCTCGATCTATCGCCTTGCACAATTAGAGGGATGGATTCATAAGTCTGTCACTCCTGGACACTGATTCCCATATTTCTAGCCACCTCTCATACCTTTTTCCTTCCCAGAACTTTATTTCTCTTAAAGAGACCATTCACAAATCCAGGCCCTTAGGGAAATTATTTTCCTTAGGGTCTCCTGTGTGGAGCTAACGTAAAAAATACAAGTGTGCAGTTAAAATGCGGTAGAAGTGAAACCTTCAGAAAGTTAAAGTAGACAAGAGTGAGGAGAAATAAAATAACAGTGATATTCGATATCGCACCGGTGAAAGACCTCCAATCAGAATTGAAACGTCGCGTCGCGTCGTTGGCTTTAGTCTTGTTTGATAGCTACATATATGAATAGCCAGGTACTCTCATCTCCCTACTCTCATCAACCTCACAATATACCCCAATTGGAAAAGCCATACCTAGATATACTGGCTACGGGAAGTATTTAAAAAAGGGTATTTCTAAACACCCATTAAGTATTAAAATTAATAAATTACTTAGTTTTTACCACTTTTATTGTTTATAAAAACCATTTCAAAATGGTTTTTATAAACAATAATATGTGTGAAATATACTAAAAGATTGTAAAAGTGATATGATTGTTAATTTAATTAAAAATAGGAGACTAACTGTAAAAAATCCACAAGTCCCTAAGTTGTATAGTTTATTAAAAATTCATAAAAAAGATCAACCAATAAAACCAGTGGTCTCAAATTGTAATGCTCCTAGCAATAAAATATCATCAACAATTAATAGAATTATTATGTATTCACATATTTTTCATCCTAAATACATGATCTAAAATTCATTTGAGTAAATGGTTTTTATAAACAATAAAAGTGGTAAAAACTAAGTAATTTATCAATTTGAATTAAAATGGTGGCACAAAAAAAAGTTTGCTGTGTTAGAAGAAGTATTAAAATTAAGTGTAGATTATTTGAAAATCCTTCAAAAATAGACATTATCATGTAGAATTAATAACGTCAGAAATGAAATTGGCTTCTTGAAATACTTCGTAAACACCAAGCAACAATATAACATTCTCACAATAAATTTCTTCCAGCTCAGAAAGAGCGTGACTTTAAGAATAAAGCTCTAAGCTTTAGTCATTAGTCAGTGTAGGTTTTTATCAGAGGAATAATAAAATATGATTACCTCGTATGCTCGGAACAGTAGATACAGTTCGCGCGGCTTGGCGTCCATAGGCAGACCGCTCACAAACAGGGTGCGGACCTGGAACAAATAACCCCATAATTAACTACCTGGAGTACAAGAACATTTTTATTAACATAATTACGATAAAATATAACAATTATAAAGGGTGGTAGTTGGCACCTGTGTAAAAAGCGAAACAATTTCATAATATTAGCAGATATTTCGACTGATCTCTTTTTTCCGTTCACCATCATATAATTAATCATTTTTGTGTTAATTTCGTACAACTTCGTTGAATTTCTTATAAATTATTTTTAATAGTGTTATTATAAAGTTTTGCAAGTAAAGATATTGAAATATAAGGAGATGTGCTATCCGCCGTTTTTACTAGGTGAGACTGCGCTTCCGGTGTTGTTTACCAATTAACGAATAAACTAAATGAACGAATAATTAACGAATAAACTAAACGAACGCTAAACTAAATGAACGAATTCTTTCCGTATTCAAACTATATTGTTAACCAATAATAATGCACAACTTCAAAAAATCAAGAAAATGTGTACACAGTGTTTTAGTAAATAGTGAAGTTATTGGTCGCATATCTACGTATAATGTAGGTATCAACAAATAACTAAAATCAGGCGATACTTTTAGGACAGTCTGCGAAAGGAAAAGAAAGTTGAGTTGAAATTATTTATTAATAGCTGGGATACCCGGCTTCGCTCAGGGAATTGATATGAGATTGAATTGACGTTCGAACCCACGACGGATCTTGCTTTATATACCCATGCCAATGGGTAGCCCCACCCACACAAAAAGGCTTCGAATGGTCCACAATGTTCCATAACATTCTACAACATTCGAGAGTGTTCTGGAATGTTCCAAAATGATCTGGGATGTTTCGGGATGTTCTGGAAAGTTGTGGAATGCCCTCGAATGTTCTGGACTGTTCTCGAAATTTCTAGGGGGTGAAACTTCCAGTCCTTATATCTTCAAAGCACTCCCTTCAGGTAAAAATTAGAAACTTCTTCATGGATGGTGGATAGAGGGCTACCACACCATATAACTCGCTTGGTCGTACCGGGACTTGTTTCCGAGTTTTAACGGAACGCACACTTGTATACACTTTCTTTTACAATATATATTATTGATAATTTAATACAAAGCCTTTCGTATTTAGGTGATGCTCGTTGTTTTGAGGTAGGTATTGACACATATTGTATCTATTATTAATAATTGCGCATGTCGTAAACAATATCTTAGAAAAGCAGAAATGTCTCACAACACAGGAGTATTTTACAACATCAGTTATGAACGTTCTGCAGTGTAGTTTAATGGTACTTAAGGTTATAAACATGCAAGTCATAAAAGTACATAATGTAATAATAAAAAAATGCTGCATTTCTTCAGGTTTATGTGACGTAAAACACGCATGCAAAGTATATATACTATATATCCCACCATAACAAAGAAAACGTAACACATAAAACTTACAAAAAAAATAGTATATCATAATAAAGTATTGGTTCGTTTTACTTAAAAAGTCGTCACTCTCGTGCAAACTAGAGCAATAATTAATTTATATTTTAAAAGCTGCTTGTGAGGTGGTTTAAAAGACAATATTTCAAGCATATGCGGCCACATTCGGCACACAAGTTAAATTAATATGGCGCCTATATTCTAACGGATGAGAGAATGTCCATCATTGGAGGACACTACCCAAGGGTAACCGAAACGATGATGAACTGCGAAGTAATGCAAAATCATATGTATTTGGTTTGAAATTTTGATCGCTTAGAAATATTATAAATTTTATTTATTTATTAGTTATCTCTCATCACTATTTGGCTTACTTAGCTAGCTTAGTTAAATAGTCTCATCACATGCTTTAAATTAATACCGCAAGCAGACATTACTTTACTTTACAATTTGAGAGGCGGGAATGGGTATCGCCGCCCCGGGAACCTTTATTAGATAACCAACACCTCTGCCGTAGGTTACCCCAAGTGGTTCGCTACGTTTGGTGATTTAGCAAGGGTGCCCGGGTTCATGGGGTGAGGTTTGTCTAGGTCTTGGAGGCGGATGACTGGGACACACTGAACCCTAGATTCCTACCCACCCCTTAAACCCTTTTCCTTCCCAGAACTATCCTTTCCTTCCTTTCCTTTAAAAAACCCTCCACGCAGCATCCCCAAAGATGACATAGGCCCTGCGGGAAATTATTTTCCTCAGGGTCTAATGTGTGGAGCTCATGTAAAAAAATAAGAATACATCTTGGCGAAGAAGAAGTATTTTTATAAGCCTAGAATAAATGACTATAATTATTATGAATCCATTTTTGGGTATTTTCGGTTACCCTTGGGTAGTGTAAAGAACTTAATTTGCCAAAATTGTTGTGTGATGTGGAAATTTGAGTTCTTTAGTTTTTGAAATGAAAATATTTTAATATTTGTTCATGAACTTCACCAAATAAAATAAAACGTTTTTTTTTTTTAATTTCAACCTCATCGCCATCTGCGTAAGGAGTGCGTGATTCCAACGGATTAAATTAAAAAATTTTGAGAATTATTTAGCAATTTCAAACCTACTTTGAAAATGATAAATAATTTGCACTTATATGCTGGTATATAAAGTATATAGACAAGTAGTTTTTTCCTTCGTGCATTTGAATGCAAATAGGCTCCATTCCTTCCTCCGTGCATATAGGTATGTTTTATACGTAGTTGTTCGGCGGTACATCCTCTCTGCTCATCCGTTCGGAGGCACTTAGTTATATATTTTTTAAGAAGGTATACCGTATTTTTCGTAAAAAGACTGCATATTAATAATATTAATTGGATAATTTGTAGAGCGCCGTTTTTGTGAAAAATCAACCCAAGGGCGCTGTACAATTTATTAAGAATTCTTAGGTTCTATCTAATTATACTATTTACAAATGGATACAGAAACGTACTTACCTGGCTTTAATTATAAAGTTTATGCTTGGAGAATATACGGCTTTGCACGCGGAGGACATTGGAAAAAAACACTGGACATTGCACGATTTTACATTTGCTACCTCCATCACTATTAGTATTATGTTTATGAAAAGATTAGTGGCAAAAGTGGAGTTGATATTTATTTTGAAAAAGACTCTTTAGGGCTGGAGAGTGTTCATGTAATGACCTTTATAAACGCTTACAAAAGGATTTTTTTCCACATTTTTACAAATTAGTTATTTACAGTGTCGCGGGCAATGAATGTGAAGGTGAAAAATTTTAGATTTTAGATTTTATGGGTATGACTATCTGGAAATGTGAGTTTTGTATATAAGTATGCCGAAGCGTTTCAATTATTTAGTTTTAACACTGTGAACTTGTGTATGTATTTGGGAAGTATGTTTGCGAGAGATGTACAGTATTGGACAGTTAGTAACAGAAGGGCGAATGCAGGTAACACAATTTATGGTACATACACTAATACAAATTTGTCAAAGGGAGTGCGGCTAGCAGTCCACAATGGAGTTCTGTTACAAATCCCGGATAATGCCAAATGGCAGTGATAGGCCTACAGCAGATTGAATGCAGCGGATATCCCCTGAGGGATACACGCGGTAAACTAGGAAGATTTTACGACCATTTACGACCTGGGATATTTTGGAGTAGAGTGGATGGACGGAGAAAGAAGCGTACAACGCAGAAAGGGGAGGTAGAAGAGGTCTAAGGCGTTCTAGGAAGGCATGGCACGATCAAGTGAATAAAATATTTAAATTGCAGGTCACGCTTACTTTTTTACATTAGGTCCACACAGGAGGCCCTGAGGAAAAAAATCTCTGTGGATGCTGTGTGGAGGGTATTTTTAAGGAAAGGAAGAAGAGGAAATTCTAGAAGGAAAAAAAGGTAAGAGGGGTGGGTAGGAATCTGGGTGTCAATGTTTCTAGGAGTGATGGACGTATGAATAGATCCCTCCCATTGCGGTGCAAGGCGATGGATCGAGAGAGTCCAACTGGAGAGATCTAGGTTAGGTGTCCCTCAACCAATCTCTCCTGATTCGGCTCGCCACGCAATAGGTGGGCAAATGCATTGGCCGACTAGATCGAAAATCTCACCCTATGAATCCAGGCACCCCTGCTAAGTCACCAAACTTGGGGTGACCTATGGCAGGGGTGTTGGTTATCCCTGGGCGTGGTAGTTAGGAAATTAGGACACTTTTTCGATAGAGTATAAAAAAAATGTTTTGTGTTGTTGAGAAGTACTGTAGATGTGTAGATGAATAATATATTTACAAATTAGAACAAATAAATTAAAAAAAAAACATTAAAGGAAAAATTTCATATAGTTTTTCAAATAAAAACACCATCCCTTATGAGTCGAGTCACACGCCAAGCTTATCGAAAAGAAAATAAAACCGAGCGGTCTGTTTTCATGTGCATTCATAAAGCACATGCATATTGCATTTCAGAGTAACGATCTGGCTAAGGGTAAGTCCTGTCCAGCTTTCTATTTTCATACGTTCTGTGACCGAAGTTACAGCAAGATATTATCCTTTTTATGTTTCATAGTAGTAATATAATATGTGGAGAGTATTTCTATTATTATTTGCATAACAACTACGCGACCGACGCGACGTGACGCCGTAATTATTATTTTTGCGACAAATATTTCAACAGTCATCGCCTCAGTTCTTATTTGACCATTTTAGTTTTTAGACCATTTTAGTTTTTGTTCAATCTCCACTTTAAAATTAAAAATAAATTATAAAAAATAATAGTTAATAATTTAACTAGGAATTATTTAAACTAATGAGACCTTTCTTTACCTTTACGGAAATAGCTTTATCTTATATACCTATCATAATGTTTCATTGAAATAATTAAAAAAAAACCTTCTCCTCCAGTTAAATTTTCTAATGGTCTGTCGGACAAATACGAACTAAAGCGACACAGTATTATATACTGTGAAAGCTCAAGTTGGATACAATTTGCTTGTCAAAATTTTTCGGGACTTTAATGCAGTTACATTTTTTTTAAAGCATAATAATTTTTTTACCGCGCCCCGGGAATTATTTATTGGATTACCAACAACTCTGCGATAGGTCACTGTAAACTGTTGGTTGGTGACTTAAAAAGGGAGCCCAGGTTCATGGGGTGAGGTTTTCCGGATCTTGGCGGCCCATTTGTCTGCCCACCAACTGTGTTGCAGGCCGGATCTGGAGAGTCTGGTTTAGGAAGACCTTTAAACTAATCTCTCGGAACACCGCCTTGCGTTGAAATGGGAGGGACAGATTCATTAATCCGTCAATCCTGGACATATGGACTACCAGGTAACTACTAATCCCTCATACCATTTTCCTTCCCAGAACTTCTTCTCCTTTTTTCCTAAAAAGACTCTCCACACTGCACCCACTGTTAATATTTATTTCATGATCGGGATTTATAATGGACTTTTTTATATTCCAAAAACTTTTGAATTGAGGAGTCATTCATTTTACAAAACACTTCTTCAATTACAACTCGTATTTTAATCAACACTTTTATAAATATTTAAGTACATCCGACCTCCACGAATGCCTCTAAAGATAACCTTTTACAAGGGCAGTATTAATAAGAGAGAGCACTTCTTTAAGGTAAAAACACTTTTTATATCAACCGTAACAAAACAAACGGATATTATTACTCTATGGACACTGAACTAAACTAAGTCAGTAAGTAGGGGATGGAGCACCTATCGGCAGAGTCTAACATAAAAATGCTAATAGTTCATTAAAAACAATTAAATACAACAAAGTAACATAGATGTCACTAGTTAAATCATTGTTTGAATTCTTAACACCCCCAAAGATGACAAAGGCCCATAGGGAAATTATTTTTCACAGTAAATTAATTATTTCTATAATAAAAAAAAACTGTGAAAATACCCTGCTGTGATAGTGTTATAATGGTTTTTGAAATTCACGCCTCGTGCTAAAACCGCCCTGGACAGTATGTATTCCATGAATACATTTCAGCGTCATACAATACAGTTCTAGACTAGGCAGAATGAGTACACTGTACAGTGGGAACAAAAGATGTTGGATGTCGGTCGCTAATCACACAGTTATAAATTAACAAGCAACGTCGTTGCAGAAACTTTTCAACTGCGATGGCCAATTAGCAAGGCTGTGTTTACACTGACGTGGAGCAGAGGAACAAGTAGCTAGATCCTCGACAGGTACCGAGTAGCTAGTAGCTAGTCAGGTACCGGCCAGGTACTATTCTTTAGCTGGAAAAGGGAAGGTGAGGCAGACAGGGAAAGGGGGACCCTGAGGCAGGTGAGTGACACTCACCTGATTATTAATGGAGGAAGGGGAAAGTTTGGTAACAGTAATAGACAGAAGAGAAGAAAGAGTAATAACAAAGATTGGTAGTTAGGTACAAAAGCTTCTACAGTCTACAGAAGAAAATAACTCGTACAAGGGTAAAAGCCTAGAATGTGATTTTCAGCTTCTGAAAACAGTAAGCTGTTTTATTTTTTAATTAATAATTATTTAAATTATTATTTTATTTATTTATTTATTTATAAACAGAAACGAACAGTACATTATGTTATCCATTGCTGAGAAAAAAATTACAATTAATAAATATAATTTATGGTGGGTACCTATTATGTGTTTCATTGTAGTGTCTTATTTATGGTGTGCATATGTAGTAATTACCAAGTAATGTGTGTAGTGGGAAGGTGAGGGTGTGTGTGTGTGTGTGTGGGTATGTGTGTATGTATGTATGCGCATTGAACAATTTATATGATTGACCTGATGCTCTTTTTAAATTTAGGCAGTTTCAATTCAATTTCGGGGAAAATGTCGATGTTAGAATTTAGATTAATATTATTGAACATATGAGAAGCACGATTGATTGGCGAATTAGTTGCTGCATTTTTGTAATTAAGCGTGTGTAATAGTTCTGTATGGCGTGTACGTCTTAATGGTATGTTAAAATTAACTAGGGAAAGAAGTTCGGTACAGTCAATGTTATTATTTAAAATTTTGTGTATAAATATCAAATCAGCTATTTACAAATATTATTTAATTTTATTTTATTTACAATAAAATCTTACAGTTATTTTATGAAGATGCAAGAGTACCAACTGCTCCTGAGCTTATCTATATTTTTAAGTTTATTTAATTAAAGTCATTATACTTTACAGTAAATCACCAGTTTTAGGTCGACATTTAAGTATCTTAGTCATAAGTCTAAGATGTAAGTCAGTAGTTATAATTGTAAATCTTAGTTGCAAGTCAGTAATATAAGCCACTGGCTATAAGTCTTAGATCTAAGTCACTAGTTATAATAATTGTAAATCTTAGTTGTAAGCCAGTAATATAAGTCACTAGCTATAAGTCTTCGATGTAAACCACTAGTTATAATTGTAAATCTTATTGTAAGACTGTAATATTCATTCTTTTATATATGTATTTGTACAGCGCTCTTGAGGTGATTTTTCACAAAAAGGGCGCTATATAAATTAGCCAAATATTATTATTATTATTATTTAGCAGCGTTCTCACGAATCGAAAAATCCGCCATGCGTTCGAATAAACTTCACAAAATAGTAAATTAAAAAAAGTTACAATTTGCCTCTCATTTCCTTGTCACTATCATACCAATGAAATCAATTAAGTAATCTTTATTGACCAAGCGTAGCCAAGTCCTGTATTAACTCGACTGTTTTGGATTTCGTCTGTCTGTAAATTTGTTTCTGTGTAACCTTTCCATTTCAATCGGTGGCCATTTTAAAGGTTCATTAAAGATTTATTTTTCAAAATTTGAAATCGTCGTACTTATTTGGACTTTCTCATTCGCATTTTTTCAAATTAACTAACTGCCCGAAGAAATCTTTTTTACGGTAAAACATCTACTTGAAAATGTTTAAAACTTAATTATTTTATAATTGGCTGAGGATTGAACCTTCCAACCCAAGAAAGTCAACAACTCTACCAATCGAGCCAAATCCCAATTAACAAGACCAACATTTGCGTATATAAACTGCCGTGATGTCATAGAATTTCGGAGAAATGCATATTAGTCCGCGTGTGTGTGCGTGATTAAACCTAAAGTTGATAGAATGCATTGTCATCGACAACAAGTTTATCTGCAGAGTTTCAGATCGATCGGATGTCAGTTATATACGATCAGATGTGGGTTAATTTCCACTTCCAAGATTCCACTTCATTCAAACATTCACTCAACCAAGCAAACAAAAGTGAAATTCAAATAGACGTAAGCATTTACAGAGAATATTTTCATTGAGATAATGACATTTCTTTGAACAAATTGTTTAATTCTTTGTTTGAAATAATAACAAAAATATTTGGTTTATAATTACTGAGGTAGGTATTTAAGTATAACCTACTTACTTACTAATCTCATAATTTCAGAGGAAATTTTTGTTTTAATTTTTTATGTAAGAGAAAATTAAAAACGTGCATCAATTACGTGAGGTCAGTGAACAGTGAACAGTCTGTGAGCAGTAGTTCACAGAACTATTAGTTCTTAAAGACAACAATTTTTCTTACAAGTTATACACAAATTTATTACACTCCTAAGTGTCTCTGAATTCAAGTTTTCCGTTGCTCATATGCGTTTCGTTTGTGTACAAAATTAGTTCTGAATAATTTCATCATAAGACAAAAATAAACATTAAAAGTGCAATCTGGTATCATTTAATAAATACAAAAAAAATAGGTATATGCTACAGCTTGCAAAGACAACCATTGTACGTTTAAAATCGATACAAATAGCAGCGTTCTCACCTCACTAATGACACTACAATCAAAAGCATTTCATTCCATCATTATCGATTAGCAAATCAATATCGATCTAGCCACCCTGTTAATAACACAACATTACTGCGAATCAGTTATCTTATATCTGTTTTTTTCCATCAACCCCTCGAGGCCGGCGTCGGTTCACACTCCACAGCCGGTGGATGTCACTTATGATAGATTATAATAATCCATTGGTTGTCGGCCTGAACGGGTGATAAGTGGAAAACCGAATTATCGTTTTCCGATACGGGACAAGCGAGGGTGTTATCATGGGTGTACATCTCGGCTACATTTATCAAACGTGATATCGGGACAATGTGTATATGAAATCTATCAAGAGATAAGATTATGTTTTTAATGGGTTCGCTGTCCGTTTTTATATTTCTTTACCATATTTTCTTGACGTTACTTTTTGCATCTATTTTATTTATTTTTTGATATAATGAAGATGGACCGCAAAGAAAAAGCATTGAAGAAGATTTTACATAACATCCTTCCCACTTTTCGCCATTAAAGTTTCAATCTTGTCCTGACGAAGAAAAGTTTTTTATGAAACTGGTTGATAGTTTTAATACCTTCATCGGTTAAAATTTATAATAATTATCAGTTTTTCTTAGTCAATTATCAGTTTTGCTTAGTTAATTTATCAATTTGGGAGGCGAGAATGGGTACCGCCGCCCTGGCAACCATTTATTGGACAACCAACACACCTGCCATAAGTCACGCCAAGTGGTTCGCTACGTTTGGTGACTTAGCAGGGTGCCCGGGTTCATGGGGGTGGGGTTTGTCTCAGGGTCTATGTCATCTTTGGGGATGCTGTGTGGAGGATGTTTTTAGGGTAAGAAAGGAGAGGAAGTTCTGAGAAGGAAAAATGTATGAGGGGTGGGTAGGAATCTGAGGGTTAACGTGTAAGGAACGTATAAATCCATCCCTCCCACTTCGATGCAAAGTGATAGATCGAGAGAGTACGGCTGGAGAGTTCAAAATGTCTCTCTTCGATTTCCGGATGCAAAAGCATCAGCCGCCAAGACCTAGACAAACCTCATCCCATGAACCCGGGCATCCATACCATCGCTAAGTAGCAAACTATGACAGGGGTGTTGGTTATCCAATAAATTGTACCCGGGGCGGCGGTACCCATACTCGCCTCATAAATTATAACATTATATTGTAAACTCAAAAAAACGTACATGTTTTCTGGGTAGGTTAGGTTCATGCAAAAGACTGGTCGATTTCCGATAAATTTAACATGAAATTTTCGTGGGTAAACAATTAGATACACCATGTCTGCAGCGATATTTTCCGGTAGGTGAACCCAAATTTAACAAACGTTAATTAAAACATACAGGAATTATCAGGAGCTGATAATGTAATGGCTGAAGACATTTGTAATTTTCTCCCTTTTGCACACCTGCTGTCGAATTAATCGCTTTTACAGTAGCAGTGTATGACAGGTGATAAAATCAAATTATTGTTAAATAACCAACTAAATGAGTAAAACCTACATTCCATGTTGCTGTGTAGCTTTTTTAGTAGATGCATTCTAAGCGCAAAATTTCTATTAAATACAAAATGAAGCCACCGGTATAATATTATCGTTGGTGCAAATAATAAAACTACCTTCAAAAATAAAAATTAATTATAGTTTTGAATATGAAATAAGATTCGGGAGAATATGTAAAAAACCCCCAATCCGAACTTTTGAAGAGGCTTTAAAACATGCATAAATACAACCTCGTGGCTCAATTTTTTATGCTGGAATGGTAAATTTATTTGAACAGAGGGTAAAAACTATCAAAACGGATGAAAAGAGAACTACTGAGTTCTGAAGAAAAGAGGGCGGGTAATATGGATAACCTCAAAATTGTACTTTAGAATAGGCGAATTAAGTCACTATGATGACCTGTCTCACTTTTTTATGTTGGAGTTTTAAGGTTAATTGAACAGAGGGTAGAAACTATTAAAACGGATGAAAAGAGAAATATTAAGATCCGAGGAGGAGAGGGCGGATAATATGGATAACCTCAAAATTGTACTTTAGAATAGGCGAATTAAGTCACTATGATGACCTGTCTCACTTTTTTATGTTGGAGTCTTGAGGTTAATTGAACAGAGGGTAGAAACTATTAAAACGGATGAAAAGTGAAATATTAAGATCTGAGGAAAATGGCGGATAATATAGATAACCTCAAAACCATCTTTTAGAAAAGGCGAATTAAGTCACGCTTATCTTGTTATCTATGATGTTCTGTCATACTTTTTTTGCTGGAGTCTTAAGATTTTTTTAAAAAGAGAGTAGAAATTATAAAATCCGATGAAAAAGAGGACTGTTAAGATTTTATGAGGGAAATAGTATGGATAATATTATGGAATAACCCCAAAGCTGTGCTTTTGATTAGGTTAATTGAGTTACGCATACTTAAGATGTCTTGTTTCACTTTTTTTATGCCGGGGTCTTAAGTTTAGTTATATAGATAGCAGAAACTATTAAAATTTTATCAGAAGAAGAGGGTGGATACTATGAAATAACCTCTAAAACCGAACTCTTGAATAGTCGAATTAAGTCACGCATATCTACAATGTCCTGTCTTACTTTTTACGCCGAAGTTAATGCCTTATCTCCGGCAGGGCTGTTGAGAAGTCGAGTAAAGTCAACCGCTTCATTAAGATGCCTATCTCATAACAACAAATCCCAAGTTTTCATCCGCCTTTTCCCGCCGGCTTCTCCCGCGCTTATTCTCCGCCATAGTTTGCCAATAAGGAGCAGATGTTCGGCGAATCTAAGTGTTCTTTTGTTTAGCGCCTCGCCATTGGAATGAGCAAACTTTCTGTTGTTTACAGACGTCATCCCGCTGTTGTTCGAATACAGAACTGTTCCCTACAACAATATGCTCATTTATGGACTACATAATGCTACGGAATAACAATGTTTTTCTTCGGTCAATGCGTGATATTAAAAATAGTTATTTCAAACTTCCAAATTTCTAGACATTTAAAAACCACCATATCTTTGATGCTGAAATACTTAGCTCATGTATTTAGTGCAGAACGATGACGCCACATTCCAGGCTGAGATTTAGCCTGGAATGGTCCGTCGCCATTCATCTTCAGTCCTCTACTTCTTCCACACGTTGGTATATCAAAATCTTCCACGGTCTGCCTCTGAGAGGCTTCAACTGGAGCACCCGCTTTGTCGCAATTTTTGATGCACTTATTAAATAAACCCTTGATGATTATGTCACGAGATCATTGCATAACAGGAACTTTTGTTTTTCTTCTTGATTTAATTTACTTTTTACTAATGTATATCCAAACTGAATGCTGTTGAAATGAGATCCCTGAGGCGTATGTGTGGTAAAACAATGTATGATCGTGTGAGAAATGTGGATATCCGCAAAGAATGTAAGGCTGATGTATGCATAATGAGTAAGATTAAGAAAGGGACCCTCAGATGGTTTGGGCATGTAGAGCGAATGAACGAAGAAAGCAGTGTAAGAAGAATATACGACGCAAATGTGAATGGTAGAAGAAGTCGTGGACGTCCGAGGAAGACATGGCACGATCAAGTGAATCAGATACTTGAGTCGGGCCATGTCAAAAGTCAGAATAATAGAAGAGAATGTATGAGACGATGTATGAATGTGAGTGAGGCAAAGAGTGTGTGCCAAGACCGAGTTGTTTGGCGGTCCGTCCTCTCTGCCTACCCCTGCGGGGAAACGGCGTGATGGTTAGTTAGTTAGTTAGTTAGTTATCCTGTTTTCTTTTGTTTTGTTTATTTATGTAATTAATCTAATATTTTTTTTCTTTACACATTTTATATTATTAGTGCTATGACATCCTGTATGTAAATGGCACTTATGTCGTTAATTCTAAATAAATAAATCTCTCATTATTTTAACGAGTCAAATCCATCAGTCTCTGGAACCCACAGAATTTTACAACTCGTGCTCAATATTAAATTTAGGTATGAATATTTTGTTAGAAACATTTTTTATTTGAGATGTGCATATACGATGCACATTTAGATATATCATAAAGTTTTTTAAAAGTCCTGCTGGAAAAACAAAACTCCTACAAAGTCCTAAAAAGTGAGACAGACCTAATCGGGATGTCGTAGATATGCGTGACTTGTAGGTAATCGAAAAGTTAGACAATTGTCTATGACGTTAAGTAAATTATCTATTTCGTCACGCACAAGCATGCCACATCTCGGGCATCAACTTTATTGTTTCGTGATTAGGTTTGACGATAAAATCTTACTGAGTCACAATTTCTTCTCCCCATCATTTCGGTATATTATTAGTTTTTGATGGGTTGTTAAAATGAACCACCCTTCAAAATATGAAAACAGTCATGTCAGTCAATATGGAAAAGTTTCTGGTAGGTACGCAATAAAATAATTTTTAAAGTTGATAGATAATTTTGTCTTGTTAGATTATTTATTTGGGGGTGGAAACCTGAACACTAAACATAGTATTGATATGGAAGATATAAACCTTTGAAATGTTGGTATACACGGTGTCCGGAAAATCGTCGTATATGCGAGAAACTGATTAACTACATCGCACAGAAAACCGAACTGATTAAACTACTAAACTGATTAAACTACATCGCACAGAGAACCCAAAATTACAATTTTTTCGGCAAACAAAGTTAAGAAAACCTTTTTCAAGTTATAAAATATATGGTTACATTAAAGGTATTTTTCGACAATTTAGTACTGTCCCAAAATATTATTTCTTCTCTAATGGCAAATATAGTATGAAAGTAATGATCGAATATAGCAAAGATTTTTAATATGAGTCCCGATATACTTACATAATTATTAATATTAATTTACATAATAATATTATGGGGTCGGCATGAAAAAAGCGTTGTGTAAAACGCCATAAATATCTTCTTAAAAAAGATGTTTGTTATGTTTTGCGAAAATATCTGTTCTTAAGATCTAAGGGTAGTATGCAGTTCTTTTTTTGAAATGCAATTATATTAAGCAGCGATTTTATGCAATTGTTAAGTACCTTTTTTCTTTTGAAGAGTTTTTATTTTCAATGTACATTTGTTACTTTAAATTTTCTGCTACAGGTTTCGATACATCTGTGTCATTCACTAGCAAACTTAAAACTAACTTAAAAATTGTATACAAGTACAAAAATTTTTAGTTTTAATTAGGTGAAGGTAGTGGGAGGGGTGATTTTTAGGGAGGGGAAGAACGGTGCGTTAAGTCAACATTACATGGAAACATTGTTAATAAGGGTGATTTAAAGGGTGCTATTATTTTATTAACTAAATTAATATAAATATTTTTTGTTTATTTCTAAGGTTTCTAAAGCGCAAATTATAATATGCGTTTATATCGGAATGGTCAAACTTGTTTTTTTCTTTATTGAGAGACAGAACATATTTTCAAATATAAAGTCGGGGCCCTGGAAGAAGGAGAACATCATGACTGAAAAACCTGACACAGTATTTTGGCCAGTCTACTGTAGAGCTGTTCCGGGCCGATGTAAACAAAGTCCTCATAGCCAACGTCCGTTGAATGGAAAGAAAATGAGACGGATGTGTCGAAACCAGTAGCAGAAATTTTAAAAGTTAAATTAACCAATGTACATTGAAAATTAAAACTCTTCTAAACAAAATCTAAAAATTGGTACATAGTAATGCCCAAGAAATACAATTTAAAAAAAAATTAAATGAAGACAATATTAGCGAAACTCAATCGAAAATCTGGAGACAGAAAAATCAAAAAAAGATATTGGTCCCAGTGTAGCCAATATCTTTTCGGATTTGCCTGTCTTCAGATTTTCGATTGAGTTTCACTAATATTGTCTTCATTTAATTAAATATTATAATTTGAGATTTTACTCATAAAGTTAAAAAAAATAATAATAACAAAACAAATTGCTGGTAATTTATGAATGGAAATAAAGCTTAATAAGATTTATATTAGCTAATAAATGTTGTTATTAAATTATAAAAGTGTCCAGTTTATCCGAATTTAAAATAATATAAATTATAGAATGTGATTTATTTACGTTAATAAATAAAGTATGTAAAGTTCCCAACATTAATTAAAAAGGCTATAGATTAGTGAAACTTTTCAACCCTTGTGGAGCGAATTCCACCCCTGCCAACTTTGTTAAAGGTGCTTATCGTTGTATCATTAATTATCTTTAATCACAAAATCTGTTCTGATATTACACAATAATAATATGGGCGAAACTGGAAATGTAAAGAATTTATTTAAGAGGAGTTTATCCAATCTACTGTTAATCAAAACTTTTTAGTTGAATTATATTAACAAATAAGTTTTGGTTATTTCCTATTTCCTATGTACTGATAGAAGTAGATTATCATTAAAATTATGATATATGTTCCTTTTATGATGTACAGTAATAATAAATTATACGACATCGTATTTTGGTAGTGTAGTAACTACTCGTAATTTTATTTAATACTGGTAACTACATGAAAATTGTCGGTATTTAAAATCAAACCGACAACTAAATCATAATTGATAGTATATCAAATCTAATTACGCGTAGATCCTACAGTAAATATAAATTATTAGAGGTGTTCGAATTTTTGGCATATATTTATGAACTCCCTATTGGACTTATGACTTATAATATATTTTAAAGTGAATACCGCATAAGGGTCCCAGGTGCTCCCGTCTGGAGCCAGTGAGATCGTGGCATCCCCAATTGGGTTATGTTGTGAGGCTTACGGTATAGTGGGGAAGGGAAGGAGATGGGATAAAGGGAGGTGGGGAAGTACATGACTAATTAGATCTGGTCACCAAACACGGCTAAAGCCATTTAAAGCAATATTTAAATTCTGAATGGTGGTCCTAAACCAGAGCGGCACTGATAATAACTTCACTAAGGAAAGTGCTGTAATTATTTTCGTAATTATTAAATAGTGAAATAAGACAAATCGATCAAATAAAATTTACTTGCGCCCGCCGGGATTCAAAGACAATTCAACATAATGGCACTTCAGAACATCTTTGAAAAGTGATATGAGGTTATTAACCTAACCTAGCGTAACCCATTTAACCTAGTTTTTTTCATCAATTTTCAAGACTGAAACATGAAAAGCTGCCTTTGTAATGTTAGCATTCTGAAGGCTTCATATGGACTACGATATCTAAAATCGGTTATCCTCTAATAAAAGGATTTGTCAGAAATGTTCAATCTGTTGGACTTGACTTAATTCTGTTGAACTTGACACTCCACTTTCATAACTAAACAATAAAAAAACGATTTTCAACATTTAAACTAACATCAATATCATTGATTGAAATGATTTTGATAAAAACGCTGTTGATTTGAAAACACAAACTATACACCAACGAACGAAATAAACAATATACCAATAACGATTATATATCTACCAACGAACAACAATAAGATTTTGTAATCAATTACTGAATCGAAAAATATGGCTTTTTGTTGAACAAGTGTTGAAAATTCTCAAAAAATCACTAATTAATAATATTAGCATTTTATTCAAAATAATTATCGCAACGCTTCCGGAATTAATAACGACTGCCGGAACAAAGCCTACCATAGTGTTGAATTAATTTACATAGAACAAAAGGCAAAAGTTCTATTAACGAAGTGCATTTGGCTGCATCTGACCGCGCAGATGCTTGCAAGTAGTGCAATATATAACTAAGTGAATGCAGTTTCGAATAAATACTTGTTCATGGAAAAATGCATTTTCACTCGGGTGGAAAGTGCATGCATAGATTCTAATTGATAAAATCTAAGGGTGTTTCGTAAACTTTGTTAGTCTTAAAGCAAGTTTTATAATGACGTTGTTAAAGTTTTTACTTTGTAGGTCTAAAATTAACATATTCTGCAATGTATGTACAAATTGTATAATGCACCTTATGGGTAACTTTTTATTATCCGGCTTTCCCAGATAAATAATTTAATACAGTGCGAAACTGATTAACCTATTGAAAATATTTTGAATTGTTTAAGAATATATGTAATCTCTGTGAATAATGAGTAAGGATTGCTAAATTATTTGTTATGACGACGTTATTCTCCGAAAGCAAGAACTTCTGCGTATCAGAAACTCAACTTTTTTTAAACATTAACTCCATACAGGAGGCCCTGAAGAAAATAATTTCCCTCAGAGCCTATCTCATCTTTGGGGATACTGTGTGGAGGGACTTTTTGTGGACTCTTTGTGGAGTGAACCTGAGTTTTGAAGAGACCCATGTTGTAGGAGGGAGGAAATATAGAGACCTGCAAATCGTTCCATAGCCGAGTTGTGGAACTCAAGAACGAGCCGTAGAGGTGCCCGATTATGTGTAGTGTGACAAATGTCAACTGTGTACAAAGGAATCAATGACGCTATTTCATCGAAGAATCTTCCATTGAAATATCAGTAGAACAAGCATTCACCCGCATTCCCACCCGACACGTGTGTTCTACAGATTGCAATCTGTTTGTTAAGATAGGAGAATTTATCCAAAGACCACCCGTTTCTTTACAGTCATGGGTTTTTCAGGTATTTTGGGGCTCCAGACCAGTGGTGATAATTTGTACTAAAGCGAGTCACGGTAATTTTAGTGAAAAAGCAATTAATAACCGTTGATAATACTTTGCTTTAAAATTGTCTGATAACGTCTGATTATAACCACGGTAAGACACACATTAATTACTTATCATACAGCCTTTATGGATTTATATAAAAATTTTAATGTTATTCTAAAACAAAATTATTTTCAATACGATAATATTATTTATAAACAAAAAGATGGCTTAGCAATGGGTTCTAGTACTGGCCGTTTAGTAGCAGATATATTTTTAAATAATTTTGACGATAAATTTCAGACATTAATCATCATATAGCCTTTATGTCTCCTCCCTCCAACAACATAGGTTTAAAGACCGAGGTTCCCTCATTCTTTTCCACAAACAGGCCCTCCACTTAGAATCCCCAATAGAAGAGATAGGTCCTAAGGGCAATTATTTCCCCTAGTCACCTGCGCGGAATTAATGTAGATTTAAAAAACAACAAAAAACATTTAAAGAACAGCAAATGAAAGTACTGAAAAATGTTAAGTCAGGTACTTCTTTTTCCCTTTTTTTACTGCACGTGTACGACTTTGGATGTTTGAAAGGGGCGTGCTTTTTTTAAAGATTATATGAATTGAAAATTACGCTTCACATATTTCATTATTCCTTTTTAATTTTTTTTACATTTTACTTATCTTTTGTACGGCTCTACACAGTTGTAATGAGTTCTGTGATTTTGACTTGTTTTAAAAGGGAGATCTTAAAATACTTTGCGTGTTTTTAAATATATTAATTTTCTTTGAAATGTCTATTTTATCATTCAGTTTAATTTTAGTTTTGATTTTTGCTGTGGTTCATGTTTTTTTAATTTGTTTTTATTTTTGTAACTACATTTACTATTCTTATTTTGTTATATTTAAATACACGATTGCCATGATACGGGCATGAACTTAATATGGTGGTCGCCATAATGGTGACCAGACAACTCAACAACATACAACTTCAACATCTCCTTTGAAAAGCCATTAAAAATGAATAAAAAAAGGTTAAATAGGTTACTTTAGGAAAAATTATGGGCTATTTTAATTTTTTTATAACTTTTGGGATGGGATGTTGAAAAGTCACTTTGTTGAGTTATCGTGGAACCCGCAACAATGCAAATGAGTATGGAAATATTAAATTTAAATAAAATAATAAAAAAATAAGAAAGTCCCACAGATTAAGAAAATATCTTTTGTAGACCGTCAAACACATACTAAAAATATCACATATACAAGATACTTAAATGCATTAATTTGTTTCTATTTTGGGATATAAATATTAAAACAACAACACAATACAAATAACAAAAAAGTGTATTATTTTTAATACACGTCCGTTTTGAGAAATGAACATTTGCGAGAGCTTTCAAGGCTTTCATAATAGGCGGAGCGTGAACGGTGGCTTAAAAATTAAGCTTTGGCTCGGAATTAAGACAAAAGCGAAAAATTGCTAAAGACCGAATCATCTCCCGCTGCGGCTCGCAGATAAAGGGACATAAAGAAGGAGGTGGGAAGGGGACTGGGAAGGGGAACCATAAATAATTAACGGAAATGAATACTTTTGCGTCACATTCTGCGTATTTATACTACTTCATACAAAGCGTTGTAATTAATAATACCATGAATGGGACGAATTAATTATAACGATTCAAAAATTGAACGTATTGTGGAATAGGTACGAGTAAATTATTATCAAAAATAATAATTTCGATTGTACTTGTGTTCTGCGTAAATCTGGTTCAGTGAACTCTAAAAATTGGAATTGTTTTGAATATAAGATTCATTTTCAAAATTGTAACTGATTTTATAAAGAATTCAGCAAGCGATAATCTGTACATATAAAAATCAAAATATGCTTAGATCTACATGAGTACATACTCATGTATATATATGAGATGTCTCTGCATTGCTAACCATTCATCCGATTGCGATGAAATTTTGGAGATTTGATGTGCGCATGTTCGCAATGGTTTCTATTTATAATAGTGAGTTCTGGCATCATGAAATTATGCGTTGCTAACCATTCATCCGATTGCGATTTGATGTGTGCATGCCCACGATGGTTTCTATATATACTGCTGAGCTCTGGCATTATAAAATTTATATTAAAAAATTGCAATAGGTAGCACGCGAGCTACTAAGAAACAATTTATGTAGTAAGTGGCGTAGCAACGCATGCCGGAAACTCGCTAGTCCTATATATAATATAATATTTAAACAGAAAATTATAATAAGTATTGTATGATTTGTCACGAATTAAAACTCCTTCGTGATTATTAAAAGCCCTTTAGCTCATTATGGAAATGACGTTAGTGCCCGAAGACAGTTGTGTTGATGCTATATTCCAAAAAATTAAAACATTGCAAATTTCATGCTGAACGTCCGACAGAGTTTTCATTTTAACAAGGGATGTTTTCAATCGGTAGTATTGAGAATACAGTACCTGGGTAAGTTGTGAAAGTTGTGGGTAAAGTTTGGACAAGGTGTAATAGTTTATAATGGCGCTAACCTAACGATTAATAAATTGTGCCATGCGAGGAAATACTATTCGTGGAAATTAACAGTCTCCACTGTGTCGAATTATTTCAGAAACAAAATGGGAATTTAAAGTTTTTCTTTAATATAATATTTATTTGATAATATACTAGCAATACAAACAGCATCGATTAGAGCCTCTGCAAAACCTGAAGTTTGAACCGATTCCACACCCTTCTCACTCCCCTATTCTTTCACCTTGCGATTTTTATTTTTCTCCTCTACTCAAGAGACACCTCAAGGGTAATTATTACACATTGGACGATGAGGTGAAGGCACCTGTCAAGTCCTAGATTCGAGAAATGTCGGAAATTTTTTTCAGTTACATAATGAAAAACCTTGTTAGGTGTTGGGATAAATGCGCTAGCCTTAACGGTGACTATGTTGAAAAATGAATATGTGATTTTGAAGCTTAAGAATTGTACTTTCTTGTAATTTTTGCCCGATCTTGCTATTCAATTTATGAAAAAAAAATTGTGTAAATATTTTAACGCGTGACAGCTTCTCGCCTTCTGAAGGCATTATCAAACTGTCTGACAGATTGATAATTTTTCGTAGTTTGATAATGCCTTCAGAAGGCGAAACAGCTGTTACGTGTGATAATAGTTACATAGCCGAACTTGTTTTATTAATATTTATATGCATTTAGTTTTTAATTTTAGCATTTTAGTTATACGTAAATGAATTTGATCAAAATTTGTTTGTAGGTACTACATCAAAAGCTACTTAGATTTATTTGTGAAGCAAAATACAAAAAAAAACATCTTCTATAATAATATAATCAATGTACATTATAAAAGAAACTCCAAAAAACGAGCGTCCCGGAAAAACTCAGAAACGAATCTCGGTACGATCAAAGGAGTTATCTGGTGAGGTAGATCTCTATCCCCCCTCCAGGATAACGGTTCCCGTTTTTCCCTAAAAGGAGTGCTTTTGAAGATTTAAAGGCTGGATGTTTTGCCCTCTTGAAATTCTAGAACAGTCTTCCGGAAAGTTCTAGAAGGTTCGATAGAGCTCTAGAAAGTTCTGGAGTGGCGGAGTATGTAGTGGAATGTTCGGGAATAGGCTTCGGAATAGGGGAACATCATTGTGAAACATTCAAGAACACTCTCGAATGTTGTCCTGGACGAAGCCGGGTAACCCAGCTATTATTAAATATTATATAAATATAAATATCTGTGACGGCGTGGCTTGTAATTTATACAAATATACAGTTTTATTCCGAGATTGATGAAATTTTGCATACTTCACCTTCAAAATAAGAGAAAGCTAACTGTGTACGTAAGATTTTGAAAAACCACCCACTGCCGATTCCCCCCCCCCCGTTAAAGCAGACTTTTGATACTTCACTATGAAATTTTGCACACTTGACGTTCAAATTAGAGGAAAATTACAGTCTACATCCGATTTCGAAAAAACTCTTCGTAAAGCCCGGAAATGCCGGGAACTTCAGCTAATAATAATTAAAAAAATATTTGTACGACGATGAAAATTTTTCCAGTGCGTATAAATATATAAAGTTTACGAAAATAATTAAAGTTTTATGCATCTACTTCAAAATGTCTTCCACACAATAATTTTCATAACATAAAAATTATTGCCCAATAACCGCTTTGTTTTAAAAGAGATGAGATATTGCTTCATATTGTTGCCATTTAAAAATAATGTTCATGCATTTCATCGGCAAGGAACTAATAATATTATTATTTATACTTAGTAGGATACCCAAGTTATTTTCATAAATCATAATGATGAGGTATTGTTTGAAATTAGGTGTGAATAAATGTAACGCCAGTGTAAAATGCTTGACTAAGGCCATTTAGAAGTGAGGATTTACAAGTTATATTGCTGAAACTGAATTGAAGCGGCATGTTACAAATTTTATAGCAACTGCCCTCGCTCCGGTTCCCCGGCTGCAGTCCATAGTCCATATAATCCGCCGGTCAGACGGATTCAATAAATTCGTAATGGAGAACGCTTACTTTGCCCCCTAAATTACAGCGAACGGTTGCATACTCGATCGGGAAATTGGTAATAAATTCTGCTATTGGTTCATTTATGGTGGGTGCTCCCGGTGTATTCCATAGACGCTGTGATACATAGATATATCGCTGAGGAGACCATAGACAAACGCGAC
The DNA here is from genome assembly GCA_917563855.2 of Limnephilus lunatus. Lineage (NCBI taxonomy): Eukaryota > Metazoa > Arthropoda > Insecta > Trichoptera > Limnephilidae > Limnephilus > Limnephilus lunatus. Next base: position 99,573,732 of record OU830593.1, on the reverse strand, counting down.
AGTGGCGCCAGTTATTTTGCCGCCATCGTCGATAAAGTTAAATACTGCAATCATGGTTGCCGTGCGTGCCGGTCTACCTTAATGGATGGCTCTACGTTACCGACTTTTCCGACAAATAAAAAACAGCGCATCAAAAGGGGAAAATATAAAATTGTTATCTTTTAGTTAAGTTAGTTTAACCATTTACCTTTTCTGCGGAGTGGTTTAATATTTAATATTGTTGAGGTTGGAGTAGACTGAGCGTTAGCTCCCTGGTGCGTGACTTGCAACGAGAAAACTCAAAATGGCCGCTGCTTATCAACGGACAGAAGTCATTAGGGAAATTGTTTGAACATCGAACCAACCACCGATTCCACGGAACTCTACCAACCGACTCGTTAAGTTCTGTTTACCTAGAAAAACTCACTTTGTTTTATGAAACTTTTGCAAAAAATAAACAACACCTTTTGATTAATACAAGTGGATTGCAGACACGGAAGTTAAAGTTTTCAGATGAATATAAAATAAATTAATTAAATGGATTGATTGAAAATTGATTACTACGAAGAAATGGTTAATAGAGTAGATTTATTTTCTGGAGCGATAATTTAATGAATGGTTAAGGTTTTTCTAAAATACATAATTCAAATGGCTAACTAACTGAAATTCGATAAATTAGATTGAAGGTAGATGTGATATAAGAAATTATTAAGAAAAAAAATCCGTTTTAACTATGAAGTAGAAAATTTGTTTGTATGACTAAAACCCACCAAATAGTGATTTATGGCGTAATGAAAATTACGCAGCTTTTCAAGTTTATGAAGGCAAATATTAAACAAAAACATTTATTTGTTAAATAACACCATCGTTATTAATTTTTTTTGTGTTTAATTTGAAGAACTCCATTTTAATTTTTTAAAATTTAATTAAAAATAAATTTGAAAATGTTAGTATCGAGTTCTGCAAGTATTTTAGTATGTATTTTTTTACAGCTGTTTCGGTTTACAAGACCATTTTAAAAATGTGGTTAATCTACATTGCAACGACCTATTTATATGATTTTAAATGTCAATTTTTGAAGTTTTCTAATTGATTTATTACCGGTTAAACCAATTTGCTGGACACTAATTGAGAGAGTATTATATGGATTCGGAATCTTTCCCTTTGGTTTTCTATGCACTAAGTGTAAGGGTTTTCTTAATTGTTTTAGAATTTAGAATGACGTTATTTCTATGACTCATTTAAGTGCATTATATTTTTTAGGTTTGGTAAACATACTAATTAGTGGGGAATAAATAATTTTCCTTCCTCTATTAATTTTATTAATTTACTTACTTTATTAACTTTATTAATTTTAATAAATTTAAAAAAATACCATTGTAGTTTGTTAAGCCATCGTTTCTGCAATTCTGACTCTTGACGTGACCCAACTCAATAAGAAATGGTGATAAATATAGTGACATCACAAGAATTGATAATATTCAATAAAATAATAATATGTTAAGTATTTTTTGTTTCTTGCAAGAGTAGCTTATGACGGCTTTTGTGGTCGAGGGGTAACGCTCTCAACTAGCAATCCGAAGGTCGCGAGTTCGAATCCCGACGTCCGCACGAACATTTTATTTAATTAATTTGTTGTACAATTTATTAATTTTATAATTTATAATAAAATTATAGTACGTACTTATATTTGCGGCACGTTCCAGAGCGGAAGATATTCTTTTATCGCCTTGGTGTAAGTCCACCATTCAGAATTGAAACGTTGCTTGAAATGGCTTTAGCCGCGAATGAATAGCATCGTATTTTCCCAAATTCCTCTTGCCCACCTCATTCCCCTCCCCATTACCGTTAGCCACACGACATTCCCCGGTTGGGGATTTTCAATTCAATCTAATTCAATTTATTCATTTTAATTCCATTACAAAATTAATAGTTCAATTTATTTTTTAAAGGATACATAAACAAAACGACATGTACCTATCTTACTGATAAAAGCGCTCCAAACTCTACACAACTGACTAGCAATCAGTAATCGCCGTAAAACACGCCCGTAAGCAAGGATAAAAGCAGATTAATGCTAGCTGCAACAAAGCTTGCCTTCTGCTTCATTGATGCACATATTTATTACATATGAAGTGATTCTACTTGACAACAAGGTAGTACTCCAGACCGAAATGACCATTAGCAAGTTAATGCTGCAGGCCGGGTGATAAAACATTCTGTGCCACACATATGATGCCATAGTCTCACCGGCTCCAGACGGGAACAGTTGGGACTCTTGTGCGGTATTGTAAAAAATAAAGCGTCCATTTTTTCAGTGCTTTTTTGCTTAATAATTAATTTGAAAAAATTACAAAGAAGTATTACTAAACAAATTGTATAAATAATATCTGTTAATAAAAGTCAATAGATTGACTTGGTAACCTCCCGGATTGATTTCTCTTCATCGCGTCACGCCAGACGGGCCGAGTCAACTTGGCCAAGCAAAGTTGGCCAATTATAATTCTATCTAAATGCAAATGAAGGGATGATGTTCCTCGAATAGTCGGGGCGGGGTGAGGAGAGGTCTATCTTGTAAACAGGCGGGACCTTTAAAGGATGAAATAATTACTATTAACAAGGTCGACAACGATATGGTTCCATGACGATATGGTTCAGAAACAACTCAACTCAACACCCATTTGAAAAGTCATTCATAGTTATGAAAAAAAATAGCTCATAACCTTACCTAACGTAACCCGTATAAATATTTAAAAAAAAAAATCGTCACTTTTAATGACTTTTTAAAGGAGGTGTTGAGTTGAATTGATTCTGAGTTGTCCGGTCACCACAATATGTAGGTTATTGCCACTATTGGGATATGGCAAATATTCGCGGAGTTTCGGGTCATTTTCACCCCAGAGATAAGAGATACATATCCTTTATTAGAAATATTTTCCTCAGGGCCTCGTGTATTGTGCTACTATAAAAAAAAACTCACGGCTGGTATGAAATCATACAGAAATTATGCATTTTTTAACTTTTTTTTTAATTAAAATTAAATTTGTTAATGTTATTATCAAGTTCTGCAAAATTTTTGGTAAGTATTTTTGTTACAGCTGTTTCGGTTTACAAGAACATTTTCAATTATTTATATGTACATACTAAAATACTTGCAGAACTTGATAATAACATTATCAAATTTAATTTTAATTAAATTTATAACAAAATCAAATGGATATAAACAGAAAAACATATAAAGAAATTATATGATTTGCTAACCATTAATGCAGAAATGTTATGCTGTCACCAGAATTCCTCCTTCTAGGCGTATTTTCTAATCATTTAGTAAGGTCCAACACATTTCTTAAATAAAGAAGTTTACAAAAGTCTGGATGTATTTTGGGCTTACAGACGTTCAGAATTTCATCGTTTATAGGGATGTCTATCCACAGACGTGGCGGTTTGACATTCTGCCTTCGCATTCATTTGTCTTTTTGTACGACATTGCTGTCGCTTTTACCCCCAGAGGATACAGACGTAACAGTGATGTACCTATTCCCGATACAGAAGTTTCGGTTCTACTTAGAATGAAATTTTACCATTTCTGAAAAAAATATATTTACAAAAGTCAAATATGTTATATATGACGTGCGGCAGCCTAGTAGAGATAAATAATATATTCGAGTCAAATTCAATTCGAATCAATGAGGCTTTTTGAATGGGCTGTATAAGTGCTGAACACACATTATTTACATTTTCAATTATTTCTTTAATAGGTACCAATCTCACTTCTGTTTTTACCACTATTTTGTTAGTATTTTCCTTCAACGCTTGCTCTAACTCTTATTTAGTTTAATTTTGGTTTTGGGTTGTTTCTAATTAATATTCTGTAAATGTAAATAGCAGGCGACGGTAGACGTCCTCGAAGTGTGATAAATAATAAAATACACAAACAAAACTTCTTAACTAAGATGGGCATTGTACTATTTATATTTCCATGTTAAAACGTCGATATATTATTGAATAACATTACAATGTACCCGCAAGTTAACCGATTCAAAATAAAATTTGTACGTTGGTTTTTCTCCATCGGCAATCTAATGACAGTAGTTTGCTGGTGAATAGCGACCAACTTGAAAACTCTTGGAAACAGTTTCCCTTGTTATTTCATCTCTGCTTTTTCCTCCCTTGTAAGGAGCGGTTTGACGTTTCATGGGACATTAAACGGAACGGGAACTTTCAGAAGGAAAAAGGTTTTCGGAAAGTTTAACTCGCGTAATAAAATTTGGACCAGTAGAAAGTCACGGACCCGGTGGATATTTTTATACGATTGATATTCAGAACGAGGTTACATTGGATTAAAGATTTTTTTACTGTTGGGAGGGTCGGCTTGTTACAAGAATAATATAGACTTAAGAAAGTCCACAGTAATTAATTGCAAACTAGAGTCTACTCTTCCCACCTATCCAATGTTGACTTATCAAGTTCAGTGAAACTTCATTAAGAAACTAAATATTTCAATAATTTATATACGAACTTGAAAAAGTAACTTTTTGATACGTAGTAAAAACTTAAACAAATATTTTATTTCTGGCTACGAATAGATTGACATACTTAAGTACATATTAACTTTGCAAGAGGTATACAGGAAAACTATAGATTTTTCCCCAATATCGAACAATCGCAAAGCCCACGATCGCATTTTAAACTCTGTAGATCAACAGTAGTTAATACATATTTATTTAGGTATATATAGAAGTGGCACTTGGCAGGGTGGTTCAAATCGTCGGGTGCGAACCCAGGCGTTGCAGGTTGATTCATCTGCTTGCTAACTCCTCTATTATCACACAAGCAACACTTTCAGCTTTTATAGATGGGAGTAGAGATAATCAAACGAGCGCCATGTTATTCGCAATGCTCATCTAAAAAAAAACATAGTTCTAATATAAGCATTACTTTCAATTTAAGTACGCGAAATAAGATCACGAACGCAATGCCCAGGCATATATCTGAGTGACAAAGTAAATAATTCCTGGAAAAGTTGTGTCTCCATCCATCACAGACACGGCAACACTGAACCGTGGGCTAGAAAGCAGTAAAGGGTAAGGGTAGCTACCGTAAAGTCTGTCAATGTTTTACACATAAAATACGGGCTGGTTTTCTTGCTGGCAATACCGACTACAGCTGCCAAGGGAAAGGGAAGGGAAAGGAGATGCTATGGAGTGCCGACAAAGTTGTTTCTGTAAATATTTTAGTGGCAACGAGCGATGCCGGCACCAGCTTTGCCTTATTGCCGAGTCTCCGAGATATATCTCTCTGGAAATATATATACGAGTATCTCCATGGAAATATATGTATCTCTCTGGAAATATCCATGCTACATGCTCGTACACTTCCCTTGGTCCCTATGATATTTTCAGTTTCTTTTACTAGTACGTTTCTGTATTATTCAAGTGAACCTTAGATGTAGCTGTTCACGTAATACATTTTTTGTTTAATAAAATAAACACGACGACTGGCAAATCTTTTGGCATTATGAAAACTTTGTATGAGTCTGAAATCAAGGTAAATATCATATTTTTTTCTGTTAAGGATGTTTATGCTAAAAATAGTGACTGAACTCTTCTCATACGAAAGTATTAAATTTTTTTTATTAGGTAATATCAAGTTAGCTCTCATCTTGCCGTGTATGCTAATAATTTTAGAATCATATTAATACACACACACACACACAAACATAATACATTTTCTTTATGGTTTCTTCTTCAGGATAAACGTATATACCATATTGTTGTTTACGTTTATTCTGACGAAGAAACCATTGGTTTTAAAACATGCCGATTAATTTGATTAAAATGTTATTGACGAAATGCAATATTATGTTTATTGTAGTTCATAAATATTGGTGAAATGCAATATTATGTTTATTGTAGTTCATAAATATTGGTGAAATGCAATATTATGTTTATCCTAGTTCACAAATGTTGATGTAGTCGCTGTAAACACACGTAATTAAGCAGGCATAATAGGTGCTTATGCGAATGTACAGCTAATAGTTCTGTGAACAGTAGACCTATCACTCAAAAAGAATATTCCCTTTTATTTTGATAATTCAAAATCAACATTTTTCGTCTGAAATTATAAGATTTTTAAGAAGTTACTTAAAAACCTACTTACTTAATTTCGAACTACTATGATAATTCTGTATTCAACTTTTCAAATTTATCCAGGCAGGTAGGTACCATAATATTAAAGAAATGCTAATATGAAAGTCCAAATAAAAACGACGATTTTACATTTGAAAAAATAATCTTTACTGAACCATTAAAATGTCCACCAAATTTACGGACATTCGAAATGCAAAACTGTCGCGTCAAAACAGGACTTCGCTATGCTCAGTCAATAATGACTGCAGCAATCCACACATTCATAATAGAAACGGACCATATAAGTATGTACGGACTGAGGCGTCTTCCCTTACAGATGAAACAAGCTCTCAGAGATGAAATGGGAACAAAACCACGCCGAGTCGTGGCGGGGAATAGACAAATAGGAACGCACTAAAAGGAGGCTTGACAACACTACAAAAACTAGAAATGGGAGAAACAGGAGATGAGCGGAAAAGAAGTTGTAATTGCGGAAGAAATTTAGAGGAAGAGGAAGACGATGTAAATTTTCCAGCAGAAATCTTTATAAAAAAATTATCGTGAAGTTTTTTGGTAATACCCAAAGATTGTTTTATTTATTTGGTTTTCAGTTTGGACTATTGCTTGATAAAAATAATTAAGACATATTGTAATTCAATGACATTTTTATATATATACAATTAATTAAAAAAATATATATATTACAGCAATTAACATTTCAATATGGTTACAGCAAAGTTTAGGTGCGCACACCATTCATCACAACATTCTTTACGCAATGAAGTTTAAACTCCAAGTACATAAAACAAAGAGGACCAAAATCAAATATTTGTAAATACATACGCACACATTTACGTATGTACATTTGTACAAACACTAGCAGATAAATATACATATATTCAGCCAATAGTATGTGAATGATACAGTGGCTCTGTGAGTAGATCGTCAGGTAAAAGCAAGCATATTTTACACACAGATATCCCAACTATAGGCGTTTAAACATTGTTCTTAAACTGTATTATAAAATTTATATGAATAAAATAACTCGATGACCTTCGTGTCACAGAGGTAATAATCATCAAAAATACTAATTGCAGAGAAATATTCTTGCGTATTCCTTGGATAATGTAATGATTAAAATTATTCTTATTCAATGAACTTTTAATTCAAAATTTGAATTGATTGTGTGAACCAAGTGATGAAGTAGGAAAGTTCCAAATTGATTTAATTTTAATAATAATCTGTATTTGAAGAGTGTACCCATTTGTTTCGTTAAACTTTTGTCACAACGAATCCGTTAAAAAAATGACAAAATCTAAATGTGAATCACAAATGATTTTTAGGTTTGCTAACGGTGTTAATTCGAAAGGTAAATTTTTGATCGTCTCCCTTTTTTTGATAGACAATTACCCTAAGGCAAATATATACTTTCAGCTTCACAAATCCTACAATTATAATATCCCGTGATTTCGATAGAAGAAATGTATAGTATAATATTGTTTTATAACTCCCCGTCTGCGCTAATCATAATATTGTTCCTTAGCAATTGCCATTGTAATTATTTGCCAATCAGCCATTGTTTCTGACAGCTGAAGAGTTCCATGAGTTTTATGATGCCATTCAAATGAAGAATCAATGTCATGATTTAATCGATTTACTTAATTTTTTTTTCGTTGTTAGTTTTTGGGGTGTTATGCCGTGTTGCGCTACCTCCTAATATTTTGGCCGTGAAAATCTAAAAAAAAAAAAGATTTACGTAGTAATCGAACCAGGGAAATTTTCACCCCATAAATATATCTAGACCCCATTTGGCTATCGTGGCCAATTGGTTCTGGTTATGATTAAATCATAATAATAATATTTTTTTGCTCATAGTTTGAAATGAAGATACTTCCCATATCTCCCCTCCACCAGTCCACCGTGAATATCGCTTTGAATTCAGTTTTATCTGGTAAATTGATCAGAAAACTCTGCTACATTATTTTATCTTTCTTAGTATTCGCATTTCATTCCGTTTCCTGCTTTAAAATATTACCTAATAAAGTGTGCCATAGTCCCACTGACCCCAGTTATAGAGATTTAGTGTGTTATTTACAGTAAACAGATCCATCTACCTTGATAAACTAGTTTTGGATACAATAATGTCGTCTTTTTATTGCATCCCTTACAACTCTTTAGTCAAAGAGAAGTTGCTGTTACGTAGCAGACGGGGGAAGATGTATGATAGTTGGTGGCTGCAGTCTTAAGTAGGTGAATACTAGCAACCCTCACAGGACTACAACCTCTGGGACCAACATTATGTAGCGAATTTTGCGCAAGTTTCCTTATGACGAAAAATAATAAGAAATAGTGCTTTTGTGAATGCAAAATATTTAGACACTGCCATTCTTTTTAAATAACTGTGTATAAAATTTAAAACTATTGTTTAATTTTCCGTATCTGGGTGGAAACTAGAGATTTGCGGATGCATTATTTTCTTCAAACAGAAAATCTTCAGAAATATGATCTAAAGCGATTTGAAAGAAAATTTTAAGGAATCTTTCAACTCCTTAGTCCGAGACAACTCAATGCAATAACTTAACCGTTCAAGAAAAAAATCGATCTTAAAAAATACTTTTCAATTTCAACAAAATTAAGGAAAAATTGAGCTTATTTTGGGCATACATACACACCCACATCACACTTCTAATAATAATAAAAACTATACTTCACCGTTAATGAATCAATTTTAATTGATTCATCACTTTTACAACTAGAGTTGCAGGATTTTTTTAATGTCTTATTGAACAGTAGAAATTTGTGTCTAACAATTTGGCATCTATTTTAAAAGCTTTTTCATTGGTCTCATTTAAGGGTTTTGAGTATTTTGATTTTGATATATTAAAAATGTTAAAAATAATTCCAACAACTCACACATTTCATTATATTTCAAAAGTTTTTCAATTTTCTCACATCTTTTTCTCAATATATATTACCACCTTCAGTTTTTGAGGTACTAAGATCACTCCAATCAATCCTAAGCGGTCCTTCTTTAGATTGACATAATAACTCAATTTGACCCCTTGCGGCCAGGGCCATAGTTCAGGACTCCATGATATTCACTCATATTTTATTCCTAACCCCTCCGACCCCGCGGAATATTTTTTTCCTTGCAGCAGATCATTTTTCATCCCTTTAAATCAAGTCAAAGAGGAAATGTTTTTTCCGTTCCACCTGTGTGCTTTAAATCTCCTTGAAGTATTAGCAAGCTTAAAATATGGAGGAATGCTTCATCCGTGTGCGTTATTTATACAAAAATAGACTATTTGAAAACCCCTTCTAAAATGATTATACCTACTTATATTATAAAAATAATATTTTTCTCAGATAATGAGATACGTGAAGATAAACATTAATAACTACAAATTTCACAAAACACATCTAAAATCAGAGAATAAATTCTCTTCCGAAGAAATTTCTTCTTAAAATCCAACACGGTGCGATTCGGGAGGCGTGAATGGGTACCTACCGCTAACCCGGGAACCATTCATGGATAACCAACACCTGTGCCATAGGTCAACCGGGTGGTTCGCTACGTTTGATGACTTAGCATGGGTGCACGGATTCGGTTACATGCCAACTCAGAATGAAACCAACTCAGAAGGTGGTTCTGAGTTGGTTTCATTCTGAGTTGGCCGGTCACCCACGGATTCATGGGGTGAGGTTTATCCGTGTGTTGGCGGCGAATGCGTCGAGGCCAGTTGAGGGAGCTGCCTTATACTGCAGTGGGAAGGATGGATTCATGTGTCTACCATTCCTGGACACACTGACCCCCAGATTCCTACTCACCCCTCGAACCTGTTCTCCTTCACCTCAAAAGATGCTCCACTCAGCATCCCGAAAGATAACAAAGACCCCGAGGGAAATTATCTTTTTCAGGGCTTCTTGTGTAGAGCCAAAGTAAAAAAAAAGTGGTTTTGCGCATGTTAAAATTAAATGTGTCATTAAAATTTATAAATCTGAAATGAAAGCACTAACTCTGTTTCGATGTAAAACTGCTGGTAATAAAATATGGGATGTGCTAATTTGTATGGCGCCGTTTTTGTGAATCATCACCGAAAGGGTGGTTTACTTTGGGATCCAAGATTTATGGGTCTGATTATTTTGAAGTGCTAAAAACCACACCTATACTAAACGCATTTCAGTTGCGTGTCGAGTATTAAAATATGAAGATGATAATTTTTATGAATAGTGTTTTTTCAAAAATATCCCTTTTAAATTTATTTATTTACTTTACGAAAGTATTGGCGTAGGAGCTAGACAAAGCTTTGAGTTATTTTTAGACTGCGGACTGTAATGGTTGGTAATTTATTGCGTTGTCCCGAATCACATTAGTTAGTAAAGTCACAAGCAAAGGCTGAGAAAAATTTCGCTTGAAATGGCTAATTGAAAAGGCAGACAAAAACAGCCTGAGGTTTGTTTAAACTTCTAACAATGGAGGTTTTCCATGTTGTGCTTTCTTGCACATTATTAGTTGGAAAGCAAAGATTTCCAGTTTTAATGAAGTCCTAATTGAATAATTTTTGTTGACAACTGACACGGGTTTCGCCTGCAATTATTTAAAGTATTTAGTACTAGCTTTTGCCCCCGGCTTCACTCGCATATTCGCCCCCCCTCACACCCCCTCCCCCCCTCACTCCACCCCCCTACCACTCCCACCGCACTACCCCCCCCCTCCCCTTCCCCAATCAATCAACTATCAAATACGCGCCATTTTGCATTCATAATATTAGTATAGCTGTTGGCTTAGGTCAAAATGTAGATTAGTACCTATTTTATATTTGTACATTAAATATTTATATTAGAATACTCATATTTAAATTTTGCTATCTAAGAAATCTCCATAGTAACCTAAACAAATAACAATATGACAGCCCACGTCAAACATTTACTTAGCAACACGATTTGCCAATACGTATAACGTAAAATAAATTATTTCATAAGGCCACAGCTTATTTATAACTGAAGGATAGAGAGCAAAATAAACCAGGATTGAATATTATAACTAAGTTTTATTGTAATGAATTACGTACACGACATTGACAAAAGTGTGAGCCGAACAAGAAGGTGACAGGTTTCTTGTATAGTGTCGCCATCTACCGGCAATCGTCTGATACAATGGACATCACAAACTGTTTGGTTTATACGAATATTCTAACAATAAAGCCAGAGCTTACCAATATATATAGCCTATATTACTCGCAAATAATGTAGCTTTCGATTAGTGAAAGAATTTTTATATTCCATTCGGTATTTATTGCGTGAAAGAGTAACTCACATCCATCCAAACAAACATTAGCATTTATAATATTAGTAAGATTTTTTTCAATCTTGCAGGAAGTTTTTCAGTTATTTGGAGCGCCGAAACAGATTACTGCTGTTTCAATCTGAAAAGAAAGTTTTGAAATAAAAATCAGCTACAGCAATAATCAAACTCGATTATTAAGTTCAAAGATATCTAAAAAACTTGTATTATGCTAATGAATCTGAAGAATAATTATAATACGGAAATAAGTCATTAAAATATATCGGTTCTTTCTCCTCGTTTTTAAATATAAGCGTGTTTAAAAAAAGAGATTTGCTCACGCAACTAATACAACTCTTTTTTTTTCTGTATCAAAAAGAGCCGACATTTGTATTATAATGCTAGCGATTATTTAATGTTCCATACAGCCTTATAATAATATAATAGCACGTTTGATATTATGAAAAAAAACACCTGCCATTTCCTCCGGAGAATTTTCTGGGAAACATTAGAATAATTTGACGATACTTGAGGTAGCGTTCCTAGAATTGTTTGGCTTAACTTGTTACGTAATATCGTAAAGATAAAAACTGCGTACAATTGGGGAGAAAGCGGGTAATTCCGTTTTATCTGCACCAATTCAAGTGTTATTACACGGGGAATTCGAACAATTCATTTCCCGTGTTAGTGTAGGCGAAAGTTAAGCTAACCTTTTGTAGGCCCTTTCAAAAATTGACATCAATTTAATTTTATCATCATAATAAAGTCGTGAGAATATTTGTCAAGAGCTTCATCACATTATTATTGTTGCCAGATCGCCGATGATTTGGAGCTTGTGAGTGTACTTTTGTCAAAAGATTAAAGCTTTATAAAAAGAATATACTCGATGACACCCTTAAACGAGTCGCAGACAAAGTCCTCCGAAAACGATTCGCAGTCTCTAAATCTATACCTTAATAAAAAGAACCTCACAAAAGTGGTACAGTTTTCTGTCCTGATATCTCTTCTACAGCAGATTACCTAACTTCAGTCTACTTTCCCCAAAACATCCTTCAGGTAATAAATCAAAGACAATAATTATGATGTACAATTTATCTATCTACGATTGGGTGTTGCCTACTTCAAAAACGTTTAAAACTCAATCTTAAAAATGGACCTATAGTAATGAGTATTGATAATGGTAACATTTCTAAACGATAGTACTAATCAATTTCTGTTGTTACGCATTTTCTAATAAACTGAATGGTTTTAATAATTTGTATTTATTCCATTAATAATATCAAAATAAGATTACAATCTCCACCTGTCTACGGTTTTGTCTGCATAAATCTAGATCTGCTTATTAAATAGGTAATCAAAATATACATTTTATTAAAGCTGTCACCGATCGGAACCCCGAATTTCACAATAATGTTGATTGTGTTCTTGATGGCTTGTCAAAAATATGGTTGCGTGTCGCTGTACTAGCAGTCTTTAATTTGATTGTAACGCAAATTGTATATATCTAATGTACTTTTATCTAATAATATTATTTCGGATTCCAAATCGACTAAGGGGTGGTTAAGGTTGCCGCACAACATGGTCGGGTTATAATTTCAGCTTTATGTGTCTTTAATGAAGTTACTAAACTTATTTCATTATTTTATAAGAAGTTCTTACGGCATTGCCAACGGGTGGTACTTAATTTTTTTATGGTCATTCGTGGAATAAAGTAGGCTTAGGGGAAAACGGGATTACAGAATTAAATGCGTTGCGGACTAAGCACAGCCTAACAGAGCAATGCGATATGTTTGACCGAGTATCTTTTGTTTATATTTTTATTTTTGGCAAACTGCGTAAATTAACAATGTAAAAATATTCTATCGCTGTTTAAATAGACGAGAAAAATAACACTTAGCAGCTTATTATATTCCTGGGATTTGCCCATTTTTATTTACACCTCAAATGAAATGATATTTCAATCCAATGTACTCGTAACATATCAGTTTTTTTAGAAAATTTACCCGAAGCTCTTCTAGACACAAACCTGAGTATTTTTTTTTATCAAATGAATAGCTCAGAATAAAGTAGCTGACGTCCCCGGCGTTGCCCTATTTAAGCAGAGTTTTTCGAAATCAGATACAAACAAAAAAAAATATTTTTATTTTTATTTTTAACTTTATGAGTAAAAAACTCAAATTATAATATTTAATTAAATGAAGACAATATTAGCGAAACTCAATCAAAATCTGAAGACAGAAAAATCAGAAAAAGATATTGGTTCCACTGGGACTCGAACCCAGATACCTTATCATTCATGGCCAACTGCTCTACCGATTAAGCTATGGAACCCATTTCCAATTCGATTACTTTTAACTGTATCATACTTCGACTAAGAACTACCATCACTATCTTCATTTTTCTTAACGCACATATTATTGGCTGCTATCTTTATATATGATTGCAAGATTCAACCCGAACTAAATGCTGTATAGATAGTGTCTGGATAAATATTTATCTATTTTATTTTTAATACGCGACATCTATTGACTTTTCTGTAAGTCTAGGATAAATATATTTTATTTTTTATTTTTAACTTTATGAGTAAAAACTCAAATTATAATTTTTAATTAAATGAAGACAATATTAGAGATGAAATGAAGATAGTGATGGCAGTTATTAGTCAAAGTATGATACAATTAAAATTGATCGAATTGGAAATGGGTTCCATAGCTTAATCGGTAGAGCAGTTGGCCATGATTGCTAAGGTATCTGGGTTCGAGTCCCAGTGGAACCAATATCTTTTTCTGATTTTTCTGTCTTCAGATTTTGATTGAGTTTCGCTAATATTGTCTTCATTTAATTAAATAATAAAAAAAAATAAAATATATATATATATATATCTTATTCTGAACGGCTATTGTGCAAAAATTCATCGACTAATCAGAATTCTGCTTTAAGGGATGGTAAAAGAGAATGAGGGTGGATTTTCGACGGATTTCAACGAAGAATGGGTTTTGGACGTAGACAGTGACTTTCGACTTGTTTTGAAGGTTAAGTGTATGTAAAGTTTCATTAATTTCGGAGTAACATTGTAGATTTGTTCGAAAAAACAGGCCCTCTTCTTTATATACATATATAGACATATAATTTTTGTTTCATGCAATTAATCAGTATTATTTTGTCAACAACAAAAGGCTTTACACAAAACTGTGATTTAAGTGATGTTAACTGATATTTTTATCTTTTGACTGCCTAACGAAAGTCTTTTTCGAGACCTGACAACAGTGGTAATAATTAGCGGTTTAAAAAACTTGTGGTTTCAATATTTGTCTAATTACCGTAAGCCACAGTCTAGCTAAAATAATTCCTACATGTGTCAATTAATGATATAGTTGTTATGTCTGGAAATCCAATCTGTTAAGTTCACTGACAACTTTGCCACATGTTATATGAAACACACTTAATGCAAATTGAAATAGCTTGTTTGGATAGTAATTTAAATATCTATTTGAGTCAAAGCCCCGAGTTTGATCGATCGGTTGGACCATTTTAATTAAACACATCCTACCGATACAGAGGTAGCTTCACATCAGCACACGAGGTATCTGACAATGATTGTGGTACGGATATTATCAGGACATATTGGGTTTATTATCATTCAAGATGAGTATATTAAATGATAGTTACATTTAGATATGGTGTATCGGTAAATTTATGCATCATTATTCAGCGGGATGGCGACAACTTGCCTTCCAATGGATATCTTGTAAATCAGGCTACACCCCTTCGTAAGTAATTATAAGTTATTATTATCATCATCACCATAATCATCACCATAATCATTACCATTATTTTGACTTTTTAAATAAACATTACCATCATCATCATTTCATCTAGAATTTAGATCTAGATGGACCATATTTCAGGTAAAGCTCCTATATACGAGTATGTCTATATCTTGCGCTCCTTCGGTGGTTTTGGTGCTTTGGGTTCCGCGACATTTTAACCCGCGACAAAAAATCCCTGACAAAATATCCTACGGACAAAACATCCCCCAATAAAATATCCACCAAAACCTAACTTAACCTTACAAAAATAGGACAAGAATAGTGCAAAATATCTACTAACACCTAACCTAACCTCACAAAAAATAGTACAAGAATAGAATAAGGACAAGACATCCACTAAAGACAATAAATTATTGTTTAAAAATAGTAAAATAAGGTAAGGTTAGGTTAGGTTTTAGTAGATATTTTGTGGGAGGATGTTTTGTCCGTAGGATATTTTGTGTAATAAATAACCTAAAAAATTTTCAAGTATTTTATTTCAGTTTAAAATTCTATGTGAATGAATTACGAACAAAAACCACTTTCATAATGCAACTTTGAAAAACGGCGCACGAAACCTTACATGTAGTGAAAGTTTATAAGAATAAGAAGTAAAGTATTATGGTGGAAGCTAGGACGTGGGCACAATGGGCAGGACTGTTGCTACGCTATTCAGGAAGGCAACACAATGAGGAAATAGTTGCACGCATTTCAAGAATACGGACGTCTACAGGCTTGCAAATTCCATTGTTGCAGGGTGAAACAGGGCGCAAATGAGAACACGTCATTATATGTGGGAACTGCTCCATGTTTTCATTTGCAACAAATGAAAAATGTGTTTGAAAAGGGAATACGATTATTTTTTTTCCCTGTTTCAAATCTAGATAGCCTGATTTTAAAGAAAAAAAAGAGTGTGCTTTAGACCACACGACTGAAGTAAAACTTCACTAACTTATGTCGGGTACCCGCTGTATATAATGTTACATAGTGCAGGCGCTTGCATTATAATATAGTTTCCCGGGACTTGGGATGGAACCATTACAGTTTAATTGACCCCGAGGTTAAAGTGGCCTTGCAACGCATGCCGGGTACCCGTTGTATATAATTTATTTATTTGTTTACGGACAAATAGTCCATTAACAATATAACAATTAGACGAATAAAATAAAGGCCCAACCGTTCGCCTCACCCGATCACCGTTCGCATCGATCAATCACCACTTTTCGTAACGCATTAACCAGTTTACCCCCAAGTGTCGAGCGTGCGTAAAGAAGTTTTACTTAAAAAATAGGTCTTATCTGCTGTAGACATAAACCGATAAAGTGTGTTCTCTTACTTCACGACAATCATCTCTTACCTACTTCTTGCAAATATTGAAATTATTTGATAAATGGAAAGGAAGTGCAAATAATTAGACAACGCACCCAGATCTAAATATTAAAAGTACTCTAACCCACATTTTTGTTATCACAATACCAAAATGATTTAATTCCGTCAAATATCTTTTCCTTTCAACTTATCAAAAATATACCTTTCGAAAAATGTGCCTTGTGTTAAAATAATCTTTTTAAACTAGTCACTCAACACAGGCTATTCTGGATGAGACAAGTACAGTAAAAATATGTGTAAAATTTGCTTATATATACAGTATATACTCATCAAATAAATAAAATCTACTGGCCTCTGGAGCCAGCGATAATAGGCGCCAGATTTCTTTCAAATTGGTATAGGTATAAAAGTTAAAAAATGTAATTTCTTTTATGCTTGACTGTTTACCTCAAAATGTCTGAATCTATTTACAGACGAAGACATCTGTAAATATATCATTTGTCGTTTCTGTCGTAAGGCTTTGTTTAATATGAAACAATGAAGTTTTTTAAAAGTGGCTTTAAACTTATTTCAAACATTGTAAAGTTGTTGTTATTTTACAAAACATCTGATATAATTAGCCAATTGTTACAAAAATATAGTTAAAGCAAAACGCTTGTTTTTAGTTTTAATTACGTTTGGCCTCCAAAAAAATTACAATTTTATACGCAAGCAATCAAATTTTGATCACCGCAGTAAAATTGAAGACCCGGTCAAATTAGCAAAAATCATAAAAGAGATCTAATCATACTAAAACCGAAATCATGAAAGTTCTGTGATGGCGCGAAGTCTGAAAACTATCCCTAAAAATGTTAAGGCCTGTAAGTGGCTTCCTACGTTGGAGAAAAGAAAAACATACTATGAAACAAGTATACAACCTCCTAAAAAGGGTTGTTTTGAAAAGGTGTTTATGATTATTTTGATGTAATTAACGGGTTACGGGTTTAGCCTTTTTTGCAAGGTGTTCAGGAAAATTTTCTCTGTAAGGCTAAATGGAAGCTCAGGGTTTAAAAGCTTTCCCGCTGTTCCAAAGTTTGACAGAGTCATAAACTGTTATGACAGGAGTCTGTCTGTGCATCCTGAAATATTCAGCCAAGGGACATGACACGCGGATACTGTTATAAGGCTTCACTGAAATACAAAGAGGTAAGTTTAACAAAAGCCTAGCTCAGATTCACAACATGTAATACATAAAATAATGCCAGTTTTATTTAGTGACTGTCTGGACATCCAATAAACCTGTTAAAAAGCTCATTGGTTCAGTTGTCAAATTTAATCGTCGATATTCTACTACAACATGATTCATATCATTCGAACATCAGCAGTAAGGTATTTCCTGGTTGTGCATTAATCTGATGAAAGTACCTACTTACCATTTTAACGATATTATAAGAAGTGGGTATAAAAAACTGATCCATACCTGAAACAAAGAAAATAAGAAAAGTTAATTTTCAATTAAAGTTTGCGTGCCACTATAACCTCAATTTATACCACAGCATATTATTTAAAAATCTTAAACGATAGTAAGAAAATAAACAATTCTCTAAAATTAAAATACGCAAGTCTTAATATTAGCATTGCAAATCAGAGTTCATTACAATATTTAATTGGGCTTTAACGAGGTGGATAATAGTTTTTAGTTAGAGTAGTACGCCACATAATTCTGAAAAATAACTTAGAATCTTTGGAAACACCATACCCAGTAGGTGGGAAATGAAGTAAGAAACGGGAGTTAGGGTTGGTTTGAAGGTGGGGGAGGGGGATGGGGAAGAGGGTGGTTTGTCTGTGCCATCGTCAACCCTTCCTTCGCATTATAACCCCTCCCAAATAGCCTCGTTCAACTCACGTAACCTCCCCCAAATAATTCTAGTTTCAGGGCGTGGAAAATATACAAACATAATTAAAACAGGTCATTAATATAAATTATATTTTTATTAATCATAATATATTTTTATGCCCTGATGTGTTTTTAAAAATCATATTTTCAAACAGTAGAAGTTAGTCAAATTGGTGGGTACTAAAAGTTTACATTAATATTAACTTATTTAAGAAATACAATTTTATAGCATTCTTATATCTACACTAGCAGACCCGGCGACACGTTGCTGTGGCTAACGAAACCTTTATGTCCAACGCCATCTGTTAAACCAAATCCACACCAAGCTGCCCACTGCCCGCTGCTCGCTGCCGCTTGGCCAGATATATTATGTATTTCAACCAATTTACACAAAGCCTTGACAAATTATATACCTAAAAACCTTCCTCATGAATCACTTTATCCATTGGTGAAAACCGCATGAAAACCCGGCGCGTAATTTAAAAGATCAAAACGCACATACAGAGGGAGCGACTTCTTTTTATACTTAAAGTAAAGTAGTAAAGATTACGTGCAGTTAAATATTGATGCAGTTGATAGTTACTATCAACCGCCTCTGTGAACGTATAACCGATTACATACAATCTAGGTAAAATGGAGTAAATACACGTAATTAAAATGAGTTTTTTATTGCTTTTATATGACCCAACGATACTATGGATTCGGCTCGTTGAATTCACTTTTAAATAGCTCTTTGTCAAAAAGGATTAAACAAAACAGATTATAAATATATTAATATCGCAATCCAATCCTATTTTCAAACACGTGGGTTGCAATGTGTAATGAAATTAATAAAAAATCCTTTCAGATAATTTGAAAGGTCAAACAAAGGATTTTTATAATATTGTGAACTTGCACAACTTCAGGAAAATGTAATTAATCCAAGCTTTAATTAAAACATCCACACAACTTGAAAACGTTACCATAATTAAAAATGCTATTTTTAGTTGTGACTCTTTTGGTAATTTTGGTTCAATGAACTCTAGAACTTTGAATTATGTAAATTTGCGTTTGTTAGGAGATTTCAGACGAGCGATAAAGTAGCTAAATATAAATAAATAAATTAAAAATATAATGTAACATCTTTAACAGAAAATTATTTGAATTGACATTTTCAAGGTGGGATTTTGAGAATTCCAATTGTCCCCATTGATGTACACTAGGGCTGTCCGTAAAATAAGGTCTCCAAGAGGCGAGGAATGATTTTACGCGCAATCCTGCAACACTGGCATAGATCCGTAGCCTGGTTTCCCCTTGCCAAATCTCCACCACGTTGCATCCTCTGTAACGCCTAGTCTCGGCGTGACAACCATTTGCGATGGAGCTTCGCCTCGCCGCCCCCTCCAGGTGTGGCGAGAAGATTCATCGCGAACGGCTGCCACGCCGAGACTAAGTGCAGACAGTGCAGCTTTGTGGGGTTTGGCGTAAGGAAACCAGGCTACATGCCAGCTTTCCCGGATCTCGCGTAAAATTGTTCCTCGCGACCGCAGCACCTTGGAGACCTTATTTTAGGCGAAAAAAAATGGTTCCTCATATTTGTCACCAGTAAGTTTAATTTGACATCCAATGCTCCTAACGCTCTAACGCCGAACGACCGGAAGCTACCGAATCAGATCCCCGCGCACTTCTGCTCGCGTGATAATAGTGGAAAACTTTTTTCATGTTAGTACCCAACCGCGCCTCTATGACAACCTCGTGATTTTTCAAGGATCTGCGATATAAGAAATTTTAATTTACGTGGTAACTCCGGTTTAATGAACTCCAGAACTTTGTCTTTGAATTTAATTGCCATAATTTAAGGTATCCGTTTGAAGTACCTACATATAGTTCAATATTGTTAACAGAAAGTTAATTTAATTGGCATCTTCAAAATTGGGAATGAATCATCAAAAATTCGGACTATGATTCTCAGTATTTTGTATTTGTTTAAAACCGTTAATGACTTTACCCGAGTAAAAACTATTTTAAATTATCAAGCAATCGGAAATTACGGACGGAGAAAGTTGTGCGTTTAATGAAGCCAGAGCTCTCCATTCGTGAGTCAAGCAGACATTCGGATTTACAGTCAAGATTGTATAAACTGTTCTAATTATGCAAACTTAAAAATATATTATTTTGAATATTTTCCATTAAATTGGTAAACTAGCCTACACCCTAAAAATAGGCATTCTAGATTATAATATACAAAACGTAAAATTGTTGTAAAAAGATATGAATTAAGTTTTTTAGTATGCGAAAAGAAAGCAACTTTTTATTTTGAAAATAAGCTTTACAATGATAAAAATCAGTTTGAACATTTTACATTATTTTAAGATCGATACCTCATTAAATTTCATGGATTGTATTATGTATTTTAGAGCACCTATTCACAATTTTTTAATTTATTAATTTTATTTTAGTATTTTATACATCAAATTGTACAAATTACCAATTATTCATTATAATATTGGAATGCAAACCATCGCTACAATATATGTTGTTGTTTTTTTTCTGCATTAGCTCCACATAGGAAGCATTAATATCATCTTTGGGGATGCTGTGTGGAGGGTCTTTTTAGGGAAAGAAAGGTGAGGAAGTTCTGGGAAGGAAAAAGGAGTGGGTAGGAATCTGGGGGGCAAAGTTTCTAGGATTGACGGACGTTTAAATCCATCCCTCCAACTGCGGCCCAAGGCGATGAGTCGAGGGAGACCAGCTGGAGAGGTCTAGGTTAGGTCTCCGTCAACAAATCTCTCTCGATCCGGCCCGCCATGCATTAGATGGACAAACGCATTAACGGCCAAGATCTAGTCAAACCTCACCCCCATGTACCCGGGCACCCCTGCTAATCATCAAACGACGTTAACCACCTATGGTAGGGGTGTTGGTTATCCAATAAATCCCAAATTGGAGAATGTGTTATTACAATATATACCGTTTACAACAAAATACACAGTATATTTCGCTAGAACCGGTTCTTACGGTAAATACCGTTTACAAGAAAATATAGGGTGTATTTCGCTGTAACCGGGATATGGCAGCCCTGTCAAGCGATACATTAGCCAGGATTCGCCCAATGTGTTTTACCGTCTCCCGCTCAGTTTGCTGGCAAATTTGTTTTTAATGAGAGATTTTCCTCGTTATTAAGCAGCGCGACACCGGGCTTTCCGTGTTTTTATAACGTTTTTTACTATGGCGATTTGAAGAATAACACTCTGGCTGTATGTGTTAATGAAGAATTTCGGAATATAAATGTCAGCGATAATGTGGAATTTACATTTTGTGTTTCGTATTCCGCTAATTAAAACGGTTACGGCCTCAGCATAAATTTCTCTGATAAAATTATATATAAGAGAATAAGAGAAGGAAAATGTTCCGACTCTTTGTTCTTAGAGAGCAAGGAGAGTTATTATTTTTAGATTAAATTCCTATCTCAGCCTTCAAGGAGGTAAATAAAATTATTTTTATTAAACTCACCAGATGTTTTATTGAACATTTCGTAGAAAACTGATAATGATTAATACCATTAATAAGGGTTCCGCCATGATAATATCATATCGATATTAGGGGTCGTAAAAGGGAGAATAATATGTCGGTGGTTTCCGGTAGTTTTCTTAAACCCATCTTAAACAGTTTTGATAGTTCAAAAGATTGCCAACCGATAGGAGAAGAGAATTTATGGAGTATGGATAATATTGAATATTAGCACATGAATATTAGCAACAAGACTTCGACAAACATCACTCCAAGAACACGGGCAACCATAACACGGGCATATAATCGACCACCATAACACGGGCATCAGTCTAGCATAGTGGTCGAAAAATCACTAATAATGTACCTAACCATATTTTGTGAGTAATGAATAAAGAAAATTAAAAAAAAACCTTATAATTCACCAAACGTAGCGAACCATTTGGGATGTCCTATGGCAGGGGTGTTGGTTATCCAATAAATGGTTTCTTCCCCTCCCCACTATCTTCAGCCTCGCAACATATCAACATTTGTAATGCCATAGTCTCACTGGCTCCAGACGGTTGGGAGCAGTTGGGACTCTTGTTTTGTAGTAAAAATTTATAAAAATAAAAATTTATATCATATGATTTGTTGGATAATCAACACCCTCTGCCATAGGTCAACCCGAGTGGCCCGATACGTTTGGTGACTTAGAAGGGGTAGCCGGATTCATGGGGTGAGGTTTGTCCAGGTCTTAGCAGCGGATGCATCTGCCCACCTGCTGCATGGCGGACCGTGTACTGCAGTTGGAGGGATGGATTGATACTTCCATCACTCCTGGATATACTGACCCCCAGATTCCTACCCACCTATCATACCTTTTTCCTTTCCAGAACTTCCTATCCTTCCCCTCCCTAAAAAGACCCTCCACGTAGCATCTCCTAAGATGACATAGACCCTGAGGGAAATTATTTTCCTCAGAGCCTCCTGTGTGGGGCTAACGTAAAAAAGAAAATGCTTCTTCGGAGAGTCGAAATTATTGTTAGTAAAAATATTTTTACAGCGGATTTCCACTCAAGATGCCTTCAGATATATCGATTTTGGTTGTACGGCCGCATATCCTCTTTGCATACTTACTTGAAGAAAAAATCTTCTAAATGATGAGGCCGGACGAATTGTCGCCGGACGAACTGTCATGGAACCATTGGCGATGCACCATGTCTTGTAATATTTGGAATCGGGCCGTCAACAAAAACGCTCTTTATATAGATGGCAGTAAGGTTTACATTCCCGCTTAACACCAGCTGCCAGTTTTGATTTACGCAAGAAAAAACATCGCAAAAAAGGGTGTTTTATTGTTTTTGCGTAGTTCAGGCACAAATATTGAAATATTTTACGATGATTTTTCAAAGAATTTTATTTACCACATTAAACGATAAAACCATAACTGAAAAAGTGTTTGTAAGTAGGAGATTTTGAACTTTAAAGCAGTTTTTGTTAATCAGATACTTTATTTTTTTTTTACTTTTAAAAAGAGTAAGTATTAAAAAAAAACGCTCGATTATTCAAAAGGCCTATATGTGTTCTACCTTGGTTCTCTTCGTAGTATTTTATTAAAGCATCTGAAATATTTATAAGCGATCAAATTATATTATCAAACGCATGATTTTGCATTTTCGCCTTAGTGTTTTCTTCTACATCGCAGTTGCACAACCAGTTTTTATTTTAGTTATAAAAATTGACACATCAACTTTTTGGTATATTTAATTGAATTTGCAAAAGGTAGTGTATAAATAAATCAGCGTTATTTTTTTCCAATGAAAAAATTCGCAATACTTACGCGTATTCAATTTTCGCCCTTAAAAACGTCGCATTGGTAAGAGCTTAATATTTCGTTAGCAATTACGACGGAAATTTAAACGAAAAATCGACTACGCTATTTTATGTTCCCCTCCTAAGTTCAGTGTAATGTTTCTTCATAAACTTACTGAGTCAATAATGTTTCGCGAAAGGTCCGCATTACCTGATGTCGGTGGTGGGAGGGGGGAGGGGATACGGGGGAGTAGAAGCACCCCCTCCCCTCCCAGGTGTAAGGAAAAATATTTCGGTAGTCGATAATGACAATGTTGGGGGAAATGGAAAAATAAATAAATACTGCCGAGGGTGGAATAAATTCATTCCTGTAAAATTTGCTTTATTTTTTGTGGTGTTTATTTTAAAATACTGTTCGCACTCGTATTAAATTCCTCACAGGAAGATATCTCTTATTTAAATGTGATATTTTTTATGCTTTTTCACGCTTCCGCGTTGGTGAACCTACAATGAATTCATTACTGTACAAACAGGTAAGAACGCTTTGGTTTTTGCGTATTGAACTTTTATGTATATGAAGGATTACCGAATATGTATATTTCAAACATCTCAGATAGAAGAAGAACTATTTCTGTGTCAGAAAAAAACTTTCCAGTGGTTAGCATTTAGGTAATAAAAATAAATTTCAATAAGAATGGTGTATGTTTGAATGTGTTAATTTAATTTGCAAATATATGTAAATGTAACTGTCAAATGTATATACATATACTATATAATATGGATCTTGTAAACAAATTCATGTTATTCCTAAACACGTCTGTATTTTTGTAAACCTGTCACATCGCTGTATTTATTTTTTTTTCGTATTTTTAAGATTTGTGTGCATTCTTTATCTAATTTTATTTTTATTACTTCTTTATTTCTTTCAAAATTATCTGTCATTAATTAATTGTACTACTAAACATGTAAATGTGCTCTGGGTGTTAAATAAATAAATAAAATAAGGGTATATTCCAACTTTTTTATGCCATATTCGGTTATTTTTCAACCTTGGTTCAATCCAAAGTTCACTCCGACGCTCAATAAGATCTCCATTAATATATACAACTGCATCAGTAAAATATAATGATAGAATAAGGAATTCAAAAATATTATCGGGATACTCGTAATTCATTATATGGGAATGCTTGTATCTAAAAATTATCTAAATAAATCTTTGGTGAAGTCGAGTGATAAAAAAACTACTAGTAAATATGGTTAAATCGTTAAGTATTTTCTTCAGTTTTTAGATTGGTTTATTTAAGATTAATTAAGAAAGATTAATGAGAAATGTGTTTATTTTTTCAACATCTTTAATTCACAACGTTTTAGCTAAAATGTCTGTTTACTTGGGCCTACAGCTATCAAATTGGCGACACTCAAATAGGGTTGAAGGGCGCCTGTGGTACTTGGCATTCGAGGGGGAGTAACTTCTACTTGGAACTTGGCTACTCCCGAAACTGATGCCGTGTGAATGAGCAAAATTACCTCGTCAGCCAAAGTTGATGTCCGGCCATCTGCACCCTATTCATAAACAAGTCACCGTTGATAATCAAGGGGACAGGCATCGAATGGATATCTCAAATTCAGTTAATTACTTACTGAATTTCTAGAAATATTCTAATTATGGCTGATTTTCGGAAAAATTTCCATTTCGATAGCATATTGAATGTTAATCAATAAAGCAAGATATCAGTCTTGGTAATTAACAATCAGAAACGTAGTAATATTTTTATTTCTGAAGGAGCCTAAACACTCGAGTGCTGCGCTCTGGCGACCTGAAAATTCCTCAGATTTTCGTATCTGAATTTTCTAAGCCATCGCTCATATTTTGAGTTCCAAACGTTGTTATCACGATGAGCTACACAGAACCTTTAAATATCATGTAACTGACACGAAAAATTGAAAAACGTGAAGAGTGAACATATTTTCTAAATATTTTTGTGTTTTTCTTGAAAATGTAATCATTAATGTATTTGAACTTAAAAAATGTTGATATGCGATTTTTTTTTATAAGTTGAATGAATGTTATACCTCTGTAAGTATGGTTTTATAATTTACCAAGTAAGTTTTTTTAAATTAAGTTAATAAAGGCTTTGTATAAATAGTTAGTTTGACATTGTGACGCATGGCAATTTGAATATAATTAGACTTGATGTCAAAGGGATTTAAATAACAATAAACTATAATTATGAGATCCAGGACAAAAAATGTAAAAGAAAATAACTGTCAAACGACAATCACTTATTAACCAGGTCACGGAATATCATTATGATCCAGTCAATTTGAATTACGTACATTTTGAAAAATATTGAAAACGATAAATATAACAACATTAATTTGATCTCTGTCTGCAACTTCGGTTCAATGGAATCTATAACTTACGATTTGAATCGTGTCACCATTTTCAAAATTGGAAGTTTTTGTTTGTAGAAATTTAGACAAGCTATGAATTATTAGCCTGTAACACAATTTGGGAAGCGGTTATGGGTATTACTGCCACGGGAAACATTTATTGGATAATCTACAGCCATGTCGTTGGTCACTCCAAGTGATTTGCTGCTATGTTTGGTGACTTAGAAGGGGTGCCTGGGTTCTTGGGGTGAGGTCTAAATCTTGGCGGCGGATGGGCTTATCCACCTTGCGTGGCGAGCCGGATCGGGTGAGACTGGTTGAAGGGGATCTTTTGTCAGTCGTCACTCCTGGATTCCCTGACCCCCAGATTCCTACCACCCCTGATACTTCCTCTCATCCCTTTCCCTAAAAATACCCTCCATAAAGCTTTCTTAAAGATAACATAGGCCCTGAGGGATTTTTTTTAACGGAAAGTAATGAAATTTTTTCTTGAAAACAATTGTAAATGTCCTATAGTTTTTCATGGGTTTGCTATTAAATAAAAAAAGCTTATTGCTGTACATCATGACTGACTAATTTTAAAAGCAAGACATTTTAGCAGATAATAAAATAATCTTACTCCAAATAATGTGCCATTTGTCTAAATAAATCTTTCAGAGAAAAAAGTTTCATGTGAACCATATGACAGGTACGAAAGATCCTCTGAAAACTTATTTAAAAATGTACTATTTTAATTATGAGTTACTATAATACTTGTGTACTCGATGAAAAGTTTTTAGTTTTTTTATCATGCTTGAAAACATTTTCCACTTTGATTACTGATCTGACTATTTACACCGTAAATATTTTAATCAACAAATCAAAGGCGTAGATTTATTTCTGATGTGATTTTTCGGAAATACTCTCATTAGTTATACACAAAGAAAGCTTGAAAATGAATAAAGAGGGAGTTAAACCGAGTTCAGATTGTTTTGATGCCCACCCATGATTAAAGGAAAAGCCTCGGTAATAAAAGCGCTCAGAGATCTTTAAGGAGCTTTCGGAATATTTAAAAATACTTTATTTCGGTGTTATTTATCATTTTTATCGTTATATTTTATACGTTACCCAACATCCCTCGCTTTTACCATTAATAATGTACCCAAACCTAAGTTGTTTACCCTCGGGATGCTCTCACGGCCAGCTGTCACTCACTTACTCACTCGCAGGGTGTCAGTACGTGTGTAAGAGAGAAAAATATAGGAAACGTTTGCTATTTCAATAACACAAACCCCCGTCAGCTGTCAATATCATTTTTATCGGAAATTTCTAGCATGGCCTAAATAATAATATTTAAAATTTGCGTGGGATATTGAAAAATTCGCGTAGAAATTATGGTGTTAATAAGGGTGCCATTTCGTTTGGAAAATGTGCTTTGATTTGCCCAGCGGGCTTTTGGGATTTAAAATAAGTCAGGTCTGGCTGCCGCAATTTCGATAACTTTTCCTTTTCATCAGTTAAATTAAAATCGGTTAACTGTGTGTACAGAATTATTTCATAAATTTAGAGATAGCATGTTTTATTTTTCACATAATTATATGTATTTATTATATTTATTATCATATTTATTTATTTTCATATTATTCGAAGGGTTAAAATTTAACATTTGAGAGGTGCAACGTTAAAGATTGAGCTTATTAAGAAATTAATGGGAGGTTTAGATGATGCGCGATGCTTTGTTACATTCAACGCGGAAACAACAGATCCCATTAAAAAAAATAATTACTTTCAGAAAAAAAACAAATATACGAGATATTCATGTACACATTTTTGTATTGTTATTG
The DNA here is from genome assembly GCA_917563855.2 of Limnephilus lunatus. NCBI lineage: Eukaryota > Metazoa > Arthropoda > Insecta > Trichoptera > Limnephilidae > Limnephilus > Limnephilus lunatus. The sequence continues at coordinate 99,545,827 of OU830593.1, read as the reverse complement.
TAGGGCCTTTGGCATCTTTGGGAGGCTGTGTGGAGGGTATTTTTAGGGAAAGGACAGGAAATTCTGGGAAGGAAAGAGGTACGAGGGGTGTATAGAAATCTCGGGGTCAATGTGTTCAGGAGTGACGAACGAGAGAGTCCGAGTGGAGAGGTCAAACGGTCTCCTTCAACCAGTATTTCCCAATTCGACCCGCTACACAGTATGTGGGCAATAGCATCCGCCGCCAAGGCCTAGAGCCTAGACAAACCTCACTCCATGAACCCGGGCACTCACCGCTAACCACTCACTCACTGATAAGTCACCAAACGTAGCGAAACACTTCAGAAGATTGATGTAAGAAGGTAATGAATGATAAATGAATGATAAATGAATGATAAATGAATGATAAATAAATGTTCTTATTAATTTTATTATTATTATAGAAAATATGAGGCAAAAAACAGTAAAGGCATAATTATTATTATTTTTCTATAGTTTTAATTGGGAGACAAAAAACTAAGTGATTTTAGTATTATAATGTCGATAGATACCACTTTAATCATTTTATAATCGAAAGTTTAGTCAGAATACTTCAAGTTGGTGCTAAATTTACGACTTTCCAGTAGCAATTATCATTTATTTTCCAAAGGAGAACACCAAGCAAAAAGCTCGCAGAGTTGATTAAATCGACCCACATAAAAAGTCGTACCGTATACTGTTGCGACTCGTGGAAATACTGGATAGGTTGGTACTCCACATGTCGTAATAAAATTTCCCGTATTAATACAAAACACGAGATAATGTAATCAGTCACTCCGGCGGGGGATCCCGATAGCCACGGGGTATTTTGGCGGCAAAAAGCGACCATAGAAATGGTGAGAAATGGCGGAAACGGCGGAAGTTGCGGTAAATTAAATTGCAATCAGCGGGGCTTCCCACAGCTGGGTGTTCTTCATCTTATATTGATTCATCTCATTTTGGCGGGAATTGTTCCGATTCGGAGCGTTGACACAATGCTACTGCCATCTTTTTTTGTGGGAAGAATGGCAAATTTATTAAGGATCATTAGAGTTAGATAAAAAAATCATTTTATAGAAAAATTATTTTATAAGAACCATAGAAAAAGTCGGTGTACATTTGATAATTCGCCTTCCATAATTAAATCAAATATAAATGTCATAAGGTTTCCTTAATTAATTTCAGATTCAAGCCTCCGTGGTCGAGGGGTAAGGCTCCCGATCGAAATCCGAAGGTCGCGGGTTCAAATTTCGACATGCGCAAGTAAATTTTATTTGATTGGATCGTATTATTTCACAATTATATTGCACAATTATAGAATATAATGTATATTTGCGGCACGTTCCAGAGTGGACGATACTCCCAGTATCACCCTCGAGTAAGACCAACATTCAAAATCGAAACCTTGCTTGAAATGGCTTTAGCCGTGTTTTGTGACCAGATCTGAATAGCCAGGTACTTTCCCGTCTTCCTCTTCCCTATCTCCTTCCCGTCCCCACTACCTTCAGCCTCACAACATACCCCAATTGGGAATGTCATAGTCTCGCTGGCTCCAGGGGATTGGGCGCAATTGCGACTGTGCGGCATATATATGTTAGGTTCAGTTTTTATTTATGTATCTAATTATAACAGTTGAAGGTTATGTGCAGTAAGAATAATGATGACCAGATCAGTTGCTTTACGATGTGATATTAAATTATTCATTTTATTTAATAAATTAATTTATTTATAAAATTTGCCTAGACAACAAAATTTATTCCACACGATTCCAATTGGTTTCATCCAGACATTTTTATCACAGAAACAAAACAACTTTCACAATAATTACTTTAGAATGAAGTGAAACCAGTTTAAAAAAATGAATTTCATGAAAAAGGCCTTATGGTTTTCCCGATTCACTAATATTTTGGGACGCTGCCCACAGGGCCCTTTTAAGGAAAGTAAGGAGTGAAGAGGGGACGTAACATAAACCGTTAGGTTGAGTTCTTGATCACAAAAACGACCAATGTCTACCGTTTTCGAATGTTGCTTGCTTCCTTCCACGAAGCGGTGTCGAAGAGATAATCTGACGCAAATACTGTAGAACAAATATTCCGCTCAGCTCTCCCACCTGATGTCTGCATTCCAAAGTCTGCAATCCTTCCGTTAACTTAGGGGAATCCATCAAACACATTTCCGGATCTTTGCATAGAGTCAATACTCTAAGGTCTTACTAGATATCCAAGTTTTCCAAACCAGATCATGTATATACAAACAGAATAGTGGTTCCCAACAATGTTGGTTTTCATTTAATATATTTTTGTTGAATATATTTGTTTTTATAGTAATTCCTCAAGCATCTGCCGTAGAAGCCATAAATCCCACTAAACTATACTCATAGTCGAAAGTTATTGTACTCTTTCGTCGGGCGTGTTTGGAAATTAGTTTTTCCTTTTGAGGGAAGCTTGTGTCGATGCTGACTACGTGACGTGAATCTTTTCTTCACACATGTTTCGTAACTTCTCAAACACACTAAGCCAAAAAATCAGAGCAATCTCGTACCGCTAGTAAAAAAACACCACCAAACATGAAGCTTACTCTCACTGACGATAAGATCTTTCTACATCAGGGTGCGTTTTGGAATATTTTTTTAGCGAAGTTCGGATGAGAGTCTTATAAAATGATTGAAAACAAAAAGTACATTAAGGGCGAAGAAAATCACAAACTAGTAAAATATTTATTCAGTAATGTTAGTGGATTTCTGAAATAGCCATTAATGATTGCTGGCATTACAAACTCAATTCGATATTAAATTAATTTATTTTCGTAATAAATTGAATGATCCTTTTTATTCGTAGAATTCACTAAAACCTCTTAATTAACTGAAGTAATATTGCTTTCTACTAGAAATTTTTATTAATTTTCCAGCGGTTTTTATATTTTATCAGCAGAGAAAAAATAATGCTAGCAGTTGGTTTATGAATCCATTACGTTGCTTTTTTGAAGTAATTGTAATTTAATTTAAGTAATTTTAATTTAATTTTCAGATTTTTATCACATTCATAAATTTCACTACGCCAAATATAGCAGACAGCTGAAAAACTTCGTAATAAAACACAAATACAAAACAGATATTTGCTTGAAGTATCTAGCTAAAAGTCGTCAATGGTTGGCTCTGGTGAAATGAATTTTGCACGGTCTTTCTGTTGCGATGTTAGTAGGTAAATATGTCGTTAGGTTATTTATAACATGACTATGTAGGTTTTTTAAAAAAAGGCAAAACTTTCCCGGGTTCCAACGAATAATGTTAATATTTGAGTATTATTTATATTGTATTTATTTAATAATATTAATATTTAATTCATCATTATACCCGTAAAATGTTGCTTGTTTAATTTTTTTTTTTTTTTTTACATTTACTCCACACAGGAGGCCCTGAGGAAAATAATTTCCCTCAGGGCCTATGTCATCTTTGAGGATGCTGTATGGAGGGTCTTTTTGAGGAAAGGAAGGAGTGAACATGGGTCTTGAAGAGACCCATGTTGTAGGAGGGAGGAAACACAGAGGCTGGTAAATCGTTCCACATCCGAGCTGTTGAACTCAAGAACGAGTCGTAAAAACGACCCGTTCTCATGTGACTAATGTCAACTGTGTACAAATGTTGGGCGCGTGTTTGGCGTGTTTCCCGACTATGCACTGGTGCCGAGGGGATCAACGACGCTAGTTCCTCGGAGCATTTTCCATTGTAATACCGGTAGAACAAGGACAGCATTCCCACCTGACGCCTGTGCTCTAAAGATTGCAATCCGTCTGTTAAGATGGGAGAATCTATCAAACGGACCGCCCGTTTCTGCACAGAGTCAAGGGTTTTTTTTAAGGTATTTTGGAGCTCCAGACCAGAGGTGGCTGCCAAATTCAACCGTGGGGCGCACTTGCGATTTGTACAGGGTTAGCAGCTGTGTCTGTATCTGCGGGCCCTGTACAGTACGCCCAGTTTCTGAGAAGCTAATTTAACTCTGGTTTCGATGGAGCCCCCATACCTGAGCTGGTCACTTAGAGTAACACTAAGCATATCAATGGAGGTCCTGTTTGGAAGAATGCTTCCGTTGAAGGAGACTAGATTATTATTTCGATCCCTTTTAGACGTTATCAAACATGATTGGGTCTTTGAAACATTAAATTCGACGAGGTTATTCTTACCCCAAGAGAAAACACTCTCGAGGTAACCGTCCATTCTCTGCTTCAAAGCCCTCCGAGCTATTGGGGTTTGTGTGCTCTTTGGAGGCTTGTCAAACAAAAAGCTATCATGGACTGTACTGTCATCCGCGTAACAATGAATCGGTGCACATGACAAGAGGTCGTTGATGTGCAACAGAAACAAAGTCGGAGACAGAATCGATCCCTGTGGGACGCCAGCATTTATCGAATGCAATGAAGAGGTGAAACCGTCAGCAACCGCCTGAATCGACCTCCCCCTCAAAAAGTCGGCAATACATGCACACAAGGATGCGGGAAGTCCGTACGAAAGCAGTTTGTTGACAAGCGCTCGATGCCAAACCCGGTCAAAGGCCTTGGAAATGTCCAGTCCAACCGTTTGGGTCTCACCAAAACGTTCCAGGCACTGTCCCCAAACATGCGTCACATACGCGAGAAGATCACCGCACGAGCGGTTCCGCCGGAATCCGTATTGACAATCGTTAATAATTTTGTTCTTCTCGAGGTATGTGAGCAGTTTGTCGTTGATCACACGTTCCATCACTTTGATGATAATGATGGAGGCTTTATGTAGCAGAGGAATGCACCCGGATGGGAATCCAATCGTTTTATCCATTCGGCTACCAACCGGTAGTAGTTTAACTACCACCTCCCATCATCTCGAATTTACAGTACTTTTTCAAGAGCTACTTTGTTGAATTATGTATCCTTAAACTAATATTTTCTTAACGTGGCTTTCACTTTGTAGCATGACATTATAATTAAACGAGAATTTGGTTTGTTTTTAACCATTTTACTATAATTTATATCTTGCGTCAACTTTTGATGGACAGAGTTCAGAATAAATAACACATACTGTTATGTATCTCCAGGACTAACTTGCCAATGGTCATGCCGGTGGGGAAAGCAATCTTGCTGTTGAACAGATTCAATTTATTAGGATATCGACGTATTTAGGATCAATAAAGCTTCCTAAGAGGCAAACTCTGCCCCTAGAATAGTTTATCCCCATTGTTTATATTTCTATAATTATCCTTTATAAATGTATTTAAAAACGCATTAAATTATCAATTTTATGATGATTTTAAAATTATAAACTGAAATGAATTGAAATGACTTGAATCTAGTTTCGGTTACATCCTAACCTTCATCGGACAGTGTCATTATAAACTAACCCGAGTTCAGACAAGTACACTATATATAAGGTTAACATAAAGAAAAAGAGAGAGAAAGCATCTTAGACGAACCACATTGGATTGGACGGAGGGTAGGAGAGATTTCGGGGGACGGTTGGGGATACAAGGTGAAAGGGGACAAATTTAAAATTGGTCTTTTGGATAATGCTTTTTATTTCTTATTTCTTTAATATCCGACACTTATTATTATATTAACTTCCTATTGACATCCATATTTTCCGCTGTAATGTTGTCACATTTCTGTCGTTATTATTAAATCATGAACTGTAAAAATCTAAATGGATGAGAGATTGCTATTTATGAAAACGACTAAAGCTAATAAAGTATAATCTAATAAAAAACAGTAAGTAGGAGTGTTTCACAAAGTGGCTTGTATTTCAGCACTTTCCAGCGGAACTGAGTTGGCTTGATTAGTCCTGATTGTTCATCTTCAACTTTGTGCGGGAAATCTCATTCCAACAATTCCAAGAAGGTTCGGGAGTTGCTGATTCGAATTGGTAATGGCCTCCAAATTGAATTAGATTCATCTCTTAGCTTTAATTACCAATTCAGAAGAGCGCAAATGCATCCCGGTAGTACTAATGAGCGCCCGGGATTGGATCTCGAAAAATAATGGGAGGCTTTCAATCTGAGATAGTCTTAAAAGGTAGTTAGGATAACGCACGTAAGAAATTAAGGGTTGGTTGGAATGTAAGTTTACATTATGTGTTCCGAAAAATCTTGGAGAAAATTAACCCTCCTTATTTTCCTTTCCCCGGAGTCAGTGGGTCTATGGAATCTTCGATTGGAGTCTTAACGTATGGAAGGGGAGGAGGAGGGTGAAGAAGAAGGAGGTAGGGAAAAGCTGGTTTTTCAGATGAGGTCACTAAATACTGCTAAAGTCAAGCAAAGTTTCAAAACTATGAGCATCTGCCACTCTGAAATAATGATGACATTCCAACAAAATGTGAGCATAGGTATACTATTATTATAATTACTGGTATGGTTGTTGTAAAATAATAAAAAAAGCATTTTAAATATTTTTAACGATCATTTCTTGATATAAAATACTTTTTTGAGTCTAATCAAGATATGAATCAATCCCAAAAATATCTACTTAATTTTTTATAATCTTTTATTTATTTATTTATTCTTAGTATATTTACATTACAAAGGTATAGTATATTGTCCTCCACACTAGGAGTTCACCTGTATTGTATGGGACAATTTTAAGTTGTAAATTATAAAATGTAAGTACATAGTAAATTATTCTATAAATTATATCAAATTATCATATTATTATTAATATTAATACTAACAAATTATTATATTCAGTAAATTATAAAATGTAAGTAGTAAATGACATTTTTCAGTTGTAAATTATAAATTATAAAATGTCAGTAGTAAAACAAAAACAAACAGTGGTCTTAGTTAATATAAAGAAGAAACAATAAAAAACAAAATACACAGAAACAATAAAATTAAAATATAAAATCGACTTCTATACGACAAAATTATAAATTAAAAGTTAAAAGGATAATCAGCTTTTCTATTTGGGAAAATCTGAATTTAAACATGTCCCACAAGTTTCAAAGCTTTGAGAACAAAACAAGCACTTTAACGAGTACTCCTAAAAATTTTTACAAATCCTGTTCTTTCAATTCTCATGCCAAAATGTGTTTTCACCTGACTAATGTGGATTACAATCCCATGTATTCAAAATACAACAATTTGAGGATTACGTAAATAGGACACCATTGTGTGAGACGGATTGAGAATTTAAAAAGTCTCTTTTCATTCCTGTACTACTGGTATTAATATACTATGTAAAGTCGCATTTTTAACGATGTGAATTTAAGAGTCAATACAACCGAACAAATACAACAGAATTTTAAGGAAACCATTATTCCTTTTCTGAATAAATAGTATGCATACATCGTAAGTCCACATTTTAATATTAAACAGGATAATCTAATCTGGGACAAGTGTGTTCATATTATCCAAATGTATTTTGTTTCAGAATTAATAATTTTCGATAAAATATAAATGTTTTTCTAATTGATGACTCCGGAACGAAATGTATCATGAATGCGGAGAATTTTTCGTAACGGAACCATTAAACTATTTTTTATCAAAGTTTCATCGTGAGTAATCCATTAAATATCCATTTTACTCTCAATAAATAAAACAAGAAATCATGCTTATTTTGAAAACTTGAGAATATCGGGGTAGATAAAAATAATTAATTAAATGGAGACAATATTAGCGAAACTCAATCGAAAATCTGAAAACAGAAAAATCAGAAAAATATATGTGCATATTCGGGACTCGAACCCAGGATTGTCAAATTAAATATTACAATGTGAGGTTTTACTTATCATAGACTTGCAGAAAGGTCAATAGATGTCGCATACTAAAAATAAAATTAAAATAAACGATTATCCAGACACTATCTAGATAGCATATAGTTCGGGTTTGAATCTTGCATTCATACATAAAAGATAGCTGCCAATAAAATATGCGTTAAGAAAATGAAGATAATATTATTAGTTCTTAGTCGAAGTATGATTCAGTTAAAAATGACGGTATCGGATAGGGACACATTAGCTAAGTTGGTAAAGTCTCGGCCCGGAAAGCCGAAGGTCCTGGGTTCGAGTCCCAGATATGCCCATATCTCTTTCTGATTTTTCTGTTTCAGATTTTCGATTGAGTTTGGTTAATATTGTTATCTTCTTTAAACTCCGCAAAATTACTTTGTGGCATCATTAATTTTATACAATGAATATTAATACAGGTTTTAAAATTTTACATACTAACACTACGGGCATACAATTGGATAATTTAGAAATTTTAGAAATTAGAAAAAGCATTAATAGTAAATTAAATATTATAAATAACCAAACATTTTTTTAAAATAGCCACATTTTAAATGTTTTTTCTTATTAATACTTAAAAAAATATTAATTATTTATTTTTTGATTGAGACTAATTATTTTAATTATTTGTTCTTTAAATTTTTTTATTACCTAAATGCAATTTTATTTTTCCTTAAATAATTTTTATATTTAATTTTGTATAACTATTTTTATGAGATTTTTAAGCAATTAATCACCTCTAATTTTTAATATTTTGTCTTTGTTCTAATTTATTCTAATTTGTCTATACTTGTTTGTCATTTATTTTTCTTTAAATTAACATATCCTGATGAAGATAACATTGTTTTCGAAACATGTAGATATTGTTTATAATATAGTGGTTTAAACAAAGTGATCTATTTTATTCATATCATTTAATTAAATATTAGAATTTGAGGTTTTACTCATTCAGTTAAAAATTAAAATAAATAAATAAAAATATGTCGTATTATTATTGCTAGATTTTCATTGTTGTTCCTTGTTTTATGGAAGACCACCAAAGTTTATTAATTTTGAGACTGGAAAAGGCGTTAAAAATTAATTTTAAAGCTAGTGTTATTTCACCCGTTCCCGAAAGCGTTTGAATTAGATTCCGTTTTCGAATAGGAATCTGAGGCGCCAACATAACTCGACCCGTCTCAGCTCCAGGCGAATGATGGTAAGTCCCACACACAAGAATTTACCGCGGGGAGATTTGGGATCAATATGTTTCTAGTTGCTCATTGCTAGTTGCTGGTTGCTACTTGCTAGTTGCCCGTGATCAGTCGAGTGGCAACATAGAGGTGACTCGGGATCGACGATGTGTAAGAACCCTGCAAGGGGCTTCTACGGCGTAGGCTGTGTTTATCGTTTTATATATCTTAAATGAAATTTGGTCAAGGGGAAATGATTGTATTGAAGACAAGGGAAAATATATCTGAAGATTATTTTTCGACTAGATATTTGAAATACAGGCGAAGTCGAATGGAAAATGATTAAATTGGTTTTATTAGGCAGATATTATTATTAACATCCTTATTTTATTATAAGCAATAATTATTAGCCTGAAACACTGAAGAAATCTCCAGAGAAAAGATAAATGTCGCCGACGGGACATGAACCCGCGTCCTTCTGATATCCGGTCAACTGCTCTACCACTGAGCTACGTCGGCTTTGTAGCTCAGTGATAGAGCAATTGACCGGATATCAGAAGGAAGCGGGTTCAAGTCCCGTCGGCGGCATTTATCTTTTCTCGGGAGATTTCTTCAATGTTGATGAGTGTTTCAGGCTAATAATTATTGCTTATAATAATTGTTACCCTTTGTGCTATGCATAAAAATCTTGTCTTAAACATTAGTTTACCAATTAAAAATAATAATCCTTATTTTGTTAGTAAAATGATGGCGAGATTCGAAGGAACCATTTACCAACTGTACTTATAAGGAAAACTATGTATATCAAATTTAATAAAAATTTAGTACTCGAATGGAATTTACTCTCAACATAATCCCGGTTCACCAGATTCCGAATAAAAATGTTGCTAGAATAATATTTAGCAAACACCATTGAATAATAATTTGTCCACTTTCTTAAATTTTCTATATAATATTGACCATGGAAATTTAAAATGCTGTAAAGGACAAAATGTTAATTGTTCAGAGCGAAAATAAAGATTTATTTTTTCCAAAAATCGTAACATCTGCTTTTGTTGTTTTGTTGACCTATAATTTCGATTTTGTTGAGTCTTAACATTACATGCTGAAATTTTAATATGTTAATCTTTACATATTTAATTTAATTATGTGCCGCCATAAAGTAAGGAAGGAATTTAAACATGCCACATGTATTTTTGCGAAGCTGTGAGTATTAAGTACATGTAGTTTGTATGCTTTTTGCCATTTGCCATGTTTGGCATTTAGTGACCCGTTCAGAATTACCAGGCTTTCTTTATTTTTTCCCCAACCCTGCCAACACTTTTCCCCCAAACCAACTTTTCCCTCCTCTACATCTTTCAAAATAGTGATACAAAGTTCCATAATATGTCGCAGTAGAACCACTTGAGCAGGAGCAAATAAAGAACTTAAACTTTGCTTTGCAATGGTCGCGTCCAGAATGCTTTATTTATGTAAAATAACATAACACTACATTCATTGTAATACTTTTGACGTCACCGGTTATAAGTTATAACATATCACCTCATACTATTAAACTTTTAAAATGAAATACATCACATTATGTAAAATAACTTCTCAAACAAAATAAATATAAAGTCAACACAAAACTAGAAAATTCTTCGAAAACCTTCTAGTTCTTCTGCAGTGTATGTGGCCGCCCCTACGGGGTGAATTTAGTGAAATTCTTTAAACTTTCCTGAAGCAGGACTGATGCCTGTGGAGAAACTACCCCAAAAGATTAATGACACAGGATTCTACAAGGCTTCGCCTGACAGCGCAAGGATCGCAGGAATCCTTTATGCCCGAAAAAGTGTTTTGATATATTGGTGCTTCAATGCGGATAAAAGTGACGGGACTGGGAGAGTAATGTTTGCATCTTAACGACTGCATAAATATGTTACCCTGGTAGAAACTATTTCTTGGGGCGGTCAGAGTTTCAATATTCAGGTATTTTGAAACTGTAAAGTTTTATGGCGTTCTGAACAGTGTTTAAGTATGGCCAACCATTAAATAAGCACTTAGATATGTTATGTTTGTGCGTACTTAAAATTTATTACCTTTGCTAAAGTATTACATCATAATGTGTACTTAGTACTAATTCGAACTACTCTTCTCTAAGAGGCTTTTGAATTGTGTTAAAAATACAAAGTTTCACATTTAATGATCAGTAGCATGCCTTTAAAAGTACATTAGGTTAAAACATAGTTAAACATTGGTTTTAAAAGTATATATGTATTGATATGTATGGAATATATATGTACTATACACAGTTTAAGGAAAAAATGTAAATGGCTGCGATAGACTGAAACCGCTAGCGTTCTAATAAAAAGTGGAGAATGTTTTAAATTGTTTTAATACATCGGTATTCAGAGAAGGCGATCGTTAAATTTCACATCAAAACTAAGGCTGCACGTATCAACATTTAAAATTTAAAAAAATTACAAATGTTCAAATCAGGGGGTGGCAATTAACAAAGACCATAGGTAATTAGAGTAACCCCAACTCCGAATACTACTGAATTTTTCTCTACAAGGTCGCCCATAAAATATTCTTAATGTTGATAATAAATTGGTGTAGGTACTTTCTTAGTGTGTTCAATTTTTAAATGGGCTAAACAAAAGCAAAGGCGGTTTTGACAAGTGAATTATTGGTGGGAAAACAGTTTAGGGGTGAAACGAGTAGGGATACAGAAGGGTTAGAAATGGCGAGAGAAAGGTGGAAGATTGGTTAGAGGTTAGAGTAATGTGTCATGGAATTATATAATCAGTGTGATTTGAGGATAATAAACACGACAGGTACCACATAACTGATGTTACAATTAATGGAAATGTGGATAGATGTAAATAAGCGACAATATGCCACAGTAAGATTATTGACAGTGGCAATTCGATTACATGAAGTATGTATGTATGCACATAATTTTGACATTACTGGAGATTATTGTTTTATGGGAGATACATACAAAGGTACTAGTTTTAATACCGACTTCACCGGTATTTTGAATTTACTAATTAGTATTACACATATTTAACATTAAAATATGCAACAAATAACATGATACTTATTTTATGGATATTTCAAGGATTATGAGGAAATGCTGTTGTTTGCCAAAAAACATTGAAAATAATTGATAATCAATAAATTTCAGAATTCAAAATAATTTCCAAATTTCATGTCAACAGAGATTTGAGAATTCAAGAGATTCTCATTCTTCAGATATCAACTTCGAATCAAAACGAGTTTTCTGATACGTAAATATAAATTTTACGTACTCAAAATTAAAATTGTAATTTTTTTTTTATAAAATTAAAATAGTGCTAAAATAACGTTAAAACTAATTATTATTGCCAATTTTTATACTGCGTATTGCCACTATAAATAATATTATTTTGTGATCAAACTGGGTATAAAAAATAATTTCTTCAACTGAATATTCTGACAAGTTGTAACAATTTCTTCTTGAAACCGAACACCAACAAGCAAAGCTGATACAACCCTCATTATTTCAAACCAAAACTCCGGTCATTAAAATGTATGAATATCTTAATATTATGAAGGCTTTACTCACCCGACTGTTATCCTAACCACGAATAATTTTAAGGGAAGGTTTCGGGAGTTGAATTATTGTATAATGTTACCTGAAACAAAAGAGAAACTAATTATTAATATCATTGAGCATTTTTTAGACTTGAGAAAAGTGAAACTTTTACTGGTTATGTGTAAAATTATATCTTCCTTAACCAAAAGATAAATTCAGGTTAATGAGATTCAAAACAAATTAAATTATCGGGAGGATGATATTTCACTAAAATGGTGCAAAAAACATAAAGTGGGCATTATACTAAAAGTCGGGAGGAATGGTTTCGATAATCATTGTTTGTACCGACATGACCTCTTTAGAACAAGTAATGCTTAGTGGAAAAGGTAAAAGAAACTACGTAAGATATATTGTATTTGTAAGAAACCGCAAAGGCCCTGTATTAGTACGTGTTCGCCGTCTAGAATTTATAGGCCGACAGGACTATTTAAGGCGTAAAATTTCTGATGTTATGAAGTCTTAAAAATTTGAATAACAATGTTTTATCATTGAAGACAATACTAGTGACTTTCAAACAGAAATTTGAAATAAAAAAATCAGAAAAACATACTGTCGCATACAGGAATTAAAATCCTAGATGCGACAGATTGTAAATCTGATTTTTCCGTTTTAAAATTTCGTTTGAGTTTATTAATTTAAATTTTAAAATTTGAAGTTTTGTTCATTAAGTTTATTCCAAAAACACAAGTGTATTGTATGTTTTAATAACACTTTCTTTGAATATATTATAAAACCAAATAGTTTCGGTTCATTCTGAGCCTACATAAGGGTTGTATACATACGTACTATGTACATAAGGATGGTGCATATACATTTATACAACCCTGATGTGTTATATATATTCAAATAAAATTGTGAAACAAAATATTTTCATTGAAATTATTATTAAGCATAAATTTACAAAACGTGATTGTTCCTGTCCAACCTTACGTATTCTTAATAAATTAGGTATGCCCCATATGTCATACATATGTCTTATAATGTTATATTATCGTAAAAACAAGCTTTTAGGTCCGAGTGGTTAAATGTAAAAATTATACAATTATCCACATCTTTTATTTATTTAAACTAAAGCAATGAACTGAAATGTGTATTTTTTATATAATAATCGTACACATATAACAAGAGCCAGTGGGACGATACAATTCCAATTTATAGATGACGGGGATAAGGACACAGGATTGTGAAAGGTCTTGATAACTCGGCTAATCTGATTTTTGTAACTGAATTGTAGTACTTTACCCTAAATTGCAATTATGAATAAATCAAAACTATGACTACTACGAATGCTTACCGAAATTTCTGATAGACAACAAGAGAAAATAAAGCTTAGCCAGTTTATGTAGGAAGGTAAGAACAAAGTTTTTACGATAAGCTAATAAAATTTAATGTGATAAACTTCATTATTACCAATTTACATACTTACGAGTACCTATAAAACTTTACCGAACTTGAATTCAAACTCCTTTCATTTGGTAATTCAAATACCAACTGATATGTAATATTATAACATAATATATAATCCAAAGATGCCATTATATAACGCCAACTCTCGGTTAAATTTTCACATTATTAGTTAAGTCTATATGCGCCAGCTGATTGCGGTATTGTAAGTTTTAATGAATGGTAAACGCACCCGTATTGTCGGGGCTGTGTTCAGTGTTCACCCTACCGAATATACCCTGTACGGTGTACGGGGGTAGGTAATAAACTGTGTCAATGTATATCCTAGCCTTGGTAAACTTGTGCACTTTATGATAATTAATATCTTTGCCCTATGTTGTAATTTGACAACATGAGTAGAACATTATGTATTAAAAAAAGACAGATTTTGAAAACAGGTTATAAGCCCGGTTCCTCGCGCCTGATTCCGCGACAAATCATCCCTCGATGTTAAAACCCAACCTAACCTAACCTAAGCTAACAAAAAATCAAATAAAAATAATACAGACATCCTATAAAGGCAATTAATTTATTAAAAATAAGAAAATACTTAGTTTTTACCAATTATATTTTTTATAACAACTAACATGTTTCGTGAGCAACGCTCACTTCTTCAGGGTTTAAATAAAACTAATTATAAATAATAGACAAAGACAATGGTGTCGATGGAAAAATAATAGACATAGACAATAGTAACAATGGAAAAATGAGAATGGTTAAAAAGGAAGAAGGGCAATATGGAACAATTTATAAAGGAAATAGGTTTAATATTGGGTCCTTTAAAAATTGGGTCCTTCAAAAAAATTCGTATGCTCACTCTTTCTGATCTCTAAAATTTCTAGTTTATCCAACTGAATGCCATTGACATTACTATGTCTTAATTCTATTCCACTATTTAAGTTAAAGGTGTGACTAGTTTGGTTGTTAAAAACAAAAAAAAATTGTAAAAACTAAGTATTTTATTATTATGAATTAAAATGGTGCCACAAAATAAGTTTGCCGTGTTAGAAGAATTAATTTATTTATAGCGCAACACGGCATAACACCCCAAAAACTAACAACAAAAAAATTTAATTTATTGTTCAAAAATGGTAAAATGGGACCAAAATAATACAGATATCATGTAATAATAAATTATTGTTCAAAAATAGTAAAACATAAAATAAGGTTAGATTAGATTAGGTTTTAGTAGATATTTTGTTGGAGGATGTTTTGTCCGTAGGATATTTTGTCGGGGATATTTTATCGGGGATATTTTGTCGCGGAATGCACCACTAGTACTCGGCCATCTAAATACTGAAATATCGCATCAATCTCCATACCAAACCTATTTATCCAATATAAAAAAGATGTATTTATGAATTATCATCATTTCACGCAAGAGACATGACCAAACAGTGCTTTCTCAATTATAACAAATTTCTGTTACAATAAATGCAATTATTGTTATGCCGCCATGTTTGGTTACGTTTGGTATCTATAGCAGGGATGCCCGAGATCGTAGGGTGAGGTTTGTCTGGGTCTTGGCGACGGATGCGTTTGCCTACTTTACTTAACTTACTGCATACTTTTCTGAAGTAGCTCCTCGAAGGAGGCCCTAACGAAAATAATTTCTCTGAGAGTCTATTTCATCTTTGAAGATGCTGT
Source organism: Limnephilus lunatus (assembly GCA_917563855.2). Taxonomy (NCBI): domain Eukaryota; kingdom Metazoa; phylum Arthropoda; class Insecta; order Trichoptera; family Limnephilidae; genus Limnephilus; species Limnephilus lunatus. The sequence goes on along the minus strand of OU830593.1, from coordinate 99,530,205 downwards.
GTGGACGGTCTTTTAAAGGAAAGGAAGGAGAGGTAGTTCTGGAAACAATAAGATATGAGGGGTGGGTAGGTATCTGAGAGTTAGTGGATCCAGGAGTGACGGACGTTTGAAATGGTCTCCTTCAACCAGTCTCTCCCGATCCGGGCAAACGCATCCGGGGTTCACTAAACGTAGTGAACCACTTGGGGTGACGTATGGCAGGGGTGTATGTTTTCCAACAAATGGTTCTCGGGGCAGCGGTACCCATACCTGCCTCCCAAATTTGACAATAATTTTAAGGAGGTTCTTATTTTCGTAATGTGAAAAATTTGATTTTTCAAAACACATTTGATTTTGATTTGCTCAATTCACAATGCAAACAGGAGGTTGGAATATGAATAGAATATATTAATATATGAATAGAATATGAATATAATATATGCCTTATGGGTGTTTTCACAAACATAACCTTCAGGTTAAAACTAAATAAACATTTTGCATTGCCGACGACCTAACATCTACTCAGATTTAATCTCACGTTAAGCCCTCTCCTTTCCTTGCATTTTGCTTCCTCAAGCCTCCCTCATATGAAAACTACTTAATAATTTATTTTAATCACCCAAATTACTGAGAATCCAGGTTGGTTGTAAGAAATTGCCACCAGGTTATAAGGTCTCCTTCACACATATATTTAAACGTATGTACAGTGTTGATTAAAGTAATTAATTATGTACAGGTCGTATCGACATTGGAAAAGCCGTAGGGTAAAAGCAACGATTTGAACCAAATCTACATTGATCAAACATCATTAAAAATCATCTATGCAAACGTAATGAACAACATTAAAAAAGAAACGAACGAAGAACATACGACGCGAATTGAGTGGACAGATAAATCCGGAAAGTCCGAGATTGTGAATCGAATAACAGGTGAACCTATGAAATGTGACGATTTAAAAAAATCAGTAAACATCAAATGTTGTGCATCAAAACAGTTAAATGGTTATTTAGACACGTTTCTCCGCCTTATTAACACGGGCGTTGCTATAAAAAAGGTGTAATACGATTTCTGTTACACATGAAAAACTTTATATAACACGCTTGTTATTATTTTCACCATTAAGATTAATAAAAAAATATAAATGTCAGTTATTCAATTCTGAATTCTTTACAATTCATCCGCATAAATTTTGATGTTTTAAAAATATTAACAATCAAAATGTGATTTTTTTCACACAATTATTAATGCTTCAATCATTGGAAGCTTGATAATATAATGATAAATAAATAAAACAAAAACTCATATATTTATATCGTCAGATAAATGCTTTGAACAAAATACGAAAATACCTAATCAAAGAAGACGTATGGAAAATAAATAAAGCCTTTTGGACGAGCTTTCCGTTTGATGCTGTCATGTACTGAGCTGCTTTGGCTGTTTAAATGATATTTAAAACTTGCTCCAAAGCTGACAAACAATATCGTGTGACATGAATATTATCATGAAAAATAATACCGGGTATTTAGAAGTCTATCTATTAAAATAAAAATATTCTATTTGGGAGGCGGGTATAGGTATCCCTGCTCGGAAACCATTCATCGGATAATCGACGGTTCTGCCATCGGTCTCCTCAAGCGGTTCGCTACATGTTTTTGAGGATTGTCTTCGCCAAGGCGGTGCGGCGGATGCGTCTGTTCACCTATTACGTCAGAGGTTCCCAAAGTGGGTGCCGCGGACAGAGGTCAGGGGTGCCGCGAGGCGCCCCTGATGTCTCTACTAAAAATCAAAAATGACATGAACGAATACAAACATTTTATGGAATGGAAAATCACCCGCGTGGCCGGTCCGCGCTCTGGCAATGGATTGGGTGGGAAGCACAGGAGTGGGGATACGGTTGTGGTGCTGCGCTTGCAGCAGCCGCGTGCCGCATTCACTTGTAGTATTTTCATTCAAGATTTCATCATTCAGGAAAAAAACTACAAGGGTGGAAGAGACAAATGGGTGATGATAGAGGCAAAGATTGTTTTCCAATACAATATTGCAACAGTACATGGCCCATAGCGGAGTTAAGGTTTCAAATAACTTGCTGACCCTTTTCACAGAGCACCTATCACAGTTAACTGACTGGTTTTCCTAATACTTCGCAGAAGACCAAGTGGAGAAGATTGTATGGATCCAAGATCCATTCCGTGCTCAAGCTCCCCAAGATTTTACTACGCAGGAAGAAGAAGATTTAATTGACCTCTCGACCGACAGCAGTCTAAAATGCTAGAAAAGCTGTAAGGGTCCTCATTCCCTTTGCTACTTCATATCTGTGCGAAGCTGGATTTTCAGCGGTTGCGGTTATAAAGAGCAAATATCGCTAAAAAATAAATGTGGAAAAAGAAATGAGGAGTAGCTGTATCAATCCGGTCGCACTAAACGGTTTTTGTATATGTATTATATTTGCATTCATTTTCTTTGCAAGTTTTCCGCATTTTTCCGCGTTTCAAATAAATGCACTTTCATTTTACAAGTTGTATTATTCAGTGGAGTAGGTAAAAAATTGATCCCGTCCTGGGGGGGGGGGGGGGGGGGCTAGAGTGATCCCGAGGCTACCACAGATAGACATTATGAGACAGACAGGGGTGCCGTGAGAAAATTCAAATTTTCTAAGGGTGCCGCGACTTGGAAAAGTTTGGGAACCCCTGTATTACGTGTTGCAGACAGGATTTGGAGAGGTTGGTGACACACTGACTACCAGATTCTTACCCACCCCTCAAACCTTTTTTTTCCCAGATTACCCTCTCCTTTATTTCCTTAAGCAAACCATCCACACAGCATCCCGAAAGATGACATAGGCCCTGAGGGAAATTATTTTCCTTACGATCTCCTGTGGGAGCTAATGTAAGAAATTGGATTAAAGTATCAGATTCTGACAACGACAGAGGAACTAGTATTTTTTTCTGGATTGTAAGTGTTTGAAGAATAGAAGGAAATAAGTGAAATAAAATTAAGATGTTATGTCAATTATTATAAGCAATAAATATTAGCCTGAAACACTCATTAACATTGGAAAAATCTCCCGAAAAAAGATAAATGCCGCGGACGGGACTTGAACCCGCGTCCTTCTGATATCCGGTCAACGCTCTACCAACTGAGCTACGTCGGCTTATCTCCCACCCGCCAAATAATTCAATATATACTAGTGTTTCATTCAACAATTACTGCTTATTACATTTTTCACCTGAAAACAACCAACTTTATTTTCCAATGTTAATGAGTGTTTCAGGCTAATAATTATTGCTTATAATAATTATTGTTATCCTTTGTGATATGCATAAAAATCTTGTCTTAAACATCAGTTTACCAATTAAAAATAATAATGTTATGTCGACACTTAAAAGGAACATTATTTTCACACATTGGTATTTTCCGTATCGGCCAGGTGAAAGACAAAAAGTCAGCTATTCAGAAACGAAAAGTTCCTTGATATGGCTTTCACTGAGTTAGTTTACCGGATCTGAATAGCCAGATATTTCTCAACCTTTTTCTTTCTAATCTCCTTCCCTTCCCTACTCCAACCAGCCTCGTAACATACTCCATTTGGGCTGCTGTGGCATCTGACAATTGGGAGCAGTTTGGAGTCGGACACAGACGCAATTGGTAGTTTTGCAACATTTCATCATTTAATTCTTTATACTTTCAACGAGCTTCGCACACACCCTGTCCAATATAAATAAGGGAGTGGAGATACATGTGTGTACATATATAAAATGACATTTAAAATGGCATGCATGGTTGGAGAAAAATCTTTGACGAAATATCACCTCTAAAGGTTGCTGGGGAGTCATTACCCTACATACCTATATATATATGATTTTAACAACATATAAACTTAAATGTTTAACCTACAGTTATATATGTAGTATTAACCCTTTTGTATCCAATAAAAAACAATGTATTTATGCTCATACACTTACATTTATTCAATTGGGTAGGAGTAATGAATATAAATGTTTACGTAAATTTTGCAATTTGACAGAATGGCAAATAGCCTTGCGAGCAATAATTATTTTCTTTCAGATTATTTAGAAAGACGTTTCTTATGTACTTTATTTATTCGCAATAATATTAAAACAAAAACACGTTACACATATTTCAATTACATTTAAAACTTTTTCTGCATGCCTCCGTATCTAGATATTGTATTGAACCTACTTCTTTAATACTCTTGCTATTATGGATGTTATGTGGATACTATAAATAGGTGACTCGACAATTGATCAGCCGACAGTTAATCCCTCTGCCAGTTGACCCCTGAAGGATTATTTCTACGGTACATCCTTATGGTAAAATAAGTATGCAGAGAGGATAATAGGCCGTATAGAAAAAGTCGATATAATATGCTTATACCTGCGACGTCGTGAGTGGAAATGCGATACACAAATATTTTTGATAATAATAATGACGTGTCTCCGAAGAAGGAGTGCAGTGAGGATGTACGGTCGAATAACAAAATACGACATCCTTATATATGCATTATCTTTAGGGAAATACGCTATATCCCCTTACATTAAATATAACCAAGTGTCTCCAAAGATGTATGCAGAGGGGATATATGGCCGTAGATAATATTGATCACATACATCTATGTATAACGTTATATATACATCTTACGTAAGTACATCGACTTTTGTTTTACGACTATATATCCTCTGTGCATACTTACTTTACCAACGAGGACGTACAGCAGAAATAATCTTTTGGGGGATCAAGTATACGGGAGATCAACTGTCGGCGGACCAACTGTTGAGGGCCAACTGTCGGGGGATCAACTGTCATGGAATTGTAGGTACTTGTATCTTTAATTATAAACCGTATATTTGAGATAACATTTTAAATTTTGAAGTAAGGAATTATAGAATTTGTTGAATGAAATGTCACTTTCTCAATGACAATTCCTTTTCAAACTTTCTTCAAGCAAGTAGGCAGGTAAATAAGAAAGTTAAAAAACCGACAATTTCATATTGAAAAAAATAATCTTAACTGAACCATTAAAACGGTCACCAACTTGAACCGGACACAAAATTTACAGACAGAGAAAATGCACAACGATGGACTTAAAACAGGACTTCGCTAAGCTCGATCAAAACAAAATAATAAAACTCTAGAAAAAGAAAGATTTCTACAGAATTCTCTACAGTGTAGAGAATTAAATTAGTACAGACACCTTACTAAGATGTGCTTTTCCCTTTCGAACTACATTAATAATTAACCCTTTATGAAATTATAACGTCGTAAATTAGGGGGGGCCCACAATTCGACAGAAAGCCACTCTTACTTTCCCCGGCTAAAAAGCAAAGCTGACGTAATACTTTTACTGCTGAAAATTCCCGAACAATTTAGCTTAATAAGGATACATAAATTCCGTATTAGGGCCTTTAGTGACACGGGAAGATAATTAACCGCGTCAGTGTTGGGTCACGTCCTTACTACCCTTAGTGCCTTCCCCGGGTCTTCCCGGTTCCCACTTTCACTTCCTACCCCAGCGGTGGAGCCTCCCGCGGAGCCTGCCTTCCCCTGGCGGAGGTACTATTTTTCCCTGCCTAAAAGACTATAATGTTTTCGCATTACTAGGAGTTGGCGTGATACGCAAGGGTTACGGTAGAGAAAGCTTCTTCAACTTTCAACGATAATTTTATATTTTAAAAGAATAACTCAAAGAATTTCAAAACAAATTGTTAAATCATAAGAAACGTAAAATATAATATCTGAATAACTGCCTAAATGCTCCCAACCGCCTGGAGCCAGTGAGACTACGGAATTTCCAATTGGGGTATGTTATGAGGCTCAAGGTAATGGGGAAGAGAAGGAGATGGAGAAGAGGAAGGTAGGGAAGTACCTGGCAATTCAGACCTGGTCACCAAAATACGAAAAAGCCTTTTCAAGTAACGTTTCAATTCTGAATGGTGGTCTTACACCAGGGCGATACTGAGAGATCTTCTCTGATCTTTAACTCTGGAACGTGCAGTGAAATGGTTTTAGCCATGTTTGGTGACTAGATTTGAATAGCCAGGTGCATTTTCCACATCTCCTTCCCCTCCCCACTACCTTCATCATCACACCATATCAACATTGGGGATGCCATAGTCTCACTGGCTGGAGATGGTTGGGAAAAACTGTCCGAAGGATCAATTGTCGGTCGGACCAACTGTCGGAAGGCTCAACTGTCGGAAAGATCAACTGTCGGCGGACCAACTGTCGCAGGATGAATTTTCGCCGGATCAATTGTCGTCGGACCAATTTTCGGGTCACCATTTTTGACACAAACTGAGAGGAATAATTATTTCTCTTTCCAACGATTAACAAATTACATATCTCCGCATTACAAAAAAAAATACAAACAAACTTTTATAATGTATGGACGCACGGTCAGATCTGTCTCTCAGAGGCTCTAATGGAAAATGATATTTTTGGCTAGTATAATGTCCTTCTGAGGCTTGAGTGGTCAAACAAAAAGAAAAATCAATAAATATGATACTTTCTTCGTATTCACTTTTCATAAATGTGAAGTATTCACACAACTGGCAGATGTAACCTTGTTGTTCCAAGGGCGCGATATTGTGAGACTCAGAGCCGCATAAGATGCAAAACTAAATAAATGGTAATGATATTATTTAGAGTAATTGGGTGAGCGTAAGTTAGTTAAAAATCCTACACGATTTTTTTAGTTCACAGAGGGTGGAATAAATAATACAATCGCTCGTCCTTGTATAGCAGTTTGGGAAGGTTCGGGAGGGAAGCACCCAGACCGTGCCGTGAATTTTAAACTCAGTTCATTTCCTACTGCTTCCTCTCGGATTCTCCGCTCGTTTTTTTTACCCTCCGCTTCGTGGTTCGTGTTTCGAGAGCCATAAACCTTCAATTTTATCGGACATTTCGACCAAACGTCTTGTTTGATGGAAATCCTATCGTTTGGAGATTTTTTAGAGATGAAACGTAAACTGTTCCTTCTATCTTGTACGGCATTTGAAAGAAGAACGTTTTGGAGCCCTTTCCGGATGCTTTATGTGTTTACAATAATTTACCCCTTATTGATGATATTTAGCAGATTTATGTGCTAGCTTGGTTGGAGTTTCTAAATTTGTAAAGTAAGATGCATAATATATAACGTCACTATTTATTTCAAGGTATTGCATCACACAGTTCTTCGACAGATTACCGTCCTTGATCCCTCAGTGGATAGCAAAATTAGTGAAATGTACGTGCTTTGCATCCCCATACAGCAGATATTTTATGCTTTAGAAAATGTCTTCCTATAATGTCTTATATCATTCAGAATGTAAATGGGGCGTAAGCCTTTGGGTAAAAGTTATTTTAGATGTTTGAGTTTTTTGTTTTGATCTTAATATTTAGAGAATTTTGCTTTATTACCCGTACATGGATAAATTTGACAGGTGCTTTACAACGTGGGTATTTCAGAACAATAGTTTCAGTTTTTTGAAGCAACTGGTCTACAATAGAACTTACATAGAACGTGAAAATTAACTTCAAATATTTGATGAATTGTCAGTTTTTTTAAACAACCCGTTCTTCAGCTACTTACATACATTTACCTACTTGTAAAACTAATGATCGAAACAGGGCTTCCAAAAAGGGACTTACGTTTATTTTCATGAAACAATAGTGAGAGAACACTTCAGATGAAGACACCTTGATGATGGGGATACTGTAAGGCTGGTTAAAGCATTATTCCGAAACGAATAATCATAATTCATCAATAATTTGGTCATGAGACTCATAAATCACATCCCAATGGTACATAAGATGATCTGAAAGTGCACCCAGAAAAATCAGTTAAGATTTATTTACAGAATACCAAAGCTGCACGTTTAATTGTGTTTATTGTATTACATTACGTAATATTTACTAGCAGTTAAAAACCCGTTCCTCAGGTTTGTGCTGCTAGGCTCTGCTGGCGGCTTTTGGTTCGGCTTCGCCCAGTTTGAGTGTTGGTGACCATTTAATAAATCCGATCGGAAATTGGAATTGGTTCCAAAAATTGCTGGTTCCTCAGCTCTACTGGGATCCAGTGACAGTGACAGCTAATTCCACGTACGAAAACGGTTTTGTGTAAGTCGCGTTAGTCGGATTCTTAAATTTCAACCGTACACGCTATTAATAATGTTTGATGATAATGAATAATAATGTTTGATGATAATGAATAATAATGTTTGATGATAATATTAATAATGTTTAAAGATATCCCTGAAAATCTACGTTTTATATAGCTTGAAAACAAGTTAATAAACGTTTTCACCCCAAAATAAAGGACAGGTAACAATTTACTGATAAATTCAGGTTAAAACATTTTCAACGTCCGTTTGCTCTCACTTAGAATGTGTTACAGTTTACCCAGACCCGTGTTATATGTCCCTATTTAATTCCCATCCTTAAGGCGAACAGTTTTAGAAGTAAGGCAGTAAAGTTTGGAAACAGTGCCACTTGGAATAAATATATCTGCCCGTAATAAAGAAACTCGGAGGGAAATTGCTCGTACACTACAGGCACTGAAATCTTAGCAGGGAGTGGAGAACTGATTAGGTTGGTGAGGTTATCTCAATAATAATAATAATTTTAGTTGATTTATATAGCGCCGTTATTATGAAAAATTACCTCAAGGCGCTGTCCAAATTGATATTTGGTGAAATTAATATAACTGGCTTACAACATAATTATAAGTAGTTACTTATGACTAAGACTTCTTAACACTAATGACTAAATGACATATTAACTAGCGACTTACTGAAATTTTCTACCGCCCCGGGTACCGCTGCCCCGGGACCCATTTATTGTTTAACTAACACCCCTGATATAGGTCACCCGAAGTGGTGTTGGGCTGGTTATGAATTTCAATTCCAAATTTTATTCTAAACAGGGCCGTATACTCCGATTGCACGATCATCAAACTTAGTGTTCGGATTTGCTTAGGTTTTCTCAACTTTTTGATTGCAGATGATGTCACTGCTCTCAGAGCTGACTTAGACCAATATTTTCCGGAATGCATGGTTTAGAGATATAGAGTGGAGCCATTTCGTTGGTAGACCTATGTCTTAGGTTTAAATTTATTTATAAATAATATAACATTGGATTGAATTTAATGTTAAATAATTAGTCAAAAAATGTATTAAAAAATAAGTGTAAATAATGAGCAATTAGATAACTTCGTTTCTTTGAGTTATGAAAGAAAACCAAAGTGATATTGACGTTTCTCAAGAATCGTAGATAATAACACAGTATGCCATTCTTTCTAGGCAAAAATTATACAAAAAAAGTAAAAAGAATAGTAAAAATTATTTTACAGTACCTACCTACTATACACATGCAGCTAGTTTTAACAAAATTACATTTTTTTCAGAAATATTGGTATTTAGAAACATGAAAGGAAAAGGTACATTTATTGAATTATAGATGATATATTGAGAAAACGACTAAAAATAAGTTATGAAAGATCTTAATGCTTAGGTATACTATTTTTTTCATAATCATTTGATTCAGAAACCATTTGAAGTTTTCATAATCATTACCGTAATTAGGACAATCAATGTGCTTCACGTCCGTATTATTAATAAATAATAATCATAAATTCTATATTGATACAGAGATAAACACATTACATACAGATTATAAGATTACGCAGATTAGTATTTTAGAAATATACATAAGTATAAAAATTAAACCAAATATCTTACTAATATGTTACTAATGCGAATGTTTGTATGGATGGATGTGAGTTACTCTTTCACGCAATAAATATCGAATGGAATTTAAAAATTCTTTCACTAATCGAAAGCTACATTATTTGCGAGTTATATAGGCTATATATATTGGTAAGCTCTGGCGTTATGAATAAGCTGTGGCGTTATGAAATTATTTATTATACGTTTATTGGCAAAGCGTGTTGCTAAGTAAATGTTTGACGTGGGCTGTCATATTGTTATTTGTTTATATAACTGTGGAGATTTCTTTGATAGCAAAAATTCAAATATGAGTATTCAAATATGTGAGCGAAGCCGGGGGCAAAAGCTAATAATTAATAATCACAAAAAAATGTAAAGAAACCTCATTTCAGTATTTTCTCACTTAACTCTTCTTCCCCTTCAACGACCTATTATTTCCCAAAATAACTCCCCCCCACTCCTACTCCCCCACTCCTTCATTAATTCTTCTACCGATTTGGGTTTCCCTCAGCGTTCTTACCCTTCTCCCAATGTTTTACTGTATTTAACATCACAACGTAAAAACAACCTTAAGAGGCACTATTCTCCGAAAAACAAATCGATGATATTTGCTTGTGGCAATAAGAAAATCAATTTGTGTAACAACGTATTTTACACTATCTGATTCAGCGTTAATAGCGGGTACTTAAACAATGAAACTTAATATTACAAAGTACCCAACCCTGGTATTACCCTAAGTATTGTTCTAGCTCCCACCCCCGAGGATGTGAAATAATTCACGGAGAGAATGCCTGAGCGCGCGGCCTTAAATAAGCCTCCCTTACACGGCCCGCCATCCCTCGCTGAAGTGGAATATGTAAGTTGTAAGGGATGATTTCAGCAGGGAGGGAATAACTCTCGGAGCGTAAGAATCGAACTGTCATACGTCGTGATTAAAGCACGTGTTACGATTGTGTAAGTCAAAGTAATGCCCAAACTATCATATTTTGCTGCTTTTACATATTATGTTACATGCGAAAAGGTAAGAGCTTTTCTACGTGATGATGTGATGCTAGTAAATATCGCGTAGAACTTTGATATTTATTTGAATTATTTTTTTTTTTGAAAATATGTACGTAATATTACTGTACCGTAAAAACCCTGAAATAGTAAGCTCTGGTTTTGTGATATTTGCAAAGCTATTTTGCCCGGATTTTATTCATATGTCGGACAAAAGTAATCGCAACTGCTGAGTTTTTAAATTAAATCTCAATAAATATGATGAAACATCAAATGTTTTGATTTTTTTTTATCAACCATTAAAAAAAAAATTATACCTAACCAATTCTTGAATGGTAAGCTCTGGCATTGTAAAAATTAGACGGATTTTTTCTTCTGCATTTTACTTTCAAGTTTTTTTACACACTACACAAGAGGCTTTTGTTGAGAATGCTCGTTGGATGCTGCAAAGAATTATTTGTCTTGAGCTAAGTAACTTTGAAGTACCTTTTAAATGGTGAAGATTTAAACTCTGTAAAAACCACGTAATAAGTATTAGAGAATTCGTAAATTATAGATATAGATCAATTCTAAAAAATATAGATGAAAACAGTTAGCATAACAGTGAACGTAATTAAAAATTAAAATATACAAAACAGGATTTAAAAAATGGAAAGTTGTCAGTTAACCCATTTTCCAGTAAAAATCATCGATTGATTAGAGTACAAATGGGCACTCAATAAGGACTCACCCCTCTTTTCGAATGTCATGAACAACTGAGAGACAATAATAACACGAAGGGATGTTAATTTAATCGGGATCGGATCGGCTAATTCAAAATACTGCCAAAGATAAACATGCTATTATTTGGCGGATCCCAAGAAGGAGTTTCATTAAGGTAATTTGCATTTAATGACTTAATCTGCTACGGAATACCGCCGATCTACCACCAGGCTCATTAGTTATAAGGCTCTCTGGCCGGGAAGTGAGGGACCATGTCAAAAAGCCGTTTACAGGGGAAGGTATTAAGATTTTCAAGTAATTTGTGGCTTTAAAAAATGCCTTAAAACTCAACTGGTGTAGTAGTACCCTGAAATTTAGCTTGGCTTGTTGTAATGATTGTTTATTGTGAAAAATCATGGGATTTAACATTACTTGCACTACACTCACATAAGATCCACTATTAAAAATGTAAAAGCACAATATTTCAAATCTTATAAAAGTATCTATGGGTTTGTATTTTATAAAAATCCACATACTATTTTATACATTTGACCTTCAATACAAAGGAAAGGTCACTGTTTACATGAAATTTCAAAAAACCACCGGTCATCTAATTCCCACCCTTTAAGGCGAAGATAAATCTCTACATATTATAAATTAAAGTCGTCCGCCGCGTCTGTCTGTCTGTTCGCGATAAACTCAAAAATTACTGAACGGATTTTCCTGCGGTTTTTACCAATAGATAGAGTGATTCACGACGAAGGTTTAGGCATTAAGTCAAGGTGCTGTGAAAATTGGTTGAAATATATAATTAAAGGAGAACGTCTGTATGTGGTGTACGCGTGGGGTGGCAAGCGGATGATGTGGATTTGATTTGTATGCAAATTAACATATGGTGGTGTGAGTTAAAAGGTTGGGTAACCATCCAGTAGATGGCGTTGTGTTTCGTTAGCCACATCAACGCGTGGCCGGGTCAGCTAGTGCTAAATAAATAAATTTTCGATTCATCTTTACTACGAATCGGTTAACATTATAAATACAAAAAAACATGCTTTGGATAGGTTAAAGTTTTTCCTACCGTTCCCATTAAGAAGAAGTGAAATAAAATAAATAATTATTTTACTAAAAAAATGTATTTTTTGTTAGAAATATATGAACGCAAATAAGAAACTACTTAAAAAAATTGTAATTTTAAAAAGTAGTTTCTTATGTGCGTTCATAGTTTCTATTGATTAATTTTTTTCTTTCTTGTATAATTATTCAAAAAATAAATAATAATTTCTTTTACGCTTGAAATCATGACCTCTACATTCCGTTTTCCAAGCGATTTTTATGCCTACTACCAATATTAGTGGCGACATAAGGCACACTAAGAACACATCCATTTTCTGATCAGATTTTGGCTTCAGCTTAAAGCAGAATAAAGCCCGGGCAACACTAGGTACTTCAACTAGTAAAGAACAAAAGTAATCGTATTGTAAAATATATTATAGGCACCCATCTGGATTTGAAAACATTCTTTTCATTATCTGATCAGCTTATTACATACGCATCAGTTCCATTTTTGACAATGTCATAATCGCTAGGCCGGGATCTCACCTGTTATATATTCCATACAGTCTATTTATTTCATTAACAGGTTTTTCTATGGAATAGAAACCCAAAGTTAAATGCACTTCAACTTCCGTTCTATAGATATTCATAGAACAGACTAGGCGATAACGCACTATTATGTAGGCATAAGAAAAATGTGTGGATTACTTTGAGTTAATTGGTCTTAGTAAGATTTAAACTTATAAATAAAATGTTTTATTGAAAGTTACCATTTTTTAGTATCTAATTATCAATTTACCTATTTTATACCACAATAAAGAATAAAGATGTTCTGGAAATTAACCCACACTAAATATTTACTTACAATATCGTAAAGCATTTTGATTAGATTATTTGCTCTATTGGGTTCGGTTGCTTTATGTTTTAGATTAAACGTTAATACTCACCTTCAGAGCTTTTAATTTTTAAATAAGCTTATAAAAACGAATTCAACTTCATTTTAGCAAAGTTGTGCTCTCAGCATTTATATCTATAACATTAAGATATTTAATTAGACATAACAGAAAAACAATTATAAGTTTTACTGTTCAAGTGTCGTTACTTCGGATCTTACTAGAATTAAAAATTTAAAAGTAATCTAAACGGAAATTCGTGTTTTTATTGACGGTAATAAAATCCGTGATTCTTTGTCCCTCGTAAGTGGTTTCAGAAACAGAAACGAGAACAAAAAATGAATTAATCTCATAATGAGTAGCTGCCCTGTAGGGCAAACGAGAAATTTCGGAAGGCGGGGGAGGTTTTAGAAGTTGGGGAATGGAGAAATACTCGTAACAGCCGTTGGAATTCATTCCCTACATTCAAATAGGACTTCCTTCCACTTTACGTTGTTTTATCTTAATTTGATTACACCGAAATATATGAAGCTCGCCAGAAAGCTTTGCGAGGGCTTTTACCTTGAGAGCGTTTTCAAGTATCTCTCTTAGGGGCAGTTGATAAAGTGAAACGTAAAAAAAACTATTTAGACTAATTTCCATGCGAGCGAAGATATTTGAAGCATAATGACGAATATTCTAGTATTGGGAACTCACAATATTGAATTTTTTAAATTGTAGGTATAAGTCAACTGACGACCGCGGCTCCATTGATTTGCACCCAGAGGTCGTGTGTTAAATTTTTGACTAAAGAAAATGAAAAGTTGCTAATTTTTGAGTTTCTCATACACTAAAAGTAAATTACATAAAACTCGCTCCAGGTTGAAAAATACTCAACGGTTGCATAATTCAAAATCAACACACTGTTAAACATTGTTTTAACAACATTAAATAACTATATCTGTTTTGCCATGACTTCTCAACTCTAAGGTCTCCATTTTTCTTCAGCCCCACAATAATATTTCTTAAAAATTGAATTTCTATACTTCCCCTGGCTTCGGACAGTTGGCTTTCCTGGGTAAAAAAGTGAAATTTCATTCAATATTAAGTTCAAAGAAACCGTTCAAATCTCTGCGCAGCAGACTTACAAAGAAGCAGTGCAGGTTCCTTGTAGCAGTGCAGGCATCTACTCAATTTTCGTTATATTGAAGGCTGTAAATGCATTTTGTCGTATAGCGGGTTTGATCTTTAGTATGTCGAGCAAAAGCGCATTTCGACGTCCAGCATCCTGGGTCCAGGCTTTGTCTACGTCTGTTATCTCCGTTGGGCCGACTCCACCGATCGGAACGTATTACTTTGTTCTCCGGGGATTCCCGTTCCGATCGGCCCTTCCTCACCCCCTCTCCCGGGCAGGAGCCATCGCTACGAGAAGTGGTCTTCCATTTCCTGAATGCGTACGTGATTCCCCGTAGAACGGCTTTCTCTTCCATTTTTATTGACCCTTTAAAAATGAATCGAAACGGTCTGGGTTCTTCGTGCCGCAAGGAACATTGTCGGGTATAGTTGCAATCGTGATTGTATCTTTGACTTTTATTGGCTACTTGAGATTAACGAGAAACAAACTGTCAATTTTCTGAGACATAAAATCCATTGATACAGGTTTTAACGTCTAGACTAAAATCGCCAGGAAACACGCTGTTTCCTGTGTTTATTTTTGGAAAATGAATAATACTTTTTTACAGAAAATTAACTATAACACAAGATCATTAGTGGAAACTCATATTCTATATCACAGATACAGCATAATGACGACGCAATTCATTTTCTTCTTGATAAAATCAAATTTTAAATCACTGGTATTCATTGTATTATTACTTTTAATATATATTTTTTGATTATGTTCTCAACACAGTCTTGACTTAGTGGGGTTCAACATTGAAATGTACACAATAATACCAGGTGAACAAACAATAAACAATTGTATTCACGGAACTCATTAAGATAATATTGTATTACACGGATAGCAATTATGTGTTAACAGTTTACATATGTAAAATATTACAAGTACAATAACTAAATACTAATTATAAATTAGAGTTCAAGTTTATTTTAAGTAATTATCAAAATTTAATTACTGAATTCGATATGGACAATCGAAAATTTGAAACAGAAAAATCAGAAAAAGATACGGTCACATCTAGGAAAAGAATCCAGGACCTTAACCTTGCCCGGACGATGCTCTACCCCTGAGCTAACGGAACCATATCCCCTTTTTAACTGTATCATACTTCGATTAAGAACTACCAACATTATCTTCTATTTTTGTTGGTTCCTATCTTTATATACAATTGAAAGATTCATCTCGAACTAAATACTACCTATAAATTTACCAATTTTTATTTTTAGTATTCGAAATCTGAATTTTCTGCAAATCTAGGATGAGTATTTATTTTTAATTGATATTATTGAAAATATAACAATTTTAGGTTTTACTTAATAAATAAAAATAAAAATAAAGTAATCAAAATCTATTTAATGTGTTTAATGCAACTGATTACGCAAATAGTTGTACGATTAATTGAATAACATGTACGTATTTATTGGTATAAATAAGTTAATGTAAATCGGGAACAAATTTTAACTGCAGTTTTCTTCACAAATAGATACAAGTCTTATTATCAAAGATTGAAATTGAAAGAAAATGCCACGAAAAATTACAATATTGTCCTAAAAGCATGAAATGTTGTTCTTAAATAAGACCAAAACAACAACACAAGTTGCAAATCAAATTACTTTGATCTAAAACAACGAGCTGGATTTACTAACGAGGCACTCATTCCGCCGATCGTGAAAATTCTACATTTCAATGTCGTTTGAAAGCAAATCGTTTGAAAAATTATCCCGGTAAAGCAGAAGTGAGATATAACAACGCCTGTCGCAATTTGCGAGCCTCTCGAGCGGCTAAGTAGGCGATCTTATCTGTTCCCAGGGGCTGGAAAACTTTACTAGCGGAAACACGTTTTCCCGTTGGAAAATTATTGAAAGAAAACTTTCTTTAATGTGATATGGCTTCTTATTAATATTTTATGGTTTGTCATTAAATTGTTAACCTTAGTGATGATTTGATTAATATTATATTGACACTTTGGTGCTTTACACAATGCATTTTCTCAAACATCATTTATACACGTGTTGAAAAAAGACAAACAGTATTTTATAGTCCTTTCTTGTCGATCTCTGGTGTTATTTCTTTCACACTAGACGTCAGTCACACAGTCGTTCCAATTTTCATTTGAATGTAAGTGTCATTTTAATGGGAATAAATTATCTTTACGTAAATGAAATAACCTTTTTTTAAATATATTATCTTAAAGTAACTTTAAACGCGTAGCTAATGTTGTAATATTATTAACTCAGAGTTGTTCAACAAAATAAATTTCCACGAAGATAGAACACCTTTTTTTGCATTGATAGATGCAAAACCATTTTTTTAATTTTTTTATTAAGTTTTCTTTATTCATTGGCTTTTTTATTACATAAATTAGGGTTTTTTCAACCACTGTGCTAGGCACATGCCCGTGTTGTGGTGATCGATCAGATCAATCAGAATTTCAATCAGAATTTCAATCAGAATTTATGATAAGGACATGTAAATGCTATAACAAGAAACGTGCAACTATAGAAAAATATACTGACATATTCACTGCCAGTTCATAGTATCACATCTAGGTACGAACACAAATTCATGTTGATTTAATTAATTGTATCCATAATTTTCATTTTACTTGCGCGGAAATATCCCCTCATCCATATCATCTTCTTTCCCGTCCTAACCCCAATACCTATTTCCCAGTCTATCTTGGTATAGTTATAATCGAAAAGATATTGTTGTATAATACATCATGTACCTATGGGTTACATTATGTACCAGGGTATTATGTTTGTCGTACTTCAATTTTTATATATTTTTTTAATTTGCTACATAGTTTTGCTTTTTATTTTTTAGTTTACATGTTTTAAGTACTTAGTTTTATATTTCTATAAACCTATCTATGCTCCTTATTAATTGACCATTATTTTATCTACCTCCATTATATATTATATCGTTAAGACTGTTCTGTCGCATTTTGAGAGGCAGGTATGGGTACCGCCATTATGGAAACCATTTATTGGATAACCAACACCTCTGCTATAGGTCACCCTAAGTGGTTCACTACGTTTGGTGACTTAGCAGGGGTTCCCGGGTTCATGTGGTGAGTTTTATCAAAGCCTTGGCGGCCGATGTGTCTGCCGAACTGCTGCGTAGCGGGCCAGATCGAGAGAGACCGGTCGAGGAAGTCTTTTGACCTCTCCAACCAAAACTCCTCGACTCTTTACCTTGCAACCCAGTTGAAGGGATGGATTCATACGTCCGTCACTCTTGGACACACAGACCCCTAGATTCCTACCACCTATTATATCTATTTTATTATTTGTCTCGGGGCCTTCTGTATGGAGCTTATGTAACAAAAAATTATTCCTAAAGTGAATAAATATGTAAAAAGGATTTATTTATGTAAATTAAACAATGGTCCTTTATAAAATATGATACAATTTTTTTGACATTTATCTCTTTCAATTTACCCTTCAAATAATGTTTTACTCTAAGAAAAAAAAACCGTGTCATTAAAATGGGCAGCCCTGTCAAAATAATCTTTCTTAGGGTCTATTTTTTCCTTTTTGTTCTAGTACGGCGGTATAGTCGTAGCAGTGAGCGTGGTCTTTCTCGTATCGGTTGCCAGTTTTCCGGCCAATTAAGTTGTCAGCCGCCCCTAGCCCCCGCCCAGGCGACATCTCACGGCGACATCTCGAATGATACCGACCGTGGGACTATACCGCTGAGGGTAACTGCGCCCAAAGACATCCGACGTATTCAGTTTGTTCTCTTTACACTTTGTAGACAAACAGAAATATTGGAAAATAAGTGAATCGTGGATTTTCATTGCGCTTTTTAAGTTTAATATTTTTTGACTTTGAATACAATTGACACATATGAGTACATTGTGTATTGTATTGTTTCATAGTGCTTTCACAAAAACGAAGTATTGAATTCCATAAGTCTAAACTTAAACTTTGTTTTGAATACACATGAGTATTTGGTAAAGTTTTGAGTCGTAACTCCGAGTCCAGAGACAGTCGGACTGTGGCATGGGTATAGGACCATTTATTGGATACTTACCTAACATATCTGCCATACGTCACCCCAAGTGGTTCACTGCGTTTGGTGACTTAGCGGGGGATGCCCGGGTTCATCGAGTGAGATCTTGGCGGCGGATGCGCATACCCGCTAGTGGAGGGCCGGATCGAGAGAGGCCGGTTTGGAAATACCCTGTGACCTCTCCAGCTGGTCACTTTCAACCTGTCGTCTTTCATCGCAGCCGGAAGGATGAATTCATACGTCCGTCACTCCTGGATACACTGACCACTAGTTAACCTAACCTAGCTACCCTCATGCATTTTTCCATCCAAGGACTTCCTCTCCTGCCTTTCCTTAAAAAGAACCTCCACAAAAGAGCATCCCCAAATATGACACAGGCCGTGAGGAAAATAATTTTCCCCAAGTGTGGGGTTAATGTAAAAAAAATCTTCATTTAGGATATTTATGTTGTGTCGCTGAAATGATTGGGAAGGGCAAAGCGATGGGATAGAATAAGATTGGAAATTACTTGGCTAGAAACAATGACATTAATACTGGACGCGGGGTAGAAATCTCAAAGTGGGAAGCCAAACACAAGACGATTGTAGCTGTCTCTATTTCTAGTACTTTAGTACTAAACTGCTACGCGTCGAGTGAGGTCGTGTCTTACCAGTAAGTAAATTGCATTGCAAAGCGCCAAAATGCCATCCTGTGTGATGAGAAAATGCTTAAATTACACGGCAAATAGTCGTAAAGGTGAAGGAATAACACTTCATTTGTAAGTACACGCAGATTACTTACTATTATCAATTATTACAACTAATTTTCATGTTTCCCGCCCGCGGTTTCCGCTTCATCAGAGAAAATTCTAGGCCTACTAAAGAAAAGGGTCTGGACGCGCAACAGCCAAATTACTGTTGCTAAGTAAACTTTACTATTTTAAAATAGACTAATCAGCCTAAACAATCTGTTTATTTGTTTGCTTGCGGCAAAACAACACATAAATCAGCAGTTCCAACAAGTATTGACGACAACCGCCACCATTTGAAAACTGTCGTTGCCCTATTGTATTTATTGTGAAGCTCGACACATCAAAGTCCGACAGGCATCCGGACCTTTTATTTTAGTGGGCCTTAAGAAAAGGAGACAGTGAACGTTGCATCAAAAAGTGACATAAGCATACGCTGCCCGACCATATATATATGACATTCTCACACGTACATTCTTTGATTGTCTGTCTTCATCACACAGGAATAATCTTTTGAATTTAGAAATTATACTGAAAACAGCTGAAAACAAAAGAGTGTTGCTTGCTTTCCACATTATATTGCGAGTATGTGCGACTATGGCGAGTCTATTTATAACATATAACATCATTGGCTAGAAATAGATTTAGTCACAGAGCCAGGCTAGAGTCGTTTCAAGCATCCAGCGTTACGGTTAAAACTTTATACTTAAAAATAATAATTACGGTTCTAAACTTAAGAAGAGTGTAAATAACACTTCTAATTATGTATGGTCATTCAGAATGACTTAATTATATAATAAATACTGCGATCGTCAAGGCAATAAAGATATATTTTCAAATTCAACCACTTCTTTCAGAAGAAACTTATACTTGCATATACCCGACGATATCCTCATTTAGAGCCGCTTTATAAGTATTATATCATATACCTACTTATGCTATAATATGTGTATATGTATGTGCACATGTATAATATATATACATGAACATGTATTTATTAATATTTGATTTTGATCCTCCTTGTTTTGCGTATTTGTAATCAAATTTATTATTACTTATTGCAATATATTATTGCACAAACAATGTTGAAATGAATGGTGTACTTACACTTTAATTAGAATCACATTAAAATAGTAAATTACTGTAAAAACAAAGAGATGTATTCTGTTGGTGAGCCAATAAATAAAATGTTTTTTGATAAAAATAATAGGTAAAACAAAATAATAATGAAAGAACAGTTAATTAATATTAATTAATTCATAGTTATTAATTTATGTGAATCAATATTTCTTTTTATTTATAAAATTCTATTCATTTATAAAATTCACCAGAGACCAAAATTTCATTTACACTTTTTACTCCAAATAATGTCAGGAATCACTGGTTAAAGTAAGTCAAGTACGTCCCTTAACACGCTGTATATACATGAATTATTTTCATCAAAATTCAGTTTTAATTTTTAAAAAATATTCGCCTATCATGCGTTAATCACAATAATTGCATTAAACG
Organism: Limnephilus lunatus; assembly: GCA_917563855.2. Classification (NCBI taxonomy): domain Eukaryota; kingdom Metazoa; phylum Arthropoda; class Insecta; order Trichoptera; family Limnephilidae; genus Limnephilus; species Limnephilus lunatus. The sequence goes on along the minus strand of OU830593.1, from coordinate 99,509,445 downwards.
TTCCCGGATAAATAATATCGCACGATTTAAAACTGCACTTTTTAGTCAGCAAAATTCATTAGAGTCATTACCAGAAAGTGGATCCATCAGTTAGCGTAGTTCGGTGTAACTTTATCGGAAAATCACCACGGCGCACCGTCACAAGGGCGGGAAAGGGGTAGGTGGAAGGAGGTGGCGGGTCGCGTGGGGGGAGTGGGGTGCAGCCTTATCAAATTACGATAATGGCGTTACTTGGTGCGGAAAATTTGCCGATGCTCTCTCGCGTGTGTTTGCGTTACGGCGGAAAATGCAGGTTGGGAAATTATTTAAGCGACTTTCGCCGGAACGATTACCACCGGGAGTGTTTTTATTTTTATTACCCGCTTCACTGGGACAGGTATTTTCTAGCCTTTCAGACTTTTTTAGAGTTTTCATACGTTTCAGACATTAAAGTCTTCAAAGGATCGTGAATTTAGTACAATTTTTTAACTTATAAGCTTAAGTTTTTTTCCACTTTCAATCGGACGTTATTAATAGGCTTAAGTCTGTTCGGTTGAAATTTAAGAATCTGGCTAATAATGCAACTTTGACGCAGTGCCGTACGCAAAACCGTTTTGGTACGTGGAGTTTGTATACAAAACTACTTTTGTAATTGAACCGAATTAAAACAATGCCAAAAGATGGCGCCACTTACGTTAACAGATCACGTGGTTAGCATCCCCTGAGAGTTATAACGTAATTAATATTGTACCTGGCAGTTGTGAATAATAATACCACCCGGCTATATATTACATATGACGTCATTGCCTGTCGCGGTTACTTTGTCCCGGTGACTGGCTGTCACTGGATCACAGTTATTTTTAGAACCAGTTCCTATCGGATATTTAAAATGGTCACCAACACTCAAGTTGGGCGAAGCCGAACCAAAAGCCGCCCGCAGGACCTAGCAGCAAAAACCTGTGGAGCGGGTTTTTAACTGCTAGTTTTATTTTTACATCTTAATTTTTGTATCCTTGCAGATTAATTAAAAAGGTCAATCATTTTAAATTTTATTAAATATTATTACACGTCTAGTATAACATAAAAGCAATGTTAACCCATCTATGACAATTTTATTTTATTTAACCTCTCAGGCTGATTTGTTCTCTTTTTGGTACAACTCACGTAGGTCTCATAAAAATCGTTGTGTCTCCCTTATATAGTGAGAAATATTACATAAACGGTGTTAGAAAGAATAAACACCATATTCAAATCATATTAAAATCTAAAAGGTAACCACAAGAGAATTAATAAGTACACCTTTATGATACAAAAGTTTCGGATCGCAAATAGAAAAAAAAAAATGAAATATGGAAAATATTTTATTAATTATTTTTTCATGGAACGATAAAAAAGTGAGGTGACGGTAATGTTTATTATACGTTTGTCTAATAAAATATGTATATTAATTTATTATGTGTACAATAATTTTTAATTTAATTAAAAATTACGAATTATAAAATTTGAAAGCATATTTCGTCTCCTTTCAAAAACAGTTTTAGTTTTTTGGGTGCAATCATAAATATTCGATTTAATCTGACAAAATATGTTCGTGGTCTGAGGGGTTAAAAAAGAATACAATACATACAACACATGCATTGTATTCCCAAGTGTTAAGAAACATTACATTTTGACACATTATTAAAATTCGCAATAGATAATTAACATTTACAATACATAATGGGGTATTCCCACGTTTTTTGATTGCTTAAAAAATTAAGCAAAAAATTACGAAGATTATTGCATTTTCATTTTGTTTTTATGTTGACGAATAAATTTTCTGTAGCAAAGTTTAGTTAAGTTTCTAGTCAAAGTTTCCCATTTTTTGAATTACCGCTAAAACGATATTTTGGGGCGTGGCTATTGTATGACGTCATGAGTACGGACGCTCAACGACAGTGTTTATTTATGCTGGTTCAGCTGAGCTACGCTTGTGACGTCACAAACCTTTTTGCAAAAAACGGACCGTTTTGATTTTGTCAGTTTAAGAGCATTTTTAAAATCAATAATATTGAATGAAAACATAAAAAACAAACATTTTTATCAGGATGATTAAAATCAGAAAAATGATTTTTAAATATTCCGTACATTTACCATTGAAATACCCCATTATTAATATTTTCCTTATATATTTGCATTTATTTTAGAGACAACATAATATTAATATTTAAGGCAGTCTTTCAAATAAAAAGTTTAAGCATTTTACTATGAGACCTGAGATTTGGCTTGAAAATTTAATCTCGTTAGGTAGATTATTGTACCGTGTGTAAGTTATTAATTCTAAAGGTTTTAGTCCGTATTTTGTGGAATGTAATTTAGGTTAACGTGTAGTTTTGTGGTTTATTGTGTTGTATTGGTTTACGCCATGATTGCGTAATTGGAAACGTGGAGTGAATTTAGCATTAGGGGAATTTATGAAATAATGAGCGCTTTTAAAATTACCGTGACCTTTCACGGTTATGGTACCGTGACGGCATAAAAAGGCAAAAAATGCGTTACTTATCACAATAATGCTGCAGCTCTTTCAAAAGATGAGATACATAATGTACGTTAGTTTTGTTTCCTCCAAAGGAAAAAAAAGTCATAATTTTCTAGCATCTCTCTCACACACGGCACCGCGACGTCTCCGTAAACCCCTACAATACTACTAGCCGTAACGATAATTGTGAAAGTATGGAATATAGTTACAAGGATTCATTTTTATATCCATCTGAACTCATATTCAAAGAATTTAAAGTCAGAAAATTAAATACTCTTTTTCTGTATCACTCAACCTTACAAGTTTACAAAGAGAATATCCTAAACAAAACCATACCTTTCAAAAACACAGCAAATCTTAGGCAAAAATATATGTTACCAATTCCCGTTTGTAAAAAAACTTTGGGACAACAAAACTACAAATACTTAGGAACAGATTTCTTTAATAAATTACCAGAAAATATAAGATCCCTTAGTGGCAGTTTCAAAATTTTCAAAACACAATTAAAAAAAATATACTGAAAACCTTAACTAAAAAAAAAAAAATTATAATAAAAAAACATATAAATGTACATACATTTATTTATATAAACGTACATTTATCTTATTCTTTATATAAACTTTATTTCAAAAAGTACCTAATATAAATTTAAAAAAAAAATCAAAATAACCAAACAAATAATACTTCCTCCCGCACACACAAGCATTTGCTTATTATGGGAGAATAATTTAAAAAAATATAAATATAATTGTAATAATAATAATTGTATTAAGATTTATATACTTTCATTATATTTATGTATCTAATGTATGTATTGTACCAAAGAAAAATATTTCAATAAAAAAAAAATTAAAAAAAAGGAAAATGTTGAAGTGAGTGAATTCCAAAAATTCGAAAACGTCAAATGTCAATGCGCTGATGGTTTTGCTTTTGTTCTGAAACACATAATGCTGCAGCTATTTCTTATACACTAAATAACAACAAGAAAATGGGGCAAACGGTAAACGTATGTCTGCATATACGTATCATACATCTCCCTCACACGTATAAAGAAAACAAAAAAATTCCTATTGCTTTCCTGTTAGTTCCTGTTCCAAAATTCCTGTTAAAAAATTCCTGTTAGTCGTAATAAGAAATATCTTTTTTTTTGTTACATGAGCTCCACACAGGAGGCTCTGAGGAAAATAACTTCCCCCAGGGCCAATGGTCATCTTTGGGGATACTGTGTGGAGGGTTTTTTAAGTAAAGGAAGGAGAGGAGAGTTCTGGGAAGGAAAATGGTTTAAAGGGTGCGTAGGAATCTGGGGTTCAGTGTGTCCTGGTCATCCGCCTCCAAGACCTAGACAAACCTCACCCCATGAACCCGGGCACCCCTGCTAAATCACCGAACGTAGCGAACCACTTGGAGTGACCTATGGCAAAGGTGTTGGTTATCCAATAAAGGTTCCCGGGGCGGCGGTACCCATTCCCGCCTCCATAATAAAAAGTAGTACTTTGAAGGAAATAGTCACATGTATTTTGTGTATCTCATATTTTGTCTCACCATTATTTAATGTGTAAGAAAGAGCTGCAGAATTATAACGATAAGGAAAGTAGGTTTAAGGGGTCTCCACACGGTACTGCCGCAGTACGATCTGCCGCAGAACTGACTAAAAATCGTATGGTCTGTAGTCAAAACCGCCAGCCGTATTGTTATTATTCACCATTCATTTTATTTTAAATAATAAAGGCTGGTGAATAACAACAATACGGCTGGCTGGTTTTGACTACAGACTATACGATTTTTAGTCAGTTCTGCGGCAGAACGTACTGCGGCAGTACCGTGTGGAGACCCTTTTATTGTCTTTTTTTGCCGTCACGGTACCGTTACCGTGAATCGTGACGGTAATTATAAAAGCATCTAATAAGTAAGTGATGCCCCATGGAGGATTGCCAGTCAAGTTAAACAAATATTGTTGTCGGGTGTTTAAATATCTAATAATCAAATATAACGTATGATGGTGAATGAGAGTGTGTCGAGACTTGGAACAACACGTTGCAATCTCACTATCTTCCAATTAAGAGAATTATTAAAGTTATGTTTTGTCAGTTCGGTAGTAAAAATATAAGAAACTTTTAGTTTTACACATTTAATACATAGGTAATATCTCTTCAATATTAAATACTAAAATATAATTAGTTTGAAGCTACTTAGAACCTTCTATCAGATACAAGTGTGCGCTATACGTGTTTCACAAATTATATTCACGATTTCTGATGAAAATTTCATTCGCCTCTTTGCCCCCGCTTCGAGAAAGCAAGGGATGTATATAAGACCTAAGCCAATGTAGCATTATTTGTAAGTGAGCGAATTTTAATATAGTAAATGGGTGAAATGTTTGGAGCGACGAACGTAAGTAATAAAGAGCAGAGTATTCAGAAAGCAAGCACAAAGTACCTTTCAAAAATACTTGAAAAATGGTGATGTTTAAATTGTGTTCTTAGAACAGGTGTGATTAGAAAATTGTGTTCGTACTTGTTTTTTTTAACATATTTTAGCGGAGAATTTCATTAAAAATTCTAAAATATAAATAATTATTTACGAAGTGTTTTTAAATGGAACACACAAGAATATTTTTACCAATATTGTCGAGGAAGAATTAACTATATATATATATATGTATACAAAATACAAATCAAAATATGCTTGCTTCTATGTATGTATGAGAGTTGTCTATGCATTGCTAAACTATTTATCCGATTGTTTTGAAACTTGGGGGAAGTGATGTGCGCATGCGCGCGATGGTTTCTATATATAATAGTGAGCTCTGGCGTCAAGAAATAATGCGTTGCTTACCATTCATCCGATTGCGATGAAACTTTTGGGATTTGATGTGCGCATTCCTGCGATGGGAATGGGGAGGGGAATGCGGGAGGGGTACGGGAACTCGGGAGGGGGATTTTCGAGATGGGGGATGCGGGAAAGGGAAGAGGGGAGGCGGAGAAGGCGGAGTGGGATCTTGTGAAGGGTCTCCTTGTGGGAGAGGATGGGGAGGCGAAAGGGTAATGGGACGAATGGGAAAGGACACGCTGATACACACAGGGAGAAACAATTTTTTTATTAAGTGGCATTGCATCGCATGCCGGGAACTCTCTAGTTTAAAATAAAATAAAACATTTTTAGATTTTTGAATTTTCTTTTAACTGCAAGTTTATTCGTCGCCCATGTTAGTCGGTTTGATTAGTTAAAAAACAATTTCAAACATTTTTATTTTAATCAGTGTTCAAGAAATTACCACTTGATCTTTTTTAATGTGATAATAATAACTCAAAGGTTCTGTCAGGATCCTATAGAAATATGGCATTTAAATAATTAGGAGAATATTGTGAGGCTGACAGAAGTGAGGGGGGGGGGGGGTAATCGATGGGGTAGAGGAAGGTTGGGATGTATTTGGCTGTTCAGATCTGGTCGTTAAACATGGCTTAAGCCATTTAAAACAACATTTTGGTTCTGATTGGTGGCCTCTCACCAACATGATTACGAGAGTATCTTCGGAATGAGTTGCAAATATACAGCTAAGATACTATTAGATTTAATTTGATGAGAAAAAACCTATTTATTTTCGAACCAAGGAGCTTATCACTCTGTCACGGGTGACATTAGATGATAATACGAGGGAAAAAAGTTTCGATACTAAAAGCGTGTAGTCATTTTATTCCATGTTTTTTTTAAATATATCTTTCGAAAGTCCCAAAAATATAACTTTTCCCTCTTAAGCATAAAGAATTGAAAAAGCAAAAATAAATTGTACCTACAAAGCGGCGCGGAGAGCTTTTTTTAATTAAAACGTTTGATTCGACTGAATGCGTGAGCTTTCGCCGCCTGCTCGGCCGAATAAGGCAATTGCTTTTTTGTCGAATTTCAGTTGCAACTGTATTAGACTAAAATTGGGAGATATTTCACTTAGTTTTCACTCGCTTTAATTGGCGAATTGGACGTGGAAAAGTGAAATAAACTGGGCGTTATAAACGAAAAGGAATCTGAAAAGAATTCCAACGTTCTCAATTAATGCACCTTTGCTAATTTGAACTTTCACAGTTCTTTGAATGAACAAAATAATTTAAATGTGTTTTTCTGGATACGGTTAAGTTGTTTTGGAAGTTCTTCTCATAAGACATCAATACTAGAAAGTAACTTACCATCAACTTATGTGTTAACAGACCGTTTTAATTGATTTTTCATTGCATATGCTGTCTTACCTGTAACAATAGAAATTAATATTATTAGAAAAAAAAGAAACATTTAATTAAACGATTTTTGTCATTGATAATAATTAAACATGATGTCTGTTGAAATGGTAATATAAAGATAAAGTCAGAGCTCACTGATCGAGAGTTTTTAATAGGACAATCAGTCGAGTTTAACAACGATACTTGGTGCTATTTTTAAAATCGAAATATCACTTATATCAATGGATTCTTTACAAAGCCAGAAAATAACGCAAAAAAATATATTAAAGAGGCTTTGTGAAGTTAGTATTTACAGATGTCGTGTTGAAAAAATCGAACATGAGAGGTAAACTGTCAAAATAAAAATACACACATCAAATTTTGCAAAGTAGTGGGAAGAAAATAAATTGCTAAATTCAGGTACTAAGGGCTATAAAAATAAGGTTTTCAACTCTATTAAATATTTGTGAATTTGGAATAGCTAGAAAGGTAAGCATTTACAAAATATTTTTAAACATTTTGTCGGGCTAAAAAGGAAGTTTACGACACAAAGTATGGAGGAGACATGCCTCAGGTATTCATGTAACACGGGCTCCGTGTACGTCCCCAGAGAGAGATATGTCGTCAAGATACCTTTTATGAATATTAAAGTCGATCAGCCACAACTTCCGTGCGACACGAGCGTCCCAAGAAGCAGCTCAAACTGTTTCTATTTCGTTGAAGAACCGTTTTAACAAAATAAGCTAAAGTTTGAAAGAAATTTATCGTATAAAGCTGAACTTCTCTATACAGGTTTGCAAGTTTACTATATAAACTGTTGATTATTTCATTCTTGGTTCCTCATTGCTGAGGATCGTGACCCCTACTATAATTTACAGGTGGACAAGGCTCCTCACTCAACTCTTCACGGTTTTGCGCTGCATTGTATCTGCGGACATCAACGTAACGAACGGCAGTGATTCTTGGTCACTCTACCTTCATCCGCTTCTTCTCCATTCAAATTTGCCCGTTATTATGAGTTTCTCCAAGTTGGAGTCCTCAGTTTGGTGAGCAACGCGTCAAAGTATCAGAAAATACCTTGTAGGCAGATAGTTGAGAGCCTGCTAGGAATTCTGAGCTCTTCCTGAATGGATACCTTTCAAGGGCGTGTATTTGGGCGATTATTTCATAGATATAAATAAATAAAGACAATTTAAATCATTCGGTATGTAGGCTTAGCTCAATACAATAGAGAAAAGCTTCCACAAAAGCAATGGAGAAGCTTGGAAAATTCAAGAAAGAAGCTTGGGGGACATGAATGCTAATTGTTAACAATTACAGAGAAGATAAAACATGAAAAGGTAATTAGATCAAGTTGAAAACGGCTAGATAATGGAAAAATCAACGCCATCTTGAATTTCTTTACATGAATTTCTACATTCGAAAAAAACATCGATTTTCTTGACATTTTTTGTTAATTAAGAACCTCAAGCGATATTGCAAGCATATTAATAAATTTACATTTCATAAAAGTCTGTCTGACAACCGAATCGCTTGACAGACGCGGCCGATAAGGCTTCAGGGGAAAAAGTCTGCCAGTTTATTTCCAGCGACGGATGTTATCGGTGTCACTTCTGGGAAGGTCGAAAACTTTGTTCAAAGGAAGTTTAATATTTTTTTATAGAGTTTCAAATTGATATGAATATACAATATATCTTCTCTGAAGGAAAATTATTAAATTTTTAATGAATGCTTGAGAATTATTGGTTATGGAGCAGATTTATCAAGCAATTTTAATTAATTATTATTATTTCTGTTACCCGGTCAGTACTTGTTTCAAAGCTCCACGGTCAAAGATGGAATTGATTTCACCAATGGTAAATCAGTTACGTCTGCCTAAAAATTATAAACAGTAAGGCTGTGTTAGAAATATTAACATTCTTTCAGCTCAGTTTCGTCCCTTTTTTATGGTTTTCAAATATTTTCAATGGCAATGTGTCCAAAAATTAATGACCGTTGTTTCTCGATAATATCTCAGGCTACGAGAAAAGAAAAATGATTCGAACCCAGCAAAGAAGTAATTTTAAAAAGTAAAAAGTTAATAGTAAAAAGTTAAAAATTTAAGCGTTTTTCCACACACATTTTCAGTATCAACCTGGCTCAAGCTTCTAGGTACCTACTCTTAAATGGTCATTACAGTTCTTACATTTTATCTTTCTCCAAACTTTTCCACCAACCTCAAAATATAAAAAAAATACCATGATTCCTCAGTTTTCTAACTACCGGCCAAGGTATTTTCAGAACTTGTATTCCACCGGACTTACTATATTTTTAAATTTATTTTTATTCTAATGTAAGTACCGCCCAGAGTCCCAACTGCTCCCAAACGTCTGGAGTTCTCGAGCACTGGCACATCATGCCATAGTCACTCTGAAGACTACGATATTTTGCAATTAGGTATGTCGTGAGGCTGAAGGTAGTCGAGAAGGTAAGTAGGGGAGGTTCCTGGCTATTCAGATCTGGTCACCAAATTAGTCTTTCGCTAAGGCGAAACGACGTATCACACTCTGAAATGTGGCGCAAATGCACTGTTTATATTTTTAAATGAATAAATTGTGAAATAATTAAGTCAATCAAATAAAAATTACTTGCGTTCACCGCGATTTGAATTCGTAACCAAGATCGTATCCACTAGAAATTTTATTTTTAATGATGGACAAATAAAGAAGGTTAGCGTTGCTTTTTTATGAAAGATTATAGGAAGTTGAGGTCGAAATCTCAATGTTGTTTTTAATTTCCTCTTTCATTTGTGTTTCTTCATTAAAATGTTCTTTAGGAGGAAAACGAATCTTTTATTAAAATCTTATAAGTAAGAATCTCCGCGAGAGCGCCAGTTCTCAGAACACATTAAGGTAATTGGATTTGAAAATCTTAGTTGTTAATTAATTCATTAATTATTATTCTAATATTTTATCTCATTAAGTACGAACCGAGAACTGACAACAAGGCATCGGCGTAATTAAATTCAAAACACTGAGATTAAAAATAATAAAGTGACAGAATAACATATTATTAAAATCTTACGAAGAATTGGTAAAGGATTATTTTTTATAAAATAGATCCCGCGTTCTGTCTCTCTTACAATGCCTGACACAAAACAAAAGTGACAGAATAACACATTATTAAAATATAATTCATAATCTTAGCAAGAGTTGATAACGGATTATCATTACATAGTGTAAAATGAAGTCGCTCAAAATGTTTGTGCGCTTAGATCTTTTAAACTACGCTACGGATTTTCATGCGGTTTTCACCAATAGATATAATGATTCAAGAGGAAGGTTCATATGTAAAAAACATGCTTTTTTTAGTAGAAAAAGCCGAAAAATTCAAATATTCAATTCAGGCAGCGGGCAGCGGGCAGCTGGCAAGCGGGTGGTGTGGATTTAATAAAGGTTGGGCAATGGCGTTGTGTTTCGTTAGCCACAGCAACGTGTGGCTGGGTCTGCTAGTTATTTATAAAATAAAAGTAAGTTTAAAGTGGATTGGTAGAGATCACGCATTCTGACTCTCTTACAATGCATGACACCGTGTATGGCCGTTCTATTTGACTAAAATTTCATAATAATGATGAAATGCATTGTTGATGAATGATGACGACCGTTTGCTTTCTTCTCACACGTCACTCTTGTATCAAAATGAAAAAAAAAGACTAGAACGATGACGTCATGTACGACCTCATACAGGGAGTAGCACATTTGAAATTAAAGGACAAATCAGTCAGATTTTTGGAACACGAAACACGCTTTTCTTATGTTGTTATTTTTTAATTTATTTATTTATCTATGTAAAGTAAATTTACATCGGATTTTTCGATGCCTGTCTCACTAGGATATAACTGTGTCGAGACAGGCGTAGAGGTATATACATAAATGAATATTGTAGTAACAAGCGTATTTAAGGTAAGAAACATATTAATTTGAATACAATTAAAACAGAAATTTTGAAACAATTAAAACGGAAGTGTGGATAAATCTTTTAGAGAGAGTTTTAAATCTTATAAATGTTGGAAGAGATGAAGTAAAGTAGTAAATCCTGTCAAATGTATTTATGGAGTTAAATATGACAAGATTCTATTATTTAAATTTATTTTATATGGGTTAGGTCGTATGTAAATTGTTATTTCTGCCTACGTGTGATTTATTTTACAGATGTTTGTAGTAGTGTGGCGTCCAATACTTACAATCCATTTCTTATTATCCTGTTTGAATTTTGTCAAGGTTTGTCTGATTAATATATTTATTATATGGTGTAGATATTATGTAGAATAAAGCAATTTATTTTGTTATAATTATTTAATTGTGTTTATTATGTACACAGCATTATCTAAATATTTACCATTTAATTAGACAACAAAACTTTAATATACTAATTATTGTGATTTAATTTTGGGTATTACGAAGTGCTGCGCTTCTTCCTACTTAGGCCAATGTTTCGCACAGCCTTAGATGGCTTGATGTTGGAAATTGCTTCGGAAGAAGGCATTCGAAAATTCTTTTAAAAAAATTTATTTCGTTATTTATTTATATATTTTTTATTTCAATTATGGTCACTCGCCGTCCAAAATGATCTCAAAAAAGTGGAGAAACATAAATCAGATAGATAACACCCAACCAACCAAGATAATACGATCACAGCAGTTCAAACAGATGAAGTACCTCGGCCTCACAATTGATCCATATCTCAGATGGAATATTCACACTCAAATAATTGCAAACAAAATAAGAAAAACCATGCACTTTTTCAGAACAATACGAAACTTTCTCGACCTACAACACTTGAAAATGATTTATTTTGCAGTCTGTCAATCCATTATTGAGTATGGTATCATAGCATGGGGAGGCGGTACTGCATCAGCACTAGACCCAATCATAAAGGCACAGAAAACTATTATAAAAATAATTCTTAGACTACCTCTACTTACAGACTCGAACTTAATCTTCAAGAGTATGAATGTGTTTGACGTTCGGCAGATATATGCAAAAACAATCCTCACTCATCTTTACACAAATATGCATAAATACTATGAAAAAAGATTAAATACTCGCTGTACTCGTAACAATTACAAAGATCTACTTCAAATTCCCATAACTCATACTACTTTTGGTCAACGAAGTTTCATATACCTTGCAACAAGACTTTACAACATTCTTCCAATTAGTATAAAAAAATGTGATACACAAAAAAATTTCAAAAAAAACATAAAAATTTGGATAAAATATAATGATAGAGCCTTTACCGGTGCACTTACCCAAATTCGAAATTAGTAATGAACCAATCCTGCTATTTATTGTACCAATGTTATTTTTATTAATGCAACATATCTATTGTGTGATTATAATCTAATATAAGTGTAGGTATGTTTCACAGTATTATAAATTGATGTTAAATTACTGCCTCAACACAGGCAAAGCCTAGTGAGGCAGGCTACGTGATACCTAAATTTATAATTATAAATCTTTATTAATTAAGTACCTACTATTTATATGCTAATTTTTATTTTCTTTTATTTACTTTTGTACTTAAGCAACACTTAAACTATTATATGATGTACTTCTTTTTTGTAGTTATAAATCTTAAAATTTTTGTTCAATAAAGATTATTATTATTATTATTATTAAACCCGTAAGTATTACGAGTTTAGTCCTACCACTAAGAACAGAGGAGATATTCCGCAACTAAGTCTCAAAACTTACCATTAAAGGGGTGGCTGTATTATTATTTGTTAGTCGATACCAAACTTCCAGTGACGTAACCGCACAATGTTGTCCCGCGGGGAGAGGCAGATTCCAGACGACGATCCCGACTGTCTTAAATGACGTTAAATATCAATTACGGTGACAACCAGCGAGCACTCGCCCGCCCAGCGATCCGTGAAGAGGCAGTAACGGGGGATAAACAGGGCATTAGTTCCAACAAGCGCTAATGTGGTATTTTCATAAATGTATTTAGATTTACAGTTTATTTTTATAATGCCAATCATTGCCCTAAAATGTGTATTTTTAATATTCTAATTCAAAATGATGGATTTTAAAAACTATCTAACACTGTAATTTCCTATAAGCTTCGGACTTGCTACAACGTCATTATGACGTATAAAACGCTACAAGACGGCTGTCACTGACGTTGGTCGGTGTGACGTCAACAACGCCATATCATAAAAAAATAAAGAAGTCGATCTGGGGGCAAATCAAAAATCAAACATATTAAATCGTTATAGAAAATTTATTCGTTAACATAAAATTAAAATGCCAACAATTACGTAATTTTTTCTTAATTTTTTTCGACAAAAAAAAACTTAAAATACTCGTACTATTAGAAAGTGAAAATCCAAGTTCAAGTGAAAGTAATAGTCCACTTATCCATGGAATCTTATAAAATAACATGATTGTTGTAAAATTATGGCATTTTTGAAGATAACTTTCTAACGGCGACACCAAGTTAAAACTAATTCTATGAACAAGAAAGTAAAAGTACCTACCTTTCGCGATTTGCTTGCGCAACATTTGGTCAAAACTTTTAATAACTTATACCTAGTAAATGGTGGAGACTCTATTTGTCTGACATGGAAGCAGCAAAAACTCTACAATTTGAACAGCTTTTGGAAAACCTTGTACTTACACATCTGCATATCTTTATGAAGCAGTGAGATCATATGAATGATGAGTTCTGTTGCCATACAGTTCAATTATTTAAAAAAATCCAATGGGTATGTAGTAGAAATGTTCATCTGAAGCAAATATCATGAACGGTGAGCTCTGGCGTCATGAAAGTGGTACAGTTTTTTTGTCAGTTCAGATGAGAAACGAAAAATAGCAAATCCAGAAATTAATTTTTATTCATGAATTGATTGGAAAATAATTTATTTTATTTTATATCCTGTTTTATTAGATTACCCATGCCAAGTTTGTTACATTTTTAATGTAAATTGTGTGGACACCTTTAATTACCACTTAAATAAGAACTCCTTAAAATAATGTTTATCTGACTTGCCTGATCGATATTTTGTTCTATTTAATTTTGTAATAAATTTAATTTATTTTCTTTTTATAGCTAATCTCTTTGTATGTAAAGTCACAAGGAGAAAGTCGGAAATTGGTTTTATTTTCATTGTACTATATCGGTACAAACTGATAAAATATAAAATGTCGATTTGAACGCTGTGATACCTAATAAAATTCTTTGTTCTTGGCTTTTTAAAATACCTGTGTGGTTTTCTGAAATTTTTATTGAAGAATGCAAGTTTGAGATTATTGAAGTAAACGCACCATCGACTTGGGGGGAAAGCTGGTGAATGCGTTAAGAAAAGTGTAATGAGTTACGAAAATTGTGATGCGAACGGTGATCAATGCAAACGGTGATCGGGCGAGGCGAACATACTCCACAACTAAGGTAAGGCGTACATACTAACCCAAGGTCGTAGGTCACCCCAAGGTCGTCGGTCACCCCAAGGTCGTAGGTCACCTTAAGGTCGTAGGTCACCCCAAGGTCGTAGGTCATCCCAATGTCATAGGTCACCCCAAGGTTGTAGGTCACCCAAAGGTCGTAGGTCACCCCAAGGTCGTAGGTCACCCCAATGTCGTAGTTCATCTATGGTATTATGTCACCCCAATGTCATATGTTATTTTATAAGTTAGTGGAGTTTTACTTCAGTCGTGTGGTCTAATCTAAATCACACTCGTTTTTTTCCTTTTACATTTCATCATTCAATGCATAATTTCCCTGGCAACGCTTCGTAAATCGATCCCTCGAGTCCCCTGAGGATATCGAAAATAATCTTGTTATTTATTTAACGAAGTTCTTCTAAAAACTAGTGCGAGGACTGTTTTCTTTTGAAAGTGGACACGTTCTGTTTTGCTTGAACGCTCATCAGATGTGGGTGGGAAAGTAAGGATGGGGAATGGGGTATGGTGTGTAGGGTGGTAGGACCAAAAAGACGTAGGAGTTGATGTGGGGTGAGTAATGGGGAAAGGATCTGTAAACAATGGGGAAGGTGGAAGGGGGAGTGGGGTTGTAAACCTCAGTAGAGGGGAGACGGCTAAATAAAGGGAAAGCGTTTTAGATAATTGGAGATGCCCTTAAATGCGTCTGCTTCTAATGCCCAATTCATTTGTGGGAATTCATTACTTAAGCGCTTTTACTACAGTTATCAAGAAAATGATAAAATACAAATTTTTTAATCTTTTAATTTTTTTAAATGTTGTATAATTGAAAATTTGAAAAATGTGGAACAAAGAAAATGGCGCGATGTAATCTATTTTAATGTTTAATGTTTCAAAGCTTCGTAGCTAATAAATGAGCGAGGGTAATTTAAAGATTAATGAAATGAAATAGCCCTGCAAATATCATGACACCAGAGCTAGGTTGTTTACAGTGCTAAAAAAAGCAATTATTATGTTCAAATAGTGTTTATGTTGACCCTTGTGAATATTCTTTCACAACGGTCAACATATTAAACCGATTTTGAAATTTTAACTATAAAATTCTGGTGTAAGGTATTATTAACTCAGCGTCCTGTTTAAATTCGATTATTTCACCTGTCTATGAGCACATTGGTTACGTTCCGGTTCCGCTTCAAGATGGTGGCCGTTTTGCATACTATATTTTAATACCGCCACAATCCGCATGATGGCGGTTCCTACTACGAGCTGTCAAATCGAAATAATCAATATTAAGGTAGTTACCTACCCACCCGAGGAAAGTTAGATAAAAGAATTGTTATTGAGATTGTAACATTTATTTGAACAAATTATATAATTCCTTCTTTTAATTAAAAAAAATGTTACTAAAAGTTTTTATGGTTCATAAGTAAGGAAGTTGATATTTAAGCAACTAATTAAAAAAAATCTTATGCTTTTAAAAGAATTTTTGGTTTTGATTTGCTAAATATGAGAAAATTTGAAACACGATTTTTGGACGCGAGGTCTACTGTTTCCAGAACAACTAGTTAACGATATTATAATTGTTCATTTATGACAATTAATGTTTGTACTAGTGAATGTTATAGTAGACCTGCATTGATGGAATGTTCCCATTGTCAAGTCAGAAGTTGTCATAATAAGAAGATAGCATGCGGAAAATTTACTGAAAGGAAAGATTAAACATAATTACGTTCAAGACCATAATAATATGGTAACTGATACAAGGAAGCGAGTAATAATATGGCATTGAAACAAAGTATTGTTCAACAGTGATCCATTGTCTTCAAGTCTCTCGTTCCGTACTCATCTTAAAAGAACTGTTCACGAAATTTACCCTCCCTTATTTCTCCCTTTCCGAATAAGCTGGAAATTTTTAACAAATTCGAAGTGTGTCTGTGAAATACGCTGGCGACATCTGTAAGCCGCGGCGAGAAGGTTTAAGGGGAAATAAAAGTGAAGAACTTAAACAATTTTTCAGCCCAACTGTCAGGCGTACAAAGTTTTTCTTACCCCCGCCATGTAGCTAGAAGCAAGCTTTATTAAAGTTACATTATTACTTGGAAAAAACACAGAAAAATGATGATCCACGTTGATTCAAGCAGCAAGTTGTGATTTAGTGACCTCAGCATTCACCGTTTTCTGGTTATATTTAAAATTTGCGGTCAACACATCGATCCGAACAACAATTGTTTTCGCGGTATTTGACACTTTTTATAATTACTTCTTTGCTGAGATAAAGAGAGATACTAATCTTAAATAGCTTATGCATTGGGAAGAGCGTAGTTGTGCATTTGAGCAGTGTTGAGACATTTTTGGTTCAGCAGTTGATGTCCGTAAGTGGTACAAAGTATGATTAAAGGTGTCTGTCATCTGTCCGCGCCGGCCGCAAAGCACGAAACGGATTTTTCTACAACTTTATATAGAAAAATCCGTTGCCCGCACCAACCGCCGGTAACTGCCGATAGTGGACGCAGTGCTGTACAAATTTATATAAAGATATAGAAAAATCCGTGATGGACTTCACCTTAAAGGTTTGTTCGGTTCACAAGTTGAATATTTAAAATTATGTCTTTATTTTAAACTATTTGGAGTTGTGATTAATGAATTATTTTTTATTTATCTGTTTATTTATTCGAGGAATCGCAAAATTATTTTCTAAGATGGTGGTAATTAGATTTTGTGTTAAATAAACACGAAAATCAACGAAAATATTTTTAAAACATCAAAGTGTGCAATTCACACGCGGTATAAGTGAAACCTTTAGAAAACTAAAGTAGACAAGAGTGGGGAGACTACGGAGCACTTGCACAAAGAAGAGACCAATAAGGTACGTAGCATCGCACACAGAGCAGATCGATTATACTAAGTATCTCGTTTTCTCGTAGGCTAAATCGTATAGATTTATATTTTTGTCTCTTTTAAGAATCGCTATTTTTCGTTTCACCGAGTTTCAAATCACAACAGTGCTGAAAAAGTTTCACTTCAAAAATGTTAAGTTTTAGTGGCCCTTTTCAAAAATACTGAGATGTAAATATATATATATATATATATACACAATTGGTATTTTACGCACTGCGGTAGGTACCTAATAGGATAAATCGTTTATTTCTGTTTAACGCCTAACAAATGGCCGAAAAATAAACAACCTTTCACCGTTTAGTTTTATTTCATTCTTTTCAACATGTCGTTAAAATACAACCGACATAATAACGTTACATTAATGTAAAATTGTTTCCTGTTTATAAAATATTTACAAGTTAATTAAATAAAATTATATTTTATATCAAAAACAGTATAATAAATGCCAAAATCTTCGGCTAAGTCATTTGCTTGCATAAAACTGCACCCTGGCGGAAGAGGATGTAACTAAACGCTCCCGCGCTGTCATCGAATCACACGCGCCATTGGACGGCGGGCCAGTGCTGCCAGGCCGCGGTACCTATCCGTGTAATAATAATGCTATATGTGTGCCAGGTACGGGACGGGGTAGGTACCGCCCGACAGACGGGGGATTTATTCTGCAGAGCTGGCAATAATCGAGAGAGATCCGAACTCAGTCGAACGAGATAATTATTATGACACGAGAGGGCATTACTCTGGGGGGCGCTCAAAGGGTATTGGGGAAATGGAGGAAAATGAATAGTTTCCACAATAAAACTTTTTATAAGCATTTCAGTTTCCCTTTTTCGATGCCATTTTCGTAGAATTTCCTCTTTATTAAATTAAACGGGTAAAAACACAATTGAGGGGTGTCCGCTCGATAAATCTCATCCTATAATTTTTGTTTTCTTCTGTTTTGAGCAAAACAAGTTCTCAATTTATATATTTTGCGTGATTATTGCACAGAGCCAGTGAATCGATGGACTAACTAATTTGGAGTAGTTATGGGGATAAAGAAAGCCGGGAAGGGGTATGGTATGGGAAAGACGAGAGATGGAAAGTATCTGGCTATTAAGGTCTGGTCAATTAGACTTAGAGCACTATAAACAAGAGTCACTAAAGTTATATATTACAGAATGTTTATTAGAATGATAATTTGGTGATGGGGCTTCTCCAATAATCCAATACTCTTATGCAATCTGACCGATTGCTACAAGTAGGTACACATGTCAAATATTATTTGTTCGAATCCCACGGTTACATAGAGCGATTAAAATGAGCCTTAAAAAGCTGCAATATATTTGAATGAATTAATAAATCCTTTGTTGTGCCCCTTGGGACAGAAAACACGCCGATACTTGGAGTGGTAATATAGCAGTCGGCGAGTCTGCGAGCTCGCATAGCACCCCGTAATGACTAAGCAGCCTGCTAATAGTTGGCAGATTTTTAATTTGAAAGGGAATCGGGTGGCCTATCAAACTTATTATCGGCCGATATCGAATTGTTGGGAGTGCGCTCTCAAATAATTATGTCTTCATGATGATAAGCAACCGATTAAACTGTCGGCCGATCTAAAGACTGCAATCTGCGGCTACTCTAATCACGACTAAAGTCATTCAAAGCAACAATTATTCTAATCCAAACAGGCTTAATATAGTTTCACATAGAAAAAAATCATTCTTTTGATTTTTTATTAAAATTTCGATTATTAAAATTTTTCATGAATTTATACAAATATAAAAAATAGAACAACAGAACATAAACAATAGAACAACATCGCAATAAAAAATGTGTCACGTGTTAAAATATTGTTTCATTGAAGCACTACACAAATAAAGCAAGACCATAATCGCAACTGAGGGAAAACACAATATAGGACCATCGCAACAGATTTGCAAAATTCTCTTGCGCAATTTTGCATTCGTCTGATTAAAAGCTCTGTAAAAAGGGGAGCCATTGTATTAATCCACGCTTGTTCAAATAATATTGTATGCCCGCTGTAGGGGCAGTGCGGATACGTTAATACGGTGCAGACATAGCAGTAAGTTTTACTTTACGAGTTGAAATAATATCAACGCGAGGCAGATAAACAAGTTAATATAATAGAGAAATGTTACGTACTTACTGGGTACGAAAGAACTACGTAGATTCGTTATTTAGTACCTTGGGGTATAAAAGGGTAAAGGGAAAGCGCATTAAAAGAAGCAATGTTAACAACTTATTTTTTGATGTAGTGTTTGGTTTTATGGTGAAACTTTTAATTTAAGTTGAAAAGTATTATGAGAAAAATTATGTTTACTTTCATTATTTTTAATGCGAATACCACACTAGAGTTTCACCTGCGCCCGACTGTCGGTACCTTTGGGAATATGGTGTTTCTAGTTGGGGTATGTTGTGAGGATGAAGGGAGTGGGGCTGGGAAAAATATGGGGATAGGAAGGATGATATGTACCAGGCTATTCTGGTACGGTCACCGTACCTGGCTGAAGCCATTTAGCAACGTTTCGATTCTGAGTTATGGTCTTTCATCAGGTAGATGCTGAGAGTATCTATCACAGAAGGTACTATAATACACGACAAAAATACATTACTTTTCCCCGCAGGGCAACTACCGCTATACCTATGCATAAAGGATAGAATGTTACACAACTCTCTCTAGGAATGAACTCCTTGCTTCATTGTGGTTAAATATAAATTCATGTATTCTGACTAAGTACACAGTTATCATGTCTCCTTTTATGATCTGAAACCTGCATTTATTTTACTTGATCTTGCCTTCTATGCTAACTATGCTTTAATGAAATAAGATAAATGCCAGAGGGGTTGATAGCAGTGGTATCGCAAGTTTTCAGTGAGCTTGAGTGCTAAGATTGAAAAATACGACGTTATTGATGTTGTTTTGAACTATTTGTATGAAGATCTTTCAGTATGTGGATGCGGCGCATCCCCAAGCTGAAAGAATCCTGAAAATCGTTATACAAAGTATTGATATTTTGAAAAAAAAATCATTTGTAGCTATAGCAACACCAATAACGTCATATTTTTCAATCTTACCACTCTAGCTTACTGAAAACTTACGGACCACTACTGGTAGATAGGTACTCTCAGTTTTGTTCTGATGAAAGACCATCATTCGGTATTGAAATTTTGCTTTTAACCAAATATACGATTTTTTTTAAGAACGGCTTAAATAATATATACCATGCAACAACATATTTTAATATGTTTCGGTAAATCTTTAAATATACTACCATTCCTCTTCACGATCCCACACACCCTAGCCTCACAACTAACTTCAATTTGGGATTTCATAGTCTCACTGGTTCCGGACAGGTGGGATTCTTATGTGGTATTCACGACTATTTATTAATATAACTAAGAAAAAGTATCTGTGGGTGGCTCTGTTTTTATACAAATCTACAGTTGTTTCCAAGATTGATAAAATTTTGTAAAGGTCATCAAGACCTTCAAAATAAGAAGAATGTAAAGGTCTACGTGATCTTTCGTAAACTTTACGTAAAGCCCGCTGGCAACTCTGGGGATTTCGGCTAGTTTAAAATAAAATAATCACCCGAATCTTAAGTTTATAAAAAGTTTATAAAGTTTATAAAAATATCTGAATCATGTGATATCGATTTCTTTCTTTTTTAATTGTAGACATTCGTGAACAGTATTTATCGACATTAAATCATCAATTATTATAATTATAATGATAATTTAAAGGTTATTATGGTTCAAAATATTGACTCAGCATATATCTGAATCTGAATATAAGAGGAAAGTGGAACATGACCATAATATTAGGTTCACAAAGAATGAAGGAATGCTAGTTCCAAAGAATAACAATAACTACGGACGGCGAACCCTGGAATATAATGTGCCAAAATATTTAACATGTTAGCAAGTAATATTAAAAAAAAAGCGATTTTAAAAATAGACAAATAAATTCTTACTAAATAGAGATGGTTTATGACGGGTCAGTGGTTAAGTGGGCATAGCGCTTGGGTCTCACCCGGGCGTCGTATGTTCGATTCCTCGGCTGGCTATGTCCTCCATCACAACACAAGCAACATTTTCGGCTTTCTGTGGTGGTAGTAGGAGATTTTCAAACATTGTTCAAAGAAAAAAATGTTTAAAAAAAAATCAAAGAAATAATTTCAATTACAACTTTTCTATGCTTCAAAGCTTTCCTCAGGTGGAAATTGAATTGTGTGTTTTTGGCGGAATAAGTAATCCCCTATGGAAATCCATACGCCCCGAGGAACTTACTCTTATATAGAGAACTTGCCTATGGAATAATTTGTTGTAAAGAATGGGAGAGGGTGCGGAACTCTACAAGGGGCTTAGCATCTTAGCAACTTGGTGTGAGGAAAATCGAAGCCAACTTTGAAAACACAGTAAGCGTCTTGCGGAGCTGGCGAGAGAAGTTTTTTCATAATGCCGCTTGTATTTGTGTGCATCGTGTGTTGCTCGGTAACATAATAAAGCTACTTTAATGTTCTAAGAGGTAAAGTTTTATAATATTATTATAAAAGGTATTGTTTAGATGAGTTAGGGGGTGTTTTTAAAATTAATTTATGAAAGTTAGAGCGGCAATTATAAAGCTGTGAGGTTCGGGAATAGGGAAAGGTTAAACTGTGTTGTCTGAATGGTTATAAAATTCTGATTATTAAATTTTCTGGTTGTTTTACAAATCATAATCGTGTTGTAATGATCATGAACGCTAAAATACTGTTTTCAATAACCCTGTGTTATTACATCTTTCCGAAGTGAACTACTGAAATATGGACGCATAAATGGTTAAAAAATTATGTGATTTTAGCACTAAACTGTGAAGGCTTGCGCAGATCACAAACATGGGGGGGTTTATATCAAATGTGCCGGCCAGTCGCGAAATTCTCCGTTTTCTTTAATTATAATTAATTATAAATCGCACATTAAGGAATAACTTAACAGTAAAAATATTTATTTCAACGATAGTATTGTTCGTATTATAAGTATTGAATTGGAGAGACAATTAATAGGCTTTAATGCTCTTGTGGAAAATCCTAGCCTGGCTAAGCCAAGTAATATTATATGTGTAATATTCTATACGTAAAATTCTATTCTATGTGTCTTGTTTTTCACTTGTCATAAATTATATTCCCTGTTATCTAAAATTCTCAGCACGTGATAGCATTTTGCATTTACATTTCATTTTTTAGGTCTAAAAAAAGATAATTATATTTTTTCAGTACTGAACCATAAGATATCCCCTGAGTGTGGAAAGGCAAATAAATTTAAAAAAGAATTAGGTGTTGCCAACAAAACGAGACATGTTTGCGGACATTAAATTCTGGGGGACAAAAAGGGTGCTATGTCACGTACTTTCACTAGGGACCTGGGGAAAGGAAAGGCATAAAAATTAAAAAGATTGTCACTCTCTCCCGCGACCTAAACCGCACGCAATCAATGTTTGCAGAACAAGTCCCGGTCCCCTGGCGGCCATAATGTCGTCCCGCCGAAATGTGTTCTGCCAGAACCTTCCATTGTTTCCAGAACAGAACATTCCCCAAGAACAACTGAGCGGAATGAGGTGCTATCATTTTCAAAATGAATCGCTAGGCCTGACGATGAAATAACTTTTATTTCTGTACTTGAAGGCAGCATAATGTTGAACAAATGCATACAAAATAAGATGACCGCATTGAGATTACTAAAAAGATATGGTTATGAAATGATAAAAGCCTTTATAGGAATTGCTCTGATTTATTACTTAACCTAACATAATCACTGAATTATTTAAAAAATGTTATTATTTAGAAATATAGTGTAGTATATTTCTAAACTGTACAAATACCCTACTTCTATTTACTGCAAAAGTATTATCCGTTAATGGTATAAATAAATGATTTCAACACATACGTTTACGAACAGCCAATATAGCCCGATGAAATGCTTGTGAATAATTGAACGATTTTAAAATAACACATAAAATGTCTTTTTCATATACATTGTTATCAAACATGAGAAAAATAGTTCAAAAGTCGTGGACAGAATATGATTTAAGCAAAACATATTGTCGTCATAAAGTGTCGGCATAAAAGTAGTGGACATAAAAATGCGCGGCAAAAACATGGTCGATACAGAAATGGTCGACAAAAATTTGCCGACAGTTTTCCCCGAACCGATTTTCCCGGTCCTCTATGTTATATTTTCGAACGGCGACCATTTCGAAATGAATGCCTCGGCCAAAATGGAACCCTCCTTTGTTATTACGGCGAGTATCTCAAAATTTCAAAGGACCCCCAACGAATTCTTGCCAAGTTATGACGGCAAAGACTCGGGACATATTATTCCATTGTAAAAAGTTGCTATGAATGGCGGTAATTTCGATTAGTTTGCGACGGTAATTTGATGGTGATTAATTATTATTACCTAATGCTGAGGTTTATTTATCGGAATTTCGTGTATTTATTACCCGTCAGGGCGTGAAGGGTTAACCGCACCCTTGGCAAATAATAAGACCCGCCTGAAGACTTGGACGTATTTAGAGACCTTAAGTATTCGCACCGTAATTAATTATATTTTGACTTCAAGGACGCTTTAAATTAGGAAGGTTTTTACATCTACTGATGTAAAAATATACTACCACGCTACCGGCACGGGCCTAGCATGGTAGCACAAAGAACTAAAATCAAGTGTAATACATAAATAAAAGTTACATAAATTCATAAAAAAAATTGAATATATATGTAAAGAAAAATATAATTTTCTTTAATTTAAAACAATGCCGATCTTGACTCGTCATTGTGTTTGTACCATAGACTGTCAATGGATAAGTGCCAAAGTACCTAATTAACAGTCGATTCAATATTTTACAATCTATGGATAATTAAAAATATAGTAAAAATAATCTACAGCTATGATAAAGCAAATTGATAAGATTAATTTAAATAATTGAAAGTAATTACTATCGTCATTGTGATTAAGGAATCGACATTACAATTAATAAAATTAAATGTAGTTTCTTTCTTTACAGGTATGTTTTGTTACTAGATACTTTCATTTATGTAAATCTTGTGACATTAACAGAATAAACCTCCTCTTTCCTCACAGAGAAACTCAATTGCGTTTTAATTGATTTTGTCATCCAAATCACAAGGAAAATTTTATTATATGTATTTTTTTTTTTACATGAATACCGCACAAGAGTTCCAACCGCTCCCTTCTGGAGCCAGTGGTACTATGGCATCCCCTATTGGGGTATGTTGTGAGGCTGAAGGTAGTGGGGACGAGAAGGAGATTGGGAAGAGGAATGTGGGAAACATATATAATATGCATAATTTATCCGATTTTCCAAATTTTTTTCAATCCGGTTTGAATAAGCTTCATGATACCAGAGCTCACCTTTTGAGCGCTCTTGCTACTCTAAATAAACTTTTTTTTAATCATTGAAGAAGAAATCTCAAATGACATTATTTTATGAGACACGGTGGGAATGCTATCCTTGCTCTACCGATATTTCAATGGAAGATGCTCCGAGGAACTATCATCATTGATCCCTTTGGCAGCGGTACATAGTCGGGAAACACGCCAAACGCGTGCCCAACATTTGTACTCGGTTGACATTTGTCATAGAATGGGTCGCTTCTTCGACACGTTCTTGTGTTCAACAGCTCGGCTGTGGAATGATTTGCCGGCCTCTGTGTTTCCTCCTTCTTACAACATGGGTCTCTTCAGGACCAATGTTCATTCCTTCCTCTCCTCAAAAAGACCCTCCACACAGCATCTCAGATGACATAGGCCCTGAGGGAAATTATTTTCCTCAGGGCCTCCTGTGTGGAGTTAATGCAGAAAAAAAGAATAAAATTAAAATTTGGTTAGAAAAAAGAAAATATGCTACCTAAAACCCTCCATATTTTAACGGTGTATTGTGATATGCCTTCCATTACAAAGCCTGTTAAAGTAGTGATAAATAAAAGATTTATTATTTTACTTGATTTTATTTGAAGATTAAATACAAGCTATTTTCACCACACCAAACATAGGTAGGCTTGGAAACGCCTTTCCCCGAAGTGGTATTTGATTGAATGCCTTTACACCCTGAACCAGTGTCAGCCCTCTCGAATGAAAGGCTGTGTGACTGCGGGAGGCTTTAAGTTCAATCGGAACCCAACCAGAACTTAGGGAAGGTTACCATTGTGTCGGATTCAGAAAACATAAAACCATCGTGTTACATAAGGTTTGAGATTAATAGTACAAATATTTTTGGCCGTGGGCCGATTTTTTAAACTTCTCTCTTTTAATGTCGTGCCATAAAGCAATCCCGATGAGATATAAAACTCTTTTTGGATTCTTGTCATTGTGAACATAACAAATCATAATCGGGCTAAGAATTGCGTTGCAAAAATATAGCGAATATTGATAAAAGCTACCTGAATCGGAGATATGTACGAAACGTTGCTAGAAATGGTATTAGTATTTAAAAAAAAAAAATTTATAGAGATAATTACTATAAAATGTGCCTCTTACTTATTTAATACGAGAGTGTCATAGATTAAATGGCACTTTTTTGTAATACCAAATTAAATAAGATTTAGAATTCTTGAATTTATGTGTAAAAGCTTGAAAAATATGGCCTACACACCATAGTTTTGCGCCATAACTAAAGAAATATGCTTTTTATAAACTATTTTTCGAGCCTTCTTAAGCTTGAGGGATTCGCCTTTACTGAAAGCTAAAATAAACCTCACTTACAAAAGCTTTATTTTTCAGTACCCGATTTTTCCATTGAACCAAAAGCACCTCTTCGAGGTAATCCACAACTGGGAGCATATTCACAAGAATCACAGGGAAGAAGGAACATTTACCGACAGAGGCTGCTCTGAGGCGCAATATTGATTCAATGTTCGTCGATTTGTTCCCCGAGTTATTCGTACACAGAACAGGCAGTTTGCTTTGGCGCTGGAAGGAAAGACAGATGGAAATCAGAGTAAAGGGAGAATAAGATGCATGTCAAACGGTTGGCTCAAATGTATTTGCAATAGAGAGTTTACCAGAAATGTTTCGAGTTTGGTGTTTGCGGAAATACTTTAAGATACAAGTTGAGGCGGGGTGTTTATTGAGCTACAATAATATAGATATGATTTGATATTTTCACGGTCAAAGGAATTATTGTGATTTTTTTGGGATATTATGTCGTGTTGCGCTTCCTTATTCTTTAATCAACGTTTCGGATAACTTTACAGTATTCACCATCAGAGCAGAGGTGTAGGTTGTGGTGAAGTGTGTCTTTATGAATGTAGAAGCGATACATGTAGCCATCAACTACCGGACACCAAGAATTAGTAAGTTTAGTCCTGGCGTCTCTATTACTGTTAATGGGTTTTTTTATGGATTGAAATTGCCCCCAAAATTATTTGTGTTTTATGCGTTTTGGGTTTTCTCCGGACTTCAGGAATAAATCCAAAGTAATCGCCGGTATCAATTTATTAAGTGCTCGGCTATGCCGATGTGTCGGGATGGCCGAGTTTAAAAGTATTCTGATGTCATTTTGGAGATGTTTGCTTGTACCTGGCCAATAGCTGAGTTTTAAAGGTCATCTCTCTCGGATTTTTGTCGTTGTTCCGAAGACAATATTGGTGCTTTTTTGTTCACTATCCTGGCAATTCTCACAGTAACATTGTGAAACTCAGGTAAGATAAAATAACATATTCGCACTCAAAGCATTATAGTAGTTTCATTTGCCACAGAGTGATGAACAATGATTCTAAACCAGTATTAATGCAACGACCAACATATCATCATCGTTGACCAGAAATAGAGCAGAAAATTGAAGATACAGAAGCACCGAAGAAGTGATTCGATAAGTACGGATTGGAAATGTATGCCGAATGAAGGAACACATTGCCATGCATTCAAACGTTTAATGAAGACATATTGTAGATACCATGCTTTTATTCACGCACAACTTGCAGGCTGAAATAGGAATTAAATTAATTCATCAATGAGACTAAAACTCTCGAGGGTTTTATGTCCATTGGAAATAAGAAGCTATCTAGAATGATGTTATCTTATCAATAGCTTTAATTGCAAATTCTTTCATTTGAAAAAAGGAGAAACATAATTTACACGTACCTACCTATCTACAAAAACATAAAGTGGAATCCCTTATATATATACACACATATATCGCAGGTATTTTAGAAGAAGCGGTCGTTAAGTCATTGATAAAATTGTGGTTTCTCAACAAAAATTCGAACGATTTTCGTAAATCATTCGCGAAAATATGGAAGAACAGATCCCTAAAGAAATAAGTGAGACACGGGTAGCAGAGGGCGCAAAGCTTTGCTCACGAAATATATAAAGGGATCATTCTGTTCGGGATTACAACTTTACGGGAAGATAAAAAATAGTGTTCGAAAAGAAAGCTGTGGGGGCGGAAATTCCGAACCTCCTTCTTACCCTCACCTCGGTATTAGCTATGTTCTCCGGGAAGAAGAGTGCTGTAATATCTCCCGAGCCGCATTTGTATTATTACACTCGATAGTTTATACGTGTATGAGATGTTTCTAAAGAATGCGACTAAAATATTTCATTTTGGGGAAATGGCGTTTGCAGGGTTTTCTTCGGTATTTTGGATCCACGCTCGAAATATGACTTGTGTTCTATGTATTATTTATACTTCGCGTACAGAATTTCTCCTGGCTGGTCTACGAGATACGAATCATAAGTAACATAATATTGTTTTTAAGAGTTTTAACGAAAACAGAAGAGTTTTTTAAGAGTTTTAACGAAAGCATTTTAGAAAATAAATACCTTATTAAATCAGTTGTCGAAAATTTTTCGTAAAAGTCGATTTATTTCATTCACATTCTGTCCTATAGTCGTCGATTGAACATGAGTTCTCATAATATTGACTAAACCACTGGAGCAATTTTGGCCGAAAAATGGACCACTTTTATTTTTCTGCGATTGATAGCGGTCCAAAAATGGACCACATTTTCCTACCATTCGGAAAACATTTATTGTAATTATTTAAAAAAATCCTTGGCCAGCCATTTATTTTAAAACGAAGCTATTGAAATGCTTTATCTATTATGACTATAGATGACGCAAATCCGAACTTCGTAGACTATTTTAGAACGATGTTAAAAATATTTTTTTCCTGTAAAATTTTTGATCGGCTGTTTACGGATAAAATTAAGTCCTTTTTTCCATAGATATGCACCTTTCATTATCAAGTATACCACAGACAACATACAGGTAGTGAAAATATTCTATGTTGACTCGAATAAGTATCCCTCAAGGCAGTTTAAAATAAAAAAAAAACACGCAGGATTTGCGCGATTACAAACATTACGATTTTTTCATATTTTTTTATAAATCCTACAAATATGAGATAAACAGTAAAATACAGGTTAATTTATTGGTTATATAGCACTGTCATGAGTTTTTATTTTTCAGTGTTAAAATTCATACGTATGATTTTTTTTGTGTGACGAAAAATTAAAAAAATGACCTGAGAAATCTCGAGCAATCAAGGAAAATTTATTTATTACGCGTGATCGCTCCAGCGATTGATTCCAAAAATAATACGTGCTTTCCTAATCTGAATACATAATACATCCCTAAATATACCTATCGATTACAAAAAAAAATCCAACGATTTTTCGATCATTCTGAAATTACGGATTGTGCCGAAAAAATAAGTTTTTTGAAAGCACTATTACTCCGATTTTCCAAAGGATTTATAAAATAAGTAATGTTATAATTTAGGGCAGTGAAATTGAATGAAAACTATACTCGATACCTACCCAATTAGAAATTGATTAGTTTGTGAGTTGCAACCGTAGAATAAAGAACATAAATAATTTTTTGAAGCAATCACCACTAAGGGTTTTATATGAAATTACTACAGAAATAATTTTAGCCTTAATATAAACGTGGTATTAAGAGACGTAGGTACCTACTTAACTTACTTTAAACAGTGATTCCTGAGATTGTTTAGTCTTTGGTGAATTTTTTGGTGTCTTTTTTTTGATGCCTACTGTTTTATTATGATTTCGTTTGACAAAAAAAACCTAAAAAATATCACCCGAGGCCAATATTTCATTTACGTTTTTTACTCGAAATGATTTCAGGAATCACTGGTTAAAATAAGTCAAGTACGCCTCTTAACACCCTTTATATATATATTTACAGCCGTGTACGCGTGTATTGGATAAAAAAAACCTTTGGTACGCACACGTTACTATATTACTTATACACTCTTCATAATATTAATGTTAATATATATTAAAGTTAATAATACTCGTAAACATCTCTTAAAGTATACCAAATTTTAAGGCAATAAATTGAAGCTCGTTGTAAGAAAGACGTGCAAATTCGGGTGATTTGATTTTCCGAGTTTTGACGTCTCGTTTCGCCGCCGAACAGCGGTGTTTAACCCGACTGCAAGGCATTCCAGCAAAAGGGGAATGCGACTAATTTCACTTATAAAGTCAAGCTTTGGTAGGCAAAAGCTCCACTGCCGGTCTTAACTCAACCCCCATCTTGTTTCCAAATGGTGTGCACTAGAGTGGACTTGCTAGCTTCCATATTAACGAGATTCGAATGCTTGGAATTCGGGTCTTGTTACATAAAATTACTGCGTGATTACCTAATTCATTCAAAGTATTTTGATTGAAACTTAGTTCTGGAGAGGTGGTTTTAAAAATGTACGCGTGTGCTTGTACAAAAATCTGTTGTGTAAAATCTCAAAACACGATATTGCGATTTATACAGCTTTTTCTATCTCCGATGTGTAAGCCAAAGCAAATATTTTAAGCATCCAAATTCTTTTCCATCGTACGCGCTAGAGCTTTGAAGTATCCATTTAGCATTAAAAAATAAGATGTCATGTTCTTTGTTCCATATTTTAGAGTGATTAAATATTAAAGGTAAAAAGTCGGAAAAGCCGGATAGTCGTAAAATAATCATAATAGAATTTTAATACACGCTTTTCTGGAATGCCTACTTAAAAGCTTACAAAATCTCAACACAAATTAAACGTGGATTCTGATTTATTGGCAGAATTTTTCACCATAACAAGCGTGTAATGAATTAAATCCTATTTATATAATATGTTGAAAAAGCTTACAAAATGGATGGCCACCAACGCAAAAGAAGAATTTAATATTTAAGGGACAAAAATAAATGATATATGTATATCTCAGTCTGATAAAAATCCGATGGAAATAATAATTTACATCGAGAAATGATATTATTTATGGAGAAAGGATTTGATACGGGGGCAATATTTCACTTTGAGAATGGAAGATTTATGTATATTTCACTCGCCATAAACTACATCTAGATGTATTCGGCTATTTAAGTTAAATATATGGCCGGTTGACCGCCGTCCGAAGAAAGGATGGAGAATACAAAACGAGGGAGAGTGGTTTGCCTAAATATTTGCGGAAATAAAGGGATGTTTAAAACAATTTGCAAGCGTATCAAACTATCTCTCACTCGTTCGTCTGATTTATTATAATAAAACGTGTGTTTTTGCGTGGGTGAGTGAGTTTTCCCCGTTTTTAGGCAGTTCTAAAAATTAAGGGGAATTATATTATCGCAAATAGCTCGGAATAAAGCAAAACTGTTAAAGAAATTGTAATACGTATTTAATCAATTAATTAGGGATAAAAACAGAACTGATAAGCTAATTAGTAGCTTAATTATAAAAACTATGGGAAATTTTATTTGGAAATAAGAATATGGAACCTTTCATAATGAAACATTGTATAAATGATTTTTTTATATGTTGTTCTGAATTTTATATTTCTTAAAAATATTTTCTTCTTATATGATAATGCTATGTTTGTGAACAGGATTTTCAAAAACAGTGCAATTGTACAGGTAATTACACTAACGATTAATCCCTGATTAAACCTAACCAAACCTTACCTAACCTAACATAACCTAACCTAATCTAACCCAACCTAACGATTAGTCTAATATGCAAACCTTAAAACATAAAAGAGTGTCTGTAGCGAACGGGCCTTTGTGTCATATACAAATCTGTAATTTTATTTTGAGATAAAAGAAATTTTGCAAACGTGGCCTTCAAAACAAGAGAAAGGTTACTGTTTATATTATAATTTATCATAATGTATACATTACGGATATTATCATTGCAATTTCTAAAAAGGCAATTAAAATAATTTTCTGTTAAATTTTTCCTTGTAGGCAGGTACCTACTTCATCACTTGTCTAAATTTTTCACACAATCAGTTCAATTTTGAAATCGACACTTACTTTCAACGCAAATCCATGTTCTAGAGTTCATTGAACGAGAGTCACAGACACACAACCGAAATTTTCGTAGTAAAAAAAAGTAACTAAAAATCGCAGTTGAATCGACACAGCAGTTGAATCGTATGTGCTATATCACATTATAAAGTATGAAGTGATAATTTCCTGAAAACATATTAACGCAAAAATGTTTGAAGCCATTTTTTTATCTAACCGACTCAACGTGGGCGATGAGTAAACCTCAGTTAATTAAAAACTAATAATTAAATTTTCTGCATGAAAAATGTTTTAAAAACAACACTTTTCGAACAGTACCGTTATTATTATTGTGAATTATAAGCCAGCGGAATAAAAATTACGATTTAATATCCAGCCGGTTCTAAGAATCACGAAATAATGGTTCCCATTTTTCAAGAATTTTTTAAAGAATCTGTGTTGAAGAAACCCTGCTTTTTATAACTTACATTCTTTGTTCCAAATACTGTATTAAATACGCACCCATTTCTATAGTGAATACGCTAGCCTATAAAAATAAGGCTAAAAACTTAAAATCTTGACATATCCATATCCACTGTATTTATCTAAAAATGTCCACTGTATCTATCTAAAAATGTCCACGGAAATCTTGACATGTCCATTGTATCTATCTGAAAATGCCCACTGAAATCTTGACATTTAAACTGCACCTATCTGAAAATGTCTACTGAAATCTTGACATGTCTATTGTATCTATCTGAAAATGCCCACTGAAATCTTGACATTTAAACTGCACCTATCTGAAAATGTCTACTGAAATCTTGACATGTCCATTGTATCTATCTGAAAATGTCCACTGAAATCTTGACATGTCCACTGTATCTATCTAAAAATGTCCACGGAAATCTTGACATGAGGAGCTCACTATCAAAGTGGGACATAAGCCATTTGGATTATTTTTCAGTAGAGTGAGTTTTTTGTTTCGAGTATGCCGGTATGAAATATCTGGTATTTTTTCTACTTGTATAATCTTTGCGCGTAAAGAATCGCAAGCCATACATAACATTCTATAATTTAATACTCTTACTATTTTATTTTTAAAATTAAAAATGCTAATGTCCGCTTTTGATACTAAAACGAGAAAATACATCTTTTCTTTTGCTAGTTTCTAATTTTCTGAGTTTGTTACTCGCTTGCGACCATTAGTAATCTCCTTTTTATCGTATTTTGGTCAATATTAAGCTGAAAAACTTTGATAAACCTCAAATTTCGTCCTAAAACAGTCAACCCACTATCAAATTTGGCGGTTGGTGTCTGACTGAAAATAGCAGCCGCCATGACACTTTTTGTGACGCTTTTGTATTGTACCTATGTCCGAGTTTGTTGCAAACATGAGTTGCAAGTGACCGTTTTTGAAACAAAGTGCAAATTTTAACATGCGATTTCTTGTATTAATTGTCCGTTTTCGATAGATTTTCTCAGTTATTCAGTTAGAGAATCAGACATATTACCATAATCAATTAAAATATGCATTTTGGAAAAAGTGGGGTATGTCCCACTTTGATACTGAGCTCCTCACATGTCCACTGTACTATCTGAAAATGTCTACTGAAATCTTGACATGTCCACTGTATTTTATTGCCATAAATTAACTTTGAAAAAATATTTATAAAAATTCGAGGAATAGGAAAAAACAACATAAGTCCGTATTTCTAAGGAACAAGGTTGTTTGTAAAAGTCCCAAATCCCCAATCAGCTTTTCACCGAATAAATATCGAACAAAGTAAGAATTTTGGGAAGGTGTTTGGCATTCAGATTAACAATTTTGAAAATACTTAAATTTCGGATACGAACAAATTTAAATTTGCTTGATTATATTTATTAGCTTAATCGGTGTTCTAAAGAAACCGATTTCTTTGGTAAAGTTGAATTAAGGAAAATGTGAGTAAGTCACACTTGACATTCTTTTAATTTCTTTTTAGTACATTTTTTTTGGTACATTTTCGTAAGTATTGTCGATGAGAAAATCTATAAATATATTAATTTGTTTCAATTGATTTTCATTCACATCTACGTGGAAAATAAATCTACAGAAAGAAAAATCCTTTTTTTCAGTAGTAGATGAATTTTACCGAACGGGTCAAATAAAAACAATATATTTTAGTAACATGCTAATTTTCGAGACTTAGAACGCAGAGATTTTTCTCTAACTCCATCGTAAGATTAATAAAAATCGCATTTCATAACTTTTGTTTGAAGATATATTAAACCCTAAAACATTTTTGTTTGTTTGTTTCTCAAAAGTTTTGAAGATATCGTTTTATTACATTATATTGTACTGTGAAAAAATGGCTTTAGATTAAAAACGAGTACTCTTTCCTTTCCTAAGCAAAGTGTGATCGAGAACACAATTGAGTAAGCTTCACCAAATTATAGTTTATATCATTTATAAGTATCAAAAGCTTAGCTCGGAGTGACTTTTTTAAAACACTATATAGCATTTCTTAAAAATTTATGAAAATGCTTTATTCCATGATTAAATTTGACAGCCGTATTTGCCAACGTCCGTATTTTTAATAGAAATACTATCGATCAATCTTTTCAATTTATATTCCAAATAAATAATTGATTATCGTTCATCTGCGCAACCGAAAAACAAAACCTGCCAAAGCTGTATTCACGAAAGCACAATAAAAAAACATTCTTCGATTGTGCGATTCGGAATTGAATTTGAATTTCAAAAATGAATTTAATAAATCAATATCGTCAACCGCGAGCTTCGGAAGGGAGAATACTGAACCAAGTCCAAAATAGTACCCCCTGGAATATATTACGGCAGTAAATCGTTGGAAATTTCCCATCCCAAGGACAGCCGAAAGGAAATTACGAAACATAAGAACGAAATATTTATTTATCTTTGTAATCAGTTGACTTGTTTACTATCAACGAATTATTACAGTCGAAAGCTGTGATTTGAGAAAATGAACTCTCTTGTAAGAAAAGTGGGTATTCATGAATTTTTTTTTAATATTTCAGAATGAAAATCTATTGTCACAAGTACTGATCAGACATCTCTTTGTCTAAAGCAGTAAAAACTACTAAATGGTAAGCTCTGGCGTTATGAATATTGCAAAGCTTGTTGAGTCATGATATTTCTAAGTAATCGCAACTTTTTTTGACCATATCGTAGTCAAGTAACTTCCTTATTAACCACGGAGCCAAACTATTAGCTTTATTAAATAAGACAAAATGTTTTTTTTATGCGAATATCTCAAACTAGTCCCAGCTCCCCCCATCTGGAACCAGTAAGACTATGGCATCTCCAATTGGGGTATGTTGTGTTGAGGTTGAAGGTAGTGGGGAATGGAAGGAGATGGAAAAGAGGAAAATGGGGAAGTACCTGGCTATTCAGCTCTGGTCGCCAAACACGGTTAAAGCTATTTCAAGCAACGTTTCAATTCTGAATGATGGTCTTACACCAGGGCGACACTGAGAGTATCTTTCACTCTGAAACGCGTTTCAAATATAGAATATATTATTTTAAATGAAATAATTGTGAAATAATACAAATTAATGAAATAAAATTTATTTGCAACGCCAGGATTCATTCTCGCGACCTTCGGATTGCAAGTCAAGAAAGAGCCTTTATCCTAGACCACGCCGCTACGTCTTGATCCCATATTTTTCAATAGTTTAATAAGAAAGATTTCGTAAAAATAAAATAATGAAAACTCAGTTCGACCAGGTTGCTAAAGTTAGTGCTAGTGAAATATCATTATATTCAAGAGTAAGAACTTTTCACAGAACTTTTTCTAAGTAATTTGAAATAATATTATAATGACACACATATAATAGTCAGGTAGATCAATTATTAAAACTTTTACTTAATTAATGGTCTGAATCTGAAAACTGGTTGAAGTTTTTTAAAATTATTTCTTGGCGATGGAAGCCACTGATATTATTTATCAAATTTTGTAATATTTTATATTGCATCAAATTCCACGTTGTAGTACAACAATAACATAAGGATTATTAAATTGTAATTTTATTAGAGAAAAGCGAACTTTCGTTTGCAGTGATGAAAATCTACGAATTGCGTGCCGCTTTCTCCGTTTTCTGAAACGTTATTTATGAGAAGTAGGAGTGGGGAGACGATCGGGGTAGACTTTACCCTCAAAATAATTCTACATTTACGACATCTATTTTAAGAAATACATCTCAAATAACATAATATTTGTATTTATGTTTATCCCTAAAAATACAAAAGTTGCTATTATATAGGTTTTTAAATTATGGAAATAAGACACCAAAGACATTAAACATTAAGTTATTGATGCATATTGGATGAGTTAAAAATATTTGTTTTAATAAAAATCAAAAATGATGAGATATTTCACTTACCGAACACGTTATCAAATCCTTCAGGTGAGTATGTTAAATATCTATATGGAGCCTTACCTGCAAAAAGAAGAGAAATAATCGTTAGTACAAGTTAAATATTTTTGTAAAAAATGATAATTGTAGTTTAAGCGTACCTACTGAGCAAAATTATTATTTGTTGATGTTACGTCACCCCCCAGAAACTACAGGTTCATTTGATCTGATAAGTTCGATTCGTACACCAAAGATAATCAACAAAAAAGGACAAATCGTTTATGAATCTTTTGATATCGATTCAACTGAAGTTACAAGTTATATTCGAATAGGTTAAGTATGTTCCGTATACACTTTTCATAAAAAATTATTCCAATCTGACTGATTAAAAGCGCAGCCTTTTTATAATATATTATATAAACAAGAAATATCAATAAAATTAAATGCCAATTAAAACCATCCTAAATAAATAGTACGTTGAAAATGTAACCACTGAAAATATTAAAATGCATAGATTATCTCATTAAAGCTCCCCTTACGAAAGAGAACCAATATCGGAGCTCCAAAAGGAAACGTTAAAATATAATATTATACATGGTCTAATACACGAAAGAGCTACTTTACAGGGGGGGTAGTTATTTCCTTAATAGCGGAATATTCCACCCCCTCCCCCGTGAGGCATGGCGTGTTGCGCTCATAAGGATTTTAATCGAAAAATTGAATTAAAAATTCCAGTAAAAGGCGAGTCGACGAAGCTTTGATCAATTTAGTACTTTGTTTAGATTCACTTTTAATTCCAACTACTTCAATTCAATTCATCATTGATTTAATATCTATTACCGATGAACATTTGAAGTCTTTCAATTGAGAAGCATTGCATTAACAATGAAATAATATTTCTCTTTTAAACAGAACAAATGTGGCGCGTGATAAATCACTATCTTTTTACATTACTTCAATATTTGGAATGGTTAAAATCTGTTTATGTTCCAGAAAATAAACAATTCAAAGTCAGAAATGAATTCAAGATCTGCGCAGCAGTGCGTTAAGATTCCTGACTCCAAGCGCAGTCGTAGTCGATTCAAATACCATCGAGAGACAAATATATGGGAATTTTTCACAAACATAATTTAAATCACGTAGGTATACAGAAATAAGATATATTAAAAACTTCGTTCTAAAGCGAAAGAATTTTCAGGATCGTCTTTTGAGAACCCTTGTTCAGAATCAAAACATTTCTTGATTTGGAGATAACTTCTGATGAATTGTTTAAAAATGCGTATTTTTATTAAGATTATTACAAAAACAATTCTTAACTTGGCAGTGAATGACATAGATCAGCATGAGGCATATTAATTTAATATAATTTTCTATGGCAGTGAATCACATAAATAATGATATAAAATTAATTCAATTTTTCAAACATTATGTACCTCCCGGAGCACGTGTTCACAAAACACATTTTTCTATAATTTTCACATTTAACTAATTGGCCCGAGGTACAATGCGCTAGCTCTCCCCGCCCGGCCTACATTATGTTTAATTTAATATGCCTTATATTTATTGCACTGCATTGTCTTCGGTTTGTTTGTCTAGCACAACGAGGATACCGGGGTGAGGCGCCCGATGCGGGCAAACGCTTTAGCCGTGCCACGGAACTTTTAACTTAGAATTGATTAGCACAAAGTTTAAAGGTGCCGTTTTGTGCAAACTTCTTATATTTACTCGAGTTCTTTGTAATTTACTTTGCGTTAAAGTTTTTTACGAAGAAAAAAATCAGCTAAAGCGTTCTTTTAAAATCCGTAATTACTAGATATCTACCAAAGACTAATGTGTTCTATTTTCTATTCGTATACATAACGTTGTGTTGGGATTAAAAAATATTTTGTGTATTTTACACAACCAAAGCATTTTAAAGCTTAAGTTTAGACTTACGGAATTCAATTTTTCGTGTGAAAGCACCATAAAACATTGGTAAGTTCCTTTGATTATAGGTCGGAAGGTTTTGGGATCGATTCCCTTCAAAGCGTGTGCAAAAATAATATATAGAAATTTTGTAATACGTAATACGTAATTCTAGCACCAGTATGTTGCACCATATTGAAAAAGAAACAGTTTTGTATGAATCCACGTGTATCCACACCAATAAAGTAGCTAAAGGAAAATTTCGATTTGAGATATTTTTTTCTAATTGAACAATTGATAAATGAACAATCATTGTGGTGATAATTCCATGGATAGTTCAAATCTCTATTGCTTTGCTGGTAGTGGAAATGACATTATGGGATACAACGAGATCTCTAGATTTGTGGTTTTACTTAATTGTGCATCTCTGTTAATGTAATTGATTAGGGGGCTGTAAAAAACCTTAATAAATAGTACAATATTTTTAGGATACAGAAAGGTTTATCTGATAAAAACGTTATATTATACGGAAGTATAAAAGTTAGTTTCATAAATATTGCTACTTCATTCATATTTAAACTATTTTAAAACACAAATAAAATATGTATTTACCTTCTAGTTCATTTGAAGGCACGTTCTACCCTCTCGGAGGCAGAAATCAAAGACAAATGACCAAAGTTTAACTGGGAAATGTCGGTTAATCCAAAAGCCACTTCTAGCAAACCACTAGTTTAATCTAACCATGTGTGATTCGGGAACTCAGTGGTTGGCCGCCACTGCGACAAATTACGGCGGTTTCTTTTCCAGGGGTGCTTTAACTAGTTGGAATTTCCGGACAAGTTGGCTTTGATCGAAATGTTTAACGATCCCACACCTTAGCACTTAAGTACGTTGAGATCACGATGAACATTCACACTTTTTTTTTGCCTGGAGAAAATAAAGTAGTGAATATAGTATAATTGAGGGTTGTAGAGTAGAGGTAAATGGTTGAGCTTTAATATATGACTTTTTAAATGAAAGCGGTAATATTTTTGTATCTGATTATATCGTCTAAAATTTTATTACAAGGTAATTTTTGTTTTACATTAGCTCCATACCCGAGGACCTTAGAAAAAAAATCCTCAGGGTCTATGACTCTCTGGAGATGCTGTGCGGAGGTTTTTTAGGGAAAGGAAGGAGGGGACGCTTTGGGAAGGAAAAATTTATGAGAGGTGGGGAGGAATCTGTGGGTCAATGTGACCAGGAGTGACGGACGTATAAATTCATACATCCTACTGCGGTGCATTGCTGTGGGTAGAGAGAGTCTGGCTGGAGAGGTCTAGGTAAGGTCCCCTCAACCCGTCCCTTTCGAATCTGGGCTGCCACGCAGCAGGTGGGCAAACGCATTCGCCGCCTAGTCCTAGAAAAACCTCACCCCATGAATCCGAGCACCCTTGCTAAGTCACCAAACATAGCGAACCACTTGGGATAACCTATGGCAAGGATGTTGGCTATCCAATAAATGGTTCACGGGGCGGCGGTACCCATAGCCGCCTCCCAATTAGAAAATAAGTACGAGAAACAAGAAAAGTATAAAAAGGGGAATGTAAATGGAGAAATGAATTGTTGGAAAAGCTTACACTGTTCATGTGTTCATATCTAGTAATTAGTACACCCACTAATACAGTGCAATTTTAAGTAAAATATCACTTCTGATTGTAGGCGTTGAACAGAAAAAGGTCTAAATCTACAAATTTTAGTATGTGTTAATCATAATAGTTTAATACCATTATTTACGCTAAAACTTTGTGGTTGTTCATTACAAAAAAAAAACAATTTCACTCGGTAAAACACCACTTTATTTTGAGTATTCTTCCTACCAGTTTCGAAAACACAATTGTTTAGGAAAACTTAACTTAGTATGTATTTATTCCTGATAAAGAAATGTTGTTTCCGAAAACGGTCGGAAAAATACTCAAAACAAAGTAGTATTTTAATATTGTTTTAAACATACAGTTATGGATCATTAACACTTTTTTTCTTATTACTAAACTTATTATCTATGTAAACCAATGTAATAATCTGTAATGTACATGTTCAAGCATAGAAGTAAATAAATGTATATATATTTTTAAATAAATTAATTTCCTCTGCGTGAATTTAACCCTTGACCTTTGAGGGCAAAGATATATAAATATGATACAAGACGCTCTACAAAGCAGACTATTTGTTATTAAATTAAAGATTAGATTGCAGATAAAAGAAGTAAGCAAGGTTTATTTATTGATAATTATTAAGATTTAAAACATATTATATTTTCATTACTTCAAGCTTCACGATGCACAGATCATAAACAGTCTAAAAGTGTAGTAACACCGATATTACGAATTGTCTATCCCCTTCCAAATAAACAATAATTAGGTTCTGGTTAAGTTTGGCATGTGAATAATTGCTCTGATCAATTGTTCGGAGTTTAGAGAACAACCAAACAACTCGTGTTACTGGAGCTCTAACGCCCGCTGCGGACTTGTAGGAATGATAGAGTGGTCGATGCATTAACTCGTAGATGGATAACGAATTGTATAACTTTACTACAGAATGAAGCAAATAGACGAATGAAACTCA
Source organism: Limnephilus lunatus (assembly GCA_917563855.2). Lineage (NCBI taxonomy): Eukaryota > Metazoa > Arthropoda > Insecta > Trichoptera > Limnephilidae > Limnephilus > Limnephilus lunatus. The sequence goes on along the minus strand of OU830593.1, from coordinate 99,469,264 downwards.
AGGGAATTAAATAAATAAACACGAAAACAAGGACTTGAAAGATGAGTGTAGTCGTGATAATTGTGGTCCTGTGAAGATAATTCAGTCGTAGTCATCTTCATGACTTGCTCAAGATGCCACACGAAAGAACAAATGTTTTAGTACAGCATAGTACGACTAAAGGAATGGAACTTTTGTATTTAATTTATAAAACAGTGCACATATACCCACATTTAAAAAAATCTGTGAATATTTTGTATACTTAGACAAGTTAGTAGCTGAGTTGGCATTTCCAAAAACAACATTTTCCGCATACTGCGATGGACGTAGAATATTTTTTAATTAATATTTTCAGGTTATTCGTTACCCGGGAATGTTTGTCTTTCTTTTCCTTAAACACAAAACTTCCCAAATATTAAGAACAAAATCATGTGTTGTAAATGTAACTCGTACAATAATTTAAAAAAATACATAATAAAACCAAAACAAAAATTTACGAAATGATTTGACGTTTTGCAGATGGACCGAAAAATAAGTATGTGGAATATTAGAAGAGCATGTAGACAAAGATGATTGTAGTGCCACATAAAGATACAGCCTGATTAAGTTAATGAAAGGTTTCATGTAAATTAACATGGTTACATAAAATTAATATATTTTCTCGGCTTACTTTGCGATCAGTTGGAATTGAAAATTGGAGATTATTTTTATAACAAGAATAACAGCCTGAAATGAAGCCCGATTTCTCGAAATGTTTTTTTTTGTTTCTAGGAAGCACTCGGATGAAGTGAGAGCGGCTTTTGCACTTTAATACTGTGTAGTTATCATTGAATGTACTGTGAATGTTATGCGAGTGATTGATCAACGTCAATTTGAAACTTTTGGAACGTAGTGTGGGCTTGTTCTCCAACTTTAAGATGGATGGTTTGTATCTTTTGAAGAATGGCAGACAAGTAATTTGGAATCAAGAGTATAACGAAATTTTTGTGGAATTTGACTGAAATAAATAGTGATCTTGAGCGTTAATGAATTAAAGTCAAATCAAATAATTGTAATTTTATATTTTTATTCTTTTCCCAAACGTATATTGAATAGTGAGTTTAATTTTATGCTTTAAAATAATTCTGCTGAAAGAACCGCTTAATTTATATAAACGCTGTGTCTCTAATCCGTTGTATATACAATCAGAGTGGCGTGTCGTGTCCTCTCCAACCTATTCCTCTGGACTATATTCATCATTATTGGACAACCCCTATCAATTAAATTAAGGTTTGCCGTCAATTGTTGGTCACATTGACATAAACTAATACCACAAACGTATTGCTCCTTACGACCTATGTCATTTATTAATCTAAAGTGGAGAGATACTTCAGTTTAAGGTTTTGCAATCCCAAATCAATTATAAAAGGCAACAATTCAGTTGCATAGGTAAGTACTGTATGTATTAAATTCATTTGCTAAATAAGTATTCAAGGTTTGTTAAAAAAATCATGGTTTGTTAACTTGAAAATTTATTTGGATAAAAGCCTCAAATATTAAATTTAATTTGTTTACTCGCATATACGGGTATCTATTGCAAAATAGGCATTGAAAGAGTGAAGAGTTGCTTGGCGTAAGATAAGACGGTACAAGTATCGCCTACCTACCCCAGAAGTGTTATTGTTTTAGTAACTATGCAAAACTTCCTAGTTGCAAAATGAAAAAAGAGTAATTAGTGAGGAAAATAATTATATATGTAACGAAGTATTGCGCTATTGCGTCTTGAAAATGAGCTTTATTTAAGCTCTCCAATAAAAATTTTAATTTTGAGAAATAATATTTGTCATAGTTAAGATTAGATACACTAGATAAGGAATTTGAAAATGCCAGATTAAAAATGAATGTATAATCGATCAAATTGTAAACATCCAAGAGGCTGCTGAAAATAAAAACGTGAAAAAATTTTTAGATTTGAAATCAAATGTCTTGGTGATAACCAAATCTGTAAAACTTACAGTATACAAATCTTTGCTTCTTCTCTTTGGCTTAAAATTATTTTTTGGAGATAGGTCTTATTCTCTCTGGCTTATCAATATGACTTATATTTGGAGATTGTTCTGTTTCTTTCGAGCTTATCATTATGGCTAATATTTGTAGATTGGTCTCTTGCTCTATGCTTATCATTATGATTAATTTTTGGAGATTGATCTCTCTTTCTCTGGCTCATCATTATGGCTATTATGTGAATGATCTCTTTCTCTCAGATTTATCAATATGACTAATATTTAGAGATTGCTCTTTTTCTCTACGACTTTTTCTATTGAAAAATATTTGGAGATTGGTCGCTTTCTCTCTGGCTTATACTACGACTAATATTTACAATGTTCTAATATTTACAGCGCCGTTGAGGTGATATTCCACAACAACGGCGCTAAACAATTCAACCAAATATTATTATTATTATTAAAGATTGATCTCTCTCTGGCTCATCATTATGGCTAAAATTTGTAGATTGGTTTTATTTCTTTCTGGCTTATCATTATTTTTTTTATTTTTATTTTTTTTAAAAAGAAAGACAAACATTCCCGGGCTACGATTAACCCGACAATATTTGAAAATCTCCTACTACCATCACAGTAAGCCGAAAATGTTGCTTGAGTCGTGATGGAGGACTTAGCCAGCCGAGGAATCGAACACAGAACGCCTGGGTGGGACCCAAACGCGATGCCCTCTCAACCACTGACCATTATCACTATTATTTGAAGATTGGCATCACTGTAAATAGCCCCAAAGTCTCTTCCTGTATTTTGATATAAAAAATTGTATTTTGGTATTTTATTTCCTGAATGTATGTTATTTGTGTGTTATTCTACTGTTTGTTGGGTAGGCTTCCTTTGGGAATGTTTTGATGCTAAATACAGGTATGCAGATGAAATTAATTCTATGTAAATAGAACACAACCCAACTCCAATACGAAAACAACCTACTGCTCGTCCCACGCATCTCCCGTGTGGGGCTGGCTGACTTCATTATTTAAGTATAGTGGATGAATCAGAACGATGAAACCAAGAATAAGGTTTACGAAGTATAAAACCATATATTTAATTTAATTTTTATGTTAAATCACTGGTATGTTCTAGGCAACTTAAAAATATGTGAATTGTGTTTTTTTACCGATGTTTAACGGCAAAAGAAACATTTTCCGCAAACTGTGGTGGTACCTAGAAGGAGATTTTCAACAGGTTATTGTTAACCCGTGAATCTTTGTCTGTCTTTAAAAAAATAACTATTTACAAAAAACAAATGATTAAAGAAAAACATAAAGTGGGATTGATAAAAAAAGAACATCTAAAAAAACTCACATTAAAAGTACGGGTTGTCCACAGAATTTGAACAATTCGTCAAATTTCGAAGTTAATTTTCAAAATCAGTTAAAAGCCCTACAAGTTCTGTTGTTATTTCAGTTCTGAGAGGCAATTGGAATGATGACTTTCAGAGAACTTTTAAAATTCACGAATCATTCAAATTCATTGAAATAACTGGCCCTAAAAGTTAATGGATACAATTAAAAATAATACATTGTTAATTAAAAAAATAATTTTAAAAAATAAACAAGAAAAATGACACAATGAAAATGAGAAAATAACTTAAATAACTTGTACACAGATTGAGGGTTCGTAATTAAAAATTTGATTTATTTTTTCTAACAGCCGTTTAGTAAATTGACTGGATTTGATTTCATTCTACAATATTAATACGAGTATGTAGGTATGGTTTAATGTGAATGAAACTTGGCACCTTGACAACCTTACCCAACTCATCAGAATCTAATCTATCAAACCAATCGCTTTATTTTAACAATACCAGCAAAATAATATCTTCCAATGCCATTTCCGCAAATTAATGTGAATTTGGAGGTAACAGAGTCACCATAGATATGTTCATGACTTCCATAAAATAACTGTTCGTTTCAATAACAGAATAAAGGAAAATACAAGAAATGCCTTGTGTGTTTTTCCCGATTCAAATAGTTTGCTCAATTCGGGCCTAGGTATTTTTCCGTTCAAAAATGAGTTGTCGAAATTTAAATTGGATTGAAATCTACCATTTCAGTGAGTAAGTGAGAAGGAACACTGCGCGGTTGAGATAAATGGAATATTTGATTCCTTATAAATTTGTATGAAAAGCTCTTCTAGCGTTATGTAATTTGTTCTATGATTACATTATTTCAATATATAGAAGCATTTTTTATGAACGTGATGGTTCCTGATCTCAAAGATCTCAGGGAGGAAAGGCGGGAGGGGTAGGGAGGGGGGTCGCGTGATATGGGATTGCGGGGATAGTGAAAGTAGAACGCGGGAGAAACAAATAATATCGCATCCAAAAGCACTTGAATTTCAAGAATTAAAGCGCAAATACTTTCTTTCTTTGAGTGGCATTGCAACGCATGTCGGGTACTCGCTAATAGTCTGAATAAATATGTGGTTCCAGTCTGGAGTATTAAAATCATTGTTGATATATAATTCCTATACAGGTAAATATCGAAATTCACATGACTATCTACAAGCCACTAACATCAGAAACGTTAGAAGCGTCTTCTATTGACAAGATATTTCTCTATAGTTATGCCATCCTCTGGGTTTGGTGAACCGGCTCGCTAGAGTAGGGGTTACATCGCAAGTGGATGGAAAGCTGGGGTTGTTGAGACGATTGCGATGTTATGATTGGTGGAAGAAGGGGAACGAAGTCGGGGGTAGTTTGGAGGGAGGACACCGGCGGTAGGAGAGAGAGGGAGGGGTAGGGGATGTAAGACAGACAGACGGCGCCTGGGGCGAAATCAAAACTATGGCGGAACATCCGGACAGGGTGGCTTACTAAATAAAGGTTTAAATTTTATCTCTAAACGTTTTCACGGTCGAATTTGAGTTTAGAATGCAAAAAATTATTAATTTTTAGTGAAATGTTTATGACTGAATGTTTTTAATGCTTCGGAAAATAGAGTCCTGCTATATTATTTCATGGGTAAAGGCCACAAGTGGCTAACTAAAATTTTGCCCAATTGAATTTTTAATAATCAAGTATTTTCTACCATGTCCTTTAATCACGAAAGCAGATGTATGATTAGGGATAATTGATAATTAAATACTCAGTTTGGAAAAAAAGTTAGTTAGCCACGTCGCTCTTAACCGATGATACGCTCAACAAAAACCAAAATTCAGCACTTTTTTTGGTTTTGTGTTGTTCTCTCGACTCGAGGATCTCGATTCGCAATCCGAAGTTTTCGTGTTAAAAACCAGGCGTGTGCACATAATTTAATTTGTTTTATTTCAAAATTAATTTATTAAAAATGATATATAGTATATTTGCGGCACGTTCCAGAGTGGAAGAAACTCTCAGTATCGCTCTGGTGTAAGATAACAATTAAGATTTGAAGTGTTGTATGAAATAGCTTTAGTTTGGTGACCAGATCTGAATATCCAGGTTCTTTCCCACCTTCCTGTTCCTCACCTTCTTTCCCTTCCCCCTTCCCACTACCTTCAGCCCCATAACATACTCTAATTGGGGATGCAATAGTATGGCTGACTCCAAACGGGAGCAGTTGAGTGGTATTCACTAAATTTCCTTGCAGCTGTATGAATAGAGGATTTACCAGTACATACCTCTATTTTATCACATATAAGCAAGTTGCTTCATTCCCATTTACAATTCGTCTCGTGTCTACTCTTGTCATACTGACGCTTGACTTAACGTGACTCAAGCATTTGATTCAATTGATCGTGCCATATCTCATCAGGGCGTAGCTGACTTCTATTTCCACCCACTAGTCCGAATACTATCCCCATGGTTCTTCTACGTCCATTCCCAATACAGATCCAGACTATGCGTCGTGTTAATAATATTGTTAAATTTGTTTAAGAGGAACGTGTTGATGGCCTTTTTCATGCAAAACTTAATTTTGTTTTTGAGACCAAAATGCCCAACCAAACTGAATAATTATTTTTTGATTAAAAAGGTGTAGAAAAAAATCTAGTACAATGTGTCATTTAATTTATTTTGGTTTTAAATTATGATCAATTGTTTTTGTGTTTAGTTCGACCAATTAATTTTTAAAAACTTAATTTAATTTTGCATGATTTTGAAGGCAACTTTGGAATTGTTTTATGAGTTAAATATAATTATTAAAAAAAAATCTTGACCTTCCTCCTGTATTAATATTATGAAATTATATGTTTTAACAAAAGGTTTTTCTTTAGATAGAAATTTTAATTTGTGTACGATAAATTTGCGATAACAACGTAAATCAGTCGTTTGTAATTTGAATTTAAGCACGTAATTTTTTTTTTTTTTAATAATTTTTATTTATTTTTATTTTATATTTCTTTGTATTTGCGTAAATATCAACATTATATATAATAAATATTCTCGTACATGCAAAAATTATGTGATATTATCTTTAATAGAGTAGAGCAAAATTATTTTTTTAAACAATTTTGCAAATAATTGCCGAAGTTGCATCTAAAATGATGATAAATTGAGTTCTTTAATGGCTTAATTTTTTTATAATTCAAAATACAAATAAATAAAAATGTTTATATCTGCACATATTGTAATACCTTTGGAAAAAAAAAAATATTTTTCCAGGTTGGGTATTTTGGCTTTAAGTTCAAAATTAAGTTTTGTATGAAAATGTTCATGCAGCCATTTCCCTTAATACACCAAGATTTTGCATATTAATAAAACAGTTGTACATGATACTAACATTAATAAATCCAATGATAGTTAAAAAGTGTACTTGCTTATTGTCTAGTGTGCGAAATTATTATTTTATTACCGCGTACGATATGAATCAAATTGCAGAAACATTTGATTGTGTCGCAGTGGTACGAGGAAGAGTATAATTAACAAGGGTAGCAGGAACGAGAGGGTTTGGAGTGGGAGGGATGACTGAAGGGGATGTGAGGGTGGAAAACCTATTACGTGGTTGTATTGTTTTGCGTGAGCGGATGTATAACGAATTATCTCGTCAAATGAGGACTTAGGCAACGAGCTACCGGGAAGGTAAATCCATTTTCATTCTGTTGTTTTCAGTGCCTATTCAAAAGTTTTATTTTTTTAAATCTGGAGCGGATTGTTGATTTATGAAAATATTTACTGTAATCCTTAAAATTTAAGTTTTTATAAGTAAAACTAGTTATTATTTAGTTTATGTTAATAGCTAATGTCAATTATTTACCTTCCTCGGAAGTCATTTGCTAAGTAGAAAACATAAGAATACTAAAAATTCATTTGATGAAAATTTTAAAATATCAGTTTTATCTCTTCAAAATCAGTTTTATCCATTAAATACCTGTTTTATATATTTATTATCAGTTGTATCTATAAAATACCAATCGTACCTAATAAATACTAGTTTTATTGTTACATTTTATATTTTAAATACTATGTCCGCATTTCAACATTGCTTCGTCGATTTTGTTTTCTTATAGAATGAAAATCACGGAATAATTAATACAGCAAATTGTCTTTTGCACAGACACAATTATTTTTAATGACTCCATTGCTCATTTGAAGTTACAAACTAATATTGTTGAAGTAGAAATTTTACACTTACGAAAATTAGTGGAATTTCCATACTGTTTTGGTAACAGACGTAAATTAAATAATAAATGTTCGGACAGTGGCAGTAGGCGAGTCAAATTAATATTTGGTTTTCATTGTAATACAAAAAATATGAGTTACATATATATTTTACAAAATATTGTATTTAAGGTCGTTTTTGCTCATGCATACCTTATCTTAAAAGAGAAGCTCTTGTGCCTGATAAGGGATCCACGATTCTTACTTAGGTTAGTTAGTTATAATATGTTTTGTATAAAATATTTACTTCTTACTGTAAGTTTTTTAAAAAATTGTTTAATTTTATTTATTAGTTCTGATTGGTTTTTATGGCTTGGAAAATATAATGATTTTGCATTAGAGTTTTTTTTATTTTTTATTATTGTATAAAAATTGCATTCAATTGGAATTTATTACCCGCCAAGCTACTGCAAGTGCTTTTCAGCAGGATATTAGTTCCACAGATTAGTTACAACCACAAATTAAATAATCATAAACGCAGTAGCGTAGCAACAACATACACAAATACTTTTTAATTATATTAAATACATTAGTAATTAATCACATACTTGCAATTCAATGCATGGTAAGAAAGAGCAAAATAAAATCTTAATACATAAGGTTACTCCCTAAGAGCCATGATTTTAACAATCAGTGAGAATTTTGTTATATATATATTTTGTTATGGTTGTTTTAAAGTTAGATGCAATTAATTGGTTTCCTTTTCTCATATCCTCTATATATTTTTATTAAGCCACCCTAGAGCATACGAGTATTATATACATGTCTAGTAGGTATTGCTTATTAAATAAAATACATCTAAATATACATTTAAGTAGGTACTATCAAATTAATAGCTTTCTCAGAACTTTAACACAGTAAATAATAATTTCGCCAACTAATTTGCCGCTGTTATTAAACTGAGATGAATTTTAATATGTATTAACTATTTTCCAACACGTGACTATGTTCGCTCGTGTTAATTTGATCTTCCTTCGACATCTACCCTTATTTCTAACCCTTCAGAGATGGATCGTAAAATCTTTACATTCATCTGCCTACTGACTTCTCCTCTGAGATCAAGACTTGTGAATAATATATTCTCAATTTGGTACAAACGGTTTAAAACGAGGAATATAATAGGGTATAGAGAGAATTAGTTTGTTCACTATAGTGCCATTGCGTATGTATCTACTTTCCGTACAATAGAAAGCATTATACTCGAGTCTCCAACGTGAGAAGCTTTTTCAATAGGAGCTGTATTAAAGTTCCTATTGACTAATGATATTATTTATTACGTGGTTAAAAATAATAAACTGCTTGAAAATTCTTTATTCAATTTAATATTTTCTTTGTTTAACTTTTTCGAGGCATTTACGAGACACCATGAAAACCTTTAATTCAAAGAAAAAAGAAATATAGTTAAAAAATTATACTCGATTCACCCAAAAAAAGGAAAAGTTGCCGAATTTTTGGTCTTATTTATTTATTAAAGAAGTGTTGTTTCAAAAATTTTTAACAATTCATCAAATACTTAAAGTTAATTTTTTCACTCTTGGAAAGTTCTTTTCTGTGATTATTGCAATTTTTTGAAGCAACTGGCTTAACAGAACTTGAATATAACTTACAGAGAAAGTGAAAATTAATTCAAAATATTTGATGAATTGTTCAAGATTTTTGAAACAATCATCCTTACTGAGCATGTATTGATAAGGTATCCATTTTTGTAAGAAGGACATATTATTTGCAAATGGTTTGAAATTTAAAAGAATAACCCAGAACGAAAACAATGAAAGAACATAATAAAAAATTTGCGAGTAACATTCCAAATCATCTCTAGTCAAATACGCACTCTATCTTCACCAAGGTCTTAAGTAAACTTAAAAAAATATCTACATTGTACGTAATAAATATACATACATGAAAAAATTATTTGATATTTTCTTAAATGGATTGAGACCGCAAACAACATTTTGTAATCAAATTAAAACTTTAGAGGTAAAGTATTTCGATAACTTATGATAAAAGTGAAGTGAATGGGTAATACGCATGTTTAAAGAACGGAAGGACAGTGGAAAAGAATGGAAGAGCGAACCCGGCTTCCTGCACAAGAAGTTTGCAGCAGAAAACTTGAACCAACTGTAGATAACTTGAAATAACGTTGAATAGCGTTTATCGGGATTATTTGTGCCTCCGGCGCGGCGGTAAGAGGAAAAACAAACAGGCGGCTTATCCGAGAGCTTTCCTGGCTCCTTTCTAAGAGAAGCGGCTACAGTGCGAAGTGAATTTATTAGGACGACTATCTTTTTTGTAAATACACAGGTGAAGTGTATGAAACAAGGTGCACAGAATATATTATAAAGAAGGAAAGGAAGAGTTACGTAATACATTTCTAAGGGTTGGTGGCATTCAAATGACTTCGGTGTTTCCTCCATGTCATAGTTAAATTTACTTTGCTACTGACGAAGCCGGGGCAGGAAATCAATCAACATCGTCACTGCATCCGAGTGGCTTAGCTCTCCACTTGATGAGCGACGAATATCACTGAAGCGGCGATCTCCCCGACGATCTCCATGGACGACACTTTAATCTTAATTTTTGTTTTTAAATTGACTAATTTAAATTATGTTTTTTTATTATCATTAGGTACGCACTAACGTAATATGCCTTATAAAGATTCAAAATTTAAAAAAAAGTCCGCTTGTAAAAACAATCTGAAAGTTTCTTTTATATGATTTCAAAATAGTATTTCATTTTAGGACACATTAAAAAATAAACAAATTGAATCTCAATCGGACATAACTAACTAACTAACCATCACGCCGTTTCTCCGCAGGGGTAGGCAGAGAGGACGGACCGCCACACAACTCAATATTGGCATACACTCTTTGCCTCGTTCACATTTATACATCGTCTCTGATAATATTATAATATAATTTTTTGTTTTGACTCGAGGAGTTAATCTTACAGGTCTTTATTATATTAAACTGTTGATTGAACTTTGTTATTATTTTAAGTAACGTATTACTTTGACTCTGCGAAAACTGACATTACATTTGGTGGAAGATTCTCCAAGCATCCACGATAGAATGTAATATATGGAATACATGCTGTTTATGAGTAATTTAATGACCTTTGAGGCACATTAATATTTACAATGATTTGAAAAATGTAGTGAGAAAATTATAAAAATATTTTTGACGTTGCAACTTATTTGATGTGCACTGTAGTTGCTACCCCTGGAGACCCTCTCTCACACTCTCCGGCGCAGTATACTCTCACAATCTATTTCCTCTACCACTTTCGCTGAAGCAAGAGGTTTTAGTCGTCCAGTGCAATCGGTTAAGGATAAGAGGCTGTCGAGTCTAAAGGATCTATATTCTGCTGATTTATGACCTCTCAGATTAAATGCAATCTGAACTTGTCCGCATTTCGCAAAATATATTTATTGTTCTCTATCGAAAATTTGCTGCAAATAAATTTCATAACCTGTCCTTGATTGTCTGGAGGTTGCAACATCAACTAGAATCATTCAGATCTTAGTCCTATATGGTCAATAAAAAAATTACGTACAACCTGAAAAAACGAGTAAAATTTTCGTTTGAATCATTGGCCAAAAAATCGATATCGTAGTTTTGTAGGCTTATCGTATGCCGATAAGCCTACAAAACTACGATATCGACAAAACACTTCTAAATGCTTATTTCTTCAGTGGTTTCAACTAACTATTAACCAATGGCGAGCTATTAATAATATAACTGTTTTTAACAAATATGTATTGTTAAAGTATTTTTCATGTTATTTTGTCAATTGCCCGTACCCTAAATAATTTAAAATAAACAAAAAAATTGTGAGATAAATGTGAGATTTGATGTGTAATGCGATTACATTATATTTAAAAAAAATGTTTTTGGTGTTTCGGATTTAATTTTGCTTTACAAATTTAAATCACATGGCTTCGTATATTTTCCAGGAAGAGTTGCAAGCATGCACGGTAAAGTTAAAACTCGAATTAAAGACTTTTGACAGCCGCGTGACAATGGCGTAATACGATACAGTTTCCCACGCAAACAAAATTCTGAAAGGAATATTCGTTATTTTTGGACAGTCCTAATTTTAATATGGAATGATGGTATATTAAAAAATACTTTTATTTTTTAATTGCTTTGTGGCATAATTTTTAATAAATAATAACGAGCGGTCAGTGGTTGAGTGGGTATCGCGTTTGGGTCCCACCCAGGCGTTCCGTGTTCGATTTCTCGGCTGGCTAAGTCCTCCATCACGACTCAAGCAACATTTTCGACTTACTGTGGTGGTAGTAGGAGCTTTTCAAACATTGTCTAATTCATCACTAAATATTTAATTTTTTGCTTTCTCCTTCCGTAAAACCAACACGCGCAGGCGCCGTTTAAAGAATACTGAATAATATGTAACATTACATATTTGGAAAAATAATTTTACCACGTCGTAGTAGCCTTGAATTTTTTTTATTTATTTGTGTTGGCAATATACACTACAAAATAATATGTTCCTATGTACACCGAACTCATAAGTTATATATATATCCAACAAATACCCAGTTCAAAAATTATGTTACTAAATGGAGTTAATTTATATTAAAACATGTGCTTGTTTGACGGCCACTTTGGTGGAGGGTGTCGGCTAGCAATCCGAGGTCGCGGGTTCAAATCCCGACGTGATTTGCATGATTCATATTTTTGACACTTTACCCAGATTCCAACCCACTCCTCAAACCTTTTTCCTTCTCACTTCCCACATCCCACCTTCATTTACTTAACGCATAACTCATCCCCAAAGTTGCAACTCCACAACGCATCCCCAAAGTTGACGTAGTCCTTGAGTGAAATTATGTTCTTCGGAGCCTCCCACGTGGAATTAATGAAAAACACATTATAAATGTTTACCAAGTTTTAAGCCCGCGACTTCCTGATCAAAAAATGCAGGTGAAAGGTTAAAAACATGATATTAAAAATATATCATTCTCTTTTGGGAACATTATTGTGTTTTGAGTCCTATTTAAATTGCTTCCCTGTACCCTTGTATTTCTCTACGCCTTTTAACCGGTATTTTGCTACCACCATCTCAGGGTGGAGGAAATAAATAAAGCAGCTAATGCTTCCCGCTAAAGGGGTTCGTTATTCGGCTGAGCCTGTAGACTTTTATTTCTTCCTCCTGCCTACACTTTCTAGAGTTTATCAACGCTGGCTTTGTTAGCCTGAAGGTTCTTTTGCATTCTCATCTTGGGGAAAGCCACGAGATGATGGATTAGTATTTGAATAATATATATATAAAAAGCTTTCCCCCATTTTGTTTATTTAGGATGCAAGGTGTTGGAATGTGATGCATTACTATGCATATATATCACATTTCCTAAATGTTATTATATTTTAAAATCATTTGAAAATAGAATAATATATCAGTTGATAGAAATTGATGAAGAACCCTCTGAAAAATCGCGGGATTTTTAAATTCTTGAATAATTGGTTCCAATTTTGAAATAAAATATTTTTCCGTTAAATTATTATATTATAAGGTTGTTACTTCATCGCTTGTTTAAATAATTCGCACAATTAGTTCCAATTTTGAAATTCAAAGCAATTTTAAATCGAGTATTTTTCACGGAGTCGGACTGCCTCCGTAGTCAAGGGATAATGCTCTCTTCGAAATGAAGGTCGTGGGTTCAAATTCCGGCGAACGCAAAAAAAAAAGATTAATTTATTTTATTTTGCAATTAACTAAAAAATATATATATACAGAATATACTCTCAGTATTGACCTGGTGCAATACCATCATTCGAATTGAAATGATGTTTGAAACGACTTAAGCCGTGTTTCATGACCACATCTGAATAGCCAGGTACCTTCACATCTTCCTTGTCGCCATCTCCTTCCCTTCCTCACTATTTTGAGCCTCACAACATTCCATAGTCTCACTGACTCCGGATGGGAGCAGTTGGGACTCTTGTGCGGTATTCACATATAAAAAGAGTTACGCAGGACGTACAAAAAACCGAAATTTGAGATTTTGGTTACAAAAAAAACAAGTCGTCTGTTGTTAATGAAGTGCAACAGTTGAACATTATGTGTATGTATAATAATTATATGTAATAATTAATAAATAATCTTTTTGTATAATGAGTGAATGGCTGTCAACCGTAGCCAGTGGGACTATTGCATACTATCCATTTGAAAATATTGTATGTGCCTGAAATATTTTATAAAACATAGATGTTGTTTGTCAATATCCTATATAATATTTGATAAAATCTCACTTTTTTAAATTATCGTGTTTTTTAAAATTAATTATCAATTATCAAATTATAAAAGGAAAAATGTTTTTCATTTTTATAGAAAGACAAATCTGTTTAACGAACTTCTGAAATCAGTTAAGTTCCCGTTTTACTCGAGTACTGCATAATTACAAAATGTGGTTTCACGCTGTGGAGATTGTAGGGGTAGATGTCAATTTTTCAGACAGATTTCATCACAGAATTTCCATAACAAAATACAGGAATACCACGGATCACTGGCAGGGAGGATGGTTTCCTCGACATTTCCTTAAAATATTTAAATCAGATCTTCCTCAGACATTCTGGTTATCTGGGAAGTACCGGGACTCCAGAACTCTGAAGTTTGTTAACTTGGGGCACTGGCCTGGCTGTATAATGCTTTAAAATACCCATTATAACTTTGGATTTAAACGATAACATTCGTTTGACTTTGATTAAAGTCCACTGGGAAAAGCTTTGACGGAAAACTTGTCATAATTAATGTAAATGATAAGATTTATTTAAATGGTATTCAATGGGAAATGAATCTGCATTATTCGGACCAAAGACGAGGGTTTTAATTTCTGAACTACTTAATTAGTTTAGTAGTGTAAATATTCAGATGAAAATCAAGAAATTTAGTTGTTATTGCTCTAGAGTCGAACAAGACTGAGCATTTAGTTGATTGTTGAATAGAAATATTATTTTTACCTGAATACATAGATCAATGATCAGATGACTAACAGTCCTCAATCTTTAATCTTCGCTTTCACATCACATATTTCATAATATGTGAACACTTAACCTTAAATGAGAAGAGAAACAGAGAGAGAAATACTTCAATTTCATGTATGGATGATTTTGTTTTCTTTTTTGCAAGTTTGGTTTAATCGATCATACTATTTTTACGGTAATTAATTTTTATTAATTTATATCATATTTAAGCAATAAATATTTAAAAGGATTGTGTTTAAGTAGCAAATTTGTAGTGTTGTGTGTTGTTCTGTGAAATCTGATCTATGTGAAAATTGCAAGTTTCTGAATTTCTAGGTCAAAAATGTTTGAGCTGTGAAAACTCATTTTCTTCATTATATGTGGCTTTAACATAAATGTAAAATTGCTTGATAATAATACTAGTTCCAATGCTGTTTGATCCATGCACGAATAACACAATAAATATTTTTTTGCTACTTTAAAATCATCTCTCAATTAATGAATGTCTCTATTAAAGCATCTTCGCAGAAGGGCTCGCAGTCGCGAGGGTTGTTTATTAAATTCAAATTAAAAGCGCCGCGATGTTTGGAAATATATTTAATCAGAAGAGCTTTGAGAACAATCTTCATATTTATGATACGGCCAAGACCCCTAAATCATTGCCACCATCCACCGTCAGCGTCGCGGCGCCACTCTTTCGCCCTTAAAACGGTTTACCTTACTTATTCCGCTATTAGGAGCGCACAATATATTTTACGAATAGCTTTGGGAAAATTTTCCTAACCGATGGTACATGAATACGACATTTTTTGAAAGTGAGTCAATAATTTTTGGAAATTGTTTTGTGTTTTTTCGGACGTTCTTATTAAATACGTGGCTTTGAAATACGTGTTAATGTGATCTGATCTTTATTTACGTAATGGTTTAGAGAGACCAAAATCATCACTCATAAAATTTTGAAGGCCTTTTTATAAGTATCGTAATTTGAAAACAATAAAAAAATCCTGGAAATCATTACTATTCAGAGATATAAAATGAGTTTTTTTTCTGAAAAAGAAAGATACGAACTGAAAGTAAAATTTTTCAATCTTAATATTTATTTTCTTTTTCCTTCCTGAGACATACTATGACAAAAATTGGAAAACTATCCCGAAAAGGCATTTTCTTATGTGTTTATTTTTTTATTTTGCGTTTTGATAAGTGAGATTTAATGTTAATATTTCTAATATCCGTAAAATCCGATGTATGCATTAAGTTATATTTTCTTTGTACGCGGTTACAAATAACATAATTAAAATTCAGTCCAAAGATCATTTGAATCATTTTTAACACTTTTCAAAACGTTTAACTTTAGGAGGCTTTTAAGCTGCATTGAACTGAAAAAATGCAAAAAAAAAACGTTTATAGTAAAATCCATAGAAATTTTTACACGTCCGGGAAATAAATTGAGCATACTATAATACATACTTTTTTAAGAATAAAGCTATGCGCACTAAACATTTTGAAGGGCATAGTAAAATCCACAAGGAAAATACGAAAGAATCTATTCCAAAATTGTTTGGGTTTCCACAGAAAATCAGGAATCTGATGCTAAATATTTCATAAGAAAACATTTCAGTATTGGGAATCAAGAATGGATATGATTATAAATACTTCTCACAGAACTGCTCATATCTGTTTGCGACTATTTATTGAATGAATTCGTAGGGAAAAATCAGCTCAAATTAAATTTGAACCTAAATAATATTGTGACAGCAAAGTCAAGAATTTTTTTATGAAGTTAGAGCTCAGAAAAGAAAAAAGTTGGAATTTTTATAACATCAAACATTCTTCGTCGAACTCCAGTAAATTTTAAAATTGTTTCTAAGATATTAAAAAAAATAAACAAGAATATTTTTCCAAGCCTTTCAAAACGAAAAGCAACCACGTTTCAAAGTTGTACTCGAGTTGATGTTTTCAATCTAAAATTGAAACCACTTGTAATAATGAGTCGAGTTTCCATTGGAGATAACGGTATTAATCCAACAATGAAAAACTGTCCTCGAAACGAGCCTTCCTGGAGGATGGTGAGAGCGGTGAATTCAAGGTTTTAATAAGCTAGAGAGGGATGAAGCTACCCTGACTCATGGGCGCATAAAGAAAACGTGTTCCGAGACATTTATTCTACGAAATAAGAAATATTGCTGGCAAGCTTTGTTATGTGAATTCTGTTATTTTTTCATAAAGCATAAATTTAACATGAAATTTATGTAATATTCGCGATAGATACCTTCGTTATTTATTGTTATTACGTTAAGTTCATAGAATTCAATATTATTTTTAAGATTCTGTTTATAAAATAAGTACTATTTCTGTTCAATGTGGTGATTGGTTCATCGCGTGATAACAGTATTGATGATTCATTAATTATTTATTTATTTACGCCTTTTTAGGGGTTTTTACATACGGATAGTAAAAATTATACAGTATTTTTTGTACATAACTGAAGAGTCTCTGTAACAATATTTTGTATATGTTTAGTGAAAAAATTAAGAAAGGGACGCTCCGATGGTTTGGGCATGTAGGGCAAACGAATGAGGAAAGGAGTGTAAGAAGAATATATGCCGCAAATGTGAATGGTAGAAGAAGTCGACCAAGTGAATCAGATACTTGAGTCGGGCCATGTGAAGAGTCCGAATAATAGAAGAGCTTTTATGAGACATTGTATGAATGTAAACGAGGCAAAGAATGTGTGCCAAGACCGAGTTTTTTGGCGGTCCGTCCTCTCTGCCTACCCCTTCGGGGAAATGGCGTGATGAATAGTTAGTCAGTGAAAATATGTTCACTAACTTGGTATAATTATTTCTCTTCATTAGTATTTCGGGCAAAGAGGAATACATATGGTAGTTAGTCCGAAATTTCTACACTGGAATAAATCCCGACTTCTTGTATTACGTAGTGAAAAACCAAAGCTTATCAATGCAAACAATTCTAATATAATATTTATGCACAAGCTATTGAAAGAACAAATAAACAAAAAATTTAACAAAACAAAAAACTACTTAAAAAAATGCACTAAAAAAATAATTTCGTATTCTTTTACAACTTAATAATCAACTTACTTTTTCTACTCATCAATATGTAGGCACGATTGTTATTTTTGGAGTCGGTGTCTAAAGAGGTTCTTACGATCGTTACGTGGTTTCAATGGGAAAGATTAATTACTCTGCGTACCAGCTTTTTAAAATTATAACTCAATATCGATTTTATTTCATTCCAAAGTTGCTTTAATTTATACCTGCATCCAAAAATGCTGAAAGGCGTGATGATAAAACTATTAAAATTATGAACTTTTTGTTATTATTTTTTGATCATAAGTATTTGTCATTTTTAATAATGTCTAATCAAAATAAGAATGTAAAAAAACTGAAATACATTAGTTTGTCAGTGCGCAAATAAATACACAAACGGACCAATTTTCGTCAAGAAACACATGTATTTATATATTTTTTTAGATAGATAGGTTTGTAGCGCGTGCACACAATCTCATCTCACCTATAACTATGTATGTAGTTACCTTGGCTGACACCGACTCCAAAAATAACAATCGTACCTACATATTCATAAGTAGAAAAAATAAGTTGATTATAAAGTTGTAGAAGAATACGAAATTATTTTTTTAGTGCATTTTTTTAAGTCGTTTTTTGTTTGGTTAAAATTTTTGTTTATTTGTTCTTTCAATAGCTTGTGCATAAATATTATAATATGGGTTCCAGACGGTAGACTTGAATTCCAGCTTATATTCCGTTTGTATTCCGGTAAATTCACTATCTGTTAGTGAACTTGCTCAGTGTCATCATATTACTAGCTACATAACTAGCAGATTTTACACTGAAGATTTTACTAGCAGATAGTCGATTCGCCGGCTAGAAGCTTGTAAACTCGATCAATGTAATCGAGGCTTAAGACACTTCCTGCGTGGGTAATGCAAGCAAAAATAAACATGTTATAGGATCAATTTTTAATTTTTAAGTATATAAAATAGGTAGATATGCATGTAATATTGTTAGTGAATTATCTTGCGGCTATAAAGTTACCGTTATGAGTGATTTTTTAATCCAAAAATTGTATTAAAAAGCCTCTCCCAGTCGCGCCACTGTATTACCGCCCGAATAGCTGGAATCTCATCTCCCGCCGGAACAAGGCTGTAGTCACGTGCTCTAATATTTGCCTTAGTAAATTTCATGTAACAGCGTGGAGCAGGTTTTGTTTTAATAAACGGGATGCATGTATTATCGTCGTTTTTCTCCGCAGCCGCACTCGGCTTAGTGTGCCGGTTAACCTTTAACCCTCCGCCGAGCGAGGCAACATTCCCTCTTGTTTGTGCGCCGATTTAGCCACAAATGAATTTTGACAGTAAAATGGCGCGGAGGTAATTGACCGTTTGATTATATTAGCCGAATTAGGAGGTTTAAAGGAGATTTATATGTAGCTATTGAAATATTTCTCTTGCAAACTCTGCTTTGTGTATTGTTAAAGTAATTAAATAGTATTATAATATATTATTAATGTAAATACATCACAGTGGCAACACCTAGGGTACGTTGTTATGCTGATGGAATTGGGGAAGGGAATGAGAAAGGGATGATAATGGTTGGGAAGAAACTGACTATTCAAATCTGGTAACCAAACACTTTTTAATCCATAATCAGCAGCGTTTTGTTTCTTTGTTCTTGAACGGTTTTATATATGACGTTATCGAACCATGTTGGTCTTCAATTATAAGATATTGAAAAATATATATTACACTTTTCCCATTGCTAAGTCAATCGGGAAGTTATTTGTCGTATTTGCAGTTCAGAAGGTCGACTTGGAAAACCACACTCCACAGGGGTTGGGAATGAAGAGTAGGTTTTGGGTACATAAAATGCAGGAACGTTTATAAATAAAACAATCTCTTTTGCTATTCAAATATCTCGTGGAGACTTGTATTACAGCAAATGATTCTACGCTACTAGGAAAAGCTTTAAACTCTTTTTAGGCGGTTCTAAAAGTTAATTTACAGATTTTTAATCTATTTCATGTACATCAGATATTTGAATAAACCAAAATTTTAACAAGAATTAAATTTATATTACCAATTACACTGCAGCCTAGACACGGGAGTCGAAAAACAAGAAATAGATTTCTTACCAATGTAACTATGTTTCTATTTTAAAATACACTTTCTGAATCACTAAAATTATAACTATTTGAATTCAAAGGTGCTAAAACCCAGAGAGACCGCAGAAGAACTCGTGAGCGCCCTACTGCCCATTGCAACCCCTCAAGAAAAATCGCGACCAATGAAAATGCACGTTAGTTTTGCTATTTTTTTGAAGAGCAAATCTTTCTTATAGATATTATAAAGGCGAAAGTTTGTATGGATGAGTGTCTTTCTTTCACGCAATAAACACAGAATAGAATTTAAAAATTCTTTCACTAATCGAAAGCTGCATTATTTTGCGAGTAACATAGGGTATATATATATTGGTAAGCTCTGGCGTTATGAATAAGCTGTAGCGTTATGCAATTATTTTTCATACGTTTTCTGTCCCTAACAAAATCGAGTTATTGCAAACGTCAAACAAATTGTTACCTTGGAAACAATGTTTTTTTTTTTAATTAGGCAATTCACCCTAAAAATAGTGGTTTGTTGGCGTCATAGTTAATATCTACCTATCTCTAAAAATGTTTATTGTCCGCACGAAAAGCATAGCGTTGCTACGTAATTATTTGACGTGGGCTGTCATTTTGTTATTTCTTTAGGTTACTCTGGATTCAAATATGAATAAAATACTAATTCCTCTTTGAGGCGAAATCATCAGAATAAATTAGGGGAGCAGGTACTTAAAATAAATTTCTATAATTTAAATATTTTCTAGAATAGAGTTTTTATTTGCGAAATGTCATTCTCAAATTTTGAAATTTTCTATTAAACTATAATTATTTTTATTAGACAAAAAAGAAAGAATAATAACAATTATGCCAATGATTATGCCAGTAATTTCCCACTAATACCATGCGAGTGAAGCTGCGGGTAAAAGCTAGTATTAAATATTTAGTACTTAACATAGAATGTCTTACGAGGTTAATATTTAACTTACAGGAAAATAGTTTCATAATAATGGTGAATTCAGATAAAGTCGGTTTTAAAATAGTTCAATGTTATTTTGGAAAACAAAATACACACACAGACAATGAAATACACAGTATTTATGTTTTCACAATGTCACATCATAAATATACATCCACAAATTATTCACAAATGAAATAGCAGAATTGCAGCGCACACGTATTTTCCTGGTTTCATTAAGATAAACGCTTTGTGGTTAAACAGTTAACTTCTGTCATGTAGTATTATCAAACCCACTGCACAATATCTTCCATCTTCCCCATTGATCTGCTGTAATTTGCACCTGTCGTGTAACAACATGTATTATTCCTTCCACAAACTACAAACGTTGGTTCCTTATTAAATTTGCCGAATTGAAACGATTGTCTTTGTTATGTAGGCACGAAATAATTAAATTCAGTGTTGCAAGTAATCATTAATTATTCTGTGTTTCTATCTATGGAAAATGTTTGTATCAAGATTAGAAGAAAGATAAGATAATAGGAGAAGTTTTGTAATTAGATCCTAGGGTTAAATTTGAAACAAACAGATATTATGCAGTGTTAAATAATGTTGTAAAGGAGAATACCAAAAAAATTGTAATTGTGTTTCAATCTAGGAGGTTTAAATTAGCTATTTTCCCCTTATTCGACAGGGACACACTTTCATTATCATCTACCATTTAGCACTGAAACGTTGCTTGAAGTTAATTTAACTACTAATGACATGATCAACCATCTTCTTCCTCGTTTCTTACCCTTTATCATCTAAATCCATAATATTGTCTTATTTAGGATAATATAGTCCAATTGGGCGCACAATCACAATAATGATGTAGCGCTTTCTTACATACTACATAATAGTGCGTAAGAAAGAGCTGTTGAAAATGAGACAAACGTTGTTTGTATGATATATTTGACGTACTTATGTTTGCTTCCTCCAAAGGAGAAATGCAATAATTATCATACATCTCCCTCGCTCATATTAAAGAAATGAGACGTAGCGTATGTTGCTGGAATCTCGTATAATAGGTAATCGACTGTAATTGTATTTTGTCAAGTACTTTTATTTTTTGTGTATACCGCACAATTGTCCCAACTGCTCCCGCCTGGAGCCAATGAGACTACGTCATCCCCAATTGGGTATGTTGTGAGTCTGAAGGTAGTGGGGAGGGGAAGGAGATGGGGGAGAGGAAGGTGGCAAAATACCTGGCTATTAAGATCTGATCACCAAACACTGCTAAAGCCGTTTGAAGCAATGTTTCAATTCTGAATAGTGATCTTACAATAAGGCGATACTTATAGTATCTTCCACTCTGGAACGTGCCGCAAATATACTTGATATTGATTTAATTTAATTAATTGTGAAATAATACCAATTAATCACATAAATTTTTTTTGCCCACGCTGGGATTCGATCCCGTGATCTTCGGATTACGAATCGAGAGTCTTGCCCCTTATCCACCGTGGCTCAGGCATTATTGCATGGAATCTAACTGTTCCCAGTTTAAAATTTAATTTGATTTAAAAACTATTCCACATTCAAAATCTAAATGCCGAGTTTGCATCGTATCAGTGCAAAATGATTAAGGGAATTAAGTCTTTATAACTCATTATATTAGAGTGCATTTTTGCATTAATGTATCATATTAATGCAAAAATGCACTAAAAATTTAAAAAAAATTTTTTTTTAAAAATTTAAAAAAAAAATTTTTTCCCACTCAACTATTGACCGGTCAGTAGTTGAGTGGGCATAGCGCTTGGGTCCCACCCGGGCGTCGCATGTTCGATTCCTGTGCTGGCTAAGTCCTCCATCACAACACAAGCAACATTTTCGGCTTTCTGTGGTGGTAGTAGGAGATTTTCAAACGTTGTTGGGTTATTCGTAACCCGGGAATGTTTGTCTTTCTTTAATAAAAAAAAAATTAAAAATTAAAATATCCATTCCACAATATCCGCACACTCCATATTCCCGGCGACCGCGACCGCTGTGTTCACACGAGCAATAGTCCCATAACAGTCTTACAGATACAGGTGTTCTGCACGGGATAGTCGGCCTTCGAGCCCTCGCCGCTTGGCCTAAGGTCCTGTGGGTCGTGTGGGTAACACAAATGCAAATTGCGTATAATTGCATGAAGTGAACACTAAATAAACCACGGTGTAATTAACACCGGCCCGCATGCCGCGCGAATACGGATGCAATTCTGGGCCGGGCCGGGGCCGCGGAACGTGAATATGCACACCTGAATGCATCATGATTTGAATAGAAACACATTAGGATTATGCACTGTGTCTCGTATTGGAATTACAATATTCTTGGCGAATTCAATGCTGGAAGAATTTATAGGTAAATTTGGAATGAAGATGGCATGTTTTGGACGACTGTATCATTAGATGAAAATTGGTTAAAACTGTAAATATTTTATTATCTACATTTTTTTATCAGAAAGAAACAAACAAACAAAATAAAAAAAAATCAGCAGCCGTAGATACTTTCAGTATCGCCCTAGCAAAAGATTACCATTTAGAATTAACAACAGTATAAGGGAAATTGGGGAATCAGCACGAGAAAAGCACCCAGTGAGGCCCACATTGTCGAAAAATGTTTGAAAGTATTTTATTTATTTATTTACAATTTATAAAATACATGTTACATAATATATTAGACATTTACATATATAAGATTTATTAAATCACCATACTAGGCGGCTGCCTTTTTCATGGTGATTAATTAAGGATAGTTACTTTGAGTGTAGTCTAGTGTAAACACATGGTAAAGTTATAATAAAAAAATAGAAAAGAGAAAAAGAAGTGCGTAAAATAAACATGTAAATAAAATAAACCTGTAAAAATATGGTACTAGTATGTAATGATGTTGAAAATTTATATCTCTATCTGAGTATGTGAAACAAGTTGTAAACACTGTCATAGTCACTCATCAGAAGGTCGGTAAGCGCCTTTGTGAAAGTGAGCTATTTGGCTTTAGACTTTATTTCAATTGATAAGTTATTAAAAAATGTAGGTGCAAGAAAGTTAAACTGGGACTGTGCCATTGAAGTTTTTGTTTGTTGGAATAATATAATTCGTTTGGTTTGAATATCTTGTGTTGTATTTTGAATTTATAATATATTTTTTTGTAAATTTGAATTTAAAATAAGAGGTAATATTTTTTACATATATGGATTTTATATTAAGAACTTTGAAGTCTTTAAATAGGTCTTTCGTGGGGCGTATATAATGTACTTTGTAAATAGTCCGTATTATCAATTTTTGGGCTTTTATTAATGGATCTAATACAGTTTTAGAGCATCCTTCCCAGACAATTATACCGTACGATAAAATTGATTGACACAGGGAAAAAGTATACTGTTCTCAGTGTATTTTTTTTAGTATATTGCGCAATGATCTGAAGATATATGCCAGTTTCCGTATAGGGCTTGTGACATTAATTACATGATCTTCTCATCGAAGTTTATTATCAATTATTACGCCCAAGTATCTAATGGAATCTACTCTTTCCAATGGATTGCATTTAAATACAAATATAAATAAAGGAAAACGTTTAGCTGTGTTTCATGACCATACCTGAATAGCCAGATACTTCCCAATCTTCTTTTTCCTCATCCTTCAGTTTCACATTATACACAAGTTTTATTGCGGATGTCATGGTCCTACTGATTCCGAACACACGGGATCATTTGGGGCTCTTGTGGGGTATACAGGAAAAAAACTACTTGCCTGTATGTATCACTAAAACATAATGCTTCTACTCTTGGTTGCACATTTATTAATATTTTTTAAAGCGAAAATCGAAAGTCCCAAATGCTCCCAATCGCCTGGAACCAGTGATACTATGGCAGCACCAAATGTGATAAGTTGTGAGGGTAAAGGTAGTGGGGAGGTAAAAACGATGGGAAAGATGAAGGTGTATAAGTACCTGGCTATTCAGACCTAGTCACCGAACATTGCTAAAGCCATTTCAATTCTGAATGGTGGTCTTACACCAGAGCGATACTGAAAGTATCTACCACTGTGGAACGTGCAGCAAATAAAACATTCATTATTTTATATGAATACAATGGAAAAATTAACTAAGTTAACCAAATTAAATTTACTTGCGAGCCGGGATTTGAATTCGCGACTTCCAAATTGCTAATCGAGAGCCTCACCCGTTTACCACGGAAGCCATTAATTTTAAAGTTTCAGTACATTTATGCATTATTTTATCTGTCAGTGTTTGAAACGAGTTACAAAAGTTGTACGAGCATTTCAAAGAGTCTGGCGTTTAAAATAACTGAAAAAAGTATTTGACTTGACTATGATATGAAAGGCGGAAAGGATTTTAAAAGAGGCAGTTTTTACCCACTAGCAATGGGAATATTTCAGGATTTCAAAGGTTTTTTTTCAAAGAGTGTAGAGGAAATACAAAGAACTAAGGAATCCAAAGAAGTACAAATATGTACCCAATTTTTTATACGCCTTAAAAAAAGTAAAGGATGTGTAAATATAACATAATTATTTTTTTAACGTAACTTAAAGTAAAAACTATGTTATGTCTTCAAAAATGTTAACTGTTAAAATATCTTAGATGTAGAGAAAAATTATCGATTGCAGTTCAAATAAAATTTCAATTTTATCTACGTGATATTGTTTTATCTTGTGTTGTTAATTTTTATCTTGTGATATTTTCAATTTGGGAGCTGGGCATGTTACCGCCATCCCGGGAACCATTTATTGGATAACCAACACCCCTGATGTAGGTCACCCCTTTTGGTTCGCTACGTTTACGACTTAGTAGGGATGGGTGGGTTGGTCTTGATAGCGAATGCATTTGCCCACTTATTGAATTGCGGACCAGACTGGGAGAATGGTTGAAGGAGAGACTTAACCTAGAATTCTCCAGTTGGACTCAGTCATCTTGCACCGCAGTGGGAAGGGATGGATTCATACGTCCGTCACTCGTGGACACGTTCTACACAGATTCCTACCCACCCCTCATACCGTTTTCCTTCCCAAAACTTATGTTCCTTCCTTTATCCATAAAGACCCTCTACACTGCACCCCCAGAGATGACATAGGCCCCTTCTTCCTCGAGGCCTTCAGAAGTAGAGCTATTGTAAAAAAATTATTCAATTTCGAATGACTAAACTAAAACTAAACAAAAACTCTCAAAAAACATCGGTTTTTGTATCATGAAATTTAAACAACTTTTTTATCTGTATTTTTTAAGGCAACGCAACCATTTTCAGTCAGCAACCTCATTATTAAGGTGAGCTACGGAGCTTTGCAAATTTCCACGTAATTAACTGTAAAAAAATTAGATAAAACATATTTCTCCATTACATAACATGTGTCTGCTTTTTATAAGCATAAAAAATTGTATAAAAAGCGTTGGAGTTCGTGGGTGTTAATATAATAACAAATACTGAAGTCCATACTGAGTATAACAACGGTTTTTTTTCATTTGTGCAAACTACACTGATCCACGAAAGTTGATTTCCAGGACTTATTATCGGAATTATCGGCATACCCATATGAATGTAAAAAAGTCTCAATAAAAAATTCGCGTGTACACCGTGTACAAGCTCGTTCGTTAATATTATTAATGTCCGGTTCCGGCGATGATTTATACGTATTTCCCGCACGGGAGACATCTGTTGTTGGCATAAATAACTAGCACACCTGCCCGCCTTTATGTGACTGCATGAATCAATGGTAACAAACACACCGTTCACTACACACCTCACACCTCACACCTCACACCTCACACCTCTCACCTCATACCTCACACCTCACACCTCAAGTACTGAATACTAATTTACCTGTGACCTGTGAGTATATTAACATTTATACTAATTTTTGTTCGTTTAATAAGACAGGCAAAACATATCTATAGAAATCTTGATGTTTCAAGAACTATAAGAATTCAAATTTTGAATGACAAACTGATTAATTAAAAGCGACTAATAATTTGTTTACCATGAAAAAATGCCATCAATAATTGAGAGTAGTGATGGCATTTTTTCGGAGGTCGATTTTGAAAGGCTGTGGCGATTCAGCGTTCAGTATCCAAAATCTTACCTATTTCTATCCTCATATTAATCATAAGACAATAAGAGAATATTTCACCATCCTCTTGATAGCTTATTCATAGAATAAGGATGAAAACGTATGTTAATAAATTAAAAATTAAATACTCGCATTACGTGAAAATTACGCTAAGTTATCATATGATATATTATGGGTTATATTATTATACTAATTTTATAGATTCGAGCACCTAATAAAACTAATGAATCGAAAATATTCCTTATCCTTTAGATATATTCTTAGGCAACCTAAAAATGATTATGAAATTCCCCGAAGTATACAAGTATAAATGTGTATCAGAGACACCATTTTTTTTCAACTTTGGTGTGGATGCTTAGAAAACAAAAACATTTATAGGATTATAAATGTACTAGAAAACTCGACCACACGTTACTGTGGCTAACAAAACACAACGCCACGCCATATCAAAGTCATCTGTTAAATCAAATCCACACCGCCCGCATTCCAGCCCGCTGCCAGCCCGCTGCCCGCTGCCCGCTAGCCAGCCCGCTTCTTTTATTTATATATTTTAACAAATTTACACAAAACCTTGACAAATTATATACCTAAAAACTTTCCTGATGAATCACTCTATTGGTGAAAACCGTATGAAAATCCGTTACGTAGTTTAAAAGATCTAAGCGCACAGATAGCGGAAGCGACTTAATTTTATACTATGTAAAGAAGATCACTAATGCTATATGGATGCGTTATTATGTAATACGTATGTCGCACAACATACATTGTAGAAATTATGACAGAAGATACTCTCAGTCCAGAGAGTGTGAAATCTATAGTGAGTGTGAAATAGATCTGAATAGCCAGGAGGCTCTTCACTACCTTCATCTTCCTTATATCCTCACCTCCCTCACTACCCTCGGTCGCACAATTGGGGAATGTTATGATAATTTCACTTGACCCAACTGACTCTGGGAGAAGATGGGTCTCTTGTGCGGTATTCATATAAAAATTATTGTATTCACATTAAACGGTTCGTTTCCACGAGCTCTACCAATCATGTTGCATAAAAAGGTAAATGAAGAGTCTCTAATTGTGGTTTTGGACTTTTTACTTACGAAAATAATTAATAAATATATAAAAATGTTCCACTTCCAATATTTGAAAAAGAGGTACATTGGTCTTTTGCGTTGAGCTTTTTCTTGACGAGTTTTTTTTTGCTTCAGTAGACCTTTAAAAACTTCCTTGTTTATTTTAAATAATTATACCCATAAAACCACTATCCCTAACAGATTCAAGCGAAATGTAAAATTTAGATTACTCTGAACAAAAGTTATCTAAAACTTGAAATGGTATTGCCTTTTTTACATTAAATTTCACTTCAAAAACACGAGATTTCCGTGTCACGTAAACTCTATGAAAGTTTATACTTTTGAAGCAAAAAAGCAGTGTTTTATTCAGAACAGTGACTTTTTAAAATGAATAAAGTTTTTCTGGACGGTTATTTTATTCAAAGTAAACTAAAATAATTAATTTAAAATAAATTCTTACATTCTTTTTCTAAGAATTAGTCTTTGCGGTGATAGCATTATTGAAAAAACTTTTGTAGTGATCTAAATATAGCCAGATCCTTCCCTTCGCTACCTCTTTTCAGCCATTATTTCACTGACTTATCAATAGAATGCATTATTTCATACCAAAATTTAGTAAAAAAAAAATAACCACATTCATATAAACTTCAAGATTTTTGATTAGTCAATAATATCCGTAAATATTCGTATCTATCGTCTCCTGTAAAGTTTTATATTTTGTTAGTGCTTGAAAGGTTTTACCAAAATAGAGTCGATATAGAAAAGCTAAAATTGTGATTCATTTTGATAAAGTGAACCACTAAGTGAAAAATACACGCAACTCGTTCGTAACATATATCCTAAAGGAACTTATTTGAATGAGAAGCTCTTATCGAATGTGGTTACAAAAGGACGATTTGTAAATCGAATAAGGGTGAAATCATTTGATTATATCAGTCCGGATATAGGTTCAATATAAACTTGTGTCATATTGATTCAACGCGTCCCAATTTGTCACATGCGCTACAAGAATACCGGAATACTTCCCTTAGGGTGGCTTCGTTTCCGCCCGTTTATGCTAAACGTCAAAGTACTTTCAGAGTTCGCCGCCACGTGTCAGGGCGCTGGTGTCGCATTATGCCCCGAGCGATTTGTGTTCACCCGCAGAAGAGATGTGCCGATAGACGTGTATACTGGGCGTGTCATCTATTTCTACTGAAATCGACCTAACACTTTCAAATACCGATAGTTTTTCTTAAGTAAACACTATTTCACTTGCCTGTCTAGGGCCTAGGAATCGAAAGGTCTTATATATTTATTTATTAACTTAGGGGTTTTTACATACGTATAGTAAAATTTATACAGTATTTATTGTGCATAACTGAACTGCTTCAGTAACAACATTTTGTATTTGTTTAGTAAAAAATTGAAAATGTACTCTGAATAGGTATAATTATTTACACATGGTAATTTGTCCCAGAGTTTCTACACTGACATAAATCCCGAATTCAAGCATTACGTAGTGGAATCCGAAAGCTTATCAATGCAAGCAATTCGGGACTATCAACTACATTATTTAATATTTTACATAAAAATACCAATTTGGTGAAAATTCTTCTGTCTGACAATTTAAGCATATTCATATAATTTAAAAGAGTGTTGTGGTTCAACATAATTGCCGCAATACCCATTTTAAAATTAACAAAACGTAAGAATTTATTATGAACTCTTTTAATAGCTTGTACATGAATATTATAATGTGGGTTCCAAACGGGAGAATTATATTCAAGTTGACTTTTAACTAAGGCAAAATATAACAGCTTAATTAATTTAATATTGTTGAAGTTTCTAGTTACCCTAGTTATAAATCCCAACATTTGTAAGGCCTTATTAGAAATTTCCATTATGTGGTTAACAAATGAAATTTTTTATTGAAAAGTGATGCCTTAGTATTTAATTTGTAACAAATATTATAATCAATAATTATCAGCCTCAAACACTCATCTATATTGAAAAAATCTTCCGAGAAAAGATACTGGCCGCCAACGGGAATTGAACCCGTGACCATCTGATTGCCGATCAGCAGCTCTGACCACTGAGCTATGGCGGCTTATCAAATACCCGCCAAATAATTCAATATATGCTAGTGTTTCATTCGACAATTTCTTATTATTACATTTTTCCAACTGAAAACAACCAACTTTATTTTTGTGAGAAAGGTATTTTTAATACTAAATCTCCCGCTAGGTGGCGTCGAGACTAATTATGTCTGCATTTTTTGCTGAAATACTTTAACTTGTCAAATATTAATTATTATTTTTAATTGATAAACTAACGTTTTAAACAAGATTTTTATGCATAGCACAAAGGGTAGATATATCTACCCTTTGTGCTATGCATAAAAATCTTGTTTAAAACGTTAGTTTATCAATTAAAAATAATATTTAATTTATATTAATGTTTCAAGAGCATTGTTATCAATGCAAACAAATGTTTTATTTCAAATCGATATAGGTTCGCCTTCTAGGGATTATTTGTTCAGTGTATTTACCTGTACCATGACAGCGTATCACAATTCTGAAAGAATTATCCTGGTAGAGGGATGTTCTGGATGATGTAAAAGCTTTTGTTTACGGGTGACAAGGTTATTCTGAAGACGAATTTTATATTAACGACATAATGATACTCAAGGAGAGATAATTATTTTGATATTGTTTTGTGTATATTTTGTTTGAATCATGGAATTATACTCCGTATTTTATGCCCATATTAGAAGGTTATTTCGTTACTAAGCCGGTACCTACCCTCGTCTTTCAAATACTATAAGAATTGAGAATAAGTATGTGTTTAACGGGTGTATGATTAACCGGTGCAGCGTTTGGAATAAGTTTTTTTTTAAATCAAAAGACAATCATTTCTCTGCCACGAACCGAACAATGTTTTAATTTCTCATATTATCATCTTTATAAGCGGAAAATGTTTATTGTGTGATGATGCAGGCATGACCTGCATCCCAAGGGTGAAAATCCGATGCTCTAGGACCTCCAGGTCAACCGGTTGCTAATAATATTACAAATTACAGTTTTCACATTAAATGAAAAAAAAAACACTATAAACAATTTATTGTAAGAATTATGTAGGTGTAAATAATGTATTACACATATAATAATTTGAATTATTTTGTTCGGTATGAAATTGCGTTACTAACCAATATTTCCACGTGAGGCATTTACCACATCAAAATAATTACAAATCTTTCTAAAAAGCACCCTCGCATGCCGCATGTGGTTTACATATTAATATGGAAGAAAATATCGCATACATTGTATTTAAACAACCCATCAAATCTTACAATCTTATTCGATGAACCACGTAACATATGATACCTGTAGGATTTAAAAATACATATTGGGGGAAATGGAACGTGTATGGACGTAGTGAATAACATATTGCGGAAAATATGTACGTGTATGGACGTATTGCGGAAAATAGGAACGTGTATAAACGTGTTGCGGGAAACAGGAGCGTGCATGAACGTACAGCATCGCATCCCTCTCAAATAGGAAGAACCACACCGCCGCCGTTAAATTGGATGGGTTTAGATCAAGTTTAGCTCAACATACAATGTACTCACATAAAATACAATCTGATCTAACGTTCTCTAACATCGGGCTTTCTGAACTGAACGTTGAACACCCAGTCCCATCGCACGGATCGCGCATCTTAATCGCCAATGTTCAGTATTCTGTATAGACCGGCTCTGCGACTCGGATCAAGTGAAGGGAGATGATTCGACGTCGGTTGACATCTTCCTCTCGGAATTCTTGCTATTTTGAAATAAAAGCAATAACCGGTAGCGATGTTGAGCCGTCAAAAGGTTGTTTGGAGTTTGTGAAAAATTATTAAAGACATTTGCGTATATTTTATAACCTCGTTGACATAGCATTAAGATCACAGATATTGCTGGTTCTAAATCGAGCTTTATTCTGCATCATGTTATATTTAAACAAATTAAATATTTATGGGACAAATATTTCATATTTTTAAAAACCAAATTAAATTGCATCGTCTACCACATTTTTTAAAACAACCTGCGAAAGTAAGTATTTTGACGTACATTTAAAAAAATTGTCTTGTCACAACAAAAAATTACACCATCTTTGTTAGAATAATTGATTGATTATTCTAAATATTAATTATACATTATTAACCGTTATTGTAGTGAAACTTCTTAAGCACCGTTGTGATTTGAAACTCGATGAAACGGACACGAGTGACACTAAAATGAGACACACACATCTTCTATAGGATTAAGTCTGCGAGAGAATGAGATAGAATGAATGCTTACCTACGAAGCGTCATTGGCTCCTATTGGTTGAGATTGTGAGGGTGAAGTTTCACTCCTACCGCGTGTGAACTGCACTCGATTTTTTTTCATATAGCAAACATATCTCAGTAAGCGGGCCAAAATAAGAAAATAACAAAGGTAAAAAAAAACTTATTTAATTGTTCACATTTTGTAGTTTTTGGAATATTTACACCATCGGCGCGGCATAAAAAAATATAAATACATATATATTTTTTGTTATTGTAAAAGCTTCCAAATATTTAAACCACATTTTTTTAAACCATTCGCAGTATCAGTAATATTCTCAACCATAAAGTATGGTTTACATGAGGCCAGCGCTGGCTTGGTATTGGCCTCGTATAAACAGTTTTTCAAGCCAAGCCAGCGCTGGCTGCCAGCACTGGCTAAAATAGAGCGCGCGTCTATTTTTCAAGCCAGTGACCTCCGCCCGCGTGCCCCGCAGCCCTCGTGCCAGCGTTGCAACACGAGTAGACGCATCGCGCCAGTCACTGGCACATATCCGTGGAGTGTATTCACATTTTAGTTTGTTGAGATTTTCTTTCTTCTAAAATGACGAGAAAATTTACTGAAGATGAAATTTCTCTCATCAGAGTGACTTGACGCTGAATTGAGCCTTCTATAAGTAAAAGTAACTCGTCAAAGTTTTCAGTCGTAACTCGCAAGGCCAATCTGTACTCAGAAGGATCTTTTAATTTTAGTTGTTGTAGCAACAAAGCCGAGTCTCTAGTACTGGTTCTACCGATTATCCATTTCCTTGTCCAAAGTCATTTTTTCTTTACGATTTATTCCTCTATTATATTAATTATCTCTTTTAATAATAGTGCAGAGATATTTTTTAAACATTTTTTCTTCAACAGCCGGATTTGTCCTGAATTTATTTTTGTTTCGAAAGTGTGCTCACCACAAGAAAAATCCAGAAATGACTGGCCTCATCTAAACAACACGGGCCGGGCCAGCACTGGCTTGTCTGTAGGACTGGCGGCAGAGCACTGGCTTCGTGTAAACTTAGCATAAGAGTAGTAAATTGGACAAGCACCCACACCTTCCTGTAATTTCTCACCTTCAATAAAAAAACATTTTTAAATTCTAAGAAAATTGCTTCAAATTCGCCATAAAATATGCGTGGAAATAATGTTTTAGTCCCTGCAAATATTTACTTTCCAAGGAGTGTCACTGTGCAAAGAAAATAATGTAAACGACACGTCTCCAATCCATTAAGATAAGAAAGCACACAATAAAAAGTACACCTCTACAGGGCAGATCCAAGAATAGCCTCAATTTAAAAGCCTTTATTATTTCTTTACAGGAATATTTGTGGATTAAATTCCCTTCCGACGGACTAATTAAAGCCGGCCTTTAAATCTTTTCACGACGGAGGTTGTTCGGATCCATCCTTTGGGCGCCGCACGCTAACATTTTTGGTACCCGTAAGAACCCCTGCTTAAAGGGTGTTTGTAAAATTAAAAATCTAAACCTTTCTCATTAAATGCAAACCTTTCCTAATATATTCTACTTATGCAAATGTCTGTGTGGCGGTCGGCGCATTTTATTTATATACAAATCAAAATTGGAGGTTATCCACTACTTACCCGCCCTGGTATAAGTAATAGATGGTTTCTCCTTCTAGGCTCTCGCAGGGCCTCTAATTTGTTTGAAAGAACGAAGCTAAATTTAGTTTAGAACGAATTTAGACCTCCAATGTCCCTGCATACGTTGTTAGTAAGCGATACAAATCAACAGTTTTATTTCAAGATTGATGAAATTAAGCACACTTGTCATTGTATCATGGATCTGGCCACCCCAAACACAGCTAAATTCATTTCAAGCAACATTTCAATTCTAAACGGTGGTCTTCATCAGGGTGATACTACTAGTATCTTCCGCGCTGGAACGTGCCGCAAATATACCTTACATGATTAAATTGTGAAATAATACAAATTAATCAAATAAAATTTACTTGTGCACACAGCAATTTTAACCCGCGACCTCCGGATTGCTGGTCGAGAGCCTTTTCCCTAGACCACAGTGGGCGTGATAGCGAACTTAAATTAACCGCCAGGTTCACAAAGAGGTTAGTATTGTTTTTTAAAGAAAAACAATAAGAAACAATATTAGTTTCCTCCTATTACCATCTTTATAAGAGGAAATTTTTTCTTGTGCATCGATGGAGGTCTTTGAGAGCAGAGGATTAAACCGTGGGTTTGATAAACCAATATATTGTCTACTCGGCTATAAACTGGTAGGAAATTTTAAAATAAGGACATTTTTCTCTTTTTTCTGCCTTCTTTTTCCAATGAAATACACGCTGAGAAAATTATTAGGTGTAGAACATAAAACGTTTATTTTCTCAGTCACGAAGTCAGGCAAACTGCTGGGGAATTTTTGGTAAGATTGAACCGATGGAGGGCGTAGTTCTGCAGAGTCATTGCTTACCCTTCAGCTTTAATAAATAATGCACCCTATAGGCTACACTGGGACCATCCCTAAAGCGGTTTAAGGTACAATGCTTCCACGACAGGGGCACAATAGCTCCATTGTATGGGGTAGCTCTAGCGGCGATTGTTTCGCTAGGAAGCGGGCGACACGACACTTACCGAAGATGCACGACTCGCGGCGAACTTTGCCGAAGTTTTGCGAAGTTTTCCGGAATTTTACGGTGCAGAGAAATGATTTTCTTACCTGAAACAAAATTAAAGTTTTTATTAGTTTAATGTTACATATAAAGAAATAGTAGACATAATGTATTCGAGCATGGAATTAGCATATCATTTAGAAGTTAAATACTTAACAGATAACTGTGAAAACTTAAATAGGATAAGAATAATTGTAGGTATTTTAAAGTACATAACAAAACTTTTTAATATTTTATTATTTATTTATAATAATAACGCCTTTCCGCCATTTCATAATGTAACATAGTATAAACAATATAGCAATAACATGAAAAATACAGCTCTAATGAGCTTGGAAAATAGTAAGAAATAGTTGAGTAATACATATGAAGTTGTGCAGATAACAAATCAAAAATAAATAATACGATATTTAAATATTACAATATTGCTCAACGAATAAAAATATAATTATATATAATAAATGCAAATAACTTAAATTAAAGAAGCACGTTGAAAATGTTTAATGGTAGGTAAAGAATACGTAAAATATATTTCAAGTTGAGAAGATACTAAAGGAAACAAACCTTATTTCCATTGAAAAAATAAAATTATTAAAATTTACGAACACTGTAATAAGAATATCCACTTTTGTAAGATAGTACCATTAGTATTATTAAGTAAGTAGTATTATTCTGAATCATAAGAATTAGTTTCCGTAAAACCCTATTACTAAAATAATCTCTCCTGATTGATTACATGGCTTGGATGTTGTTTTAAAATAAAGTAATACATAAACAATGCTTAATTTTATCGTTCCATCAAATGTTACTAATTGCCAAAATGTTAAGTTATCTTTTGAAAATCATTTTTCTTTTTTACAAAAATAAACAAAAACTTTTTTATAAGTCACCTAATCTGTTTTTAATTCATTTAAAAAAATGAAACGCTTAAGTGATACAATGTAATATCAGTAAGGTTGATTTTTATGCTAAAATCTTTAAAAGCTTTTGTATTTAGAATAAACAAAGTGAATTTCGATTATTTAATTTTGTTCAAAATTAAAAAATGTTTTCAAAAGAAACATTTTCCCTAACATAGGGTCAAATTTTTCTTTCTCTCTCTGATAGATTACGAAACACGCGTGACAACAAATCATTTTTAAAAGGGCAGCAAGACTTCCGTAGAAAACCGGACGCCAGAATTTTCCATTTATCCCTTCGGCGCTTGTAAGGAAAATCTCATATCTCGGAGGCTGGCCTTTATACCGCCCTGACCTCACGGCGTCGCCGGTTCAATGGGGGTTTAAGGGTTTGGGGCAGTGTAGGGTTAACACCCTTTCAAAACATCACATCAAAGCCGATGGAGCTAAGAAAACAGATGGATAAACGCAAATATTGAATAGTGAAATCAAAATTATGGTACGGGATGGAACGCACAACCACATTTTCTCTATTGCGAAGGGGTGGTTCTATGAAACCCAGAATTTATTTGCCTTACCTTATTTTAAATATTACCAACAAGTGGTCAAAAGAATATTTTAAAAAAAATCGTGTTTCACTAAACTCTAAATAACACAGCGGATTATTTTAGATACTTGGTAAGTGAAAAATTATTTCGAAAAACAAATGAAAACAATAGAAAGGTTTTTTTGCGGTTTGCATAACAATTATTTGCTAAAATTTTTATTATTATTATTATCCAATATGACAAACTTAAGAAAAAACTCTCTGGAAAAGGGTTTATTACCAATCAGTTCTTTAAACTTTTTTTAACGTTCAATGTAGAAAGATTTCAATTCAAGGACAAATATAATATTTGACCCACTGCATAAATATTACATACTAGAAAAGCTCTCTATAAAGATTTGATTGGAAATTAATGTTTTTTTTTTTTTTTTTTTTTTTATTCTTCATTTTAAGCACCCACTAAACCGCCAAGGCAGTTTGTCAGCAGGTCAATTTAACAATATTAATATGACACTTGTTGGGGTTTCAACATGTACCCGCAAAGCGGAAGGGAAGGAAAAATTTGGGGATTGCCGACTTACCCGCAGATTTTCTCCCTTCGCTTATCTAATTTGCTCCGCTGGTTCTTCTTTTTGAGTTTTCACAAAACATTTATTAGAGTAATATTTTGCACACAGCACGGCTGTAATATTTCCACACAAAACATTCACTTATGAGTTTCACTTTAAAATGTTCGGTACAAGAGCTCCGTATTCAACATATGTGTTGACAGAACAGTGGATAATTTGTAACTAAACTGTCTGGTCGGCATGGGTAGGTATGATTTGTGGGTAGGTGGGTAGGATTGGTAGGTAGAAATTAAAAGTTGGAAAAACTAAAGGTAAATGAGCAATGCTAGGCACCAACATTTCCGCCCACCTAATTTGATCGAATTAACCAAATCGAATTAAATTACAAAGAATCCCCATGGAGGGTACAACAAAAAAAAAAAATATATATATATATATAAAGCAAGATAAATTGTTCATGCAAGCTGTATCTGTACTGCTTCGAAGATACTTTCAAAAAAAAATCAAATAAAATAATAATGAATGTGTCGGGAGTACGGTTCCCGCAGAAAAAAAAAAAAAAATAAGAAGAATATTTTGAAAAATAATGAAAATTTGTAAAGACACCTCGGGTCTATGATGTGAGTAGGATACTAACGAGAATTCGAGTATAGGCATCCAAAAAAAAATAATAATAAATAAAATAAAATTAACGAAAATTGAAATGGAATAGGCATTTCCCTTTTATACATACTGAATAATTACTAATACTAGCTTTATTCTACCGGTAACGGACACAGTTTTATCACTGGTCGAACCAACGAACCAGTTTGAGTCTTAACCGTAGCTACTCTAACTATCCCATCCTTACCGGGATGAACATGGATAATTCGTCCTAACAACCACTTCATAGGTGGAAGACGATCGTCCTTTATTAACACTAATTGCCCTATCTTCATGTTAGGATTAATTTTGCACCACTTTGATCGTTGTTGAAGCGTATTTAAGTATTCTAAATGCCAACGTTTCCAGAAATGTTGTGACATTTTTTGGAGATGTTGCCACCTACTTAATCGATTAGACGCGGTGTCAAGAAAGTCATATTCAGGCAACCCCAATAAGAATCCACCGATTAAAAAATGACCTGGGGTGAGTCCATTTAATTCTTCAGGGTCTGAGCTCATTGAACACAAAGGGCGGGAGTTGAGGATGGCCTCAATTCTGGTAAGAACTGTCGCAAATTCTTCGTAAGTTAGAACGGTCTCACCTATTACCCGCTTTAAATGGTATTTCACAGACTTTATCCCAGCTTCAAATAGACCTCCAAAATGCGGACTAGACGGAGGGTTAAACGACCAAATAATGCCACTTTGAGTTAAGTGATTAGATATAACATCACGATGTGATGCCAAGAATTTATTTATGTCGAGTAGGTACCGATTTGTACCTATGAAGTTGGTAGCGTTGTCGCTTATAATTTCTGAGCATAACCCTCGACGATCCGTAAACCGGCTAAGGGCTGCAATAAAGGCTTCAGAAGATAAATCAGACACAGCTTCCAAATGAACTGCCTTCGTTGCCATACATACAAATAAACACAAATAACCCTTTGACGTTTTAGCTCCCCTCCGTTTATGATCTTTCAAAGTGAAAGGACCTCCGAAATCAATTCCGACTCGAGAAAAGACACGGCTCTGTTGCACTCGAGAGGGTGGTAAATCAGCCATCAATGGAGGTGGTAACGTTGAAGATTTCATCTTATGGCAAACAATGCATTTTGAAAGTTGCGAACGAATTTTATTTCGTGCCGCTACTATCCAAAACTTATGCTGAATTGTGAATTGAAGGCTTCGCGGGCCAATATGAAAATATAGTTTATGATAATAATCTATAACTAAATAAGCTAAATGACAGTTTTTCGGTAATAAGATCGGAAATTTATTTTCGTAAGACAGATCGGAGTACTTGAGTCGACCGCCCACCCTGATAATACCGTGGCTATCAAGAAACGGTTTCAAATTTAGAATTTGCGTTGAACATGGAACGTTATTTCGCATGTTACATATATCGACAGAAAAATACGTTTCCTGTTCGAGAAGTATAATTTTCAAAAGCGAGTCATTTAATTCGCGAGAGCTAAGATAAGTAGAGTTTGTATTACCTGTACCAGGAAGTTTGCGACAATTATTAACGAAACGCATTATCCAAGCGACGACGCGTTGCAATTTATTGAATGAAGAATATTTACTAATAATTGAATTAGGTACGATTTGAGATGATACAAAGGTTTTAAGGTTGCCAGTTTTGATTTCTGGTACCTCTTCGATAGATTGATTGGACACACCTGAACACGGCCAGTGTGCCACTGGTTGACTAAGCCATTTTGGTCCCGTAAACCACAATGGGTGTGAGATAATGTCTGCTGGAAAAAGACCCCTTGAACCTGAATCGGCGCAATTTTCCTCTGAGACAACATGTTTCCAAATAGCATTTGGTGTATTTTCCAGTATTTGGACAACGCGATTTCCGACAAATGTTTTCAACAAATAGGGCGGCGTTTTTAGCCAAGCTAGTACAATAGTCGAATCTGTAAATAGAAAAACGTTTTCTATTTGTTCGGTAAATTTTACAGATGACATAATATACTGTATAAGTTTTGTGAGGAGTACAGCTCCGCACAATTCTAATCGTGGAATTGACAAAGTTTTCAAAGGAGCGACCTTCGATTTCCCCATTAAAATGTGAGTGGTATTATTACTACGCTCTAATAAATACACCACTGCAGCATAACCTAACTCTGAGGCATCACAGAATCCTATGAGGACCAGACGGCTTGTGCCCACTGTGTTATAATATCTTGGGAGATTTACTGTTCGAAGTAATGAAAGCTGAGTTACAAATTTACTCCACATATTACGAATATGTGGTGGAACTTCACAATCGTCCCAATCAACCCTTAACTTCCATAATTCCTGTAATAGACATTTAGCAAAAAATGTCACTGGGGTGATGATCCCAAGTGGATCGAATAAACGAGCTACCGTTGACAAAATAGTTCTTTTTGTGCATAACTCGTTTCTAGGTATGTTTACCTTGTAGGTAAAATTATCAGTCATCGGATTCCACTGAATGCCTAATATTTTCACAGTTTGATCAGTTCCGGCGTTATCGAAGGAATGACCATCTTGCTGGTATTCTTGCGAAACCTGATCCAAAAGTAAAGATGAATTAGATTGCCATTTACTGAGTTCTAGTTTCCCAAGATGCAATAATGCAATGATTTCTTGTTTGAGTTTGAGGGCCGTGCTAATCGTGTCAGTCCCTGTTACCAAATCGTCTACATAAAAATCATCGCATAGAACCCTGGCGGCGTCAGGATATTTTGATCCTTCATCTTGTGCTAGCTGACGAAGGGTTCTTATAGCGAGGAAGGGTGAGCTAGAGAGCCCATAAGTTATCGTTTGTAATTCGAAATCAATAACCGGTTCATTCTGAGACTCTCTCCACAAAATATTTTGAAATTTACGCTGAGCTGGAATAATTAATATTTGCCTATACATCTTACAAATATCGGCTGTAAATACATATTTATGAAAACGAAAATTTAAAATCATACGTGGAATTTCAGTCTGCAATTTAGGACCGTTCAATAAGAGGTCATTTAGAGATAAATTTTGAGGTTGGGTTTTTGCCGACCCATCAAAGACCACCCGCAATTTCGTTGTTTTACTGTTAGGATTCAAAACACAATGATGAGGTAAATAGAATGCACCTAAGTTCCGAGGCACCCGTTTCATATGTCCTAAGCTTTCATATTCTTTTATAAATTTTCCGTAATCAACTGCTAATATGGGATCCCTCTTAAAACGAATTTCTAAGTTGTTCAATCGTGATTCGGCAAGTTTGAACGAATTCTGTGCTGGCATAGTTTCAGATTTTATTAACAACGGGACAACATACCTCCCGTCACTTTCTCGATAGTGTTTTGAAGCATAAATTGTTTCGGCTAATTCGTCTTCCGGATTAGTCAACATTGAAGGCGTTTCTTCAATTTCCCAAAATTTCCTAAGATCATTGCTCAAGGAATTTGTCCCAACAAACAATGACAAAGGCGTTTGACATGCTGAATTATCTAATTTTCCCATTATAATGTAACCGAAAATGCTATTCACTGCACAAGGATATCCACGAATTATTTCATGTCTACCATTAAATATATCCAAGTATATGTCAGCACCTAACAAAATGTCTATTGGGCCTGATTTGTCGTAAGATTCATCAGCTAATTTTAAATTACTAAATTGTGACGTTACACTCAATGGTAAATCATATGACGGAAGATTAGAAGTGATTTCCGTAATCACAATAGTTTGACATTGAAAAATAGGCCCCTTTTTATTTTTAGGTTTTATAAAACATTTTGTTGTGCCATAACAAGAATTTATACTACAATTACCTAAACCGTTAAGTGGAATTCGATTTGCTTTTATTGACAAACCGAGACGCTTGGCGCATCTTTCTGTAATTAAAGATACCTGACTACCACTGTCTATAACCGCACGGACAGGTAGATACTCATTATTTTTGCTACGAACTTCAAGTTGAATTGTACCCAGTAATATAGTAGATACGCACGGTGCATTTTGTAAAACTGTCGCTGCTAGGGTTGTTCCCACATTATTTAAGTCGTTATTACCTGATGGTTCGGCGGCAATATGCAACATTGAATGGTGTTTTTTATTACAAAACTGGCATGTAAACTTTGAAACACAATCTTTAATATGGTGCTGTTTCAAACAATTGAAACAACGGTTTAAAATTTTAATTTTGTCCCTCCTCTGAAGGGGACTTAATGACGTAAAAGTTGCACATTTATAAAGAAAATGTGAACCTTGACATAACGGACAACGAATGTTATTATCCTTATTTGCCGTTAACAACGTTTTCAATGAACCTTTTTTCTCTTTTGTCGTAGGTGGAGATGACATCTCCAACATGCGTGATTGATTTCTAAGAAACCCGAAAATTGAATCTGACCCTGGAATCTCCTCGTCAGCTAATTTGGATTCAAACTGTCGTTTTGTTGTCGGATCCATTGCTCTTATTATAATGTGACCCACGAATTTATCAAGGATATTTTCTACTTTCATCGCATTTATCGCGGCGTAATTCTCCTGAAAATTACTTAGTATACGCGCTACACCTGCCGCTGACTCGGTTTGTAGGCATTTGAAATTAAGAATTTCATCAACGTAATGCGTAAAAAGCATTCTAGAATTTTGATATTGATTTACCAGAATATTCCAGGCTATGTCATAGTTTTCTTCAATAAGAGGCAATGATTTTATCAGTCCTAGTGCTGGCCCTGTAATTACCGATAAGAGGTAATGAAATTTTTCTACATTTGTGTACGCATTATTATTGTGTATAATACTTTTAAATAAAGAATGAAATGTACACCAATTTTTAATTTCACTGTCAAAAGTAGGTAACTTTATTATTGGAGCACGAACCGTTGAATTATTTGGCGTTTTAACAATTGAATTTTCTAAACTACTACTGATAGCGTTTTTCGTTTTCAATATATCAAAATACCATTCATCTACTTGAATAGAAATCACTCCTAAATCAGACATTTCTTTCACTTTGTCTAACTCCAATAATTGTTCTTCAATCTCCTTTTGAATCCATTCAAATTCCTGTAACCACTCTTTTATCTTTTCACATCTAGCCAGAAATGTATCTTTTTTCTTTGTATCATCGTAAATGTTAGCTATAAGCTCATGTGTTACACGAATTCTCGAAACTATCCGGTCACATCGGTTTTTTAACAAAACTGCTTTTTTCTCCGCCATTGTTACGACAAAAAAAAAATATTTTTGTGAAGAATTGAATTATGTTCACTTTAAAGAATATTATCAAATCAATTCCACAGTATATAATCAAAATAATAATAATTTGTAAGCAGTAAGGTATTTTTTCACTACCTACAGAAAACTTTTGCACACAGCACGGCTGATGCGCATTTCACAGATCAACTTTATGAACAATTTAATCCTGATGTATATTAAATTAATGAAAATTTTCAATTTATCTTGGCTCGAATCGACCAAATGTTGGGGTTTCAACATGTACCCGCAAAGCGGAAGGGAAGGAAAAATTTGGGGATTGCCGACTTACCCGCAGATTTTCTCCCTTCGCTTATCTAATTTGCTCCGCTGGTTCTTCTTTTTGAGTTTTCACAAAACATTTATTAGAGTAATATTTTGCACACAGCACGGCTGTAATATTTCCACACAAAACATTCACTTATGAGTTTCACTTTAAAATGTTCGGTACAAGAGCTCCGTATTCAACATATGTGTTGACAGAACAGTGGATAATTTGTAACTAAACTGTCTGGTCGGCATGGGTAGGTATGATTTGTGGGTAGGTGGGTAGGATTGGTAGGTAGAAATTAAAAGTTGGAAAAACTAAAGGTAAATGAGCAATGCTAGGCACCAACAACACTAAAGCACAAATATAACAAGAAACCACAATATGCAAAATAGATACAGAAGAATAACTTTTAAGTAGAATACAAATACATAAAATATACAGACAGACAGATATTATACAGGCAAAGTCATATTTATACATAAGATTACAAACAATATCAATATAAAAAGTTTTGATCAATTAGCCATTTTTTAATTTTTTTTTTGAGATCGGTGGTGCAATTTGATTCGATTTTTATGTTCATTGGCATCTTATTAAATATGGTAGGGACAAGATAAGTGAGAGTCCGTTGCCCGTATTTATTTATAATTTTCGGAATGGATAAACCCTCATTTTTACTAAATCTAGTGCCATGTGCATGATCAACTTTTTCTTTGTATATTGAATCCGACAATACGTTTTGGCATACAATTTTAAACCATAATATCCCTCGAACAGGTAATATGTTAACTGATTCATATAATAATTTTATGTCTCTTCTTTGTGCATAAATACTTTTGCTTACCAAGAGCTTAGTCAAAGAGTTTTGAATTGTTTGAATGTAGCCTATATTTGTCTTGCACGAGTTTCCCCAAGACGTTATTCCGTATCTGATAGTAGACTCCGCTAGT
Source organism: Limnephilus lunatus (assembly GCA_917563855.2). Taxonomy (NCBI): domain Eukaryota; kingdom Metazoa; phylum Arthropoda; class Insecta; order Trichoptera; family Limnephilidae; genus Limnephilus; species Limnephilus lunatus. The sequence continues at coordinate 99,425,331 of OU830593.1, read as the reverse complement.
GACAAATAAATAATTTTTAACGTACTTATGGGCATAAAATATTTAATTTTGTAAATTCGCCCAGCAATAGCTCGTAGGCGTTTGCAAATGTTGCTTATGTGAGTATCCCATTTCATGTGCATATCTACAGTTATCCCCAAATATACATACGTTTGTACAAGTTCAATGGTTCCGCATTTGCAGGATTGTGACGAATTGTGTATACATTCAAATGTATGCGATTTTATTAAAGGCGTGATGGTAAATTTGGCATGTGGAGATCGTATGTGCATTAATTTTGTTTTTTTGGAATTTATTATAAGACCCGCATCATGTGACCATTTCTGTAGAGAAAAGAAATCATGCTGCATGAGTTTTATTGCAATGCACAATTCTTCATGCGAAATGACTAGTGCTGTATCATCAGCATAAACGTAATGTTTAACGAATGTGAAAATTTTATTCATGAGTGAAACGAATATTATGTATAATGTTGGTCCGAGAATTGACCCCTGCGGGACTCCTGTTGACATATATTTAGCTTTGCTGTAAGTTTGGAAGAGTTTAACTTTAATTTGTCGATTGTTTAAATAGTTTTTGAGTAGTTCTAGTAATTTTCCCCTTATTCCTATCGCCTCCAATATCTGTAATAGTTTTGTCGGATCAATGGTATCGAACGCTTTAGAGTTGTCTATGAATAAAACCAGAATATGTTTTTTATTATTGAGTTCTTGATTTACGTAATTCGAGAAGTCTTGTAGTAACATTTCAGTGCTTTTATTTTTTTGAAAACCGTATTGGTTAGGATCGATAATGGAGAATCTTTCTAGATATTTTATTAAATTTACGGAGATGTATTTTTCTAGAATTTTTTCAATAGCTGGCAGTATACTGATTGGTCTGTAATTTTCTATCTCAGTATGTTTTCCCCCTTTGTATATTGGCCTAATAATACTACATTTAAGCTCATCAGGTATAACTGCTTGAGACAATATTTTATTAATTAAATGGGTAATTACCGGACATAGAATAGTTATATGTTTTTTAATGTCGAACATTCGAATATTATCAATGCCCGGCGATTTGGAATTATTCAGTTGACTGATAATCCTGCGTATATCTTCACAGGTAGCTCTGGGTAGGTACATGCTATGCGGCAACTCAACGGGAGCTATGTTAGACGCTTTGTAGTCGCATTTGTGTAGCATCGAGCTGATACTGTTGGAAAAATACTCGGCGAATCTATTTACAACGATTTCCTCTGTTTGCCCATTTTTATTTAACATAAACTTTGAAATAATTTCATCGCAGTTTGTTTTTGTTTTACGTCCCAATAATTTGTTTATTTGATCCCACGTTTTTTTGGAATTGCTGAAGTAGTTTTTAAATGTTTCATTAAAATGTGTAGTTTTACTTTTTATGATTAATTTGGAAACAGTATTTCGGAAAGATTTGTAGTTTTTTTCGTAGTTTTTATTAGTAGGTGAATTTTTCCATCTTCTGAACAGGGAATCTCGAATTTTAATTTTTTCTAAGATGTCATCCGTTATCCACAATTTTGTTGCAAATGGTCTTTTTTTGGGGTTTGGACAGAAAGAGATTTTACTTTTTTCATATAGGTCATTAAAAACGTTTTTGAGTTTATTATATATGTCAACGCAATCTTGTTCCGCAAGCAGGGCATTCCAATTATAACTACGTATGTATTTATCAATTCGTTTTTGAGATAATATTGAAATACTTTCCCCGCGTTGTTTGGTTTTTGTAATTGCACTACTGTATGTAATGTTCAGAGCTGTCGCGAAGTGATCCGCTATAGTAAGATCATAAATACAAGATGATAGTGAGTCAGTTTCTTGCTGCCTGCTATTAAACCTAATAAAAATGTGATCAATGCACGTGCGTGTAACATTGCCGGCTACTAATGCCTCCCTTGTTACATCGTTGATACACTTTATTAAATAATGGCTAGATAATATGTTTTCGTACGACATAATAACAGGGTTTTGAGGCTTTAATAAATCTAAATTAACATCCCCAAAAAATAAAATATTTTCCTGGGGATTGATGACATTTGATAAGATGGATGAGATTTCATTCAAAAACAGTGATTTACTATGATTTGGAGGTCGGTATATTGCTAAAATGTTCATTGATATATTATTAGGTAAAGTTATGATGCCAAATACACTTTCAAAATATTTTGTTTCTAGTGATTTTTGTAGAAAAGTGATTTCATCTCTAACATATAATAATATCCCGCCTCCTGTTTTTTTACTCGACAATAGCTATAAGATTTGAAACCAGGAATTTCGTAGAGAGAAGTAAGGTCATTTGTAATTGCTGTTTCACATAACATCAAAATATCTATATGCTTCCAGCAGGTATTAAGATAGATGTTAAGAGTGTCCCAGTATTTGGAAATGGACCTTAAGTTTAGTTGCACAATATTTACTTGTTCCCTGTTGCAACCCTTATGTGTTGCAGCACTGTGTGTTTTGTCCTCAAACCATTTTTGAAGATCACTGGTTTTGAAAAAATCAACCTCATTGTCCTCCTCAAAATAATAATTATTGGACGCCATAGTCGATCGTAGCAAGGTCCTTTTTTAGTGCAGCTTTGTAGGCAGGGCAGTTGTCCCTGTCTCCAGTCGAATGCGCAGCTGGCTTTCCGAATCTAGCGCACGTTGCGCAAACTGGTTTGGCCGTGGTATTAGGACAAGATTCGGTGGTGTGGTTCTCTTCAGCACAGTGTCCACATCTGAGAGTATCTTTGCAGTATTTGTACGAGTGTCCAATCATTTGGCACTTGGTACAGACGGTGAGTCCAATGAAGTCTCTGACGCGGCACACGGTCCAGTTGACGAAAACTTTTTCCTGCTCCACCAGCAGTTTTCGTAATGTAGCGGGCATCTCATATACGCGATGACAGGTGGTTCCATTTCGAGCGCCGGCCAAGTGACTCAGCTTACAGGTTTTTATTGCTCCTTCGATGTCCTGTATATTGGGAATACTCGTGAGGGCAATCCTCAAGAATTCAGCGTCCTTCAGGTCCCGCGGTACATTGAAAAATATTACCCTCGGGAGTCGTTTTGTAGGCAGTCGAGCCTTAAGTGTGCTTGAGTTGAGTGCAAAGCACGGTGCATTCAATAACTTTTCTTGCTCACCTGTGGTTGCCGTGTTTAAAAGGACACCTTTGTTCCTAATTTTTCGAATCCCGGTGATGCGTACGCCTAGCTCGGATGGTCGAATTATGTCTTGGATAATTTTTTTTGTTCCCTCGCTATCCTTGGTGGCATCTGCGTCTGTAGGGAAGATACAGATAGCGGGCCTTGGCGCTCCGACGCGATGTCCTGATTGGGTAATAGGTGGTGGTTGGTGAGCCACATTTGACTGATTTCGGACAATGTCAGCAAATGACAAGCTAGCCTCCGTTGCCACGGCTACTCTTCTCATCACAGGTCCTAGGTCAGTCTCCAGCTGAATTATTTTTTGCTCCAGGTGCCTTTTTTCCTCCTTTTCATGGCGAATTTTAATTTCCGCCATTTTTAATTGAGCAGTTACTGTGGCCAAATCAGCACGCATCGTCTCGCGCTCCAACAACAATTGAGAAACGGCTCTGAAAACTTCTGAGACATTTCTGCAAATCTTCAGTTGCTGATCCTTTGAGACCTTAGACTGTTTCTCCGCCAAGACATCTTGAAGGGCTGTCAGGTGAGCTTGCGCTTCATTAAGTACGTCAACTCCAGAAACGCTTGGAAATTTGGTTTCATTGTTGTCCGAGCAATTAGAAGACGTATCGTGGTCCTCCTCTTCTAAGTCCTCAACAAGAACGCACTTTTCTCCATGTTCTTCCATATTAGGAGACATCAATATGTCCATCGGACGTTTTTTCGGGCGATGCATAACGAACGAATTTTTATTATCTTTCTTTTAAAACATAAAATTTTCCAATTATTATTTTAAAATGGTAAGATTTATTTATATGTATATAATAAAAAATTACCGCGACCAGAATATGTTTTAAAATAAAAACATTAAAAAAAATATATATATATATATATATATATATATATATTTGGTTTGCCCGGGGATCGAACGCTTCCCCGCAGAAACTGACTTAAATGGGTGATCGAGCCACTCTACCAACTACGCCAGTTTACAGGTAGGTGCAACTGAGATTTATGACCTATATTAAGATGTCAATATCGAAAACTGTCAACGGAATGTATTATAACTGTTTTTATATCGCAACTCAAAACACTGTTTTTATTGTTTATTTCGCATTTAAAGTCGTTTGCACTTCACGTAATGTTAGTTGTTTCAATTGATTTTAATTGTTATTGTTTTTATTCACTTGAACTGGCCTCCAAAGTGAAGACATACAACTTTGAAATCACTTTTTAATCCCTTTTGAAGCATTTTCCGTTTGAGTTTCGGTAAAACAGACACATAAGGATAAATCCTACACCGAGTTTTATAAATGTACAAAGAAATTTCAGTTAGTTAAACACTTTTATTATGAGTTGTCAAAACTTTACTAGGGAAAAATATCCTAGCTTCACTATGTGTCAATTTTTTTAGTAAATTCACTTTTTGAGCATTTCCCGGTAGAATACCGGGAAGACAAACACACCGGGCGAAAGCCCGAGAAAAATACAGCACCTTAGCAATGAATTTGCTTTAATTTGCACATTATTTCAATGTTATTATCGATAACTTAATAATTTTTTGGTTTTAGTCCATTTAATACATGCTATATCTGTCTTATATTACACTTGCCTGACATCGTATATCGGCATCAAATTTGAATTTTATAATGATGATAAAACACAGTTCTGTATTCACTGTTTTGTAATTACGATAAATACAGTTCAAAATTTAAGATCCGAATGGCCAGACTTTTGTTTTTCGAAAAACGCCCACACCGCGCTTTTTGTATTCTTCTTGATTATCTAAACATGTTAAACACAGCAAATAACTATCAACTTTTTCAATTATTAGTTCGTTTCTATGGAAAATGTTAACCATTTCGTAAGACATATTTAAATCTAAGAAGACTGGATAATTTTATGGAAATTTTGAATTTTTTCTCATTTTAAGCGCTTTTCAGGTGATATAATCATTAAAACAACGCTTTAAAAAATAATTAATTATTTTTCCCCTATTGCCATCAAAGTATCGAATACAATCACACATTAGACGAAATTTCAGTTAGAAAAATAGTTGATTTTTCAGATTTCGGTAAATTTTAAATGTTGCCATGGAGAATATAATATGTCCAGCGTTGCTGCGAGGCACACCCCTCACCTCGGGGCCGCAGGGTAAGTGGAGGAAGAGAGGAGTGTAGAGCGAAGGCTGTGTATCCTCTCTGAATGCCCCTACATCATAAAGGTGAATACTCTGCCATCAAAGAGCCGTGCAATTATCGCGATGTGTCGTTCCTCGTTCCGCCGAGGAGGGAAAATGGGGCCGGGAGGGAGAGGGAAAGGAGGTGGCTATCTTTAAAGGCTGCCATGTTTAAAGTATCACATGACACGATGAAAGGAAAGCCCTCCAGCCGCCTTTAGGCTACGGCAGAGTCTTTTTGCGCCCTCAATAAAAAATTATGAATGGGGCCTAGACCTTTGGATTCGAGGAGCAGCATTCTTCAAAGAAAGAATGTGTTAATGAGTTTGTTTGCGAGCAAGGTTCGGATCATTAATTTCTTTCTAAATGGTTACATTTCAATTTTTTTGTCGTTAGATGTATAGATAGATTGGTGTTTGACCTTTGCGGCAGAGATTGGACCCAATGGTCGTTTTTTAAAATCCTAGCGTGAGAAAAACAATCTTCTTTCTGTTCGCTTTATATTTATTTCATTTCCACAAAATAAATAAATACATATACACTAATTCTAAAATAATAGAATACGTAGTTTTTACCACTTTTATTGTTTGTAAAAACCGACATGCTTCTTGAGCAATGCTTAATTCTTCAGGGTTTACTTATATATACACTGGCTATTCAAAGAAATACATTATTGTTTCTCCCTAAATCACCTTTCCCATGCGTCCCCGTTCCCCTCCCGCGACCCCTTTCTAGCTAGCTTTATAAGTTATAACCGATATGTTATTCTGATGTATGAGCTATATTATTGTTAAGTTTAATTAAAATCCATTCAGTAGTTTTTACGTTAAAGAGTAACAAACACACAAACATCCATACAAACTTTCGTATTTATAAAATTAGTAAGATATTTATTGCAGGATTTTGAGGCATGGGTTCAAACCACAAAAATAGTAGATAAATTAAAAAGAGTTAATTTATGTGGTTTATTTGAAAAAATCAAGAAATTAATAAACTTTATTTTGTATGGTGTGTACAAAGCATCCCGTTCCATGGTGGAATACTTTCAGGATAGTCAAGGAAGAGATTTCTGAATTGAAATGTTTCTTGTAATGACTAGATCTAAATAGTCAGGTAACCATATGTTATTTCAACCTTTTAATTCCCTTTCTCCACCTATTTCTATTCTCCACTTTCTTAACAAAAATCTAGGCAAGAAAAATATTGGTTGACGATTAACTTGAAAATGTATTTATTATATATTTTTTTTTTATTTTATTAAGGAAAAAAACAGTCATACAAAATGATAATATAACAGAGAACATTCATGTGTTGTAGACCAATTAAGTTCCATTAAGATAAAATTTGATATAGTATTTTTACCTATTCAACTTATGTGACAAAAAAATAAACATAATAAGGAAAAACATAAAAAAGAAAAACATATAAAGTAATAAAGAAAAAAAGTAAAGTTATTAACAAACAAAGTTATACTATTTGCTACGGATAATAATAATATTATAAATTTTCACAAAAAAGAAAAAAAAAGTATTTTAAGTTATTAATATATTAAGCTGCATTTTATATGATTTCAAATCATGGTTTAAAATGTCTTCATCTCGTAAGGCATTGTAAGTTTCACAGATACGTATTATTACAGAGTTTTGCGCGTATTTTGATTTACTGTGTGGTATTCTAAATAAGTCGTTTGATCTGGTGTTTTGTTTGGGGCAACGAAATGCAATATTTTCTAACAGATATGATGAATCAACAAGGCAGTCCATGATTGAAGAAATATGAATTTGGATAATCGTATTTGTTTCCAATATCAACACGTGTTTCTGTTAAAGGTTTTGCCCAGAATATGTGGAAAGAAAGTTTAATATTTTTGTACAATATTTTAAGTGAAAAGGGATTGAGTGGGCAGCATAAAAACAAAATTGAGGTTTATCACACCTATTGAGGGAAGCTCAATAGAAAAAAATCCTCATTAACAAATAAAGTCAAAAGTCTTTATATCTCCGTTAGATGTGGTGTTAGAGGTTTTATGTTTGAAGAACAAAGTACTTACAAAAGAAAACACGTTAAAAGTTAGAAGGGTTTGAGGCGCGTGATTTATTTCCACCTATCAACAGGGGATGAAGGCTTCGATTTATCCCTTCACTATCTCATCGAACACCCATTGGAGTGGGCACCATCAAAATTAGAGCCTTTAAAAGGCTTCTGCGGTATCGCAGAAAACCATATTTTTTTATGTAAAACTGTATTTTGAAACGTATTAAGATGAAAAAAAAAATTGCATACGTATGCAATTTTTTTTGTATGTTGTTCGGAAACCTAATATAAACTATTTATTTTTATTAGTTTATCTCTAAAGATGCTATTTCAACGAGTTGGGTTGAAATCTTTGTGTTTTGTATGAAGCAGCACAACCTGTCGAACATGTAAGAACAGTAAGCTGTATCATCATGAAATTTGCAAACCTTATGATCATCGGGATGCCATGAAACAAGGCTGTTAGATCTCAGGTTAAAAATCTGAGAAAAAATGATATTAATAAATATAATAATCCTTAACAACCTTCGAGGGATAATGATTTCAGATTTTCATGATCAAAAGTATTTTCGTGATTTATTTTTGAGGTGCTATTCCGTGTTGTGCTGCCTCCTTCTTTGCCATCTACCCTGATGATGGACACTGCAACGCTGTCAGAAACGTTGGCTAAAGAAGAAGGTGGCGCAATACGGTATAATACCCCAAAAATAACTGACTAAAACAACCTCCGAGTTTATAAATAAAGTCACTCTTTTATTTAATTAATAAGCAAAACCACAAAGTGACAACTTTTTACCAAAATATTATTATTTTATTCCGGAGCTACATGCAAGGGTTATGCGATGCAATGTATTCCATATTAGTATACCACACAAAAAGTATAAAAACATAAGAAATATGACGTCATATAACAAATAAAATAAAAAGAAGAATTGTGATGGTTAGAAAAATAGTGAAAAGATTTACAAGAAGAATAACAACAACATGAAAGGATAAAAATATTGATTTCAAAGTATTATTTATTTATTTATATTAATAAACGCCTTCAGGGACTTTTACAAACATATAATAATTTTATGGTACAATAATCATGAATTAGTGAAATACGCTAATTAAACCATACAGAACCCATGCAGAAGAAAAGCAGGTATTATGTCAATATTGATTATTATTATTGTGGTATGTTATTATGCTTGTTCGTCACTGTGCCTCGCATATTATACCGCAAGTTCCTCTTATGGAGGTTTTTGACGCATACTTATATAATGGGCATATTGCAAACATAATCAGAAAGATCAAACACATAAAATTCCCACAGAAAGGGAATGTCTGGCGAAGTTCATTCAAGGTGTATTAAAAATTAAAATTTCAAATTTCAGCGCCTTCAGTTCGTTTCGCGATTTCGCGAGAGGGAGGGGATTTAATGCATACATAAATACCTGCAGCAGGGTAGATAAACCAACCCCTCCCCTCCCCCCGGGGCAGATTTATAACTCATTCGGTTATTGACAACCCATTATGATAAGTAGCTACCAGTAGGTATGAAAAGATGTACAAAAGTTTGAAAGCTTCAAAACACAATTTGGTCCGAATATGATCAGAATTAACTCTTTTAGATCACGCTAACGAATGCTAAATATTTCGAATTTTATGTTAGTTATAGTACAATCATGTGGTTTAGATGACCACATAAGGAAAAGTTTATTGAAACGTCACTTGAACGTTAGCCGTGTTTCGTGGCCAGATCTGTAAAGCCAGGTACTTTACAACCTCCCTCCTGCACATCTCCTTCCTTTTTTTTCCCCCATCAGTCTCCCACATACTGTAATATCACTAGTTTATGATGATTGCAATCAATTTGAGAGGCGGGTATGGGTACCGCCGCCCCGGGAACCATTTATTGGATAACCAACACCTCTGCCATAGGTCACCCCAAGTGGTTCGCTACGTTTGGTGACTTATCGGCTGAGGTGTGCTCAGGTCTTGGTGGCGGATTTTCTCGCCCATCAGCTGCGTGGTGGGTTGAAACGGAAGAGGCCGGTTTGCAGAAACCCCGTCACCTCTGCGGTGTAAGAGCAGAACACCGCAGCGGGAGAATGGATTCGTACATCCGTCACTCCTGAACACAATGATCCCTAGATTCCTTCCCACCCCTCATACTCTTTTCCTTCCCAGAACTTCCTCGTCTTCCTTTCCTTAGCCATTTCCCTACAGTATCCCCAAAGATGACACAGGCCCTGAAGGAAATTATTGTCCTCAGGGCCTCCTGTGTGGGGTTAATGAAAAAAAAAAGTTGGGAGTCTTGTGCGGAATCCACATAAAAAATAATAAAAATTTTCGGAATATGCAACCTGGGATTATTCGCTATCTAAAATTCTGCTCTAATCATTTATTTCTTACGTAAAAATGATTTTAAAACACTCAAAAGTCATTTGATGTCACGGTTCTCTTGAAGTATTGCACTGAAAAAAATATTTTGAATCACCAATTAAAATATTTTCTTTTTAATTAAATTTTTACCTCTAATATTTAATGATACTAAGAATAACAAACAAATAACGAATATTGCATACACATTTCGCGAATAGATTAAACTTTTAATTGAAAAATTAAAAGATAAATAAGCGAAACTAAACCACAAATTGACTTTTTTAATAGCTCGATAAATCTGCAGCTGTAAGCGTTGACCCGATTTGCGTAGTCGATAAAATTTCGTTTTGGCTAATTTCAGTAATCAAGCAAAACGGAGGCAGTAAATTGAACTCCCGTTGAACGCTACCGGGGTAGACATAACGTAGGCTGTTCGGCTTATCTCCGGACCACCATATTTACTCAGCACTGCCTGTAGAATCTGTGGACGGGACACGTTCTAAGCGAAGTAACTATACAATGTATAAACACACTCACGTGTAATATTGCGCCTCTCAGATTCTGCGCTATGTACACCAATATTGGATGTTGGCTCGGCACGACGGTTAAACTTTGGCGGAGTTAAAATATCACGCAGGAATTTCGCATGGAACTGAAATTGGGAAAATGTTTTGTGTGGTAATTTTTCCCTGGGAAAATTTCATCTGCAATGTAAGTTTGAAAATTTCCACCGCTCAACTTAATACATTATTTTTTTCTTCTGGAAACCTTTCTTACCAAATGTTGGCTATCAATTGGGTGATTTTTACCATGCATTTTTAAAGTCATGAAAACCTCCCCTCGATTAATTTTATTTGTCGTCCTCCATGAATTAAAGTAGATATTAGTTATTTATATACTTATTTAGTACAACTTGAACTCATTTTATAATTTCTGTATTCATGTATGCTTGGTAATTTGATGAAAAACAAATTATCGTGCAAATTATTTTGCATCAGACTAGAATAAACAAACGTACTTAACTACCAATTTATAGAATAAGACTATATTAACTTACCTCATTTTTAACTGCATCATATTTCGACTGACGGTAACCAACATTATCTTCATTTTCTTAATGCTTAAAATTTTATCTACTAATCTTTACGTATGTCTGCAAGATTCAAACCGAAACGCAATCTAGAAAGTGTCATGGATAAATATACCTTTTTTTAAATTTTAATGCGAAATCTATTGACTCCTCTACAAGTCTAGGACGAGCATTTTATAAAGGAATAACTTAACAGGCAAAACCTCAAATTTTAATATTTAATCATTGAAAATGATGTTAAAATTGGTTACCGGACTACTCAGAATCATGAATGTAATGATTTTTCTAAGGTGTGTTGAAATTGCATCATTTTGAGTTGTCATGTTATTATTGACACTATTATTATTTGCAAACCATTTAATTACTTCATTAATAACACGAATAATACATTTGTTGGTATTATTTATGTCTCCAGGAAGCCCGAAAAGAAAAACATCTAGCAGTAGTTAATGCTCACAAACAGGCTAACGAACGTCTAATTCTCGCTGCGAAGTTTAGTTTTGAAAATATATATTTCTGCAATTTGTGCCAACTTCTGTGTCAGTTTCAGTCGGCTAATGAAGGTAATTTAATTTGGGCGCTAATATAATCTGGTTCGGTCTCGCGGGGGTGATCCATTGACTCTAATTGCCGTCCAGGACCCAAGGCCCAGCGTTATGGGAAGCGCATTCGGAAATAATGTGTGGGAGTCAAAGCAACAACTAAAAAAAACAGTGGAAGATGAATCTGATTCTACTGGAAAAATATTGAAAGTATTTTCCCATTTACCTTTAGAGAAGTTTATTCCTGAGCATTATCTAAGAAATGAGTTATTTTGTTAAATCATTCTACAAGCTAACTTTCTAAAGTAATGTTTTCATAGAAAGTTACAAAAATTTTAGTTTTGGGTTGGAAACAGTGGGTGGGATTCAAAGAAACAACTAAGCAAAAACAACAACTAAGCAGATATTTGGATGAAAAATTTGATTACAATTTATTATTTTTTTATTTTTATTAAAACCTCAAAAGAGTCTCAGCTGCTCCCACCTGGAGCCAGTGAGACTATCGCATCCCCAATTGGGGTATGTTGTGAGGCTGAAGGTAGTGGGGATGGGAAGGAGATGGAGAAGAGGAAGGTGGGGAAGTATCTGGCTATTCAGATTTGGTCACCAAACACGGCTAAAGCCATTTCAAGCAAAGTTTCAATTCTGAATTTGATTGCATATTACTTGCAGGTCTTACACCGGGCGATAATGAGAGTATCGTCCACTCTGGAACGTGCCGCAAATATACTAAACATTATTATTTTTAAATGAATTAATTATGAAATAACACAAATTAATCAAATAAAATTTATTTGCCCATGCCGGGATTCAATCCCGCGACCATCGGATTGCGAGTCAGGAGCCTTACCCCTAGACCACGCCAGCTTTCGATTCTACTGAAGGTAGACAAGGTTGATGTATTGTCTTTTACTAGTAACTACTAAAAAGTATATTATGTCTGAGAAAATTTGTAAGAATTACGATTCTCCAGATTGTAATGAAGAAGTTTAGTCAGATTTTTGAACAGGATCCATTAGCAGTCATCATTTGTAGTGAAGTTTTCACAGGTACATAAATTTCTGAGTTTTATTTTATTAATAAATTAGGTTAAGATGGATTGAGTTTTCACTATTTTAGCTAATGGCGTGAATTTCGTTGATTTTGGCTATTTGGTCACTCTCAACATGCATTTATTAATTATAAAATATATCTGGAAGATAATTCCAATATCCTTCTTGTGCTATGTCACCGTTTGGAATTAATAAAAAAGCTCGACATTCCTATTTTTCTACTATTTTCCCCTCCACCATTTCCTTCTACCTCACAAACTTCCTCAGTTAACTGTTAACTCAGTTAACTCTTAAGAGTTCTATTTGTTTTGTGTCATATATTATATACCACAAGTAATTTTATATAACTAAAATATTTTTAAAATATTAAGGAAAAAGAAAACTTATTGTAGGTAGTGTAACTTGGTGTAGGTATTTTTCAAAAGCTGCTAATCGAGCAACTTCAATTCGTTCCACCGTTACGGGAACCTTTATTTGATAACCAAAACCTCTGCCGTAGGTCACCCCAAGTGGTTCACTACGATTGGTGATTTAGTAGGGGTACCCGGGTTCATGGGGTGAGGTTTGTCTAGGTCTTGGGAGTGGATGACCAGGGCACATTGAACCCCAGATTCCTACCCACCCCTTGAACCCTTTTCCTTTCCAGAATTCTCCTCTCCTCCCTTTCCTTAAAAAACCCTTTAAAAAGCGACCCCAGACAGGCTCCGAAAGAAATTATTTTCCTCAGGGCCTCCTGTGTGGAGCTCGTGTAAAAAAATATTATTCTGCAACAATTATTCCGGGAACAATTTTCAGATACATTCACGTATTCCTTCCTTCCACATACTTGGAAACATATTCACCTCAAATACCGACATATTCAAATAAGCTTACCAGTATTTAAGAGATATCTGAATCTTATTTATATGTGGCATAATATTATAATTTAGTAGCATCGCATAGGAGCGACTGCACTCATTTTATATGTGGCTTCTCATTGACTAGTAAATTATGAATTAATATTTTTTTTATGTCAAATGAAATTTTAATTTATGTTTCTTCGTTTCAAATTCAAGATTAAAATGAAGAAATAAAATAATAAATTGTCGTTTTCTGAGAATGTGAACTCTATTACATTTATATATTATTATGTAGTGTTGAAGTACACAGTACATTGACTACTTGCCATCATTAAAACGTATTTACAAGTTAAAATAATTGATGAACAATATATTTAAATCTTTCACCATTACACACGCGTCTTGTTTTATAATAAGGCAATCAATAAGCGTGGGGTCATTGCACTTTCCGTTTGTTCCCCCAAAACGCGAACTGTAGATAATAAAATAACACGAGGAAAAGTGAAAATAGTTATGTATTACAAACATCTCCGGCGGCATCGAGGCGCCAGCCAGCTCTAGTCTACATTCTACATACAACAATAATACCACCCCCGCTCCCCCAACCCCGAGCTCTAACCCTCGCTGGGACCGGCCAAACTAAACAGCCGCTCTAACATGCACCGGATTGAAAACTCACTTCCCACTAAAGGGATAAACTGTAATCACCTCGTAGGGTTTCGCAACCCTGTGTCTGTAATTTTTTTTGATGTGGAAGTGAATATTGATTTATATTTTTGTGAGTAAAACTATTTTTTGGTCTTGAATGGCACTTTGAATTGGCACTATGAGTTTATGTAATAAACGATTAATAATAATGTGTAAACTAGAGTAAAAGACACTCTATAATGGAAGATACGGTAAAACTGAGTGTACGATATTTTCAGTATCGCCCTGGTGCAAGACCACCATTCAGAATTGAAACGTTGCTTGAAATGGCTTTAGCCGTGTTTGGTCTAAATAGATCATCAGATCTGAATAGCCAGGTACTTCCCCACCTTCCTCTTCCCTATCTCCTTTCTCTCCCCACTACCTTCAGCCTCACAACATACCCCAATTGGGGAGGCCATAGTCTCACTGGCTCCAAACGGGAGCAGTTGGGACTTTTGTGCGGTATTCATGAAAAAAAAAAGAAAAAAAAACTGTATATTATTTTTAACTAGAAATCTCCGGCCTTTGTCCAAGTTTCAACACAAAACAATGTGTTTATTAAATAGATTTTTATAGTAGCCCTTAATCAAATGATGATGTTGTCATATGATAGATGTTGATGTCATCTGAAAAAAGTTGAATTTTATAAGAAAACTATGTAAATATCATGTCGCTAGAGCCATCACAAAAAATAAAAAAAGCACTTTAAAAAATGCAGAAGGTTCCAGAGGTGAAAAACACAATTTTTGTATTCAACTGCTATCATTTTTAAACTCACATTTCAAGAAGCCAATTCAGAAGCTCTCATTTGATTTCAATATTATTACTAGCTGGAGTTGAAAGGATAAATCAGATGTTTGCCAACAAATATAGCTATTATCGAATAATCTCATGAATAATGAATACCCAGACACTAATTCAATCCGACAGTAAATTAAAAGTGCATTGGTCTGAAATTTCAACTGTCAGGCTATAACCGGAAGCGCGACCCTTCCGTATCGGAACATCGCGGACGGGCGCACGTAGGCTTTATTATTTTGTAAATTCTATAAATGTAGAATGAGGCCGCCAGACGAAGCTAATGAGATCCTGACCTGTACCTGCGCTGCTGAAAGCAAACCCATGTCCAATTATATCAGCCCAATTGTTTCCGCGAGGTTGATGTCACTCGGCTTTGCTGGCGCGTCGCTAGATGGCACCAGGAGTCAATCAACGGGCAAATTGATAGACGGGTTAATTGGATGATATTATTAATATGGCGGACAGTGTGTGTTAAAATAGAGTGGTTTCAATAATATTATATCCAGAAATTCTTTTTGGATATCAAATGTTACCTGAAATCGCATTAATCCTTCCCCTACCCACTAACTTGAGCCTCACAACATACCCCGATTGGGGATTCCATAATCTCACTGACTCCAGGTGGATGGGAGCAGTTGGGACTCTTGTGCGATATTCAATTCGTTTGAGTTTGGTTGCCTCTGACTTTAAACCCTTAGATTGACAATCTAACAGACATATTACAATAATAAAAAACATGTGTCATTTGGGATTGCTGCGTTTTCTATAACTGGGTTTCAATGGAAGGTGCTCTGAAGAACCACCTTCAACACATTTAATAAATAATTAGCCACATGAAAATGATTTTGTAAATGATTGTCCTTGTGCTACACAGCTTGGTTGGAAAATGATTTGTTGGTTTAAGTGTGTAATCACTCCTAATAAAATTGTCTCTTAAGGAGACAGCTTAACATATTTCTGTCGTTAAAACGTCACAATCTCAAAGACTACGCTTGTGCCACGACTCCAGTTTATTAATATAATAAAACAAATATGAAAATTATTTCCACTTTAAATTATTTGACCGTAACAGGTTTCAGCTTGTTGAAGCCATCTTCAGACTCCAGTTTAGAGTTAAAAAAAGGGGGAAAATCGCATTGTTTCGCTTTAGAAAATGTTGTAATAAATTTATAAAATTCTCAAAAGGAAAAATAGTGCAATAAAGGACGATCGGAAATACGCCTAAATAGGAAACGACATTATTAAATTAAAGTGCTGCAAACAACAGGACGGCTAAAGAGACTGCGCTGCAAAAGAACTATTGATAAAAGCGGGAGCTTCAAACAACGAAAACCATTATCAATTCCGAATCGAATCAATTTTATATCAGTTCCTTGTCTGTTCTTTCGTTTGACGGTTCCGAAAATAAAATGCAGAGCAGCCGGAAGTGTCAAATGGATTCACACCTCCACCCACCCCGCAATGGCTTCCATCCCGTATCCGGTCCCCCCAACCGGAAACAGGAACTGCTACCTGTCTCACTAGTCTGCGGGCTAAGAGCGCCCCATACATATTTGATGGTAGTCGCAGCCATAAAGTCGGGATCAGTCGAACCGTAATCTGTTTGGACTGACAATTTATAGGATATCAATGAAAAATGATACAGTCTCTCGGATAGGAATATAATTTAAGTCAGGCGGTAAAAATATACATTTATAAAGTCTGTCACGCTAAATAAATCGTAAATATAACGAGTGAACTTTTAATCGAAAAAGCCAGTTTTTTCAATGCCGATTGTCATTTTTATGATTTGATGAACTGGGTAATATTTTAATGTACGACACATAAAGACCAAAACCATGAACCGAATTTTATACTCAGAAATGAACGTGAACTTATTTGACGATTTTAATATTTTATTAGATTATTTTACGATTATAGATATAATGATAACAAACTTAGGCTTATAGACTTTTTCGTAAATTTATTATATATTTAATTAAATTAAGACAATATTAGCTAAACTCAATCGAAAATCTGAAAAAGGAAAAATCAGTAAAATGTATAGTCACATCTGGGACTCGAACCAAGGATCTACGCCTTGCATTATTGTTAATTTTTTTACATTATCTCTAAACAGCATGCCCTGGGGAAAAATCGATCAGGACCTGTGTCATCTTTGGAGATGCTGTGTGTAGGGTTCTTTTAGGGAAAAGAAAGAGGAAGCTCTGGGAAGGAAAAAGGTATGAAGAGGATGGGTAGGAATCTGGGGTCAATTTGTTCAGGAGTGACGAATGTATGAAACTATCCTTTATTGATCATTGATTAATGATGCCGAGAGTTGATACCTAAAGAAGTTTTATTAAGTTTTATTTCAGAAAATTTATTGTGATTTTTTTTGTCAATTTTGGTAGATTTTGAGACCATTTTTTTTAATCCGGAAAATGTTGTTTTCCGAAGAATGTCAAAGTATGGATGGTAAATGTTATGAGTTGCCCATAATTCGTACGAACATACTATACAAGCGGCGGGCTGCCGTGTTCACGCGCACAGTACATGTACATTCTCGCATGATTATTGCTGTCCCTCTCAGGCTGGCAGAAGACATTACCATATATGGCCACACGGCGCGGAATCCAGCCAATGGCAGAAGACATTACCTTATAGGGCACGCGTTCGAGTCTTCCGTCTCGCTCATCACGGGCAGAGAGATCCAGCCACCGATCGCCAAAGAACAGACATATTTCAGACAACGGCGCGAGCGGTCGTACGCACTACTACGTACTGTCGGGCAGTATGCCACCCTTCGACGCGGCTAATTAAGTCTTCACCTATGAACCAAGTATGGCGCTATCACCACAGCCGCCTGTATAATCCTACTGCCGCCTACCATGGCAGCCCTGGCCGCCCGGCTTTTAATCCGCCTACATTGCCGATAGCCGCTTAATTCACCGTTATCACCCACCGGTTCGGTAAGCTGACCGAATCCGCCCACCATGACGCCGAGAAGCCGCCCTCTCCCGCCGAGCCGCCCAGTTCCTGCACACAGTCTATGAGCTTTGCTCTAGACCTCTCCACTTCGTAGGGAAGCTGCCTGCATCCGTACGACGCCACGTGAGATTCTAACCCTCTTATAGTCTTTCCGAGCCTAAATTCAGTAGTATTTCTAGTGCCTCTCTCTCTCTAATGCTAGGCCTTAAACAGCTTACCTGGTTGCCTGTACTGTTCACCCTTGCATTATTGAATACATTTGAATTGTGCCCAAACCTTGTTTCATTGGAGTCAACCATCGACAGCCTCGGAGGAGCCCTACGACCCTGAGCTGAGCCTTCCAAGCCGAGGCATATGGCCCCCGGGGGGCCTGCTTAACACTTGTCCCCCCCCGGGAGGGACATATTTCTGGAGACCAGAAGTATAACACTGGACCCTACGTGGCTTCAGTATCACCCTGGCCCCAGGAAGTATGACACTGGCGCGCCAACTGGGCCGAAGTCTTGTCGATTGTTGTCTCCCTAGAAACATAATTATGTAATCTTAGCTATAAATATTTTATATTTGTGCTCCCATCAACAACGGTAGTTCTGTGTGAATTATTCCAAACGTCGCGAGTCCGTCGGCTAGTGCTATTCGAGTGTTAGGTATTTTAAACATCGCTTACTACAGTAGCATTCTCACGCTATTACGTTTCTATCGCGGCAGTCAGAGTTGTTCGTCATTCGCGCGGAATTTTTTTTAATTGAGTAATGAATCTCGTTATTTTAAAATCTCCACCTTCATGCTGCATAAGTTGTGTTATTTCTTCCTTGAAGAGCAGCGGTTGTTTCCAATAAAAAAGAAATTTCTGCTGTCGAGTAGGTTTGTCCGCTCGTTCCCCTGTAATAGGAAGTAGTAATGACAGCTGCCGGCAACTACTCTCGTCCTTTTTTTTGCTTTGTTCATTATAATAAACGCAAAATCATGGAGGCCACCATACCAATAATGGATAGAATATTAAATTTCGAGAAAGCAAACGCGTCGGTAATAAGAAAAATGTTGATAAATAGAGGCGTAGTTCCCAAAAGGGCTTTGTTGTCTTTACGGAAACAATGTGTTGAGTTTAACGAATCCCGGAAGTTGAATTATAAAATAAACGTTAAACGAAAAGTTCAATAAATAATGAGTACAAGTTATAAAGTTAGTTTTCGTTTCTCTCAATAGGTAGTTTTAAATCACAAAATGGAAAACGACGTTACATAATGTTATAAAAGAGAAATTTTAAAGCAACAAATTATAAATTTTCAAAACAAAATAAGTTAATATGGAGAACTTCCCTTGTAATATTAGTTAAAGCCACAATTGTTATTTTTCTTCATAGAAGTTTTAATTTATTGTTAATACATCATAATAAATTAGAATTGTAATTTTGATTGTTGATTGTCTAGGGCAGAGTAATTAACTGCGTATTGGATTAATGAACAGTTCAGGACAGATGTAGATTAATAACATAAATTGTAGAAATAAAAAGGAATAAACAAATTCAGTCAAAAGTTTTTTTAAGAAACAAAAGTTTAGGTACAGATCGGTTGAAATTCGTAGACGTTTATTGAAGTTAATAATAGATCGGTTAAAAGATAGTAAAGTTCTTAGAAGTTTAATGATGTTTCGTTGTAAATCATGAGTGTCATGAACCCACGAAAGAGATCGTACATCATTGAATTAATATTCCATATTACACAAATTAGAAAACACAATGTTGTTAAAGTAATAAACGTTCGGGAAAGGGAACAAACTTGTATATAAAATGTATATAAACAAGGCAACGTGTATATCAATGTATATAATTGGCTAAGTGTTTTTTTTGTTAGTTTAAGTTTCTTGAAATCTATTTGAATTGCTTTCGTACTAAAATGATAGATAATTAAATAAATTAGTGAAAAACAGTAGAACATCATTAAAAGAATAAATTCCAAACTACAAGGTATATGTTACTAGATACTTGATTTTTCGAATGGTTATCTAAGGAAGGTTTAATAATAAAATTTTGTATATGCTATAGGTATTTACCATAGAGACAGTATTGGAACATACATTGTTTTTAATCGGGACTATCCCACTCTAAATAGTAGTATGCGGATAATAAAATAGACTATCGTTGGTAAAGACACTTCAGAGGAAACAAGTGAATAGCATCATATGTTCAAATTATCGTTTTAAATAAAAAATAGCGAAGAATTTTTAAAGTGAAATCCTTGTCAAATTTAACAGAATAATCTCTCGAATAAAGAACATTTAAATGTTTAACTTCAATTAAGTTTTTTTTCATAAGAATTTAGGAATGATTTCGGCAACAAATTTACGTGAATGAATAACAGTATAATGGAATTCAGGATAGAAAAAGATAAAATAGTTTTTTTTTTTTTTGAAAACATCTGTGGAAAATTAGTAAAATATAGAATTAAAAAGTAAACTACGACAGTCAAATCGATATTGTCATTGTCATTTAGTAACAAAAACAAATAGTGAATAGAATCCAATTAATAATGTCTTACTTGTAATGAAGGAAAGGGTTATAAAATTATAAGAAATTGTCTTCTTCATTTTTTCTCGTATTCATAAATATGTCAACGTGATCGTTGTTAGGAAATTATATCATATTAGATATTGAGTAATAGACTCAAGAAATGTACTACGGATACATAGGTACCCGCGTATACAATTCTGGTTTCGAACCGCTATAGGAATGCCTTCCTCAGAATTCGGGCAAGGTGGGTTTGTTAAGATGTGAAATCTTGAACAAAAAAAAAAAGAAGGAATTTGTGATATAGGAAAGAATTGGAAATAGAGAATTAACCCCTCAAGTAAGCTTTAGGTAATTGTAAATTCGTATAGTTTTGACATAGCTAATTTAGAAAAATGTCATGGCGCCTTATATAGTTTGATACAATGGAATTTTTTTTAAAAACAAAATAATAGTAAAGTGAACAAAAGTTAAAAAAGTTATGAACAGGAAAGTTGAGTTTAAACTGAGACTTATAGTGAAAAGTTATTAGTAAAAAAAGTTATCACCGGATAATATTGTTAAATTAAGAAGTAAATAAATAATAGACATGGAATTTTTTTAAAAAGGAATTTTCAAATAATCAGTCAAACAGGTAAAAGTTTTAAATTTTTGAAGTTGTAGTAAGAAGCAACGTCGTTAGCAATTCAATTATGATTCGAATTTATTTTATTTTTTTTTAAATATGTATATAAATTGTTAGCTTATAACATGTAATGCTAAAATATAAACACACGAATTGAATACTTCGGTATTTGAGCGACTTAGTCAGTGTGTATTACGCATCGTATAGCGGTGTTATAAAATCTGTGTTGTTAAAATTTGGAAACGATTCCTGTTAAATATAGATTAACCTTTTAAAGAAAGATTTTATAGAAATTGTAGTAACATGAATATTAAAATAATTAATGAAGTTCTGTTTTTTTGGATATTGTGTTATTTTTATGTGTTTTTTTTGCCGAAGCACAGGCATTTGAGGAAGGAAATTTCTCATTTGTGTTGGTGAACTAAGGCAAGGTTACGGTTCTCTGAACGTAACGGTGTGGCCACACGGAGATAGACGTTTGCAAACGTATCTCTTGAAAACACGAGAGGATTATAGTATAGCCTGATAATTATACGACGCTATAGGAGAGATCCTTATAATATGCCAAACGCTATAGGAGGTATCCTTATAATATGACCGACGCTATAGGAGGCGTATCCTGAGAATTACACGGAGAGGAAAACAGAAAAACAGAACAGAGTATGGAAATTAGTTCATCAGTAGGATAAAAAATTGGTTACAAATTATAATAACACTGTAAATTTATTCACGAGGTGCATGTATTGTATTGTCCTCTACATAAGGGTTGCAAAATGCGAATATGTATCATTTTCATTTGATTACATGACTTAGTCAGCATTATTATCCATCATTGGATGACCTTAATAAAAAATTGTAAATTTATTCACGAGGTACATGTATTGTATTGTCCTTTATATAATAACCCAAGGACGTCATGAATCCTTGTGGTTAGTACGAGGTTATAACGCATATAACTTAACTTTTGTTATTAGAGTTGTATACAATTCCTTTCTTAATGGATCGTCATCACAAGTGTTGACAATCCGGGACGCCGGTATGTCTGCACGTGAAGACTTGTTGTCATTATTTTTATTATGAAAAAAGAGGTAACTCACCTTACACTAGTGAAACTACTGATGCGATATTTAGTTCATTTATTGTAATGACTATTATTGGTAGTAATAATTTATTACTTTCTCCTAGTGCGTAGCCACTTAGGTTGTTTTTTTTAAAAAAAAATTTTTTTTTTAAATTTATATATGAATATGGTTACATAAGTATATAAATTCGTCTAAGAAACACGACACGATACACTGATTGAGGGCGTAGTTCAAGGAACCCTAAATTAGGCTAGGTTTTTCATTAGAAAAAACTGCGTTAGGTATTCAGTATCCTGCCCGGGACCGAAGTAGAGACCTAATTTCTATTTTCGTGGAACAATTTGCATTCTAAAAAGTACTTAATTTTAGTTGCAATGAAAGAATATGCAAGCATATTCTTTTCTTTTCGTTGGCAAGAGACGGCATAAGAAAATTCTTGTACAAGTGGTAGGTATAAAGGCACCTAGCTCTCATCATACTGGGGTAGGTCATTGGGTAGTAAGAAACTTAGGAACCTTATGGTTGTAAATAACCTTGTGTATATATTAATATAAGGTCATGTATAAATGGAAATATCATTTCAATTATAATTTTTTTTATTTTTTGTCCTTTTTTTTTTTTCGGGTTTTTCAATCTCTTTCATTGTCGAATTATTCTCTCATGTAGGTTAAATCGTTATAGTATTGGACATCTCACACGTTGCGATATAGGAGAAATTGGGGCGGTAAAACGTTCACAATCGGGTAGTTACTCACTCCTTAACGGGGTATGTCTCAATTCTAGCATATGTTGGAGTGAATTCACGATGAAAAGGCAATGTAATAATAATATTACCACATTTTTGTTATCAGAATAGGCCCAATAGACAACACTATTCGGTTCACATAGGTTGTGGTGGTATCGAATTTTAACCTTCTTCCGCGATCATATAACAACGGTTACTCGTTGTGTGGTATTATAGAGCTGTTACAAGTCCGATAGGATGGAACTTGGGTATCGACCTAACGTGTCATTCGGCAGGTAACTATAATCCAAAGCGTGATAGGATGGCTAAACTCCTTAGAATTAGAGCAGGAAGATTGTTGGAAACGCGAATTTCCGAACAATGAAAGTATATATGATTCCGGTGTTAGGAAGAAATTCGTTACTCAATTAAAAAATTTTTTCCTCTTCTAATAACATTGTCGGTAGTATTAAATTTTCGTATTTTTTGGTAAAAATACGTGGCGTTGTTGTTATTTATTTTAGTTTTTTTCTTTCTTCTCTCCTTACGTAGTCAAACCCTGAGAGTTTAAGTTGAGTTGAGACAAACTCGAATTGAAAGTTATTTAACAAAATTGTATACACACACATAGAGTTTTTGGTGGGTAAACAAATGTATATTCAAGTGTTTTAATTATGATAAATGTAATTAATTAAATTACTATATAAATATTTTGTAAACACGTAATTGATTACTTCGGTATCAATATGGTAAGCCAGCGTGTAAAGTCCTTGCCATATCAGGACGCAATTGTACGGTGTTTTGTAACTTGCTATATCACTGTATTCAAATAAGGAGTAGTACTTCTCGTAGTAAGAAGATTTAAAAGTATGCACCCAGTTGAGTAAATTAGCTCGGTAATGTCATAAAGTTATGTCATTCGGGTCGTATTGTTCTTATTAGAGAATAATGTAATTGCACTTATGGTCATTACGGTTCGTCTGGTTATTTTGGTGGGAACACCTAGAGGGTGTCCTATGTGGTTTCGTCGAACGCAAGTTCACCGTGAGGATTCCAAGGGATCTATCCGGTTGTCTATGTCGTTGCGGCAAGGGTATATTTCTAGTATACCAAGTACAGCGCTGTACGGGTCACCGAGGGTGAGTCGAGAAAACATGAGAGGATTCATATTATGCCTGAAAATTAATATTCATGATAGGTTTTGTAGCATTACCTTACAATTATATGCGAACATGAGAGGATGGTCGTTTATGCCTGATAATTAAATGCAAACCAGACAAACCATGACAAGCTGAGAGTGCGAGAAACTAACATTTGGGTTGGAATTGAATTGTGAAAATAGCATAAAGTGTATAAAAACAAGTTGTATAATTTTAAGAATTCTATTGTAAGACGCGAATATGAGTGGTTTCGATCATTTCATGACATTGGTCAGCGTACAATATTCCATAACAGGAATAAAGTGTATAAAAACAAAGTTGTATAATTTTAAGAATTCTATTGTAAGACGCGAATATGAGTTGGTTTCGATCATTTCATGACATTGGTCAGCGTACAATATTCCATAACAGGAATAGGGTTGGAAATTTTTTGTCTAATTTTAAGATTTTTACATGGTAGTAATCCTTCTCGTAAGGGTCATGTTTTCTTTATTTCTTCATGCACCTTCGTTAGCGTGTCTTGTATCGCACTAGGTACGTCACATTTTTTTTAATTTCTTGAGAGAGTTGGCAACCTTTGTTCAGTTTATTGCTAGTTTTTTTTAGCTTGGCTCACAGGTAGTTAAAATTTTGTTGGCTCTTAGGTAGGGAGTGTTTAAATCCTGGTGAAGAGGTAGCTCTGTACCTCACATTGTGGCAATCATCGCATCACATGCTGTATGGAAGGTCGTGGTCCCCTGCATCAGCCTCGCTGCCTTTTCCCTTCATTTTTCAGGGGGAGGAGGGTAGTGTTATGAGTTGCCCATAATTCGTACGAACATACTATACAAGCGGCGGGCTGCCGTGTTCACGCGCACAGTACATGTACATTCTCGCATGATTATTGCTGTCCCTCTCAGGCTGGCAGAAGACATTACCATATATGGCCACACGGCGCGGAATCCAGCCAATGGCAGAAGACATTACCTTATAGGGCACGCGTTCGAGTCTTCCGTCTCGCTCATCACGGGCAGAGAGATCCAGCCACCGATCGCCAAAGAACAGACATATTTCAGACAACGGCGCGAGCGGTCGTACGCACTACTACGTACTGTCGGGCAGTATGCCACCCTTCGACGCGGCTAATTAAGTCTTCACCTATGAACCAAGTATGGCGCTATCACCACAGCCGCCTGTATAATCCTACTGCCGCCTACCATGGCAGCCCTGGCCGCCCGGCTTTTAATCCGCCTACATTGCCGATAGCCGCTTAATTCACCGTTATCACCCACCGGTTCGGTAAGCTGACCGAATCCGCCCACCATGACGCCGAGAAGCCGCCCTCTCCCGCCGAGCCGCCCAGTTCCTGCACACAGTCTATGAGCTTTGCTCTAGACCTCTCCACTTCGTAGGGAAGCTGCCTGCATCCGTACGACGCCACGTGAGATTCTAACCCTCTTATAGTCTTTCCGAGCCTAAATTCAGTAGTATTTCTAGTGCCTCTCTCTCTCTAATGCTAGGCCTTAAACAGCTTACCTGGTTGCCTGTACTGTTCACCCTTGCATTATTGAATACATTTGAATTGTGCCCAAACCTTGTTTCATTGGAGTCAACCATCGACAGCCTCGGAGGAGCCCTACGACCCTGAGCTGAGCCTTCCAAGCCGAGGCATATGGCCCCCGGGGGGCCTGCTTAACACTTGTCCCCCCCCGGGAGGGACATATTTCTGGAGACCAGAAGTATAACACTGGACCCTACGTGGCTTCAGTATCACCCTGGCCCCAGGAAGTATGACATAAAGTAACAAATAAATGACAAAGCAAATCGATTCTTCTGATGTATTTATTAGTGGAATTTAAAACAGCACTCTCATATAAGTAATAATCAAATAATTAATATTGTATATGGTCAAACTTTCAGCTATACCAAAAATAAAATAAAGTTTTGGTGGGCAACTCTCGTGCACAATGCACACAGTAGACGTCGCGTCGCCGTCGGTCCTAAATTCGGATCCGCAAACAGCGGAGCGTGTAAGCCCAGCTTTAGGTTCACTCCGTACATATTTAATTACCATAAGGTTTAAACTGAACGTGTAATTAGCAGAGACACTTTCTAAAATTTAAACCTCTGGCGCCATCTGACGGCGTGATGTCGCGGCTCGGAATAGAATACGAGGAACTGTTCCCGAATAAACTGCTCGGAAAATAAATTGTTAAAGCCTTTCAGGTAACTTGTTAGCAAAACAGAAAGAATATAATATTTCTATTTTTTAAACCGACAGTTCATGGTGGATTCCGTTATAATATTATAATACTATCTTACTAATATTACAAACGCGAAAGTTTGTATGGATGTATGTATGTTTGTTACTCTTTCAAGCAAAAACTACTGAATGCATTTTAATGAAACTTTACAATAATATATCTCGTACATCAGAATAACATATAGGCTATAATTAAGAGAGCTAGCCTGGAATCTATCCCCGGGAGGGGAACGTGGACGCACGAGAAAGCTGATCCAGGGAGAAATAATGTATTTCTTTGAATTTGGCATTGCAATGCATACCGGGAACCAGCTAGTATTATAATAAAATAAATATGAAACTAACAAGGTTTGGAATAATTTGTACCAGTCCGACGATGGCTATAACAAGCTTAAACCGGTTATGGTCAAATAAATTAAAGCGGAAATAGTTTCATATTTATTTTATTGTAATGTATTATAACGAATATATTAATATCATATAATATAATTGAAATAATAGTCAGGCCTAAAAAAAACAGACACATTTAATAATACTTGGCTGATTTATAAAGCGCCGTTTTTGTGAAAAATCACCTCAAGGGCGCTGTACATATAAGCATACAATAAAATAAAATTAATACGATAGACTTACAACTAAGATTCAAAATTATAACTAGGTACTTACATTTAAGACTTATATATTATGTACATAGCTAGTGACTTACGACTATAACTTATTACTACTGACTGAAAACTAGTGGCATACATATATATTTACATATATATATATATATATATATATTTGTTTAAATAAACTGATGTAAGCAATGTAATTTATGTTTTTTAGAAAGACGAATTAATTAAAATAATTGTATGATTATAAAAATAATTGTATGATTATAAAAATAATAGTTTTCGTGCTTTTTTTTAAATTTATTCAGTGGAAGGTCGTATAAAACCAAAATTAAAATGTTAAACAGCCAATCAAGCCGATTTTCTGTTTCAACGCTCATGACCTATGACTTGTTGTCTTTATTCAATAGATGTTAGAAAAATACAGCGAAACAATGTTTACTTTAACATTAAATCAAGTAAAAGTAAATATTAATAATACAAGATAGATTTTCTTGTTAAGAAAAGAAAAAAGACATGGTCCAAGAATGTTATTTATCTCCGGACAACAGGTCCATAAATAATAAAACACGATGTTTGCGGGACCACCGGGACAACATGTGCGTAATAAATAGACCCTCAGAATTAGCAAAGTTCTCTGCGAATTCGCGTCACATAACCCGGCAAGCCATTAACTACCATATTGATACTTATGTCGCAGCATTACCCCGCACACTTGCCCCAATGCACCTCAACCTACCCCCACCCATACAGTGGGAGAAGGGTGGTCCAGGGATGCACGAAACCTCGACATTTGTTTTGAAACTGGGATATTTTGTTTAAAACTATGAGATTGTGTTTGGAAATAACGAAATCTAGTTTTAAACGAGTTTTCCTGTTTTGAAATTATGTTTGTTTACAATGTTTGCATTGTCAAAGTTGTTGCGGAGTGATTTACTTTATTAGTATATTATGATATCAACAAGTATGTTTGTCGCATTAACAAATGCACCCATTCTAATAAGGATATCTAGACATCTTAAAAATATAACAGTAGTTCTATGAACAGTAGACCTCAAACGGAAAAAAAATTGTTTCTTATTTTCTCTTTTGTAATAAATGAAATCAAAACTTTCTCTCAAATCAGAAGATTTGTGAAACATTTTTATATTTTTTATTTCAAATAAGGAATTATACCGTTTGTTCAAAGAAACACTATCTTCGAAAAAGAATCTATGTCCAACCATTAAAACGGCCCTGGAAACGGGACTCGGACGCACGAAAAATTGCGCAATTCGCAATTTTTCGTGCGTTAAAAACGTTGAACCCCGCTATGCGTCGTATTTAAATTTTTATATTATGTACTGTTACAAAAAAGCAATCAACAATACGGTATATGATTTTGTTTAAGATGAATGAAGAAAATGCAGTATTTTTTTAAGAGAGCTTAAATTTCTTTGATCTTTCTTCATAAGTTTAATCATATATTCCGCTGTCTTCTTCCATCCCACAATCTCAGAAATATTCCTCACTAATTAGATACTTAAAAATAATTTTAATTTATTTTATTTTATTTCATCTTTACTTAGACCTCATTATTGTGTGTTCTGAGCTAGTACTTTATGAGTATTTTAGGTGAGATGGGATGTTTATTATGGGGGAGAGGTATGTAGATGTATATATAAAACAAATAAGCATTACACTACACTTACAGGTTTATTTAAACAATTATTCTGGTACCTAATTTACATTTCAACAATAATCGATATCGGAAGAGCGAGTTGCAAACGGGCGGTCGGAACGACAGCAATCTGGAACAGTTTGATTCTCCTTTTTCATTCAATACCGGTCGTTGGTAAAACTAATGATGAAAAGAACCGTGTTCGCTATTGGGGTGTGAATAGCCAGAGATTCGCGTGTCAAAATTGCTGCGTTGTTCGCTCCAATGAGCTTTAAGTTTAATAAAAAAGTGGCGACTTTAAACACCCACCCAACATGAGTTGAGACGTTAAACTGTTGAAATTCAGTGTGGTACCCCTAGCAGAGGCTGGCCGGGCCGATCCATGGCCGTCTCACATACATAATTTAACTGGCCACCCTTGCGTCGCCCTTACCACCTAGCCCTCCCTGCTCCGGCGTCGCTGCGACACTGTTGAATTTTTAATACAGCTGTTTTGAAGGGAGGTCCGTATAGGGGTGGTGGCAGCTAGTTAGGGGGTTGGGCGGCTGTGGATTCCTCCATACGACGTCATAACATAAAGCGTAATAATAATGATGTTGGCGAGACACAAAAGCTCCCCTAAATAATGTAGTGACTAATTTTAATAGATTGCGGTAAGATTGAGGTGAGTTATATGCTGCGTACTACCTCGAGGAAACTTAGGTTTATGGACAATAAAAAATATTCTAACTAAAGTGAGTGTTCTGTCACATGAATATATTTTTTTAAATCGGACAATTCACCTCAAAGGCGTGTTTGAATTGTTTTGAAAGTGAAATAATTTACATATTTTTTAAAAAGCATTAACTTTGTGGCTCGCTATAATTTACAATAAAATACATATAAATTTGTTGAACACCATTTTTATTTTATACACTCTCTACCGGTTTCAGAAGCATCCTTCCTTCGTCAGGAGAATATTATAACTGTTATAACATTATATAATGTTATAAATTCTGAAACCAGTAGAGTGTGTATAAAATAAAAGTGGTCTACAATAAATTTATATGTGTTTTTATTGTGAAATAATATATACATTAAACTGATGGTTTCATAATAACCTTTTTTGGAAATTGACAATTCACTGAAGAAGATACTCTCAGTATTGCACTGGGGTAGCTCCACTATTCAGAATTGAAACGTCGCTTTTTTGATGTGAATACCGCACAAGAATCTCAACTGCACCCAACCGCCTGGAGACGGTGAGACTATGGCATCCAAAATTATACCCCAAAGGCTGAATGTAGTGGGGATGGGAAGGGAAAAGGGCCGAGGAAGGTGAGAAAAACCTGGCTATTCAGATCTGGTCATAAAACACGGCTCAAGCCATTTCAAGTAACGTTTCAATTTTGAATGGTGGTCATTCAACAACCAGAGCCATACTGAGAGGATCTTCCACTTTGTAGTTAAGTTCTGAATAAAAAATATAAAGATCTTAATAGCCCGGTACTTTTTCAACTTTCTCTACCCCATCTCCTTTCTTTCTTCACACTTCCTTCATACTCACAACATACCCCAATTAGGGATGTCATAGTCTTACTAACTCCAGACGGTTGGGCCTCTTGTGCCGTATTCAATTAAAAAAAATCGGTTTACACAATGATAACCTGATTAAAAATTTGACTAAGCAATCTAGAAAAACGCAAATCTCTTTACGAGACTGTTTATTTAAATTCCTCAATGTAAAACGAACCTGTAATCATCGCTCTTGTACTACTAAATCGAATTGATTTAAATGTTGACTTAATTATTTTTCAGGATGATTGGCTAAATACACAATTCAAGCCGTGCATTTTACAGTGCGCACCGATGCGTTAAACGGCCAACACTAACAATGCGCAGTACAATATTATCCTTCTTTGTCTATGCCAAAGTATACGGAAACCATTTCCGGTCTGGGTGTGTGGAGCCTACTACATTTGACATTTAGATCCGGGCTGGCCATAGATAATTGACAGTACAAAATGGCCGGAAATTGAGTTCCAGATGATATCATACGCTTTTGTAATCATCATTAATCGGATGTTTATTGTTAGGGTTATTTTTAAACTTGTTAGTATTATGGGCCACATTGAATTCATTGCTCTCACGTGATATTTGATTTATTCCAAAATTTAAATCAATTTCGTGACTGATGCTTTCAAGCCTGGAATTTAATCGTATTAAATACTTTGTTTGTCTGTTGAATTTAATGGTACGTTTTATTTGAACAACTCCAGTCATATCCAAAATTTAAATATTACAAACTTCAAAATAACTAGGAATAATGTTTTGAATGAAGAGTTTTATTTATATAGTTAATTATTTATTGTTTATTTCTGATCTCGGGTTGGGTGGTGCAATCCGGTAATACGCGTTTTCATCCCACGACAAAGTATCCCGACAAAATATCCTACGGACGAAATATCCTCCAACTAAATATCTATTAAAACCTAACCTAACTTTACAGTATGTCTGCATTATTTTGTCCCATTTTACTATTTTTGAACAATAATTTATTGTTTTTACAGGATTTCTGTATTATTTTGTCCCATTTTACTATTTTTGAACAATAATTTATTTTCTTTATTGGATATCTGTATTATTTTTGTCTCGTTTTTTAATAGGTTAGGTTAGGTTTTAGTAGATATTTTGTTGAGGGATTTTTTGTCGGTAGAATATTTTGCCGGGGATATTTTTTCGCGGGATGAAAAGTCGCGGAACCGGGCAATCCTACGAGTTCCAAAATATTAATACATTAATTAATTATTTTATTTCATTCACCAATAAGTTAAAAATATATGATTAACTCTTTATTTTTATTGTAAAACATTCTTGTTCTGTATTTTATTATGATTTAGCTTTTATGGTTATTTAGTTTTGTGATTTTTCTTTTCTTTTTTGTTATTTTCCTTATCTGAATCTAACTTATGTGTAAGTTATATGTGTAAATGTAAATATATAAATATGTACCCGTCTTGGAACAGACTAAGTCTAGTGAGGCGGGTTACTTACTTATTTTGTATTAGATATTATTATTACTGAATGAGATTGTGTGTGTAGAGTGGATTTGATATGTGTGAAGATTGACTGACGAAGGACCTTGATTTTGTATCACTGTTACTGCTTGAAATGAGAAAAAAACATATGCTGCATATAAAGGAAAGGACTCACCGAACAGGATAAAGAACTTGTATGCTGGCAATTTTGTCTGCTTTCTCCCCATCCAATAGGCACAGAAACAGCAATAGGCGTGCGTTTCGTTTACACGGCGGAACACGGCGGAATTATGTCAATGTCGATTCACAGGTAGCGGGAGCACAGTGGCTATAGTATATGTTGCGGCGCGGGCTGTTAATTGCAGACTGGAGCACGTGGTGATAATATTTTTAGGTGCGGATTTTGGAACAAGGTAGGACAGGATTTGCAACAATATTAATACCAATCCCAAGCAGTAACAGTATGTATGCGTGCTATGTAAGTGTGTGTATGTGTAGGTATGTGTATTGGCGTAACCAATTACAATAAACGCCCGGGCTGCCGGCATTTAAAAAAAAAAAAAAAACTATTTATTTCATAATTTGTTCTAATATTTCGGCTCACATTCATCGAACTATTTTAGTTTACTTATTCACATGCTAAGTAAGGTACATAAAAAATTTTGTATTTATGAAAATATTTCAATACTTTTTGAATTGTGTTTTATAATTAGTAAATTCTCGTACATTAAAAACATTTGCCAATCCTAAAGAACACGTAGGTGAAGAGATGCGGCATATTAATATAAAGTTAATTAACATAAATGTATATTTTATTTCTCCTTGGGCTCTCATCAGAGTTAAATTATATTTTGGTTACATTTTACAAAACCATCCCGTCTTCAGATAATAGTTTTCCCAGGTCTATGGAACCATTTAGTTAACAAATGAACCGTCCCTAAACAGTCAGTATGTAAATAAGTAGGAATTTAACCCCCCCGAAAAGGCTTTTGCCAACAAACTTTACACTTAGTTGCCAGTAAGTGCATTCGGTCAAAATTTATCATAATTGTTCTGACTTCGAGTGTGCAAGTTCGGAAACAAACAAAATAAGAGGAAACTTTTTGATAATGGAATTCTTATTCTAAGCTGAATGAAACAGAAAGAAAGTTACTTTCTTTGGAAATTCTTTGCTTGAAAAATAATAAGTTACACAAAACTTTATATAGGTACCTGGATACCAGATATTTATTGAATATATGGTTATTATATTATTAGATCGATTAGATTGTAGTTAAACATGCGATTTTCTAGACATTTTTATTTTGTAAGAGTTTCTCCTGTTAAACATCCAAATGAAAAGAAAAAAATGTTTTGTAGACAACCGCGTTAAAGTTTCGGTTGAAATGAGTGAATTTTTAATTATATTATTTTTTTTTCAACATATATTTTGAAAATGTTAATTCACGTAATATTACGTACACTCTCTTAATAAAGCAGATGTTTGTACTTAGGAAAGGAAAACTTATTTATTACAACAACTTAAAAGTTACAGAGTGATGTTAAGTGAAAAGTTAGACAAGCAGGATGATCAAAATATAATAATTATTTATATAATTGCCAATATAATTTTTGATTTAAAATTAATTAGACAATATCATAATATAAGCATTATAGATAACAATTGAGAATACAATATGTACATAAGAAGAGATATATGATAATTATAAAAGTAATGAGATGTTCAAAATACATTAGAAATAATAAGAAAAACATAATACATTTAGTAACAACCTAAAGAAATATCGATATGAAGTAACGCAAACGATCGATTATTAATATGAGAATATAGAATATATCGGGAGCATCTCCTATCCTTTTCCTTTATTCCTCTTCCTCTCCCCTTCCTATAACCCAAAATTAATTATAATATAATAAAACTTCATTTCCGATGTACTTTAGCATAAGAAACTGTGGCTTGACTCCAGTTCAGTTATATATTTATCACTGTACTGTATATGTATTATGTAAAAGCTGTTTGTTTCTTACAAATGAATAAAAAAAAATAATATTTATGTTTTTAAAGTAAAAAAATATACTCGTATGTTGGTATTTAAATTTTTTTTCATATAAAATGTTCGTAACTCTACTACTCGGCTATAACCCGTAATTATAAATGAAAAATAACTAGTCTTTAAATATTTATTAAGTTCGTGATAGAAATAAAGATGAAATGCGAAAAAAGTAGCATTGAACTCATATAACATCCAAAACCCGTGTAAATTTTACCGTCCCAGAGGTTACCATTCTAGAGTTTTAATGCTTCAGATTAACGGATTTCTACCCTTCAGTAATGATGTTACAATTGCAGAAAGTAACTGAAAACAAATCAACTCATTACAATATTCCATAAAAACACATCATGACAATGAATTATTTCATAGAACTCGAAAAAAGTCTATAATGAGATTCATTGAAATCAACAGCAATTTCTTACAGCTCTAATAGGTATTCCGAATAATTCTGGAAGACAAAAATTCTGGAAGACAAAATTCTGGAAGACAAAAATCTAGAAGATTTCACAAGTAAAATAAAAGTTCTGAGTAAAACTTAAATCGTTTGTCGATTAAAATATTTACAAAATAAATAACACGAGTTTGCACGTTCACTTTATTGTGGTTAATTTATTGTGAGCTTTTAAATTCCCTCTATTAAAAGCGCATCACGTACTCAGGGGCAAGTTTAGGAACAAATAGAGCAAGACGTGTTCGATCGCATCGTGGTAAGCTCTTAAAAAGTCCACGGGAAGACGAGCTTCCAATATGTTAAGAGCTTTTACACCAATCTTGTATGTCCGCGCACTTGCCCAAAGTGGTTTCGCCAATGAAGATGGTAAAGGCTTTTAACTATCAAACTGCGGCTTGTGCTAGACGGCCAGAAATTATGTTTTAAACGCTTCAAAATAAGCTTTAATATTTCGTTGTTTTTACATTCTGTAATTTATTAAGCGTTTTGTTATTGATAAACTTCAAAACGATTTAGACAAAAATAGGAATAGGGCCAGTTTTGAAATAATGTTCGTGACTTATTTTTCCTTTTTATGTGACACCAAATTAGAGTTCCATCTACCTGAAGCCAGAAGTATTATAACATCCCCATTTACTGAGGAATGTTTTGTGGACTGGGAAGTGAGTTATCTATCAGATCTATCCACTAAACATAAAGCATTAAAGCAATGGGCGATGGAAATGATGGCTAATATTCTGGATTCAGGTACCAATAATATATACCTAATCCAGTTTAAACTATATGCCTCAACAGCCAGCATATTTTAATCGCCCTGAACCGAAGATAGTATTAAAATTGAAATAGATAGCAGGTACGTATGTTCGAATGCATTTAAGAAGATGTTAAACCGAAAACCTAAATAAGTTAAGCATGTATTGTTATAACATGGCGTAAAATAAAATACAGAAAACATGAATATTTAATAAAATGCTTTCATACACAGAGTTCATCATATTCTATCGTAACAGCGCACCCTTGTAATATCTACATATCGATACATATTTGTACAAGTTTATTCTTCGAGGCAAAGAAGGTAAATATTTTGAAAAACTTCGATGCTTTCCGAGACAATTTTATATATAAAATATCCTCCAGCATACGAGAGGAAAATCCAAACCAAAAGAAAAATCCTCGTTCCACTGTGATAGAAAATTTGCTTTGACTGAGCCGCCCGAGGAATGGCCAATACCATCTGAATTCCTTCGGAACGTTCCCAAGTTTTTAGTTTCGCAAAGGCTTTGAACTTTTAGTACGAAAAATCTTAAAAATCAATATCTGAAGACGTTCCAAACTGATTATGCTTTGAAAGGCAAAATAGCTATCAGGGGAAGAAATAACCAACAATTGGTTGTAAGACCGTGTACGTTTAAGATGAATAAGTAGGTAGTAATATTCCGGTAATAAAACGTTCTGTTTTATGGATTTTTAGAGTGAATAAAATAACTGCTTTTGCTCTTCATTTGAGTCCTTTTGATAAATTACATTTTAAGATTACCTACTAAAAGTTATTCCAGAAGACACCGCACCTGAGAAAGGGTCAACTGAGAACTCACATGAGGACGGATCACTTCTGCGACTTGTTCTTGAGTACAATGGCTCGGCTGTGGAACGATTTGCCAGCCTCTGTGTTACCTTCCTCCTACAAATGGGGCTCTTCAAGAACCATGTTCAGTCCTTCCTCACTTAAAAAAGACTCTCCTTCACACAGCATTTCCAAAAATGAAATTATTTCAAGGGAAATTATTTCCTCAGGACCTCGTGTGTGGAATTAATGTAAAAATAGCTTTAAGTGCCTTGTATTAGTACAGGAAGTTTACTGAGGAGTTCAAGGCGACGATAGCCAACTTTCGAAAATAAATAAAGAACCAAATAAAGAAAGCAAACAATTTTGGTTCTTACATTTTTTGAAAATCAATATCAAATTTGATATTTTAACCTTAGAATAGGTCTCTAGTGTCCTAGTTAGGTAAGCACTGAAATATAACCATAATAATGTTTACCTATGGCAAAAAGAAAAATAGATTAGCTAAATATAATTTATTATTCTTCAACGTTTCGAATATTCCCACAACTCTTCCCAGTGAGAAAAGTTACATGGTATCTATCTACTTACATATATTACGTAAAAAAGCTTGGGTTCGTTATAAATATTTCAATATTTTTTTA
Source organism: Limnephilus lunatus (assembly GCA_917563855.2). Lineage (NCBI taxonomy): Eukaryota > Metazoa > Arthropoda > Insecta > Trichoptera > Limnephilidae > Limnephilus > Limnephilus lunatus. Next base: position 99,389,273 of record OU830593.1, on the reverse strand, counting down.
GAATCAGCTGAGGTCACAAACATCGTGATTAAAATGAATAATTCTTTATTACTAGGGAACAAATTTATCAGCCATATTAATGCGCACAAAAGCACAAAGGTTAATAAATTCACCCCACTTCTCGCGACACATCTCCACAGAGCTTTTTATAGCTTATTTTGACGGCCGTAACAAAAAGTTCACGATTTGGACTATTAATTATTACCCGCGTTGGAAGCTCTCCTGTCATTTGCATTTTCTTAATGGTGCACTCACTTAGCAGATTTGGGGAAAATAAAATTCTTTTCGGTGATATTTTTTCATTCAAAGAATTTTTTTTTTAAATTTTCAAAATAATGTTTTTTTTTTAATCAACTTATTGTAGTAAATATGAATTATGTTGATTTTAAAACATAGAAAAACGAAAAGATGATGATGATCTAAACCCATTTGTAAGAAACCTGATGTCACCAATATAAACAAGATTTTTTGACTCTTAGGCTCCAAACACGCTAATTAATTAGTTTATCTCTTCAAGAAAGAATTTTAATATTTGATCAATTTCTCCCAAATGACGAGATAGTCTACCTACTTCAATTCGGGCACAGATACATCCAAAATATACTTATATCGGATTTTTAGTGTCCATAAATATTTCCTTTAACCCTAGGAAAACGATTTTTTTTACATAAATTGTGTCTTGTTTACATTTTGTTGTTTGCGCTTGTATCTTTTGTTATTGGTTCCGATTAATCGATTTATTAATTATTTGTATAATCGTTTCGTTATTAAGTAATCGGAGTAGTAAACGTATAAACGGCATCCTAAAACAGATTTACAAAATAAATATAATAAGCAAACCTGTTGGAGTAAAGTACACGTGTCATGAAATGATATTTTATTTAATGATATTATATACTTTCACTAAAAAATAATGAAACAAGATTGCAAGAACGAGCAACATAAAATGGTAGGTCTTTTGGAGGAATGCTTCGGGCCTGGAATTTTACAAAATTAATGGCGTTAATTAATTTTTAATTAGAATCAAACCCGCCAAATTAATATGAACAAGGGGCTTGATTAATTTGGCCATTGCGTGCCAAAAATATACTCGATTGAACGTAGGTATACCAAAACTATGGTAATTATAGAGAAGGAAGCTATTCAAAACATTTCCAATAAATTATTACGTAAGCAAAAGGTGGGTATAATTTATTCGTATGAATCACTAGGCTTTCTAGGTTTCAGTAAGAATTTATTAATGTAGTTTTCAGGACGCATGCACCTGTTCTTGTCAATTTTAAGAATTAGGTACCTAATATAGAAACACTGTTTGCTGAAGAATATGGACGATATTATAAGCTCTAGCGTCAGGTATCTTTAACAGTAATTCTTGTCCGTTAAATTTTGGATTCAGGCTCCATAGTAAGCGGTCAAAAAGAAGAATGAGGTAACTGAAGATGATTTGAAGGGAGAAATGTAAATACGAATATTAGAGGGGGCGTGCCAATATTAAAAAATATATAATAATAATTAATAATAGGCTTAAGCAACTGCTGTGAAAACATTTATAAAACGCGACCTATTTAAATTAGAGCAACTAACTTTAGGTACATTTTTAAGAAGCATTTATAGAAACGCTATGATGTTTATTTTTATATATAACATGTTAAATAAAACAGCAAAATGTATTTTTAATAATTTTCGGAGCATATTTTGCGACTTTTTTCTATGGAGGGATTTCTTACAAAGTACCCTTTCAACTCGGGTGATGAAGAGAGATTATCTTAAAAATAATAAATATTTTAAGAGCTTAAAACTTTAAGTGTGAGAGCTCAAAAACTTAAACGGGAAGTAGGTAGTTATATTTTGGTAGTTATTCGGAATTGCGGGGTTTCGGCGAAACGTCATTTACATAAAGGGTTATGAGGCTAAAGGTATAACATTAAAAAAATGAGATTTTCCAATAATCAAAAGAGTGTTTGTGTGCGTATGTTTTGTTGCTTATAAGATTGCGTCTCAAGATGCTCCATTATTAGATAGAATATTTATGTTTAGAATATCTCCACAGTATTCATCAGTATTTCCCAAAAAGGGTTGATATTTTCGTTGGCATTTTGTGATTTATTAACATTTCTTCCCTTCTCTCGCAACGTGAACGTCAAATAATTCAGCCAACAGGCGGGAAAATAAATAATTGCACCTGAAAATGACTAACGATTGTTCCGCGTGACAGTTGGCCTCTCAAGGGTGGGACTAGGCAGTAGTCAGTAGGCAGTTGGCACCCCTGTAGCCTGTATAACTGGACATTGTGACCTCACCCATAAAAACTTCAGGCCACGATACCCCACCCACAGTCCACTCCCACAAGTCACGTAAATAAATGTACATAAACGGTGAAATTTAAAAAAATGTCACGCGATATAGTTATTCACAAAACATCCACCATTTGAGGTTCGTTTTAAAGCATAATAACTTCATCGACCTGTGAACGAGTGGAATTTAGAAAAAGGCATTTTAAGGATAGTTTTAAAAAGGTTGAGTTGTTTTCGAGGTAATAAAGATATTTTTGAAGCCCCTAGGGTACGACCAACTACAATAGCGTTGCAGTAAAATCATGGCTACACCTACAAATGCACTGCAATGTGTGGGTGTAGAGCTATGTTTTAGAAGTTTTTAACGCATTTTGTTACTGTCCATGAAAATTCGAATGCAAAAAAGTTGATATTGTAGAAGCCTGTCAATTATTTCAATATTAATTTTCAATATTATATTTGGTTTTAAGATATTTACAAAATACTAACCGTCTTCTAGGGGTTGGCGCTTATGGCCCTTAATGTATGCCCTCGTGATACGTGATTGACTAAGCGGTAGAATGGGAAGCAAAGCATACGTAGGTGTTAGGTTGAAAGACAATACTTACTTACTCTTACAAATGTAAAAATACAATCCCCATTGGAATTTGGTGAACGAATGGAGATATGAGCCCCAGGAGAATATATATAACATGAATGTGAATGGTAGAAGAAGTCGGGAAAGTCCGAGAAAGACATGGCGTGTCCAAATTTTTTTTATTATTAAATAAGACAATATTAGCGAAACTCAATCGAAAATCTTGAAACAGAAAAATCAGAAACTTATATTTTTTGCAACTCTGGAACTCGAACCCAGGACCTTTCGCTTTCCGGAAAAATGCGCTGACAACTGCGCCAAGGTGTCGATATCCGATTCGGTCATTTTTAACTGTGTCATACTTCGACTAAGAACCACCCACATATTATCTTAATTTTCTTAACGCATATTTTATTGGCTGCTATCTTTAATTGCAATATTCAAACCCGAACTACTGTCTAGATAGTGTCTGGATAAATCTTTATCCATTTTATTTAATATGCGACATCTATTAACTTTGCTACAAGTCTAGGATGAATTTTAATTTTTCATTAAAATAAAAATAAATTATTGCAATCTAAATATTAGTTATATTAATTTTACCCACATTTTTCAAAATTTTACATATAAGGAAATTGTTGATTATGTATAACTAGCCTGATAAGGAAGCCACGTTTCTTATTTTGGTTGGTGCGTACGTGCTCTACGTAAAATATTTACATCTGTAGGCGAAGTGAATAAATTGTTTAAGTCAGGCCAAGTCAATAACAGATGATATAATAACATAATAGTACGTATAATACGATAAACCAATGGGAATGAGGCAAGAAGTAGAGTTGTGTGTCGGTCCATCCACTCTACTTACCCCTCCAGGGAAACGGCGCGGCGTCGTGGTTAGCTTTTAGTGTTTTAGTCGTTATGCTACTTACACATTCAAATAGTGTACCAAACTAACGATTACTTCTATCCCGAGGTGGGTAATGAACATATATTAATTAGTACACGTATCAGATTAAAAGTCAATTAACGTTCGGGTTGGTGACAATGAAAATAAAAAAAAAACGTTGAAGAAAAAACAGATTTTTCAAAAAATTATTAATTGTGAACGTACATTGTTGTTTAATAGTGATGATAATGTATCATTATTCTACCCTATAAAGAGTCCCATAATGTAGTTTGAAATGAACATAAATACTATCAATTTAAAAAGAATACCAATATGGTGAATAATTTAAAAAAATTATTAACCGTGAACGTACATTGTTGTTTAATAGTGATGATAATGTATCATACTCTACCCTATAAAAAGTCATATAATGTAGTTTGCAATGTACATAAATACAATAAATTTAAAAATAATACCATAAGAATACTAATACGGTTAATAATTTCAAAAAATATTAACCGTGAACGTACATTGTTGTTTAATAGTGATGATAATGTATCATTACTCCACCCTACAAGGAGTCCCATAATGTAGTTTGCAGTGTACATAAATATTATCAATTTAAAAAGAATACCCCGGAAGCGCAGGAAGAATACGTAGTAAAGAAGTTATTCTGCAGATTTTCCTCCCCGGGCCGTTAACCTATTTCTTGCTGAGAGATTCATTATGCGGAAGATATGGCGGTCTGCGAACGGGGCTAAGTATGATTAATTGGGCAGATTCATGACTGAAATTTCGTATAGACATACAGCACACTGTGCTGGGAGAGCCGCTAACGACGGGAAGGAAGATTTCCTAAGCGGGCACGTGACTGACTGGAAATGATGGCTCAATGAAATATCGCACTTTGATAGACTTTTTAAAACGTGATTCTACTCTTTTAAAATTTTAATATGGAAGTTAGTGGGATAAGAAAAAAGAGAGCAAACGTTTCAAATATTAAATGTTTAAGCTGTTTGGTTTCGTTCACGTCTAAACAAGTAATTACTTAATAATAGCTAATTTAATTAAAAATTCTAAGCGATTTCGAACCTACGTGTTTTATTTGCTTGTACGTTTTTTTGACTTACGTGAAGCAAAATATCTGTTGCTGTCGAAGTTGGAGAATAACTCAAGGATGAGCAGCATGTTGTTTTTTTAGGGAAACACCATATTTTTGATGTTAAAATATTACAAATTTACGAAAAATCAATAAAATATGTACTATTTTTTATTATTTATATTTACAAAATAATGCTCTCCATGAGACCGGCTAAAAACATTTTCAATGTTTTTATCATTTTTGATTAATAATAGCATTTTTTGTAAATAAGACTTCTAAAAAATACACATTAAGGTTAAACAACTTTAATAAATTATCATTTAATTTATTCGTGATTTTATAATTCATTCATAAATTGAACAAAGACCAGAATTAACTCGTTCCTGAGATTAATTTACGACGGGGATTAAGTCTCCACAAGAGCTCGACGTATATGAAGAAATATTCAGCCAAACCCCTGAAAGATTAAATTCGCCTCAGACGGCAAACGACATGCGATACTAAATATATAATTCTCCAAGGAATTGCTTCAAGCTAAGAACACGAAATGGTAAAAATTTCGGCAAGTCGATATTCAAAAGCGAAATGTCAGAATTTTACACATCTTTGATTGGTTACCCGACAGGATATCAGAAGTTGTTAGATTGATTTTTATTTTTAAATATTATGAACATGGCATATTCTTCCAATATATCATTAGTGGCATAGAAAATAACTTGTCGATTTTCAGGCAGAAATATCAAAATATGCCACAGAGTTCTGAGCTTGTTTACGCAACACTTGTATAATATGATACACCAGAACATGAAAAACCTTTCAGAGTTTTTACACGTGAAGAGTTATGAAAATACCACATTTATCTAACCCGTCAACGGAATTCGTACTTTACAAAGTCAAACCAAATCTGAAAAAGCTAGAAATGAATAACACCACATATAATAATTATTATTCCTCTATATATCTATTTGGTGTGGTGCGGTTTAATGGAGAGGAGGGTCAGTATAAATATTAACCCCTTTAGGATCGGACCTGATATAGTCCTTATGGTATCTGGGAAAAAAAAACTTATAGATATATCTATTACAAAACATTATATTTTTCAGATCTTTGAACCAGTTTTGACGTCTTAGAATTTAAGTTAGGTATTGGTAAGTATTTTATTTTTTACGGTTTTTACAGCTAAATTCTTGTTTTTTTTACTGTCAGATCTGAAAAAAATCAATTTACGTTTCTCTCTTACGTTTTACGTCGTTTGTTCTTCAAATAACATGAATTTCTCTTATATTTAACGGCCCTCTACACTAGTGACCAAAGGTTTTGCAAAAAAATCTGCTAATCCAATTTTTTATAGATTTCTGCGACCTTACATTAACAAAATACCTTATAGTGAGCTTTTTAATAAATTTTCTTATCGTGAGGAAGTCCAAGAAGGCGCTGCTATATCCTTGCACGATGACGTCGTATCTTAACCCTGCATGCCTCCTGAAGTCCCGAAAACCCTTCTGGATGGGAGGAGAGGGGCTCCTCCAGATAGCTCTCACTCCAGAAGTGTCTATCTCGTACATGACCCCACTGAGAGACAGTCTGGGTTCTTACTGCCTCGTAAACTCTGATCCTTTGTCAATAGGATAAGGTGGTCCCACAGCGAAAGGTGAAAAAATGAACGCTGTGCCCAACAAGTTCAATAACTCAGTAAGAGTATACTTATATCATAGATAACAGAAATACGGAAGATGAACAATTACCCATTAAAAGTATTAAACAGCGTCACCAACATCGTTCACTCATATTACTCCAAATGGCATATATATACACACAGCGGTACCCCTTTTTTGTTTTAACTGACATACCAAAAGCATAACTTGTATTGACTCTGCCGCTTTGATAGTCCGTGCAGGTTGGTCAGTATATCTCCCTGCCTTTCTTTTATATATTAATCGTATAGATCTTCCTATCAAGATTTACTCCAAATCGCTCCAAGCATTGAACGCGACACAGTAATGAAACTGTGATTTATATTTAATGATGTATTTTTGTTTAGCTATAACCATTAATAAATCATACGTCTAATCCATCAATCAATAGACACAAATCACAAACACCACAAACACGACAATTTGAAACAGCTTGACACTTTTAGCATCCAAACCGTTGCTTCTGTACTAATATTAAAGCTCGACTTTGATCCTTAACCCGTTTATAAGTGCGCAATATTAATTAATGCTCCATTCAGCTTTGTGACGCACAACTAATAAATCAACCGCAAGACCCAACCTCAGTCCTTCCCTATGATGAGTGTAATATTGTTTGACGCATTAACGTCGCTCAGAGTGACAAATTTATTTGTAGGGCAGAGCTTTCAAAGGGACACTTTGCCATTCATCCGTGCAGCGTTGTTACTTCTGCGGTAGAGCTTTGATACATTTATCATGATTGCTTTTTGTTTCGTTATTTTTGTCTATGGTTATTTTACAGGTTGATGTGGTATTAAGGCGTTAAGTGCATAGTTGGCTGTGTTGTTTGAAATGCATTTCTGATAAATCAAATGTTACGATAAACTAATCATTCTAGTTTATTCCGAATAATTATTATTGTATAGAAAACCATTCGTCAAACGTTAAGGATCCCTTACAAGTTTAAAAAACGAAGATTTCTGTGGTTTGAAAGGGAGATATGAAAGAATACATGACAGAGAGATACAGATAATTGGCGTAAGCGACTGTTTGGAAAATATTTATTAAAACATGTCTTACATAAAAACAAAGCAAAAATCTCTTTACATCTGAGTTAAGAAGCACTTAAAAGAGACACTGAATTTTTTCATGAATTTTGAACAGCAGATATGTTTTTGTGTATTTTTTTCTATCGAATTTCGTCTAATTACTTTTCTACTCGACATCTTAAAAAAATATCCAATATTTTTTGAGAGCTTAAAAACTTCAAGGGAAGTATGTTATACATGTTGGTAGAAATTCAGAATGCTGAGTCTAAATAAAAATATTCGTACAGTTAACATATATACATTGCACCGAGGTGACCGTTAGTTGCCAAGTGATTCAAAGCGTCAGTCAGTGTCGCCGGTTCAATCTTCTGTTAGCCTAGTCCTCTTTTAGCCTAGTCCTCTGGGAGCCAAGTCCTCTGTTTGCTGAGTCCTCTGTTAGCCTAGTCCCCTTTTAGACTAGTCCTTTGTTAGCATAGTCTTCTGTGAGCCTAGTCCTCTTAGCCTAGTCTTCTGTGAGCCTAGTCCTCTTAGCCCAGCCTTCTGTCAGCCTAGTCCTCTGTTAGCCTAGTTCTCTATTAGCCTAGTCCTCCATTAGCCTAGTCCTTTGTTAACTTAAGTAATGAGTTCAAGTATTTGTATAAATACTCGTATATAAGTTCTCCTATCACACGTATCTGCTTTATAAGGAGAGTATATGAAATATAATACAAATCATATAAGTATTATGTTTTAATTAAATCTACGGAGGAATAAATTAAAACTTATATTTAGTGTTATTAGCCTGAAACACTCATCAACATTGAAAAAATCTCCCGAGAAAAGATAAATGCCGCTGACGGGACTTGAACCCGCGTCCTTCTGATATCCGGTCAACTGCTCTACCAATTGAGCTACGTCGGCTTATCTCCCACCCTCCAAATAATTCAATATATACTAGTGTTTCATTCAACAATTACTGCTTATTACATTTTTCATCTGAAAACAACCAACTTTATTTTTTGTGAGAAATGCATTATAAGTAGGTACTAACTCTCCCACTAGATGGCGTCGAGACAAATTATGTCTACATTTTTTGGTGAAATACTTTAACTTGTCAAATATTAATTATTATTTTTAGAACATAAAAATCTTGTCTTAAACATTAGTTTACCAATTAAAAATAATAACTTATATTTAGTGTTTTTATTATTAGGTACTTTATAAAAAGATTAACCTCCAAACAGGCTTGTCCTTGTGAGGTTAAAAAATTTAATTGTAAATAATATACCTACCATATCAAGAAGCAATAAATGAATTTCTATTCAGAATCCTAAACACGCCAAAACATATTACATTTTATAAACAAAGAGTTGTTATGAAGTACTTTCTTGAATCTTAACTTCCTACCCCTATAAGATTATTTCCGTCGTCAAGTACTAAATTTAATAATATTAATTGTCAAACGTTGACAACATTGGCTAGACGCTTTGATTGGCCAGGAATTCGGTGGGGGAGGGGCGAGGCGAGCGCCACAGGGCTTCGGGCGCTCTCCAAGCATCTTCTGGTCTTAGCCTCCCTAGGGGTTGGTCACGACACCTTCATGGTTTGCTGAGATCCTTAATATCACAACAGTTTTTTGTGTTGAGAGATTAAAATAAATTCAGTGATTTATTTCTGACGAGGAGCCAGCTCTGCATATGTAACCCGTGCGAGATATGCGTAAGCCTTATTTCATTATGTTATCAATTCATTCCTTTTATTGTGGTTTAAAATCATTAACTTTCCGTTCACAAAGAGATAAAAGCTTTTTCCTAGAAGCGTAGAAGCATAAATAAATTCTTCAGTATTTAAAGCGACAATCAATCTTTTAATTTATTACGCCTAACCTGTATTAATTCTACCAATGAAGCGATGATTGTTCTGAATCAAGTACCCGAGCGGACTGCAAACACGATAATCTACCGAATGAGCTAGCGGTGAGGATTCGTAAGTATTTAAATATAACATTGTGGTCTTATTCTTTATTAATTTACCAATAAGTCTGTAATCAAGCGGTTCAAAACCGTAATTATGTAACAGAGTCTGTTTACAAAAATTTGGACCAAAATCGCATAAATAACGGTGATAAAGGTGGAATAAACATAAAGTGAGCCACCGAGCAACATGAAACTACTTTCGGTCGGAGGTTCGAGTGAAACTTTTCATACTTTCAACTGGCGCTTTAAGGATAGACGCAATGCGCTTCCCGCAAATAGTCTTACCTTACATTCTAAAAAAGTTTCACCACCCCTCCCGTAAAGTGTTGTAGGCAGGAGTTGGTAACTACTAGGGCGTGGAAAATTACGAAGAAGTCGTAATACCGGTAAATCGGTACAAAATTGAACATCATACCGGTTCACTGAAAATTGCACCGGTTTAGAAAGTGGCGAAAGGTGATTGTTATGGCATTTAGGTATAAAACAACAAGCATTAAAATAATAAGAAGATTAACAATTCAATTAACTACGGTTAAATTAATTAAATAAATATGAAAAAACATGAATTTAAAAGTGTACTAAAAAAACCCAACTTGTTTCACGTGCCTTCATCTGGGTTGAGATATAATATATCTAAAATTGGGTCTATCCCGTGCATATTATGTAGAGACGTAGAGACTTACCCGCCTATACACAGGTGAAATTTTAAACGGTAGACCTCCGTTAAAAAATGTTTGTTTCTAATTTTATCTTATTTAATAAAAAAAAAAAATCTTCTTAAATCATAAGATCTGTAAGTAGGTACTCAAATACCCACCTACTTGATTGTAAACTTTGTGTTATTTTATGTAATGTATTAATTTTTTTCTTATTTCAAATAAGGATTTATAAAATTTGTTCAAATAACCGTCCGACAATTTCATATTTGAAAAAATAATCTTTTCTGGACAATTTGAACCGGAAACAAAAAGGACAAACAAGTTTACAGACAGACGAATTGCAAAACCGTCGAGTTAAAATGTTCACTTAATTTCAGTGAAACGTTCAAAATCACTTTATTGTAGGCAATTATTTACAAAAAACGGGTAAACAGAAATAATATTACCGGTTAGAAACCGAGTGGGTTTTCCTAATCGGGTTCAATCCTCCATTTGCCAAGACTTACATCATATGGATGGAAGTGAAAAAATAAATTTAGTATGTTTACTGGTTTAACGGTTTGAAGAAAAACGCAATGCCCTGGTAGATATTTCTCAAAGTAGGCTACTCCTAAGGCATCTACCCCTATCTGTAGGCATTCACCCCTAACTGTAGGCAACTTTACCTCACCATAGGATCTACCCCTGGAGCCTGAAGGCTGGAGGTAGGTACGGAATGTGCCATGTAACGGACACCTTAAGATAAGGAAACCGTTAATCCTAGCTATAGATAATGACCAATAAATTCCCCAGTTTAGGCCTTTCGATAATTTATTTCCGTAGACTGAAAAAGTTACAAAAGTAGATACCTAAACGTCATCAATTTTATGGACACCACAAAAATACATTATTTCAAGATTCATCGCATTGTAATCTAACGTAATTATATCAAATACAATACTGACATAAATATATTTTGAGAATATCTAAGTAAGATTAGTTTTCCCTAACTTCGGAGAAAATTGATAAAAAACTTCAAATATCGAAATAATTCTTTTTTTAACAGATTTTCTGTATATGTATTGCAGTGAGTGTACGTAAAATGATTTTTATTTCACAAATTGATGTTTCTTTTAATAGTTGAAATATTAGGTCAGATGCATGAATAAGCCTCCATAAAGCTCCATATAAGTACTATCCCTGGTATATCTTACAATATAAGAATATATACTTTACCTAACATATAAAGGGTTAAGTCTTGGCCTTACCTCCGACGGTAAGTCGTCAAAAATATAAATATTCCTTCTCTAGGATCATTTCCGAAATCGGATAACTTCCTGGCTGTATTTATGTAACTTACTGTACCGCTATAAGCCGGCTGTACGTTAAGTTTAATATTTTTCCGTTGTGAGTACTAAACTATGTCCCACCGGACCAAGCCAGAGAACATTTTGGGAAAAGCAGAGGGTACTAAATGCGAAGGTTAAGAAATCCCTTCATCCCTTACCGCCCGACTGTCAAAATGAAGCATTACATGAAAAGGTATGCCTTACGGCAAAGCTGATCATTAAAAATACATAGTTTCATTTCAAATTGAGCATTGATCAAAATCTCCCGCGATAGACTCGAGCATTACAGACGAACATACTCGCATGATAATTTAATTACATTTCTCTTTCTAAAACCGTTTAGATCACGTTTCTCACCGTGATAGTAAATAGTAAGAGAGACACAACAATTTCTATGGGACGTATATGAGTTGGTCCGAAAAGAGAACAAATTAACTTAAGGGGTTAAAGGGAACGTAGTGTTGTTTTTAGCGAAAAGGATAGACCTTCGTACTTTGATCGAATTTGAATATTCGAAAACCTTTTACAGTTATTAGAAAAGTTTTTCAGTTTGTGGATTGTTTTTATTATTATAAATTTATTATTTTGTAACTTTCCCGATTTTTTTTCTGAAGTTGAAAAACCATTATCATTTTAAAATCGATCGATTTACAGTGTTCCGCAAGGCCGCTGTTTCAATCTACTTATTTTGGAACTATGTTTGCTCAACAAAACATTATTAGAACAGTGAAAGGAATGAATATGAATTAATTACCAGTTAATATTTATTTTCAAATACACTCTTGTAATATGCTAGGAAGCTAGTGTGTATGTATTTAATTTAAAATATACTTGAAGGAAGAGGATAATAATATTTATCGTCGGGCGGGAAGTTGGTCTTTGCTTTCAGGCCGAAGCAAAACTCGCGGCAGAACTTCGCCAGTACAAATGTTTTGGCGGGTTGTTTTTAGTGATTTTTTTTGGTTTTACTCAGTTTGACTAGTTCCCGTGCTCTGTGTTGTTCGACGTTGTTTTGAGGTTTCTGCATAAAGGATGGGAATGGGATATTTTAAATTAACTTTTCGACGATGAATTGTTATTCGGAAGCCAACTTTTGCTGAAAACTCCGTGTGTTTGATCACTGAATATTTTACAGCGACCTTTAAAGTAGATATGCATATCGATTTGTTTCGTCATATGTGTTCAGCTCATTCAATACAGTTTACTACGATTGATGTTTGCTTTGCACACTTTTGTTGATAGAGAGTGATTGTTATTTTGTATGGTAATTGTATTTTTTCTACTATGGTAAAAAATATAAATAAATGAAAACTATTTGGGCACAAAAGTTAAGCAAACCGAGCCAAATACTTTTTAAAAATAGAGCCAAAAATAAGGTTAATGGATTTGATGTTAAAGAGTTTTGGGTCAACCCAATTTTATTTATTAGATATTAATTTATTTACCTCTCCTATTGACCAATTGGAGTTTCGTTATCATCAAGGCAAATTATGTAATTAAGTCTTGCAAATGATTTTCAGTGATTTGCGATAACCTTTCTCTTAAAGGACATATTAATGTTCAACATTACGAATGCTACTGAGCATTTACTAGTAATTTCACAATCGCAATGGCAATTGCATTAGAATTAGTCTCCTCAGGACCCAGTGTCAATCCTTCTTCTTACACAATATTAGAAGCATCCTACGAGTAAAATCAATATCAAATCGGTTAGTTAGTAGGTGTCAAATGCGTCGCAAATACTTTGCAAGTCAGTGAACGTAGGAGTAGAAGAAATTCAAATATCAATTAATATAAGCAATAATGAAACAATGAAAATAATGAAACAATTAAATAATTAACAATAATGAAACAATTGCCTGAAACAATCATCTACATTGAAAAAATCTTCCAAGAAAAGATACTGGCCGCCAACGGGACTCGAACCCGTGTCCCTCTGATTGCCGGTCAGGAGCTCTACCACTGAGCTATGGCGGCTTATCTAATACCCGCCAAATAATTCAATATATATTAGTGCTCCATTCAACAATTACTGCTTATTACATTTTTCCACCTGAAAAAAACTAACTTTTTTTTAATGCTCAGCTCAGTGGTAGAGCTCCTGACCGGCAATCAGAGGGACACGGGTTCGAGTCCCGTTGGCGGCCAGTATCTTTTCTCAAAAGATGTTTTCAATGTAGATGATTGTTTCAGGCTGATAATTATTGCTTATAATAATTGTTACCCTTTGTGCTATGCATAAAAATCTTGTCTTAAACGTTAGTTTATCAATTAAAAAATAATAAATTCAAATATATTAAGGTTATTTCTTTAAAAAATAAATGATAATAATATTATCAATAAAACTCTCAAAGTGTTTAGACATTTTAAGTAGTTGAAGATATCAACATTAATATTTAGTGTAGTTTGCAAACATCAATCGATACGGCGTCAAAAGCGACCCTAATTCAGCTAAATGGGACCACAATATTGTCGGAACAATAATAATACGACTGTGGGGTTAGTTTCAGATGTGTTTGTTTCTGCCCCAAACTTTGGGGAGTCTTATGGTAATTGTAGTTTCCAAGTAAGGAGGCCGTGTCGTAGGGATAGAGGGGCTGGTATACCCTGGCGGACTAGTCTATTGCGGGGGAGAAATACCTTTAATGTTTACTTGGTCGGCGGGTATTTAGCGAGGGACGTATTATGTCACAAGTATTATGAACCCGGCGTGAGCATAAATACTCGACGGTTAGAACTTCGGGTTGGAATCATGTTTTTGACCCTAGTTGAACTAAGTAATTTGTAGGATGTCTTCTTAATAATATGATAGATACTTTGGTCATATAATCTTAGAAGTGACTAACTTTATCACCCACTTGAGCCTGAATTTCAATACGGAAAGAGGTGAATCTTTTTTTTTTGTACATTTTTTAAATACGGGACAATTGATAAGACAGTTAGAATTATTATGAAACTTTAAAATGAATATTTCAAATCTCCAGGGCTAATGGTGGTTATGACCTTGCGAGATTAAAACAGTTTCATTGATCTCCAAAATCAAGAGAGAAAAATTTGTGAAAATTTCATGAATTCAGAACTTCAGTAAGGAGTGTTCGTCGCTTTAAATATACTTAAGACAGTCTAGACAGCAAAAAACATTTACTTCCTATTATTTACTGTATTTGCCGCTGCTTTAATTGATCACGTACTTTTTTAACTTAAAGTCAAATGTGTTGATCAAGATGCCAACGACACTTTATTATAAAAACATTGGATTAAAACGATTCTCACAAAAAGATATCAGTGCAAAGCATACCGTATAAATAAAAAAGACCCATTCAATTCATAGATCAGTCTTTGATGGAAAGAAAAACGTTGATTTTGCGAATCCATCAGCAGTTATTTTTTCAAAAGAGGTTTCCTTTTTCCTCTCATTTGTTCGTCCCCGAGTGCATCCTCCGTCCTCTCAATATTAAGAGTGCAGCCAGAAGTAGATTGTCTTTTTATGCAGCATCATCATACGTCAGATGCACTGAGCAGACTGCAGCCAGTGACAATGCAGTAATCAGCAAATGGCTTTTTGATGTCTCACTTTTGAAAGCGTTTCCAAATACAAAGATGATCACTAAGGGATGGGACTTGGAATAGGATTCACTTTTATTTATGGGGATCTTTAAATAGGATTTATGTGACGAAAATAGAATGCATGTATCAGTGCTATTAATTTAAGTTTAAAAATTCTTTAATAACCAAAACTAAAACTCAATTTTAAATCTTGTATGTACATTCAATGTTCATCAAAAATGTTTTTTTACACCAATTTATTTAAATTGTCACAGGAATCTTAAATGGAAACCATCACGTGATTTTTATGCCAAAAATGCGATCATTAGCGTTTTATTATCCGTTGCTATTCCTGTTTACAATGTAACCCAATTGATAGTTAGAACATAATTTTTTACAAAATGAAAAAAGTTCTTTGTTTAAAACCACTTTATTTAACTAAAGTGATTTTAAATTTGTTTCATTTTGTATAGTGTCAAGCCATAAAGTGTTCGCTTTCTTCGATAATTATTTAATTTCGATATATTTTTTACATGAAAATAGAGCTCCAATATTATCACTTGAATCTGGTGGTAAAGTCAAATTATTTTTAATTTTCGTGCTCAGAAAATACAAATTCAATATTAATTAACTCTAAATCGTAAAAGTACCACCGATCAAAAATAATGTTTCAATTACAGGCACGTTTTCAATTTTTTTTTTTCAATAATATCGTGTTTTGTTATATACTCAGTCAAGTAATTAGATTAATTTAATCCACGCGGTTACTCACACCAAATTGCGTTCAGTAACATAGGTACCATATTTTTGACTCAAAGAAAAAAGATTGTGTAAAGTTTTGTAAAACTGCCAATCAGAACTGAAATCTCATCCATTTACAAACCTGAAAACAATTTTCGCCGTGAAATACATCAAGTTTTGACGGGCAACACTTTTCTTCCATATCAGAGCATTAGAGCCAAATAAACTACTGTTTGGCTGCAGACTAAATCAGTGTCTTCGGTCGGAGCGCACTATCTCTCGGGAAAGAAATAAGCCTGATATATGTTGTAAAGCGAAATCGAGGGAAAAAAGACAAATTGCCAAGACGTTATATTTTTCCGAATTCCGAGACTTTTCTTTGGCGCTTACTGCACTATGATCCGGAGGAAGGAATTTTCTTTCTGGGAGGAAATTAAATTGTAGTTTTCCAATTTGAGATAGCGTTTCTTAGTTGTTTCTTTGCGAATAGGTGGCATGTCAGAATGTCGGATTTAAAAATCACTATGTTCTGGTATCATTCTAAAATATCTTTTTGCCTTTTAACCGTTTAAAAGAAATGTATTTTAACAATGGAAGACACATTTAATAACTTACCAAAATTCTGTAAGCAGCGTAGGACCTCTTTATATATGTAATTTATTATACATCGTCTTACCTGTAAAAAAAATAATACCATTAGGAACATAGTAATCGGAATAAAACATCTTTATAGATAAATAACAATGTTCAAACACCATCAAAATGAGAACAGACGCAAAAATTGTCCAAATTTCATGACTTCAGAACCAAAATGCTATTTTAGACAGTTGTCGAGAAATTTTTGCTCTATTTGAAATAAGTCACGCTTTTTTGATATTTTCGGTTACGCCTATTAACTATACATGTAATTATGAAACGAATAATAATTTTCGGAATCATTATGATACATATTTATTGGAACATAAAAATACACATTCAAATAGGGTTATTAGAATGTGCTCGATGATTCACTTTGTTTTTTTTTTTGATTTTTTTAAATTTGTGTTGTTTCACAATTTATTCATTTATTATTATTTTGTATTCCAATTAAAAGAAAATTAAATTTTCACTCATTTAACTAGAAATTTTTTCAATAAACTATAAAAGAAAATATTTCAATACAGCGCTATTCTATTTCATTATTTTATTTTTCAAGAATAAATATTAATAATTTTTTTATAAATTTACCCAACTTATTTTCGTTTTTAATGTCATTTGGGATATAAGTTGCCCCCCTCGTAACTAATGGATTGTTTACCATAGTTAGTGTGGATGGTCTTTAAATGTATGTTATCATGTTGTCGTGTAAAGTGTTTATGTACTTCAGACGTTTTAATGAATTCCGTGTTTGTGTGTACGAGATTATTTTGTATATAAGGAGACATGTATTGTATTCATATAGTTTTCTTAATGTTAATAGTTTTGTTTCCATATATAATTTTTTGTGGATATTCTGGGCTTGTTGTTAAATAGTTTTTTTGATTACCTTGTTTTGTATTACTTGTAATTCATTTATGTATGTTTCACATGCGTTTCCCCAGATTTCAATCAGGTAATTTAGGTTAAAAAATATTTTTTAATTTAGGTTAAAATATGTAATGAGGCAATAGGCGAGTTTCTAGTGGAACATTCATACCAGTAGATTTTTTAGCTTTATAGAACGGTAAAAATCTATTACCCCATTTGTGTACCGCTGATCACCCGATTCAGTAGATATCTAACACATAATTAAGTTCGGTATCAATTGAAGTCAATTACTCGTGTTATGAGTTAATTGGTTGGAACCGGGTCCAATAGTTCAAACCGAGTCACTTAAAAGGTCAGGACTCGGGAATTTCTTTGAAGTAATTCTACATCGAACGTTGAACATACTTGGGGACCCGTGTGCAATGTGCATGTATTATCACCCGTTCTTCAGTGAAAGATATTCCTTTGAAATCATATGTTTGTTGCATCACTCAAGAAGGTGACGTGAGAATTAATGTCTTCTTTTCATCTACATTTCGGTATACCTACATAATAAAGCGGTACGACATACCTTTTCGAGTTACTCTAGTGAAGCTTACTTTAACACGATGCAAGTTGTTTTCTTTGGGCAGTTTAGGCATGCTACATAATGTGTTTACAAATGGTGTACAAGAACTTAGATTTAGTTTCAATGGGAGGTCTGTGGCGTGGACTATACTAATCCAACAATATTATTCTCAACACCATCGTGGCTTCATCGATGGAAGTCCCTTCGAAAGGAAAAATCAAATTATATCCAAATTAATTAATTTAAGTGAAAGATTTCTTATATTTGTTGTGTTTAGTTTTAATTGTTTTCTTAATTTTTGTATCTTTACCATTTACGTGAGTCATTGATTTGTATAAATGTTATAAAGCTTTTGGAATGTAGGTAGTTTTAATAAACACATTTCTATTATTAATCATTGAAGAAGAGGGTGATACTAATACATCTAAACGAAACATTAAATAGAACAAGATACAGAAAAATTAAAAAGGTAACGGTCGCAACTGGGAATCGAAGCAAGAATATCCGAATTACCGGGACAACGCCTCGGCCAACTCGGCCATCTTATTCTGTTTAATGTTTTGTTTAGATTTATTAGTATTATCTTTTTTTTCAATGATTAATATTACAATAATGGACGTAGTATAACCTTCATAAGTTACAAAAAACAAAGATTTTCCAATAATATTGAATAATTCTTTTAAATCAAGTTTCACACCAAACGTGTTGATTTTGGCAAATTAGTTGTTTACAAAGAAAAACCCAAAAAATGTCGGAAATCATTTAACCTACTTTGAAAGTCTGCATTTAATTTGAGTAAATTTCCATAATCTCTCTTTTACAGTAATTTATAAAACTCTGACGTATGCACTAGTTTCATTCACAAGAATGGATAATAATCATTGTAACACAGAGCAAAACAAATATAATCTTGTTTCCACTGGATATTTGCCAATTTTTATTTTTTCATAATAATAATAATAATAAATTTATTTCAGATAAAAATTATTCAATTAAACATATATGGAAACATTGACTAGCCAACTAGGAATGGATCCTGTTTTAGGCCAGTCAAATTGACAAATTTAGTTCATATCATAAATTTTATCTTACATTGTTTAAGTATATAACATATTATTTAAAGAAGGAAAAAAGTGTTACTATTGAATTCCTCGTATAAGCTTTAGATAAATACACAATTTTGTACTTATGAGAATTATCATATAAGCTTTAGATAAATACACAACTTTGTACTTATGAGAAAGAGAATACCTAAGTGAAGAGAAAAAATGAAGAATGCTTATGTTAAATGTGAATGTTTTGGAAAATGGAAAATGGGAAGCGTAGTGATATAAGTTTATAATCTAGATGGCGGATTAGAAAATAATCGATCGCATAAATTAATAAAGAATAGACAGTTATGTTCTGGAGTGATAAGTATGTGTTTTTGTATTGTATGGACTCTAACAAATTATGTATGAGTGTGTTTTTTTTTTTTCTATTTTTTCATATTAGGATGGAATGCAATTTTCCATAATCACAGTTCTATATTTTCCTTAATTTTAAACGGGTATTAATATTTTTAGTGTATTTTATTTCTGCTTACCTTACAGCTTACATTTTTAACATACATTATCACTTTTGACGTTTGCATTCAGAAACTAGATGGCGCTGCGTCCGTTATGCTAAAGCGTAAGCCACTCTAAGGAAAATTACCGTGTGCCAAAGTCACTTGGCAAAACTACCTATGTTACTCAGTGGGTATGAAGCACTTATGCTTAGCATTCTAGTATATTTGGCAATCTTGCTTTGGAAAGTGTAAGATTTGATTCAAAGAGAAAATTATTTACGAAGGATATTTCAAAATAAAGAATATTCCCACCCTTTATTTATCGTGCTATAGATATCTCATGATATGTATACACAAAATTTGGTGAAAACAAATCTAAAATACAGTATCTACTGTGTATTTAATTATTTGGTTTGAAAAAACCTTCATTTCCGAAAGGAGCAGGCAATATGAAATAACTATTCCTCCTACAAGTTTAATGTTAAGATCCAAAGGAAGTACTAATAAAAATATGAAATAATATGTATAATTATAAATTTTAAAACAAAAATACTATAGTTATAAATTAAGAATTAATTATTCCATATTGCGTACTCATTTCGAAGATCAAAGTTATAACTAATAACAAATTAAGGAAATTTCGTTGCTTTGAAGTTATATTTTTCAACAATAAGGTTGATTTAAAACAAAACCAAAAAGTATCGAAGTTAGGATAGAAGTAGTTTTTATTTGTGGCATGACCCAATATTCAAAGTTAAGGAAAGATAAGGAGAGTAGAAGAATCTACATGACAAACGATGCTTTGAGCAAAATGCTAAAGATTTAGAATGACGGAGATATTGCATAAATTTAACTATTTCTGTACGAAGTGTGAATATGGAAACTGGGATGAGATAGAATTACTGGATTGATCAAGTCTCTTGAGCGTCTAGAATATAGAATATCGGGTCTGTTACCACGAGGAGTTGTGATATTTGGTATCTGACATACGCCAATATTTCCACATGGCCAGAGTGGTAGGAAATCAGTACCGCCCTGGTGAAAGACCACCATTCGGAATCGAAACTTTGATTGGCATGCAATGTTTGGTGACCACATCTGAACAGCCAGGTACTTCTCAATTTTTATCTTCCCCATATCCTTACCTTCCTCACGTATTTCAGCCTCACAGCATATACCACAGTCAGACTAGTTTAGAGAGTTTGAACTCTTGCGCGGTGTTTACATAAAATAATATATATTTTCTTCTGAATCAGACACGTTATAACAATAAATTTAAATTAAAAATAATTTTGGAAAAAGTACATTGCCAGCCCAGTCAATGCTTCATTGCACAAATGGTGGGTTCCAAATTTAAATTCTGGTGTAATGCTTAATTTTTATTCCATGAAAATATTTTATTTTAATTATAATGATTTATATTATTTGTATAAAAATATTTTTAACAAACAGGGGGTTGGTTAACATAAATAAATAACAAAGAATAAATAACAACCATCCAATAATGAAATACAACAATAGGTGAAAATGAAACAATATGTATCTAAAACAACAACAAAGAACGAGAAAAAAATAACGTTCGAGTCAAATGAAACGAGACTTTCAACAAATTAAATAAATTTTTTGGTTCATACATAGTTATTGTTTATTTTAAATTTAGTAAAGTTCTAGGACTATCGTTTAATCTTCTAGCACAAGTACCTGGTCCCAAAATATCTAGCCTGAATAAGCATTAAAATTATTCACCGTTTCACTTTAGGTTAGGTTGAATGCTTCAAATATCTCAGCTGTATCTAAAATCTAACGCAATTCAAAAATTAAATAATGTGCTTTCAGTCAAGATATACACAAATTTCGCCAAAGCGCTACAAATCCATGCGGAAATTGAACACCTCTTTGCATACTGCCCCCACGTGAAACTGAAAGTGCTCTCGAGCATTAAGAGATCGATCGCCCATCTATAAATTCGGTCCAGCCGTCTGCTGTCTGTGCCAACATCTCCGGAGGCTGCAGTTAGCTCAGTAAGGACTAGAGACTGCATACCTACCACGAGCTTGTGGACACGACTGCAGCTGAATGCTTTACGACCTCTTGGCTATGACTTAGTGCAATGCATTTGGGAAGATATGGCTTACACCTAAGTGGGCGGTCGGCCTTTGTCGTACTTCGGATGCTGTCGATTACGTGGGGATAATGTGTGATGGGCGGTACCGTCACTGCACACTGCACTGTGAGGCAGGTGGGTGAGCAGACGAGATAATGCTGCTGGTGATGAAATAATTAAAATTAATTTAAACTACGATTTCGACTAATTATTATTTATTTAATTGATAAACTAATGTTTAAGACAAGATTTTAATTCATAGCACAAAGGGTAACATAAGCAATAATTATTAGCCTGAAACACTCATCTAAATTGAAAAAATCTCCCCAGAAAAGATACATGCCGCCGACGGGACTCGAACTCACGTCATTCTGATTTCCGGTCAAATGCTCTGACCACTAAGCTACGTCGGCTTATCTCCTACCCGCCAAATTATTCAATATTCACTAGTGTTTCATTCAACAATTACTGCTTATTATATTTTTCCACCTGCAAACAACCAACTTTATTTATATGAGAAAGGCATTGTAAGTGCTAAATTTCTCACTAGGTGGCGTCGAGACAAATCATGTCAACGTTTTTTTTATTACGATTTCGACGGTGGTATGAAAGAGAAACCACATCATATTAATTTTAATTTGAAGATCAGATGAAATAATAAATAAATAAATAAAAACGTTAATTCATTAATAGATGTTTTTTTAACAATATAATTTTTTTCTTTTATCATTGATTCTATATATTATTTGCTCAGCTACAATTCAGGATTTCTCCTGGAAAGCAGCTGGTTTTCAGCAGTGCCTGATAGAGGCCAAGAATTGCTTTCAACATTAACTACTTATTTATAAGACAACACAAGTTTCTTGAAATACTTTAACCAAAATATTATAAACATAGATATTTTTGTGCTCATTAACTAACTACATGTTTGCACTGCAAAAGGATACAAAGTAGATTATTGCTGCCCGAAAAAGGTTTCAACCTAAGAAAAAATAAGTCTTGTAACTGTAACCTACCTGTAATATTTATTTCTCTGTTACATTAACCTATTGTCGTAGTAAACTAAAATGCCCCATTCGCTTTCCCGCAAAGCATTTTCCCGTCACATGTATACGTAGGTACATATTGTAAGTGGGATAAGAATGAACGAGTAATGTGTTCAGTCGATCGAGATCTCTCGTAAAGGGGATTGTTTGTATTTGCGCCCGTCTCGGGAGAGAACGTGTCAATTCTTAACATGGATCCCCCTTCTAATTTCACGGTGTCGAAACATCTTCTTTGCGGAATCGATGTTATGTTCGAAATAGTTACGGAACGCTGAAGATTAAGAAAATTGTGTTTAAAAAAATACTTAAACCACTTCTGATAAATTTTTGTAACAGGAATCCGAATATCTTTGTTAAACTATTTTTAAATTTGTCCAAATATCATCTGTAGGTACAATTAAAGCAGCAGAGTTGACTGCACTAAAAAGGCTTAGAATTGAATGTATTTGTGCAACGGTATGCACTTCCACAGGCGAAGAACAGCCCTTTGTCTTATTTACGCCTTCTTATTATTTTCACTAGAGAAAGAAGGACAGCTTGTTTATATGATGGTTGTAAAATAAAATTGTTGAAAAGCTTATAGCGTGTCTTATTCATATCGGTCAAGAGCCATTAACATAGTGTCAATAAAAATGCTGAGTTAGAAATGTTTTTACGGAGACTGAAGATTTGTCGAAGGTTAAATTGCGCGCACAGCAGTAAATAAAATCAAAAAGAGGCTTTTTGATTGTAGGTTATTTTTATTTAGAAGGATAAGGGTTTTAGAGGTATTTTCAAAGAGTTTTGAAAATGATGTTAGCTTATCCACTATTTATAAATCAGTGTTTTTCTCCATTTATCTATTTATTTCTCTGAAGAATATTTGTTTACTTACTTTTATAAATATACTAACTTCAGTTTGCAGTTGATGACGACCAATAATAAAGTAAAACGATTATTAGCTGCTGGCATTTATCGTTTCTCCTTCATTTAATTGTGGTCTCTTTAAGACCCTCCTAAACAAATCACTCCTTATTGGGCATTTTTTTATTTTTTTTATTTATTTAATATAGATATATAAGTGTACAAAGGTGTTACATAAATTACATATCGGTACAGAAATTATTTAAAATTGCAATCTCATCAAAGAAGAAGCTAGTTCTTGTGCTTGATGAGCGAGTTACACTAATTATAACAGAAATAGAATAACATTATGCAAAAGGTAAGTATATAATACGAACAATTAAGCCTTCTGGATCATCAATATGTGTAGGTGCACATACATAGGATACGGTACGAAATTCGAAAAATCTAAATAAAATAGAGATGAATATAATTTATAATAAATGGAAAGAAAGAGAAAAACAGGTAATTATTTAGTTTTAATTATTCCTGATGAAGTGTAGCTTCAGTTTGAGTTTCAGTTTATTGATATCTTTGGTTTTTTTTATTTCAATTGGAAGGTTGTTGAAATACTTTATTCCTAAGTAGATATAATTGTTTTGCATTAGTTTGGTATTAAATTTTGGTATTTTGATGTTGTCTTGATATCTTATTGATTGGTAGGTTTCAAATTTTTTGATGATATTATCTTTGTAAATTTGGATAATTGCATTTTTTTTGAAGATATTCTCTACTCGAGGCACCGTAAAATCTGCGAAAAGCGTTTCTGTTGGATATGTGGAGGGTTTCTTTAGGATTACTTTAATGATTAGCTTCTGGATCACTTTGATCGGGTTTAGAATATTGTTGTAAGACCCCCCCCCCATCCAATAATTCCATATTGAATTAATGACTGGATTAGCGCATAGTATACTCTTTTTAGATTTTTGAGTTTTAAAATATTTCTTAATCTTATGAATATATATATACACTTTCTGATACGCTTAACCAATTCACAGATATGGCTCTTCCACTTCATATTTTGTTCTATTATCACTCCGAGATATTTAGTTTCTGATACTGATTTCAACGTTGAACAGTCTTGAATACATGTGATTTTATTACATTTGTTATTGTGGATAATTATTTTAGTGTTTAGTTCTTTAATAAATACGCCTCACAACCTCAAATAAAGTTCTATTGATGTCTAAGATAAAAAAATGTATTTACCGATTTATTTTTAAAGCCAAATTAATTTTCATCTTCCGTAAAGTATTATTATGAAATTCATTCTAATACAAATCCATGTGTATTGAATATTATTATCACACAATTCAAAACAGAATCTTATCTCTTCTTAGATTCAGAATGGGATTTATTTAAACTCTCAAAGGGTAAACCAAAAATACAAAGTTAGGGGTAGAAATGTAATTGTCAGGCTTTTAAGGTCAGGGAAAGGAACACGCCCGGAGGCATTTGGGTTTGCTGAGGGGGTAGAGACATCGGAGTTCGGATGCCGTTGTAAAAACATGTCTTTTTGACGACGCGATGCGACGACCCAAAGTTGTCTACATTAACCGCCCAGTCAAAATGTCTTTTAGGACGCTTTAAAGATGGACCCTCATTAATGTCGTCTATCTACTGCATACATTGTCTTTATCGTCCTCTTACAGATATTTAATTCTGCAATTAATGTGGGAAGCCGACGTAGTCGATTTTGTCCTAAAATGATTTGAAAGTTTTAGAAAATCGAATAAATCTTATGTTTAACAACAAATATATTTTATCCCAAATACTTTATTGGATAATTATTCTCCTATTTAAGGATCGCTAACATAATAGCTACCTTCACCCTTCAGTTTGCATACTGGAACTATTTATTACAAGTAGATTTCCACTGAATTGCATTTTTCGAAGCAACGAGGAGTGAGGAGCTGTATTTCTTTTAGTATTTAGTCCATCTATCTTTCGCTACATCTCAAGTTTGCACTAGTTTTGCACATGACGCTTCTTGTACCTTTTCCAAAATATTTGATTCTTCATGTGTTTAAAAAGCAATGTGCCTTTTAAACCGGTCCAAAATCGAAATCAGTAAGGCCGAAATTTATTCTGTATGCAATTCAAATTAATAAATTACTTTGTTTTTACCACTATTTTTGATTTTAAAAAAAACCGAGATGTTTCGTAAGCCAAGCTTAAACATGTCGGTTTTTTATAATCAATAATAGTGGTAAAAACAAAGTAATTTATTAATTTGAATTAAAATGGTGCCACAAAATAAATTTGCTGTTTTTGAAGAAGTTAATCTGTATCCTTTAATTTATTCGAATTTCAGAAAAATGCGCGTGTTTGTGGGTGTGATAGAATGCATTGTCATCGACAACGAATCTATCTGCTGTATTTCATCTCAATCAGATGTCGGGAAGTGGGTTATTTTCTACTTCCAATATTTCTCTTCATTCTCATATTCACTCAATCTGGAAAAGAAAAGAGAAATTCAAATAGATTTATTATTTAGAAATTGATTCAACGAGGGAAGAAAAATGTTCACTTTCATAAATTTTAAAAGTTTTTTTGACAATTTGTTTCTTTCCGTACGATAAAAATCAAAAGCATTTATTGGTTTGACCAAATATTTTCGTACGTCATTTTACATTTAAGAATGATAAAAGTCCATTTTTTTATCGGTTTTGCCTCGGAGACAGAAAAAAATATCTTTTTAGCAAATAGAAATCGGTTGGCGACACCACAGACTACAAAGATAACCACGTCAAGCTATATGTACCCTACCCCTGAGACCCGCGAACATATTAAAAAATGATAAATCGGCCAAAAAAGTTGACCATCACTAGTCTATAGGCTCTATATACCCACGCCCAATAGATATCCACGACATACAAAAGTTAAAAAACCGTCTGCAAAACACACAATGATAACCAATTAAAAAAAATAAAAATCAGCCTTTCAATCAGCTTCCCCTTCTAATGCTATTATCCGAAGCTTTTGTATTTTAGCAAGTGGCCGGGAGCAGAAGAGGTAGGGGGTGGCTAGGTGGGATATGAGGAGGTGGGGGAGGGGCACGTTAAGGGTGCCAGCACCGTCATAAGGAACTCAAGGGTGAAGTGTCACGAGAGATACGATGACCCTTCCGGGTTTCTAACACCCTCTCACTAAACAACAGGAGGTTCTATAAATATTACCTAGATTTCGCTGCCCGGAGCTGGTGGAAATTTTATTTGAGTTTTAATATCAATTAATAGTTTTAAAAATCACTGCGGTTGCTCTGTTTTTTGGGTTAAATTGATTGTAGGCTCCTGTTGTGTTAACACTCAAAACGTTATGTTAAGCTAAAAAGATAGGAAAAATTTGGAACATCGAAACTAAACCTATTGAACTTTCAGTTAAGCTTTGAAAAAGTATAATATATTATTGTGTAGATATGTGTATTTTTCTATTTTGTAGATTATATAGTAATTCCGAAAGTATTACTTTGTTATCCGGCGAATTTAAAACTCCAAGGCTCATTATGAAAATGACGATGCAAGCTGTAAATAGTAACGTCGACAGTAGATTTGTAAATATAAAGATGCCAGTGGTCCTAGCATGGGCGATCGATAAGGATTGATAGGATAACTTTCGGTAACTTCTCATCGCTATCTAATAAGTAACAGTTCATAATGACTGAGTTTCTTAATAAATTCACATCAACAGCTGTTTATACGTTAGAGATCTGCAGTTGTCCTAGAGAACGATGAGAACTTACTGAAAGTCATACCATCAATCCATATCGAACGCCCATGCTAGGTCCCCAGAGCTCATTGGTCGATAAATTTTGCTACTTATTCAGACAAACTTACTATCTAATCGATTATTTTTGTTGCTTCTGATATAACACAAATGTAATAAAATGCTGGTTAAGGTACAAGAAAAATTTATTTTGGATTTAATAAAGTCTTCAATAGACAAATACACCATTGTAAATACAATACATCAACCAAAATCAAACTTGGTTGGTTAATAAAATCAGTTGATAATCATAATGAAATAGATTTACAGTGGATGAATATAATTTAATAATATTGAACGTCCATCAAGCCTCCCTCAGGTTTTACCCTTGTGATCAATCTTCATAAACGTTGTCAGCAATCAGCCCATTGAGTATATAATATACCTCCGCTATCCCGTTATATTCGCTGAATGACCGATAAAATCAAACGACATTGGTCACCGGCTAATTGATATTACTATCGCTGTTCGGCTCGCATATAATTAAACTGTAGAAATAATACAAAATGATGAAATTTGCTGGAATTTTTTTTTAAGTGAAACTCTTTAAGCACCGTTGTGATTTGAAATTCGGGTGAAACGAAAATGACGCATTACAGTACCTACGAAGCGACAAACTGCGCTCTTTGGCCGCTTTGATCATAATGTCACTTTTCAAGGCTCCTATTGGTTGAGATTTTTGAAACTCGGATAAAACGGAAATGACACATTACAGTACCCACGAAGCCGATATTTGCTCATTGGCCGCTTTGATTATGGTGTCACTTTCCAAGGCTCCTATTGGTTGAGATTGTTTTGATGTAGTTTTGCTTCTACCGTTTGTGAACTGCACTCGTTTTTTTATTTATTGAACGACTGACTCAAGTCTTGTGAGAGGGAGACGGCAAAAGAAAACCATAAATACCAACAACTGTTGAGAACGGCACAAATACCAACAACTGTGGGTATATTAAAAAGTATGCACGATTGTCCGGTATATCTTCATTATCACTTCTCATTAGAGATAATATATTGTGATAATTACAGAATATTGACTATTTTTCCGCCATGCCAATATCACAGGAAAATCTTCATGTACAGGGAGTTTATTCCAAATGCAAAGACGAGATACGTGATTTATTTTAATGCAATTGGCAGTAAATGCCAGCGCCCTTGAGGTGATTTTTCACAAAAACGGCGCTTTATAAATCAGCCAAGTATTATTATTAAGTATTAAATCTATTTTTGTGACATTCGAAAGAAGCGAAACCCCCCAAAAAAATAACAGTTATACCAATAACATATGTTCTGAATTCTACAGAAAACAACCGGGATTGTACAAATGCATTCTTGGAATAGATAATCATTCCATTGCTGAGATGTTGAGCGTAATAAAGAGATATAAAATGAGCCATAAATAGATTTCAATATAACAAAAATAGTAGAAAGCATATTCGTCTATTTGTGTCCAGATAAATAAAAATATTGAAAAAGTCTCGGAATCAGGAAATTTTGATAAGGTAGTGTCCAAGTGTTGTTAAAGTAAAAGGGTAAGAAATGTCAGCAAGATCTTTTGGGTATATGTATGTTGAATAATTGAAGCAAATTAAGGACATCAATTTTGTAATGCAGTATTTTATGTAATAGTATTAAATCCGTGCTTATTCTTCTTTCTGAAAGTTTCAATGCGAACATTTTATCCAGGAGGTAATCATAATCAATGATTTGCAGGAATATCCAATGTACACTCGTAGTTTACATGTCTTAAAAACTTTTGTTGAATCTCTTTAATGTAGTGAATGAATATTGAAAAAGGGAGACCATATCATAGAGGTATACTCTAGTTTGCATCTGACAAGAACTTTAAATAATATGATAAATGTGCCTAAATTGTTGAAATCTTTTGCAGCTCTCAAAATAAAGTCAAGAGTCTTAAAGGCCTTGTTGTTAATCTTGTTATCTACGAAATAACAGATTATGAATACTTTTAAGCATATCCTTAAACACATCATCAATGGTTCTTTCATCTCCATTTAGTGGAAAGCACAGTACGCACCAAGTTTCATCCCGGTGGGTTTAGTACCATGAATATGATATTGATCAGACAGCAGATCAGCCAAAGACCTTCAGTATAATTAATTTGATCAGCCTGAGAGATGTATACTCATGAAGCAATGCTATCAGTTTCATTCTTTGTAGTAGTATTAAGGACAGAATTAAATAAATAATCACGAATAATTATTTGTTATTTGTTACTCTTACGTAACAGTTAGCTTAATTTAACATGGCTATTGATTAACATTACAAGCGATCATTGATATATACCTACACATAGATGAGACATTTAGCGAATAAATTGGTTCAACGGATTCGTAGGTTAGTACCTCCATTTCTACAACAACAAGAAAAGGATGAAACCATGGGCTTGAGTAAAAGGAAAGGACGGTCTGACGGCCGAGCCTTTCGACGCGGTGGCTTCAGTTAGAACAGGCCTGTTCGTGCATGATTTGAACACGAATCTCGGAGAATTATGTACGGATAGCGCCTCTATCGTATATATCTCTATGTAAGCGATTCGATTTTAAATAGATACTCAACAGAAATGTATTTTGTTTGATCACAGTTGATTTTAATATTTTTCCACAAATTTCGACGTTTTTAAGACGATATTTACAACAGAACCGTATTTTATCAATGATTGCGGTAAATTTACTTTATAAAGATTAAAAAAGGGATCTACAGAACCTTACGCAGTAACAAATAACAGTTTTTTTTTTTTGAACGTAAGTACCTACATACATCTTAGAGCGTTGGTTTTTTATTTTGTATTATTAAAACAATAGTTTGGATACAATGTTAAAAGAAATCAAATACCGAAAAGATGTTTTTACATTAGCTCCACACTTGAGGAAAACACACCCTGTGAAAAAATCCTCACGGTTCATCATTGGAGATTCTGTGTGGAGGGTTTTTAGGAAAAGGAAGTTCTGAGAAGGAAAAAAGGTATGAGAGTGACTTGTCCAGGAGTGTCAGACGTATGAATCCATACCTCCGACTGCGGTGCAAGGCGATGGGTTCAGAGAGAGAGAGCGGTTGGAAAGTTCAAAAAGTCTCCCTCAAGCAGTATCTCACGATCCGGCCCGTCACGCAGAAGGTGGACAAATGCATCCGCCCCCAAGACCCTAGAACCATGAGCGCTCTTACTCAAAATGCAACCAACAATATATTTATTTTTTAAAACTGATATCAAGAAAAATTAGTGAAATCCTTAAAATTTTGTCTGTTTTTCCTCACTCCAGTGAAATATTCAGCCGACTCAAAGCTAGAATAATTAACAACCTGCCCCCGGCAAATAAGCCAAGCGAATTGTCGCTAAGAAAATGGGCTGTGCAAACAAGTTAGTACAACACTGGAGCAGGAGGAATGGCGAACTAATGGTATTCATATTTAAACAATTCCCTGCTTCGTCTTGACTCAGTCGCAGTTACACTGTTCAGGAAAAGTTTTTCCGCCCCCTTCCAAATGTAAGAAGGGGTATAATTCAATGATGCAATAAAGGTTTACAGGTTTAGATTGCTAGCTGCGAATTCAGCAATGTTATTTTAGATTAAAGTCTTTGCTTATGGCATCATTTTCGGTTTTTGTTATAAAAATCATCATAATAAGTATAGCTTACATAATTTTTATGTTACTTTTTGTCCTAGTTTCCAAGTCGTGAATTGGACGCTATTTTTATTTAAATTTTCGACTACAATGCACCAGCGAATTGGTATGAAAAATCGTTTGTAAGTACTTTGAACTCTTTACTCCCACGCGAACTATCTAACTAACAATCACGCCGTTTCCCCGCAGGGGTAGGAAGAGAGGACGCACCAAACAACTCAGTTTTGGCACACTCTTCTTGCCTCGTTGACATTCATACACCGTCTTATACGTGCTCTTATATTATTCTGACTTTTGACATGGCCCTACTCAAGTATCTGATTCACTTGGTCGTGCAATGTCTTTCTCTACATACATGACCAAA
The DNA here is from genome assembly GCA_917563855.2 of Limnephilus lunatus. Classification (NCBI taxonomy): domain Eukaryota; kingdom Metazoa; phylum Arthropoda; class Insecta; order Trichoptera; family Limnephilidae; genus Limnephilus; species Limnephilus lunatus. The sequence goes on along the minus strand of OU830593.1, from coordinate 99,358,037 downwards.
CCATCGGAGCATCCCGTTCTGAATCTTATTCATTACGCTTACATCAGCCTTGCATTCTTTGCGGATCTCCATGTCTCTCACAGGATCGAACATGGTTTTACCACACATACGCCCCAGGGATTTCAGAGCTATAAGAATAGTATGAGTTGTGAATCAATGATAATGTTGGAATAAGGTTTACATGGCAATTTAAATTACTAGACATTTTAGAAGGTCGCAAAAGCACTTCAACAAAATATTATGCGCATTAACCATTAGAAAAAGTCACATTTTTAAAAAGTCCCCATTTTCCTTCTGAAAAAATAAATAATATAACATATTGTAAAAGAGGAAGTCTGGTTATCAAGAAGATTTCATTTTTGAAAGACTTTTACCGTCGTACAAAAATGCTTCTCAATAATTGTCGGATTAATTAAAAAAGTGTATAATTTAAAACAATATATGTAGAGGTTGCATAGCACCCTCTAGCATAGCACCTCGTTACTAAAACAGATACAATTATGTTATTTAACCCCTTGAGTAACAAGCATGTTATGCTTCGAAACTACTAATGGATTTGTTACAACCATAAAATAGAATTTTCACTTAATTTTAGCGATGTCGATTAAAGTTTCCTCTAAAAGCTTGTAACAACATACTTAGATTTATAATTTAATAATATATTCGTCGTTAAACGTTTTGGCTTAAACTTTATATTCATTTTCGAAAATTTCCTAAAACATTAGTTTTATGAGAAGGAAACAATTATTGAAAAGTACATTAAAAATCAAGTAAATGTTTCACACAATAAATAATACGTTAGTTTATTTGAGAATAGCGACAGGTGATACCGTTAACTTTTTGGTAGCAGCACAAATATCACCTGTGGTATTTTTATTGCTACTTTTTAACATTTGAAGTAAAACTTCTTTAGCACCGTTATGATTTGAAAGTCGATTAAACGGAAACGAGCGACACTAAAAAGAGACAAACACATACAACCAAAGGATATAGCCTGCGAGATAATGAGATGGCAATAAAATCTTTATTTATTTCACGGGTACTCGGTTCCAGTATAATACGATAAATCTACGGTCCCACGCAAGTCTTCTTTAATCTAGTGGTATAAGCGCCTGGCGAACATTCAGCAGACCAAGGACTGAATCCTAAGAAATCCAAAAAAAAAATTTTGTACAATCCAATCTTCAAAACACTCCAAAATAAATAGGCAAAGAAAACGCAAAAGAAAGCGACATCTAGCGACCCTGAAGAAGAAAACACGAATATCTACTAATAAGATGACCAAACGTATAGGAAAAGGTGTACTAGAATTTGACGACAAAAATATGGAAAAAATCATCCTTCACATTGATAAAATAAAGTTCTTCGTAGTCTCCCCACTCTTATTTACTATAGTATCTGATGGTTTCACTTCTACCGCGTGTGAATTGCACACTCTGATTTTTTAAAAATATAATGTTGATTGCTAGATTAGTCTTGGTTTGTAAATGTTATGAGCCCATTTTAACACACTGATAATACGTAAATGTAGATTTGTATAAATAATGTGTATATTCATTATTAAGCGCTCTATATTAAAACATATGCTTTACATAAATTGTTTTATTTTACACCTAATTTATTAGGGACCGGAAAATAAGGAAAACAAAATATTAAAATTGTTATGCAGGGTTGTCTGTTATACCAGATACTAGTCTTATTTTTCATACATTGCTTCATAAAAATATACACGAAGTTCAAAGAAAAAATGTAATCAGCGTTAGCAATTAAGAACAGTCAAAGGTCTGTTGAATAAATTTCCTCATTGCTGCGTTCTTTGACCCACTGTGATATATCTTACGCATACTGATTCATGAATTTGTCTCATTTGTGAGGAAGACTCGGTGAAATTATTTTACACCAGGGCGATGTTTGATTTAATGATGTCGGAATCTCTTTCACAGTATTAATGTATTCTAATGAATTCTGGAGAAAAATTGCGACACATTTTTATGAACTTCGCGGAAGATTTTTTCTTTCTAACTCAATTTGCAGCCCTAAACGAAATATATTACTTTTAAGCATTCTTTCATATTTTGAGACTAAAAATAAGTTGTACCAATTTAAAATGTGTAACTTTATCGCCCGAGTTTACTTTAAGTATTTTCCTTTTGTGTTTGAGGATGCTATATATTTTTTTATTTATAATGTTTATTAATATTCAAAAGTATATAGGAAGTAATAATACCTTCCTAAATTGTAGTCCTCCATTTTGACAGCCGGCGTGTTCTAGCGGTAAGGCTTTTGACTCGCAAGCCGAAGGTCGCGGAATCGTATCCCGGCGTGGACAAATAAACTTTATTTGATTATTTTGTGTTATTTCACCATTAAATAATTTAAAAAAAAAATTGTATATTTGCGGCACGCTCCAGAGTGGAAGATACTCTTAGTATCGCCCTGGTACACCATTCAGAATTGAACCGTTGCTTGAAATATTTGTCACCGTGTTTGGCACACCAGATCTGAATAGCTAGGTACTTCCCTACCTTCCTCTTCTCCATCTTCTTTCCTTCCTCACTACCTTCAGCCTCACAACATACCCCAATTGGAGATGCAATAGACTTACTGGCTCACTAGCAGCTGGGACTCTTGTGAGGTATTCGTATATAAAAAAATCTTTCAACGATTTTTTTCAGAATGGCTTCAGTTCCAAATAGCCAGATACTTCTTTACCTCCTCTTTCTCATCTTCTTCTTCGACCCAATACCTACAGCTCACAATATAATCCAATTGGAGATTGGTTACAGACGTTTAGAAGCATTTGGGACTCTTGTGTGGTATCCAAATAAAAAAATATTAAAAGCGATATTTAAAATAACTTTCGATCTATTAGACATTTGACAAATCTATGAGTTAAATCAGTCATTGGGGTTCCATCCAGGCATCACGCATAAAATTTCTTGCTAGATAAGTCCTCCATCATTGTGCAAGCTACATTTTCTGCTTACTATGATGATAATAGATGGAATTTAACCAACGTTTTTTTACCAACGTATGTCTCTCTTTTTAATGAGAAAAGAAACAAATGCAAACTAATATTTTTATAGAATTACTAAATGTTGCTTTTTAAGAGCGCATATTTGACTAACTTATTCAAGAATATAAAGCACAGATAAAGTTGGATAGTAAAACTATAAAAGCGAATATAACTTACAAATTAAGAGCATTGCTTATTAGCTCCGTAAGATCTTATTAGCGTAGACTAGACGACGACACATAAAAGGTAACGCAGTCCCGTTTTAACTTCACAAATCATCCGCAAGATATAAACACGAAGTAAATGTGACGTAAAGCATCGCATAAATTAAACTAGCTAGGGGCGAAGACTTATTTCGTGGAGAAACGGTTGCGAGTACTAAGAGCTTTAAAACACACCTAGATTTATTTATTTTATTTTAACGCTCTTTAGATTTTAATTGTATAAAGGTGGGCCCTATTTATCATATTCCAGAGAAACTTAATTTAACTTAACTATTTATTTGGAAATAAGCTGTCAAATTATTTTCACTCAAGTACGATTTTACTGACAACACGTCTATAAACGCTATGAGTGTGAAAACAAATTACACATAATAATTAGATAAACTTATTTTTCTTAATCGGTAGTTTTCCAATGGGTTAAACGGAAATGCATTGTTTTGTCTAAATAACTTCTAAAATCGTATGGAGGTGGAGGGGTGGGGGGGGGGGGGGGGGTGAATTTGCGAGCGAAGCCGGGGGCAAAAGCTAGTACTTACATAATATTAGAAATTACCCGGTTTGGTTTTGGAGTTTCAAAATTTTTTTCTAATGGATCGAAAATTTTAAAATAGTTGGAGACTTATTTTTTTTTTATACAAATGTATTATCAATGCTCATGGTGCAAACGAAGTTACAGGCTGAAAGATAAAAATAAAAATAAAATGAAATTGTTAACTATTGGCTTTCATATCTTGAAACCTCTGCCATTGGTCACCCCAAGTGGTTCGCTACGTTTGGTGGGTTACCCGGGTTCATGGGGTGAGGTCTAACTATGTCTTGGTGGCGGATGAGCCTGCCCACCGACTGTATGACGGGTCGGATCAAGAGAGACTGGTTGAAGGAGGTCTTTTTTGACCTCTCCAGCTGAACTATCTCGACCCATCGCCTTGCACCATGATGGATTATTATTTCATTTATTATTTAAATTACATCCATCCCTCCGGGACAAACTGACCTCCAGGTTATCACCCACACCTTATACCTTTTTCCTTCCCAGAACTTTCTCTCCTTCCTTTCCTTAAAAAGATAATACATACTGTATCCTTTAAATTGACCTTAGGAAAATAATTTCCCTCAATGCCTCCTGTGTGGAGCTAATTTAAAAAAGAAAATATAAAAAACTTTTCAGAGATTTCGCTTCCACATTGCACATTATCTTCTTTATATTAAGATAATATAAATTATTAAACTGCTTGACTTTTGTCGAATTTGTGCAGAAATACGAATCCTTCCTTATGTATGAAGCAGCTGCACATTCCATTTTGCTGGGGAGGAATATCTTGCTAGGAAGATTTTATTCTATATGCTACATTAACTCTGCGAGTAAGAATATTTCGCGATTCAAGTAGGGAGGAAGTATGAACTTAGCAAATAACAGTTTAAATATATGCCATGAAAAGCATCTCCACCTATTTATGGAGTTTACGGAAATTATTTTTAAAATATCGTTGTTTTGTTTAAAATAAGTTGACTCTTTGTCCTCAATACATAAATTATTACCATGACAGATGAAAGCATTCTGTTCAGCAAGAAAAAATCTTTTTTCTAAAGAAATGATCTAATTTCAATAGACAATCAAACAAAATGTGATTTTTTTATGTGAATAATTGCTCCCATCTGGAACCAGTAAGAGTAAGGCATTCCTAATTGGGGTATGTTGTGAGGCTGAAGGCAGTTGGGAGGAGAAGGAGATGGAACGACGAAGGTGGGGAAATATCTGGCCATTCAGATTTAGTCACCAAACACCGCTTAAATCTTCTAGAATTCGTCACAAGATGACGCCACTTCCGTTGGCAATTCTCACGTGGACGGGCCCTAGGCTAACGTAAATACTGCGATTTAGTAAAATCGCAATTCCCTTTTACCATAATACCTACCAGCTCGTAGTGGATCGAAGTTGGAGACACGGTATTGCTTTCAAGTAAATAAGCACACATTCACCACTAACAATTAAACATCTGTCGATCTGTCGGATCTGCCCTGATGATGGACAACGCTGTCCGAAACGTCGGCTAAAGAAGGAGGTAGCGCAACACGGCATAACACCCCAAAAACGAAAATGCTTTTGGCCGTGAAAATCTAAAAACGTAACCGCTAAAACCATTTCAAGCAACATTTTAATTCTGCTTGATGGTCTTACATCGTGGCGATACTGAGAGTGTGTTCCACTCTAAAACGTGTAACAAATATACTTTATATTATTTTGAATGAGTACATTGTGAAATAACACAAAATAATCAAATGAAATTTATTTGCGCACGCCGGGTTTTGAACCCACGACTATCAGAACACTGGTAAAAAGCTTTACCCTTCGACCACGGAGGCCGCATCTAATTTTAAATCTAATTTCAAAATTTGCTTAACATAACTGAAGAAATAATTTTACATGACTTTGTAATAAATAATACTATGCGATGAGAAGTTATAAATACCCATACCATACATATGCAATGAGCAACTATAAAGTTATACTTTTAAATTGCAATTATGCGATCATGCAGCTTAATTATTTTGTAATGTGTCAAATAATTTTATGGAATATTTGTTAAACTGGTAAAGAATATAATAAAGGGTGTTATGGTTGCCCATAATTCATACGAACATACTATACAAGCGGCAGGTTGCCCATAAATGCTACGAACGGACTATACAAGCGGCAGGCAGCTGTGTGTCACGTGCTCAGTACATGTACATTCTCGCGTGATTATTGCTGTCCCTCTCAGGCTGGCAGAAGACATTACCATATATGGCTACACGGCGCGAAATCCAGCCAATGGCAGAAGACATTACCTTATAGGGCACGCGTTAGAGTCTTCCGTCTCGCTCATCACGGACAGAGAACTCCGGCCACCGTTCACCGAAGCAACAGAGATATTTCAGACAACGGCGCGAGCAGTCGTACGTACTACTACGTACTGTCGGGCAGTATGCCACCCTTTGACGCGGCTAATTAAGTCTTCACTTACGATCTCAGTATGGCGCTATCACGACAGACGCCTGTATAATCCTACTGCCGCCTACTTTATACCATGGCAGCCCTGGCCGCCCGGCTTTTAATCCGCCTACTTTGCCGATAGCCGCTTATTTCACCGTTATCACCCACCGGTTCGGTAAGCTGACCGAATCCGCCCACCATGACGCCGAGAAGCCGCCCACGCACCCCGAGCCGCCACGTTTCTGCACCCGATCTATGAGCTTTGCTCTAGATCTCTCCACTTCGTAGGAAGCTGCCTGCATCCGTACGACGCCACGTGAGATTTTAAACCCTCTTATAGTATTTCCGAGCCTAAATTCAGTAGTATTTCTAGTGCCTCTCTCTCTCTCTTATGCTAGGCCTTAAACAGCTTACCTGGTTGCCTGTAATGTTCACCCTTGCATTATTGAATACATTGAATTGTGCCCAAACCTTGTTTCATTGGAGTCAACCATCGACAGCCTCGGAGGAGCCCTACGACCCTGAGCTGAGCCTTCCAAGCCGAGGCATATGGCCCCCGGGGGGCCTGCTTAACACTTGTCCCCCCCCGGGAGGGACATATTTCTGGAGACCAGAAGTATAACACTGGACCCTACGTGGCTTCAGTATCACCCTGGCCCCAGGAAGTATGACAAGGGTTTTAAAATCACTTAACAAAATAAAGGTTTGAATCCATAAAGGCATTTCAAATATTTACAAGCCGGTTTTGTACCGGCAGAATATTTCCAAAAGATTCCTTTCTGGTGCATTTGCCTGCAACCTATTTCAGAGGTCGGTATGGAAACCTGAAATGCGGAGGTATTTATTCAGTCTATGGTGCACAAGGCCCGTGAGTACTGCAAATACTTGTCCCTCAAATTGGGCTCTAAATGGGGCTTGATAAAATTCATATCTATACATAAGAGAGATTTTTTTAAACTTTTAAAATTAAAGTAAATAAGCAAAGTGTCTTTATTTTGTGTTTCTAAATCTTTTATTTAGTCCGAAAAACTATTAATTTTAGAGTCAATTTGATTTTAAAGTCTGTACACCATGTTAAAAATGAAAGCGTTTTTTTCTTATTGCTTGCTCAGAAAGGTTTTAACTAACTTAATGTTTGTACGTGTTGAGGTTATAAATTTATATTAACTTACTCGTATTATAAAAAACACCTTTCAAAACCACAACAAATCTCAGGTAAAAATACGTGTTACCGATTCCGAATTGTACAAAAACTTTGGTTCGACAGAACTACAAATGTCTTGAAATGAAATTCTTTAATAAATTACCAGAAAATATAATATAGGACAAATAAAAAAAATCATTTAATTTTTTGTTTGTGTAAAAACATGTGTTGTTTCTTTAAATAAATTATAAAAATTAAATGTCATTGGAAATTTCATTAAAATGTTTTACTTTGAATAATGTCAGGAATCACTGGTTACAGTAAGTCATATACGTTCCTTAAAACCCTGTATATATATACAAATATACATATACGCACTGTGCCTTTAAAGGTTTTCGTTATCTTCTGTATGGCATAGAAGGAATTCTATATACTTAGACCAAGAGGGAGATAGTCCTGATGGTAGCTGAATTCCTTAAAATTTTCCAAAACTTAAATAATTTTACTTTCATAGTGTTTCTAAATTTTACAGGAAAGAAATACTAAGATAATATTAATTTTGAACTTGTGCTGTATTTTTAAAGAAAACAAGTATTTCTGAATTCTTGCAAGACTGTGTTTATTTGATTGTTCTTAGCATTTTTATTTATGAATTTTCTTTATAATAATTTTAATACCAAATGAAACAATATACTGTGTGGCCTATTTTTCGAAATTACTTCTCTGAAATTGTTTTTTTAACATTACGCGGTGTCACGTGCCTAACAGCGAAACGATAAATATTTTATTTACTCAACTCATAAAGCGCTTGGGAGCCCAGAGCACCGAGCCACGTGTTTTATTTTCTTATTTTACTGAATTTTGCTCACTAAAATGTGTAATAGCAGGATGAAAATTAAATTTATTTACATCTGGGACAAAGCTGAGATTGGCAGTAAACTCTATCGGAGACATAATCATTTCTTGGGGCAGGAGATCGTTATGTTTTACGGTCTTACCGTTTCGCTGACAAACTCCTCTTGTGCGTCTGAACTTTACCGTATCTCTTTACTGGGCTCTTGTGCAGATGTTTTAGATAGTGGTTTAGTGAATAGTAGGTTTGATAGGGCAGTTGCCCCCAAAAGTAGATCGACCGGAACAAGCTAACTGAATAACAATCGATCACTAAAATTATTTAAAAAAAGCACTTGAGTCTCTATGCATAAAATATGTGTTTATTTACGGGATGTGCTGGTAATGTAATGATCCATTACGGTTTTATTACTGTTCTTGATGAGGAGAAGGTCTGATCCCATAGGCACTTAGGTCAGAGGCCCACCTTCCATGTTTCATTTATTCCCTTGACAGTCGCCACTCCCTTTAATAAAATTGGGTGTTGGCGATCGTTCGTGGTTCCACAACATGGCTCCCCAGGTATTTGAACATTCTTTCCATCAAGGAAACGCCATGGAACCACGCGGTAATCGATGTACGAGTATCTTCACCCTCATCACATTTTTCAGAGTTACTGTGCTTGCTACTCCGAACAATAGCATGGGTCTCATGAGGCGGTTCCTATTCCTGACCCATTTCTTTATCCCTCATATCCCTCCTCCGTACGTTGGACCTTACCTTTTCCCGTCATTCTTGGTACTACACCAGTATCTATGCTGCTGGCAATCTTTGGACTATTGTGTCATCGTCACGCGATCACTGAAACAGCTCTATAACAGAATAACGTATATGATGACATTTATTTCGAATAATTACCTCACGTGCGTGAAGTTCGCCAGCATTTAAAAGTATTATTATAATAATTGTACACCGCACCAGCGATAAGTTTTTTTTTATTATACCTAAATTGCGGTAAAAGGTACGAACCATCACAGTAACAACACGGTAACATTGTATTGCGTGCTAGAATTAATGCATTACTTAGATAACGAAAAAACCTCGTATTTGCGTACAACGGCGACATATTTTAAAAAACACGCGCGAGGGTAATTTATTAAATCTAAATCATAAATAAAGCAAATGTAGAAAAAACAGTATTAAAAACGCTAGAACACAAAGAGTCCGATAGCTGTCATGCTCGGGCACGTCTACTACCTCATATCATAGTCACGCAAGAATTTTATTAGTGTTAATATTTCAGTAGGTAGGATTTTGTTATTTTTTATGAAAAACGCACATCAGTGCATCGCAGTGGTTTCCTGTCGGTCATTAAGGCATTAGCTACACGAATGAGATACTTTTACTGTTAAACTGCTGCAGTGCGGTGATTGCAGTTCTAAATACGATTGAAATAGAGTGATAATTATCAATAGTAAATCAGTAAAAAGATAAAACCATGTTTAAGCATAATTTTTTTAACTCAATTCTAATAATTTGTATTGTGATTTTGTTATAAAATTTGATTAACCCTATCTGTATAAATTTTTGTTGTCTTTATGGCTGGAACACGTCCATAAATACTGAGTATATTTAGAAAAATAGTAGTTCTGCAGGGGTAGTGTTATGAAAGATTTTACACTGAAATAAAAATTGTTTCAAATATTTATCACGAATTTACGAGGTGTTTCATACCTTGCATTTCTTACTTGTTTTCATCATAAAACTCGATAGATTGAAAGATGCTGAAAGTACACAGTGAAATTTTACGTGTAATAATTCAATCTCATCATTCGAAGATTGAATATCATACCTCTTGAACCCGAGACTCCCTGGAAATAAACCTAGCGGAAAGACAGGAAATAAATTGCATCCTCCGCCCTGTCCGTCATAACCTTTGCTTTAGGGGCAGTAAATACCTCGCCGGCCACTAGATTCTTAATGCATTCTAGGCGGTTTTATTTCTATGGCAGCATCCAGAGATGTTACGCGGACTAGGTGCGCCGCGACGCCGTAAATAATGACGCCACCCCTGCGGCCAGGGGCGCCGGACAATAAAATGCGCTGTAAAGTAATTTCATAAATTTTATCTTTCACCGCATCGTAAGATTGTCGTCCCCAATACTTTGGGGGAGGCCGCATACATGTTTGATGAAAGTTTTGTTGCCATCCGGACACAACCATAGTTATGTAACTGACATGGAGGTTTTCGTACAAAAGTCTCTACAAAATAAATACAAAAATATTTATTTTGTAGATACTTTACCACTATCGATTACACATCAGCCCTGATGTTGGACACTGTAATACTATTGGCTAAAGATGGAAGTAGCACAACACGGCAGAATATCTCAAAAATAAATAACGATAACACTTTTGGCCTTGAAAATAATTGTTCAATTCGAAAAAACGACTTCGGTGTAAAGTTCGGAATCGGGAAGTATGTATTGCAGGTAACTTTTTATATGTTGGTAGATAAAAGTTTAATAGTAAATTGAATATATCTGTGATTTAATTATTTCCCCATAGTGGTAACAAACCGAATTTGTGTTTTCGAAAGATATTAATTACTGTTTAGTGTCGAAGTTTAGAATTCGAATGCAACAATGAATAGAAGTAGAAAAATACTATTTTTGAATGACTTTTGCTGTCTAATGAAGTCGGTTGAATGAAACAAAGCAACAAATACTCGCTTTGTAATCCGTCTTTCAAGGTGATGAAACATCACGAAAAAATCGACTTAACAACAAATTCATTTCCCTTTTCCGTGTGCGAAATAACCTGAGAAGCGGCCATTTATCACCCCCGGCGGCTGCCCCCCGGTCTAACGACGGCTTAACGGCTGACCCGGGCAGCCAGTACCACCCTTACGCCACTGGCAGAGACAACGGGAGTAAAAACTCATCACGCGAAATAATGAAAGCATTTTTCAATTCAGACATTTCTGGTCTGGGATTGGGACTCTGCAGTGGTTATGGGTTTGTGTTTTGCGGCGTTTCTTGAAGTGACATAAATAGAGTTTTGTCAAATTTGTTGTGTAGTTTTGTGTGGTTGCTGTACAATGCAGGTACTTATATACTACTATGGCCAGCGGGACAAAGGATTATGGCCCATTTTTGGAGAAAAGTTGTGAAGCCGTTGGAAGTGAGGAGTGAAGAGGGAGAAGAGAAAGGTGATGGGTGGAGTGAAGGTGTAGGCTGCCTTCGGATACACCTTGTTTTTCTTGTGCTAATATATAAGTACAATTTCCTGAACAGGATATCTTTAAAACCACGGTATCCTGAAATTAGTCGGGAGGAGAAGCTGATAAGGATGAAGTAAGTTTGAAAAGAACCTAGATATTTAGATCAAGTCACTAAGGACTTTCACTATGACGCGTGGCAGGGGTTGGCTTTACGCCATGGGACACCAGGTGCAAATATAAGTACTTTGTATTCCAAAAAAAGAGAACACTGCTCTTATATGAGTTAACTTGATCAATAGGCACAAAATGTTGAATACAAATCTTTTGTTAATTCTTCATCGTGAAATCATTTTTAAATTTTATTTTTTTTATAACCCCTTACGTCAATTTTCACAAGTAACGACTAAAATCATAAAAAATGATTACTTTCCGACCATAAAAAAATATTATCAATTTTCATGTTATGGCTCATTCGCCTATCATTTCGTGTTTTTGTTTCTGGAATCGTTCACGCATCTCACGTAACGTATCCTGAGAGGGCTGTAGAACTCTGCGGGAAACCGCAATTACAGCCTTTTTCTAGGACGTGATCGCATTTACTTAGCCTATGGAGGGATCTTTATGAAATTTTAATTCCCCGGCTTGACCCTTAAGTTGGAGTCAGATCTCTCTTGTGGGCCATTTAACCCTTTTTTAGGTAAACTCGTTTATAAAAATGCTATTTCCGATCTCCAAACGTAAACTAAATCGATCGTTGCATAATAATATAAGCTAAGAATATAAATGTCGATCTTCGGAAAAGCTATTCTTATTTTCACAAATGGATGTTTTTTTTTATTTTATAAGAAAAACTCTCTTTTTATAATTTTTCAATGTAATAATAAAATAAGAATATAACACTAACAATCTAAATGATAATATGAAAGAGAACAGACACAGAAAAATATAAAAAGATGATGGTCGCAACTGAGACACGAACCCGGAACCTCTCGTCTAACCGGGCGTGCGCTTTTATCAGTTCAGCCATTGCCAACCTACATCAAACCGTCATGGCCGTCGTATTTTTTTTTTTTTTTAATTTTTAGAGATATTTCTAATGTATGAAATAAGGTTTTCGAACATATTTTCTGTAATCTCACCTTAATAACTTGTTATTTGTTATTCTAACCCGGTTCAACCGAGTTTCAATACTCTTTTATGCGAAATATAACTACTCTTCGGAGAGTTTTTAGTAGGACTTGTATACAGTTAGTCTGCTTTATAGTTAATGGTACAGGTGATGGAGGTTGCCTTAAAAAAATGCTGGTCTGTAAAGTTATCAGTACTTACTTAATTTGAGCAATAAACAATGGAATAAATTTTATTTAAGGAAATATCTTATAAACAAGCTTTAAACCATTAAAATAATGCGGTGATTTCGAGCAGGTTATCCATACCCATCGTATCCCTTTTTTAATTTTTACCATATAGTTTAGTTTTTGAAAAGGGTTCCTATGGGTAATTTTGAAGACCATAAAAAGTAAACAATAAATATTACAAAATTATTGGTTAAGATAAACCACGTTACTATTGTATGTTAGTAAAGAAAGAATTAGTTTATTCAAATCAATATTTTTAGAACTATAATAAATCTATTTTATATTCATTTTCCTCAATACGCAATCATAAGAAAAGTGCCTACACATACGAGAATTATATTGCCTTATGAAATACTACCGATTTAAGTTGGTAACAAAAACATCTTGCGTTTTATCCGGCAGTAAACCAGTGAACACGGAGTACGCAGTAAGTAGACCCTCGTATGCAAAGCCCGAAGCGGTACTCGATTAAAAAGCCATAAATATAGAAGAAAATCGCGCGAAATACAATACGTTCCAGCCCCTTGTAAAAATTCTCTGAGCCTTTCGAGGGGTGGGTTTGTGATATACGCGCTACCGCTGTTCTTGAAGCGCCGTGATTTTATTGATATTTCATTGTGTTGTAGGCCCTAAGAAAACTCTTCATAACCCAAGCTGCTTACAATATCTCAGCCTACTTACAAATACTTTATATTATTTCCGAATGTTTTGAAAATTACATTTTTTTTTCTAATGCTAAGTTTTTTGGGTGATAAATTGTAATAGTCATTAACCAACAAACTAACCACGATTCGAATGATATCTATTAATATCACCGATATAAACATCGATGAAAGTTGTTTACATAATTTTTTTAAGAAGAGTAAAAAGTAACCCGGGCACGAATAACCTGACAATATTTGAAAATCTCCTACTACAACTACAGTAAGCGGAAAATGTTGCTTGTTTGGAGGTAGAGGATTAAGCCAGTCGAGAAATTGATCACACTACGCCTGAGTGGAACCCAAAAGCGATGACAACTCGGCCACTGACCATATTTGTAGGTTTCTTTGTTTTTCCGAGATGTTATTGGGTTTCTTTATGTTTAACGTTACTAGTATTCTCTGGGCACCGTCATGTTGCAGTGTTGTAGGTTTGGAACCCCTTTTTAAAATACATTTCCCTCAGTACGGTGGAAATCTCTGACCACTGATAAAAAGTATCAAAAATTATTTTTAAAAAAATCTCTATTTTACTTTGTGAGAAATTACTTCCTGCCTATGAATAGGCAGGAAGAGATATATTTTTCACCCAAATTTAAGCTGTATTTCTATCGCCCATTATCGATCCTTTTTTTGACATCTATATAAATATATCTTGATAATTTCAAACCCCGAAACAAAAGCAGCGGATGCATTTGCCCATCTACTGCGTGGCGGGCCCGATCGGGAGAAACTGGTTGAGGGAGACCGTTAAGCCTCTCCAGTAGAAGTCTCTCAACCTAACGCCTTGCACCGCATTGGAAGGGATGGATTGATACCTCCGTCACTTCTGGACCCATTGATCTACCTTTTTCCTTCCCAGAACTTTCTCTCCTCCCTTTCATTTAAAAGACTCCACACAGCAACACCAGTTCACAACCCCTGAGGGAATTAAGCCAAACATTTTTTTTTAAATTGTTGTTATTGTCGAAGAAGGAAATAACATAATCCATTATTTCTTGTCGAAGAAGGAAATAACATAATCCAAAATTTCTTTTAAAACTTTCTCGTAAAACCGTTACTATATCTCCATGTCTGAATTTAATTTTAATATGCCTTAATTTTGGATTAAAATACACATATAACTATCTTCCACTTTTTTATAAACGGATCGGTTTCGCCTTACAACGGGCATTTTCAGTCTGGTCTGAACCACTCTGATTATGAATTACAAATAGTAGGGTTTAAGAAAGGTTTATGAAAGTGATTATTTATAAAATAATCTGATGTTGTAAGAACGCAAAAGGATCATAAAATCCTCAATAAAAGCTTTACATATATCAGGAGGTATCCACATTGAACATAAAATTGTTAAATTTTACTCTCTTCTTCGTCTATTTAGCGTGACGTGAATTTATGAATACATTCACATATTTAGTGAAATATTGTTGTTATTTCCCCATATCGTATCAAAAATATTTAATATAAATAAATATTTTTTCGTAAATATAGTTGGTTAAATACGTAAACGAAACATACGCATACGCGTAAGCCGTAGAGATGAATAAATATCCATTTAGCAGAAATATGTTTACAGCCTTCGAAGGCTGTTTTAGTCCCCCTCACTGGTAAGATTGTAATGGTGTTTCCGCCAAATCGACCGGAAGGCGCCGCGACGCCAGCGCCCCTGGCGGCGTGATCCGCAAATGAAACGGAATTTATTGCGTGGCGGGAAAACCAGCGGAAGTTGAAAAAACACGCGAAAATGCATTTTCGGACGGGCGTGTGTTGGTGATCTATTGCTTCCTAGTGGCGTTCACTCATACGTGATTTGTAGCTACGTGTTCAGGTTTTCATATTTTTTACAGGTTTTATCGAATTTTGGCAGGTTTTTATCATATTTTGCAAGGTTTATCGTTTTTTTAGGTTCGATATTTTTTTAAACGCATGAGGTTTTTTCGTAAAATTTTATTTTTTGTTTAATTGAACAGTAAACTTATTAATTTCCCTGGGGGGTTGGCAGCGAGGTTAAAAAGCCTCACAACTCCATATTGATACACACTCCACCCGTCTGTTAGGATGAGCATTTATGAGCGTCCTACTCATAAACTCTGTATAAAATTGATATATCAGGATGAATTAATGGTGCGAGTAATACCAGTTTACCTTCATAATATATTTTACAAAAAATAATGTAAGGCTTAAATAAATGTAAGACATACACCCGACCTGTCATTCGTAACTTCAAAGTAGAAATGCAGATTTATTGGAATTGGGGCACGCACATTCGCGCTCTCAACCCTTGCATTCCATTTTGAATTCCACACAAGAGGCCCTGAGGAAAATAATTCCCCTCAGGGCCTACATAATCCTTGGGGATGCTGTGGGGAGGGTCTTTTTAGGAAAGAAAGGAAAGAAAGTTCTAGAAGGAAAAGGGTATGAGTGGTGGATACGAATCTGGAGGTCGCTGTGTCCAGGAGTGACGGACGTATGAATCCATTCCTCCCAATGCAGTGCAAGGCGATGTTATGAGAGAGTACGGCTGTAGAAGTCAAAGTGACTCCTTTAACCATTCTCTCTCGATCCGGCCTGCCATCCAACTGGTGGAACGCATGAACTCGAGCACCCCCGCTAAGTCACCAAATGTGGCGAACTACTTGGGGTGTCCTATGGCAGAGGTGTTGGTTATCCAATAAATGATTTACGGGGCAGCAGTACCCGTACCCGCCTCCCAATGTAAAATTCCTGTCTCACTCTACCAAACTCACTTACGAGTAGGTACATACAATAATATAAGTACGCTATATTGCCAAAGCGTTACTTGTCTATATTAATATCTACATAATATTTAGCACTCCATATTCCTGTTACTAGTTAATCTACGGTAGACTCTACCGGCCTAATAAATAATAATTTATTATCATAAACGTCGTTCTTATTTATCACCACAATAAAACCTCTTAATTCACATTGAAATTTCCTCTGTTATATTACATACTTAATCGTTATTTCAACTCTTTTTGAATTTTTTCTGATATAGGTAGGTACATTAAATCCAAAAACGCGGTTTAATTCACAAATAAATTCTATGCCCTTTGTTTAATATATGGTTTGGTTTTCAGTGCATGACCAATGCTATAAGAATAACACGCGATAAGTTGCATGTTGCGATAATAATAATGCATTTTACAAAACATTTTTTCCGAGAATTTGTTATAATAATGCACGTAAAAAGATATAAATATTTTTCCTAGAATAATAAGGTTTTTACAATGTGAGCTATGCCCAATGCGCATGTGAATTGTGCAGTATTAAGTGAATGCAGTTGAGGGTAACTAACTATTCAGGTATTAATTTAGTTAAAACAATTCTGTTAATTATTAGGAAAAAGGCAGTGTGATTTCTTATCTTAGTTTAAGGCATTAATGCCTTGCATGAAATATAATACCCAATAAAAATGATTTAGTAGCTCTTTTTCTGAAGTCAATATCTGCATCGAACCTTTGCTACACAAAATAGAGAAATCTAGATCAGGGAGTCATGTACTCAGGAAGTCAGCAGAAATAAAACCGGAGCTGATTGTACAAGAAAAAGTAGGGGAAAACACATCGAGAGACCGAACAGCAACGTCTTCCGAAATAGTATAAGAAAGGAACGCTTAGTTGAGTGAGTGGAAACCATTTCTCTCAAAAACTAGCTCTAATAAGCGTAGTAAACGTATAAATTGGTGTCATTTATCAAACGGTAAAGGTAAATCTTTGCAACAGGTATTGTTCCGGTTAGAATCAAACAAATCATAATTAATATTATGTTTTCCAAAAAATTTACACGATTCGATATAATTGAACCACCTCAGCCAGGAGCACTCTTATCGCGGTGAGACCGATTCATCAGGGGGCACTGATTTGTTAGGGCTTGGAACACGTGCTCCGAAGATTGGAAGGAGGTTGGAGTTCAATCGACCGGTATATTTGGCATCCTAATAATTCCATCAAATTTATTCGGATATTATTATCAATTGGGTAGATAGGTACTTTAAATATCTTTCACATTTTAATGAGTTGGTAGGTAAGTACTTTCAATATCTTTCATATTTCAATTAATTAAATAGGTAGTTACTTTCAATATATTTTAGTAGTCCTATTTCGCGCAAAGGAGAGTAATATACTCGCTATCGATATTGTTTAATTTCTATTCAGGATAAACCGCGCATCCCACACAAAATTTAAAATTAAAACAACCCACGTTTAGTTTTTATAGGTTTTTCAGGTGAGTAAAAGTTTGATAAGTTCAGCGAATGCATGAATATCAAAGGTTAGACCTCGATTGCTTTTCATTGCATTATAGTCTCGCAAATGAATGGTTTTAATTATTTTTTTGGGAATATAGTCAAACCCGTGTAATAGGCACGGTAGATTGATAAAAGTAAAGATAGAAGAACCTGGCTTTTTATGTTTGGTTAATAAACATTTTTCACAAATTTAATGTTATAGTTCAATTATTAATACATTTTTGCGGGAGACGCTTAACCCGGCGTGAGTGAGGTCGGGTATCTTATACCCACCGATTTGTAAAACATTAGATATTTCTTTACTGTGTGATTCCTGGAACTCGGCTGACTCGGTATCTGGAAGGGATGGTGCCGGGAGTGATTTAAAGCTATAGTAACAGTGTTGCGCCTGCGGCGAAGTAAACTGCACGTGCGCAAACATAGAGCGGGTTCGTAATACCCAACCTAATAGTCGGTGTAACTATTTGGTGTTACAATAAGACATATATAACTATTTTACACGGTGTAACTATTGTGTGTTATTACATAAGACAGATTTTTTCTTTAATTTTGTGTACACAGTTGACCTCAATTACCTAAATTTTTAGATATTAAGTCATAGTTTTTGAATTTTGTTGATTTGTGCTTAAAAAAAATACTACTTTGTTTTTTATAGAAATATAAATACTTTTATAAATAGAACCGGATTATTTTATCATATTAACTCATTCCCCTAATAATAATTAATATATTACAGTAAAAAATTATTATTCTAAAGTCATTTCGTATGTCATAACCACGTCACAGCTGGTGTAACAATTTTTCACCTTATTCACGCCAGGTTAAACACGCGTTTTTCCTACTGTTGGTAGAGCGGGAGACGCTTTAACCATTCGGACCCATAAGCTTGCTTTCACGATAATATAACATTATCAGTCATATGTATGACATATGAGGATGAGGCGTACCTGTCTTAATAAAGCGTGTATTTAATGACTATTGGTAACACAAGGGCGTGTTGTTATTCGGTGAAGTAAAAATTACGCGCGAACTCTCCTGAGACATGTACTAGGCACCCGGCAGTTGTGCAAGTGCATGTCTGAACTGCACTACACGTAATCCTACAAAGTACGTAGCGAAACACGATGTATGTGTACATTATCTATCAATATATAAAGGGAACTGTTTCGAACTCTATCATACTTTGAAACAATTTTGGTGTTAATCTTTTTATATTTTATAAAATATAAATTGAAAGTTCATAAAATGACTAATTAGACAATACCTAAAAAGTGCAGTTATCAAAAATTTGAAATTTTTCCTTGAATGTCATAATTTTGTTTCCAAAAATACAAAAAAATTGTAACAAATGCATAATAAAACTTTCATTTAACATAAGACACTGGATTTTTAAAATTTGAATATGATCCTTTATTTGGCATTAAGTTATAGCTACTCGTATTTTACGTAAAACGTAATTTTGTAATTGTAATTGTGTGGAGAGACCGGAAGAGATTTTAAATCGGTAAAGAAAAGCGTCAAAATAACTTCATCAAAAATACTGATTTCGGTTGTCTGTGCGTCCTATATAACTCTGCTTCAATGAACTCAAATTTGTTTTGAATTTAAGGGTTATCATTTTTAAATTTGTAACTGCTTGTGTGACGAAATCAGACCGATTGTAATATAATATTTCTAATAGAAAATTATTTTAATTGTCATTTTCAAAATGGTAACCGATTTTATGGCACGAATTAATATTATCCTATAATTTTTTAAGGGGCTGTGCTACATATGTGAGAAAATCCATTATAAATATTTCCTACTTTATACTTCAGTTTCTCTGGATTCATATTCCTCAAAAATGTTTTTATACTTTGTCAATATTTACACACCGCCTTATACGATACATTAAAAAAACAATAAAAGCATTTCTTGTTATTGTTTTAGCGATTTACTCAACAAAGCAAACCTTTTAGCCTAGTATGAGAATAATAAATGATGCATACCTTCAAATTTAGCCTCTGTTAGGAAATGTGTTAGGGGCCATTCCCTTCATAAATATTTATACTGCATGGCTTATTTTAGGTCCTATTTTTGTGGAATAATACCTCCATCGCTGTAAACCGTTTTTACACACATTCAAAAAATTTAAAAAACCTTTCCTTTCTTTTGTTTTTTTAAGTTAATAAATAGAAGTTCTCAGAGAAAAAAACGTTTTTAATATGAACGAGGATTGTCCTCTAAGTTATTTGTTTACATTTTATCTCTTTTTGGTAATTCATCTGAGTAAATATTGTAGTATTTTCATAATCTTATTTATTTAGAAAAAGGTAATAACAACGATATATTTGAGCTAGATTGAATGAATTGCATTGAGATGTAGCTCACTAGAAGTTGAAACCTTCACAAGAAAGCCAGCAAAGGGAAGCGAATAGTTTCACATGGAATTGAAAACAAACTATTGATAGAGGGAATGCATTTGGTTGAGGCATTCCTCGAGCAGCGAACAAATGATTAGACTTTGACTGCTGCTGAGAAGATATTTATATATAATTAAACTCACCATGGTCAGAATTTTCAGTCATCGATTCTAGCGCTACTTGAGATAAACGCATGTTCTTACCTGAAATTAAAGAAAAATAGTTGTTTAGTTACAAGTACATAAGTATTTTTTGTTTGTGACTTCCTGAGCTTCTAATAAGAAGAATTAAACAGTTTTCCAAGACCGAAGCAATGTTATTGATGTTCAACTGCATTATACGATAAAAACTAGCATACGCAAACTGTTTGAGCCCCTTACCAACAAAAATACATAAAATTACTGAATCTAACATTTCTAGGGTACCTACATCTTGGATTTATGCATCACGTGGATTCGCTCTGTGAAGCGTTACGAATGTTTCTGATTTTTCAGTAACAGTATTAAAAATATTAAACTATACATAAATTACGAGTATAGTTATAGAATTGAAATTAAAAAACTTTTTCACTTTGTTCCACTTATTTATTATTACCAGGACCGGTTTCATCCTACTACGGACATTTTCAGACTGGTCTGAATAATAGCATAGTTAATGGATTTTAATAAACATATTGTGATAATACATATCATATGTAAAAATTCTAGAACGTGTTCAAAATCGTTTTCTACGATACTTAGATTTCCGGAGCTACCGCCCACACCTAAGTCACCAAGATTCAGCCGCGCACTTCAATATACTATCATTGGAAGTTCGAAGAAACTCGGCCGATGTTCTCTTTCTTCATAAAATAGCCAGATCCGTCGTTGATTGCCCAGAACTCCTACAACGTATACAGATACGAGTTCCTAACAGACGAACCAGGTCAGACATGATTCTTAGCCTCCCTCGGTGTAATACTAATTCTAAGCAGAACTCTTTCATCTATCGTGCGTCCAATACTTTTAACACACAATACAAAAAATTTGACATATTTAATTCTGCACCACATTCCTTAAAATCACACAGACGCTCTCTCGACACTTTATAACAACAATAATTTCTAATACCACCAGTCACCATTATATTAAATTCTTTTTTTTTTTCTCTTTTTATTTTTTGTTTACTCATATTTTTATAACTATACCTCAACCTAACCCATTCTCCCCCCCCCCATCCTACCCCCTCCATATTCCCCCCTAATTAACTTGTCTCTTGAAATGTAATTTTTTTCTTCTTTAGCAAATATCTATGGAACCACTACACTTGTATACAATACCCATGTGGAAACCTGTAAATGGTTCAATTATTGTCACTTAATTACTATTATGCTCTGTTATGAATGTAAACTGTTGGTCTCCCAAATAAAATAAAATAAAATAAAATAAAATATCTTTCAGATAAGTGTAATATAACACCCCAGCTAAGAGTATTTCCGGTGGGACTGGTAGATCAGGGGGCAACGATTTGTTAGAAAGTGCTCTAAGGACTGGAATAAGGTTCGACCGGTTAGTGGCCGAGTTGGCATCGCGTTTAGGTCCCACCCAGGCTTCGAGTGTTCAATTATTCGGCTAAGTCCACTACCACGGCACAAGCAACATTTTCCGCTTACTGTAGTGGTAATAAGAGATTTGCAATTATTGTCAGGTTATTCGTAACCCGGGAATATTAGTCTTTCTTTAAAAGAAAAGATTGAAATTTATTCAACCTGGAGCCAAGGTATAAACACGTTCGCTTTGACAATAAAAGGTTTAAACTTAACTTAAAGTCGTTAAAGTTGAGTTGGTTGATACTTGAGTCGGGCCATGTCAAAAGTCAGAATAATAGAAGAGAATGTATGAGACGATGTATGAATGTGAGTGAGGCAAAGAGTGTGTGCCAAGACCGAGTTGTTTGGCGGTCCGTCCTCTCTGCCTACCCCTGCGGGGAAACGGCGTGATGGTTAGTTAGTTAGTTAGTTAGGTTTAAAAAAAATTTCAACTGCTTTGAAAAAAATATTTCTATCTAAGTTAGAGCTACCTTCGCTTCATCGCTATGGGAATATTGTGTTTTACGAGAAGGATTGGTTTTTGTTTATTATAAAATCAACTTGTATGTTTTATTTTCACAAGCATTTGGTTCCTTAGAACGGGAAATCTGCCTAGCAAGGAACTAATATCGACCCACAAGACATAATAACACTTGTTCATATTTTAATGTCTATAGTTATTTTGCAATATTGTTACTATGTTATTTTTGTTATACAAACGTATCAAATGTAATGTTATAAATAAAAATAAAAATAAATACTAATGGCAGGGTTATGTAAGTACAAGAAATCTTTGTCTTTTTTTCTCTGGGAACATTGCAAATAATCCAGGGAGAAACATGATTTCGGTTTTAACGCAATTATATCGGGCGTAGCTGTGCATCGCAGGTTGGGAGACAAATAATAAAATACATTTTTAAAAACGAAAGTTTCCCTTACTTATTTACCTAATTTATTGATCAATGTTCCATGCGATTGCAGATACGTCAGTATCGCATAGTTCAGTAGGTAGTAATCCTATTAGAAAAAAAAATTACTTTGGATTTCGTTTTAATCAAACAAATCGTGCATCAACATCAATGCCACTAAAGCGTAAAAATGGGGTTGAAAATTCCGCGAAATTTGACGGGAGTTAAAAACACTAATTAAGAGTGAACTGCCCGGGTACAGGTACTTTACAGGGGGATATTTCAGTAAAAAGTAAAAAAAAAATGCTTTTTTAACAGGGGAAACACGAAATTGGGATAAAAATTGCAATCCCACTAACGAGTTCGCACTCGGCGCAGATCGGAAAGCTCCGATACTTCTCGAGAGCTGCACTCACTAAAGCTCCAATTCCGAGCTCAAACAAACGGAACAACACCGCAGACAAAACGTTCCCGCGCGTAGAATTTGCATACAACCTTCGTTCCGGGATATCGGCAGTGGGTAGTCAGTAGTAGGCAGTAGGCAGTCGGCGGTCGCCAGTGCAGAGAGCTGGCCGTTAATTAATTACTACTAGTTAATATTCAAACCCAAACATTGTTGGGTCGCTAGCCGATAGGGGAGTCGCTAGTAGTCGGTGGCTTTAACTGGATAACAACCAAAACCAATTTGTTTCTTTATTGTAGTACCCTCCCGGCCGTGGATGGCACGGAAGCCGGCGCCGGGCGGGGGCGCTGTTAACACTGGATGAAATATCACGTCGGAGGGTTGATGTTCATGTCGATATTTTACCCATTTCCGAAAATTTCTCTCAGAATCAAGACCTTTGGAACAAAAAAGCTTATTTATCGAGTTCCTTATTGCAAATTTACTGGAAAAGGGTAGCGTTGATCTCAATAGATTAAGACCCTTGGACCGCTGATAAATTATTTTAATTTGACTTTGATGTAGTAGTTTTAAAAGGGTAGTTAAAAGGAAACATTAATAATGGCACTCAAAATGGAGCAATTCTTCGCTTTTACTAATCAATATCGTTAAAGTTAAAACAGTTTTTTTACATTACCTCCACACACGAGACCATGTGAAAAATAATTCCTCTCAGGGCCTTTGTCATCTTTAGAGATGCTGTGTGGAACGTCTTTTTAAAAGAGGTTCTGGAAGAAAAAGGGTATGAAGGGTGGGTAGAAATCTGAGGGTAATTGTGTTCAGGTTTGAAGGATGTATGAATCCATCCCTCCCCTCCCGCTGAGGTGCAAGGCGATGTTTCGAGAGAATTTAGCTAGAGAAGTCAAGAGATCTATCTCAACCAGTCTCTCCCGATCCGGCCTGCCGCGCAGTTGGGTCTGCCGTCAAAACCCGGACAAATCTCACCCCATGAACCTGTTCACTCCTCATCAAAGTCACCAAAGGTAGCGAACCACTTGGAGTGACCTATATCAGAGGTCTTGGTTATCCAATAATGGTTCCCGGGGCTGCGGTACCTATTCTCGCCTCCCAAATTGTTGGTTTATGTTTCAATAAAGTCATTATAAATTATTTTCAGGAAACTTTGTTTAAAAATTTTATGCAGTATTCAAGTTATAAGAAATTGTACAAATCTATGTCAATTAATTTTCATAACGCAGTTAAATCATAAATCACCCAAAAATCATATATTCTAATAGCGCCACCAATATTTCACAATGCTTACTTCATTCCATAAAGTAGTGGGATTTTCGTTAGAATTCCCATTAACTTGTTATAATTTTATAAATTTTAATAGTTATTATCTACTTTACATAATCCGTTTATGATTAAATTAGATTAATTATTTCCAATAAAATATTCTCATCAAACACGGATGGAAGCACGAAAACTTGAACCAATACAATCCTAGAACGCGTAAAAACGGCGAATTTGTTGATTTTTTGAAACAATGTTTCCACGCCGTGAAAAAAGCTCGAATGTCCGGTGAAACAGCTATTACTTGCACGCTGAGTAGGTTTTGTTTCTCTTGGAGCACGGAAAAGCACTTAGGTGAATTGTGGATATGCGTGTTGTATCGTAAAAATGTATCTATTGATCCATTACGTAGGGCATTAAGTAAATGAAATCATTGAAATGGAAAAACGATTGCTCCGGCGTGCATCGATTTCTGGCAAAAAATGCAAGTAATCGGAAATGCATGATTATACCAGTCTGCCGAGCAATCCATTGCGTATTACAATGCATTTATTGCAAGTGCATTGTTACGCAAGTCATCGTGTAAGACAATCTTACAAAGTAAATAATAAATAATTATTATTATCCTACCGGTTTTAAAACTTTATGAAAAAATGCAATTCTAAAAGTTTTTAAAGAATCGTAACTGTCCTGAAGTTTAATAC
Organism: Limnephilus lunatus; assembly: GCA_917563855.2. Classification (NCBI taxonomy): domain Eukaryota; kingdom Metazoa; phylum Arthropoda; class Insecta; order Trichoptera; family Limnephilidae; genus Limnephilus; species Limnephilus lunatus. The sequence goes on along the minus strand of OU830593.1, from coordinate 99,333,037 downwards.
CTACAACATCTGGGACATGCAACTCGACCTGCACAGTACCATTACGAGTACCATTGTTTGGAAAAAATAATATTCTTCTACGGAAAAATATTTTGGTTTGGAAAAAAAGGTGGAATTACGAAAAATAATATGTATCGGTTTTATTTCTACCATCGTGTAGAATCACTCCCCGAAGTTTGTGCACTTTGTATATTTTAACTTATTTTCCAATATTTTTAATATCTTAGATACTGCAATTTTTTTGTAACTATATCTTTAACATTTATAAATATGTATTATTAAATAGACTGGCTCCCCAGTTAGACTCGAGATTATTTCTCTACTAACTGGATAATTAAAATGGTTAATGAATGTTTTATAACATATTATTATTCTGTGTATTTACTTTCAAATTTCCAATACAAATTAAAAGTTTCAAATAAACAAACGTGAACTTGGGGTTATTACTTGCAGTGACAAATGCAGGATTACCCAACAGAAAATCTAAGGAATGATTAATAACTAATGAAGCGTACGGGATTGGTACAAGTACAGTTCCACTGACATTCTCTGGTTACATTCTATAGTGTGAAGATTGCTGTGGTGATAGGATACCTCCGATCGGAGAGGACGTCAGAAAACGAAGAAAAAATGTATTTTATTTAAAAAAAAATTCCGCGAAAAAGAAGAAGGTAAATGGTTTACTGTGTTAATGATATTATATTATCATACATAATATATTGTCATATGAGACCAAACTTTAGAAAGGGTTTACCGGTGATAGCTTCGTGGTAACCACCTCCACATTAATGCATGCAACGGACGCTGAAGTTACAACCAACGGAACGCCCAGGAGACGGACAGCAAGTTGGTACGCAATGAAAATCATTATATTCAGTTAGGTATTTATGATCCAACCACGATTTTAGAGCCAAAAATATACTATGTAATCAACTTTTTCCTCCTAAAAAGAGTAGGTAGGTGACTACTTAAATATAAAAAAAAACTAAGAGAAGCTAAAAGATCTTTTACGTCCTTCAAAAGCCAGAGGAAATGAATGATTTGAAGATAAGTGTTACCTACGGCCTTTTGTTGAACACGGAGCCCATATAACATGGGCCATAGAGCCCGGATTGAGAAATAGGCACACGATATGGGCTACACGGCGGTGATCGATCTTTCGAATAAAGATTAATAGTGCGGAGAAAGTGGTACTTTGCAGCATCCCCGTAAATGGGGCAACTGTTCCCGGCGAGCCAACTTTATAAATCAATATGTATTGAGCTTTATTTGAAGAGCGATGAGGCCTACATCCTACAACCTACAACAAACATTTCGTCTTATTTAATTACAGGCAAAACATTAATTTAAATCAACGAAAATTCAGGATTTAAAAAAGCTTTCCTAAGGCGAGTTCTAGATTCCAGATATTTTCACTGCCTCTTCTGAACAGAATTTAGAAGTCAACGCGATTATTTTTGGTTCACTCCATAATTTTCATCACATTGAATTGCCCACTAAAATGTCTTCCATATTTTCCCATCTGTTCAAAAGATTTCTTTTAAATGATGCTGTATTTCAGGTGAAGCTAGTTGGCGCTTTTTACGCTCTTGTTTGATTTCAGGTGGAGGTTTTCTGTGGTACTCACTTTTGAAAATCAAACGCTTATTTTGTGTTTGTTTGTCTGGTCATAATTTATTATTCTTTTATTTACATAATCCTGATTTTTTATAAGATTTATATTGTGATCTGCTTGTTGGAACACATTTTTTTACGTAAGAAATGGAAGCTACCTTCCTTTGTTCTTCTATAGAACTATTTGAATAATGGAACAAAAAAGAAAATAATAAAATTAGGTAGGTACTTGCCTAGAAGTAATTGCCCATAGAACAAGTACCTACTCAATAAGCATCAATTTTAACCATAGCTCCCCGACAAAAAGGGCTGAAATTAAATGAAAGTTCTTTTTAGAACCCTATAATAGTTAAAATTGATTATTATTATTTGTAAGGATATTTTTTTTTAAATTAGAAAGAATAACTTATTTTTATAAAATAAAAAGAGAGTTGAAACTAGCTAATACACATATCGTAATCCATTGATTGTTGTAGTTAGTTTAGAAACAATAAAATAATAAATTGAAGTAAATCATTAGAAGATATGCATAAGAAAAAAAATAACACTAAATTATAAAATGTTCATCTTCTTGATCCTCGATCGATAGCCTCTGCAGTTCTTGTCTTCAAGAAAGATGGCTTCTTTTTGATCCTTGGCCTTAGTAAGGATGACTTATTTTTTATACTGCTCTTCTTAGATGTTAGTAGTTTATTTTGATCCAGTTCTTCTAAGATGTGATAGCATCGTCCATTGGTAGAAGACACAATTTGGTAATGGGCCTTTTCATAGACCCTTGCTGCGTCTTCAAGGTGACTATACGGGTTATCCCATCTTGTCCAGGGTGAGTGGCGATGACACGTCCCATCCTCCATAAATTTGGTGGTGCGTTGTCGTCTTTGATGATAACTAAGTCCCCAATCTTTAGTTGTCGCCGGTTCCCATCCGTCCATTTAGTCCTTTGCTGCAGCTCTCCCAGATATTCAATTCTCCATCTTGACCAGAAGCTCTGTCTTAGTTGGCTTAGTTTTTGGAAATTATTAAGCCTGTTTATGGGAATCTGTTGTAGGTCAGGTTCAGCTACAGCTGACAGGTTATCACCAATAAGAAAGTGACCTGGAGTAAGTGCGAAGAGGTCGAGGGGATCGTTGGATAGTGGAATTAAAGGCCTAGAATTTATGCAGGACTCTATTTGGTATAATAACGTACACATCTCTTCATATGTTAATGAAGAGACGTTTGCCACTCTTTTTACGTGATATTTCACACTTTTTATGTTAGATTCCCAAAGACCTCCATGATGAGGACCTTTAGGTGGGATAAAAACCCACTGAATAGACATATTAGTTAAGTAATTAGCTATTTCCTTTTGAGAGACATATAAATTATACATATTTTTCAATTCATTATTCGCTCCAACAAATGTAGTAGCATTATCAGAATACAATTTACTAGGTTTTCCACGTCTGGAAATGAAACGCTTTAAACAATTAAGAAATGCATCTGTAGTCAGAGCGGTGACCAGTTCTAAATGAACTGCCTTAGTAGAGAAGCATATAAATAAACAAATATAAGACTTGACTGAATTGGATCTCCTACTGATTCCAGACTTTATTAAGATTGGCCCTGCGTAATCCAGTCCTGTAACAGAGAACGGTCTACATGGTGACACTCTATCCTCTGGAAGGTCAGACATTATTTGATGACTTGTTTTTGGACTGCATTTAAAGCACACAATGCAATTTTTAAGTATTTTTTTAATAGCATTTTTTGCCATTATAGGCCAATATTTTAGTCTAATAAGTGCTAGTAACGTTTGAGTACCTACATGCAAATTTGTATAATGAAAATGTTTAATGATTAACTTTGTTAGAGGGTGATCGTGAGGTAGTAATATCGGATGTTTTTGTGCTTCATGTATTAGTTTTCCTCTGGACAATCTCCCACCTACATGCAATAAATCCATATGTATAAATGGGTTTAATGATTTGAGATGACTGGTTTTATCTAAGTTTTTTCCCGCCTTTAATGTTTTAATTTCTTTTGAAAATGAATAAGATTGAGTGACCGTTATTAATGAATGTAACGACTTGTTTAATTCTATTATTGAAAGTTGTCCGCTAAATGTATGTTTTTTTCTTGTATTATTAATGAAACGTAGGATATAAGCAGTTACTCTTTGTAAACGCGTGAGAGAAGAAAAACGATAAAACAATTCCCAATCTTTATTCCTACTGACGGTTAAATTTATTTTGCTTTTTAATTCCGGTGGATCGATGCAAATTTCCTTATAGTTCGGCCAAGTTACTTCATCTTGAGTTAACCAATTAGGACCTCTCCACCAGATTTCTGAAGAAAATAGACTTTTAGCACTGGTTCCTCTTGATAAAATATCCGCAGCATTATCTTCGGAGTTGACATGCTTCCATTGACTGGTTTCGCTTCTTTCCTGTATTTCTGCAACTCTGTTTGCAACAAATGTATTCCATCGCGCTGGTTGATTTCCTATCCAGCATAGAGTTATAGTGGAATCACACCAATAAAATGTTTTATCCAAAGGTATACCTAAGGATTCCTTTACTTTTTCAACAACTTTTGTTAACAGAACAGCACCACATAATTCCAATTTAGGCAAAGAAATCGTTTTTAATGGAGCTACTCTTGATTTAGCTGTGATTAATTGAGAATGCCGTTTTCCTGATTGGTCTGTGGATAGCATATATACGCAAGCAGCGTATGCTTTTTGAGATGCGTCACAAAATCCGTGCAATTGTATATTTACGGTTTGATTACATATAATTTTTCTAGGTATTTGAAAAGAATTTACACCTTTTAAATCTTCTAAATATTTTTTCCAAAGCTTCAGAATTTCTATAGGTATTTCTTCATCCCAAGATATCTTTTCTTGCCATAATTTCTGCATAATAAGTTTAGCATTCACGGTTACTGGTCCAAGCAAACCTAATGGATCGAAAATACTAGCAATCAGTGACAAAATATTCCGTTTATTATAAATAGGATGTGACGGTAGTTCCACGTGATATAAAAAACTATCTTTTTCGCAATTCCAAGCTAAGCCTAGAATTTTCTCTCCTTCTGGTTTGTCCAAAATTACCATATCAGTGGCCTGATCGGCCTCCGATGACAAATCAGAAGAATTAGACCGCCATTTTCTTAAGTTCATACCGGCCGAATTCATTATGGAGATTAACTGTTCTTTTAGCAAATTACAGGATTCCACATTGTCTGCACCTGTAATTAGATCATCTATGTAAAAATCTCTCTCTAAAATGAGACTAGTTTCAGGATATAACTGAGCGTTTTCCATACTCAGCTGCTTCAAGCAACGCGTGGCTAAGAAAGATGACGGTCCCATACCATAAGTTATCGTATTTAACTTGAAATGGCCCATTTCCTCTTCTGGAGATGCTCGCCAAAGTATTTTTTGGAAGACGCGGTCCTCCTCTCTAATGTTGACCTGCCTGTACATTTTCTCTATGTCAGCCGTCAATGCCACTTGATATTTTCTAAAATTTAACAAATGGGTATATAAATCATTTTGTATTATTGGACCAACCATTAACGCGTCGTTTATTGATATCCCGCTGGAGGTTTTTGCGGAGCCGTCGAACACCACTCTTAGTTTGGTAGTGCTGCTGGTTTCCTTCTTGATTGCATGATGAGGTAAATAGTAAGATTTTTCTTCATTTGAAACTGGTTCAAATTTTGTCATATGACCTAAGTTTTCATATTCTTCCATGAATTTAATGTATTGAAGTTTCAAATCCATGTTAGAAGATAATTTCTTTTCCAAGTTTAAAAATCTTTTTTCTGCCATAGGCAAGGAAGTACCTATTTGATCTATACAAGGTCGGAATGGTAAGCTTACTTCGAAACGCCCATTTTCATCCCTTTTTTGGGTTGACTTGAAGCTCTCTTCACAAGCCTTTTCTTCATAATTTTGGTGCTTGATGGACACCAATTCCTCTTGTTTCCAAAATCTTTCAATTTGATTGTGAATCATATTTAAAGATAAGTGACATGAGGATGATTCTTGCTCTTTTTTTGTAGTGCACGTTCTAATTGGCCCGGATAATATCCATCCAAGTTCAGTGCGTTGCAGCGTAGGTCCAGTTGTTCCTAATCTCAATTGATCAGTGGTCAGCATTTCCCAAAATAGTTCGGAGCCGAGTAATATATCCACATGACCGGAAGTGGAAAATTCAGGATCGGCCAATTTCAATCCTGGTGGTATGTTTGCCTCCCTTTTTGGAAAAGAGGTCTGCGGTAACTTGCTGGTGATTTCTTGTAATACCAAGCAAGTAACAAGTTTTTTGTAATTAGAGTTTATTGATGACAATTCAAACGAGAGGCTCTTCTTTACATTTGTTATATTATTATGTAACCCAGAGACCGGCATATTTAATGACTTGTACTTTATGTTTAATTTTTTAGCAAATCGTTCAGTTATGAAATTCACCTGAGAACCATTATCCAACAATACTCTCGCTGAATGAATAATTCCATTACTGTCCTTAACGTTCACCATTGCCGTTGATAACAAAATTGTTTTTTCTGCTTCTCCAAAAGTGGAATGGTTTGAGACTGGTACTTGATCTATGCCATTCTCAGTGTTTTGATCCTCTTTAGGGAAAATATGGAGTAATGTGTTGTGTCCTGCTTTATCGCAAGTTCTACAATTATTCTTACTCCTGCATTCTTTAGTTGAATGACCTACATTTAAACACTTGATGCAAGCTTGTAATTGCTTGATTTTCTCAAACCGTTCATGTTGGTTTAGTTTCAAAAACTGTTTACAGAAATAAATCTTATGATTTTCCTTACAAACAATGCATTTCAACCTTTGCGACAATAATGAAACTGAAGATTCCTTTTTGTAACTTGACGGTTTATGATGCGCGAATATTGGTTTGGCTGTGGAACATGTTGCTTCCGATGCTTCCAAGACTATCGCTCGATCTGTTAAACATTTTAAAAATTCTTGCAATGTCGGTATTTTTTCTTTAGTTGGATATTGTTCCCAATAGATCCGGGTATTGGAATCTAATTTGTTGGCCAAAATATAAATTATTATTACATCCCAATACTCCGTGGGTAGACCTATGTTTTTCAATGAATTCAAATGTAATTGTGTTTGATCTAATAAACTTCTCAAGGCGACGTGACTTTCTTGTTTTAATTCCTTGAGCTTAAACAATGAATTTAAATGTTGATTAGCTATTACACGCTTATTTTCAAATCTATTTGATAAAACCTGCCAAGCTATTTCGAAATTGTCTTGGGTAATTTCAAGTGCGTTTAATATTTGTGATGCCTTTCCTTTTAAACAATCACGCAAATAGTAATGTTTCTGAAAATTATTTAATGATTTATTATTACCCACTATCGTGACGAAAGCATCCTTAAAAGATAACCATTTCGAATAATCACCACTAAATTCTGGGAGCGAAAACGTAGGTAATTGGATCTTAATATTGTTAGTATCATCAATTTTTTCAATGCTTTTTATGGATTTTTTTGCTAACGTCACTACTTGATAATATTGCAATTCAAAACACTCAAGTGGGCTATCCTCTTCATCTGAGTTACTATCAAACTCTTCGATCTGAGATTGTATATTCTTAAAGCGATTTAACAGTGTGTTTACCTCCTCCAATCTTGTTTCCGTTTCTATTACATCAACTGAATCACTTAATAGGTAATTCTTAAATCGTGTTAATTGTGCCTTCAATTCACCGCGCTTCTTCACCAGTGATTTTAATGTTTGTGGCATAATGCAGAATTTTTTACACAAACATACACATTAAATTATTTAAAAATAAACTTTTGTTTGTTCCACCTTTGCGGGAGCGAATAATAAATAGATTACAATAAAATAAATTATATTATTTAATAATCAGTGGTAATCATAGAGTAAATTATTTGGAATCTACCTACTGGTTAAATTATATTAGGTTGACAATATTTTATCTTGTTGATTATAATATCACGCAAAAAGAGTGGCTCTTGGTGGCGAATTCTTCGCGTGATTTTACAAGTTATATTATAATGCCTTAATACCTTAGGAATATGTAATGATGAATAAGAATGATGTAGACCGGACGGCTGGCTGGATGAGCTGGTTTTCATCCGGCTCGAAGGACCATATGGCGCTTTTTACGCTCTTGTTTGATTTCAGGTGGAGGTTTTCTGTGGTACTCACTTTTGAAAATCAAACGCTTATTTTGTGTTTGTTTGTCTGGTCATAATTTATTATTCTTTTATTTACATAATCCTGATTTTTTATAAGATTTATATTGTGATCTGCTTGTTGGAACACATTTTTTTACGTAAGAAATGGAAGCTACCTTCCTTTGTTCTTCTATAGAACTATTTGAATAATGGAACAAAAAAGAAAATAATAAAATTAGGTAGGTACTTGCCTAGAAGTAATTGCCCATAGAACAAGTACCTACTCAATAAGCATCAATTTTAACCACTAGTTGCTTATTATAAAAAGTTTGTAAAAGCTCAGACATAAAATACGATGCTATCTTTGAACCTGTAATATGAATTTCTTGACTGCAATTGTATTACGACATGAATGTCTTTTCCGTTGCCAAGAACACTTGAAACTAATGTCCCATTTTCACAAACTGTTTATTTTTATGTTTATATCAAAAAAGATCAAAAGTAAGTGACGATCGAGAAGGCTTCATACAAAAACTTAGATATAATTTCAAATTTTTATCACAGGTAAGGCCATTACACAGCAGCAAACACTGACTTAATTACAAAAGGAAACTTTTCTGTGTTCGTCTACCTGGTCCATTGGTTCTACGAATATTCGATTAGGCTTAAAGTTCACAATTTAATTTCTGATTTCAGAAACGCTTTTCAAATCTAGAATACATTTTAAGGTGTACGGTTTCAGCTATATATTCGTATCGAAGTCCTGTTTTAACTCGACTCAAGGTGGCGGCCGTTTTACTGGTTCGGTGAGATAATTGTTTATTAGGACTTTATAATTTGTATCTTTTCAATATTTTGGTACTTACCTGCAAGAAGAACGTAAGACATTTCTTTAGACTAATTGTGTCTTTCCTTATGTGGAATAAAACAGTATGAAATATGCATTTAAAGGGTTTAACTAAAAAATATTGTTTTGTATAAACAATAAGTAATAACTAAACTCATTATCCCAAATATCAACAATATCTTGTTCCTCGTGGTTAATTCGTTAGCTTTAGGTTTTATACTTTTAACTAAGCGATTAATTAAACAACGAATAACGATTCCAAAATTGGAACATTTACATTAAAATAATTTATTTTGTAATTTTGTGTGTAAACCAGATTAATTTCACTGTACGTCGTTTTATTAAATATTAGTCCTCCGGCTGTTTAAGTAAACCGAATTATCTCAGCTAAATCAATTAACCATTCAAGTACAGATTTAAAGTTAAGTTTGGATTAATTAAATGTTCGTTGATTTCAAATTTAGTTTTATCAAAAGCTTTTGATGGGTTTTTTTCACAAAGCGTCGATATCAGTTACATAATAAATATCGATAGCTAAAATTTGAAATTCTATAAGGACAACAAATCCAAAAATGAGTGAATTATGTAATTTTTTTTCTTTCTATCAGCATCGTCGAAATATTTCTAGGAAAATAAGTACGACTTATACGTTAATGTTATTTTATACTTGTAAAAAAAGTCATAATTATAGGTCCGCAAAAACAGGAAACAGGATTTTTAGAAAAAATAAAAACTATCTTTTTGCTCTCCTGAACAATTAACATTTTGTTCTCTACGAAATTAATTTCCGTGATCGATACAGATCGACCAAAGTGAAAAGAACCCATTATTTTTATCATTGAGTCTTACTTTTGTAAATATTCATTTATTTCAGTCCCACCAAATTATAATTTGGGAGGCGGTTATGAGTACCGCCGCCCGGGAAACCATTTATTGGATAACCAACACGTTATCCATAGGTCACCCCAAGTGTTTCGCTACGTTTGGGGACTTAGCAGGGTTTTCCGGGTTCAAGTGTGAGTTTTGTCTAGGTCTTGATGGCGAAAGCGTTTGCCCACTTGCTGCGTGGCGGGCCGAATTGGGAGAGATTATTCGAGGGACACCTAACCTAGACCTCTCCTAACGGACTGTCTCGACCCTTGTCGTGTTCCGCAGTGGGATGGATGGATTTATATGTGTGTCACTCCTAGATACATTGACCCCCAGATTTCCTACCGCCCCTCATACTTGTTTTCCTTCCCACAACTTCCTCTCCTTCCTTTCCCTAAAAAGACCCGCCATATAGCGTCCCAAAGACTACAAAGGCCATGAAGGAAACATATTTCCTCCGGGACTCTGGTGTGGAGCTACTGTAAAAAAAACAAATAATAATTATACAATACTCCTTGCATGTTTCTTCGTTCCTTGGCTGAATGATAGTATTAGTGAAAAGGATTTTTCCTAAAAGTATCCGGGTGGCATGAATTGATGGAGATTACCCAACGTTATATTGAATTATATTCCTTTGTCAGTACACGTTATAATAGTGGGTACTTTGAGTGAAAAATGACGTTACTAGCCTCAAAACTGTTAGCAGACAAAGTGCTGACGATTTAATTATCCGACAAATATTAAATGTTACCCGGTATGATGAAATAATGGCAAAGAACATGTTACTTCGGTAAACACTATTATAATACAAATATAATGTGTGAAGAATTGTAAGCCCGAGAATTTCAGAAGTACCTAATAGCGCACCATAACCTTTGTTAAAGTTATAAATTCTGTTGAGAACTTTGTGAAGATAGATTATGGTTTGAAACTATGGACGCATGTGATGTTTTATTTTAAAATTCCACAACTTTGACTCCCTTCATACAATATTTTTTTTTATCGAATTTTATTATTTAAAATGCCTGGACTCGCCAGAGCTTAGCAATTTGATAAAAATTCGTATACCTTCATGATCAACACAACAAACCAATAATATCATTTGCCCACGTTTAGAACTAACATTGGAAAAATATCCCAAATTTCCCACATATGTGCGCAATATAACACAAAATTCTACAATATATCCATTATTAGCAATATCCTTCAGAAATATGGATCAGAAGGAACGCGTACATCATAAATTAATACGTGAGCATGGAATGAATCGGGAGCATCTCCCGACCTTATCCTATATCCCCCGCTTCTTTCCCACATCTAAAATTAGTTTTAAGATACAATGAAATTCCAATCTCTATGCAAATTTAGCACAACAAGCTTTTTTTGCTTAACTTTAATTAATTTCATATGTATTTTCCATCTTAGTTATAACCTGTCGGTTCCAAATAAATAAATCGTTCAATTTGTTGAAAAATTAAATTTGTTCTTCGTAAAGGGTAGACAAAATAATCAAAATCGATTGAAGTGACCGATACTTTGTTTTATGGAAGAAATGATCACATTTTAAGTCTAATGCATGTGCAATGTTGAAGGAATGAAGAAAAAACCTAATCAAAGCAGTATGCTAAGAGAACGGTAGATTTCCTATTAATATTTTTCCGATCCTTGCCGACAAATGAGTTGCCAATAGTTCTTTTCAAGTCGTCCACCAATCTATTGCGTGGGCGAGCTCTACTTTCTTCCCGAATAACGTAATCTCTTCATCAAATGTAGACGCGAAAACTGCACTAAAAGGGGTTGTCATAATTTCTGTTTCGAAATTTCATCATCTTTCTGTATTCCACGTCATTGCATGTCCTCGGTTACCCCAGCAAACCGCACCCACCCTCCGCAAACATTATCGTTTCCGTAGACGAATAAGGGTTGATGGTAGATTTAATGTGAACATAATAATTTGGATGAAAGCTTTACACAATGGAAGGCTAATAAAAAGCATTAACTCCGCAAACATCAAGCAGGAACTTCAATTAGGATCTTTTTTAATAACTCCACTATACTTTTTAAAATCTCGGTCACGTTATAACAAAAAAACACGAAAAAGAATTTTAATTGCCGTAAATGATAAAAAATTCGTTATTATTTATCTACTCATATGCTTTTAACATTATCGATTAGAAAGAGTAGGTACTTTCAGAGGTAGTTGCACTAAGAGAAATAACTATAGGATTAAGATTGTATTTGTTCTTATTTCACTCACATATCAATATATTTTAAAATCCAAACGAAAAGAGATATCAGATAAAAAAGAATAAGCAAAATGATGAATTCGTCCACAAATTCTATCTAAATTATATATTTCCTACGAGATTATAATAAAAATAATACTCGGATGACTTATATATAGCCGTTTTTGTGAAAAATCACCTCGAGGGCGCTATTCAAACTTATTATACATTTCTACAATCTTACTTCTAACTACAAAACTAGACAAACCATTATAACAACTTATGGCTGAAAATTGCATCCACCGGTTCATCGATCACCGATACGAAACTATATGTACATTGATTTGACCAATGAACGCGATGCTGCGTAAAAAAATATGCATGTGCAAACATAGTCGTTTGTATTTTTTTTTAGTATTCAATATCCAGCTGGCTTTCACTGCTGATAATAATTGTTTTTTTCACAAATATTAAATAATTATCTGGTTGCATTGTTCTTTATAATAACGCTCAAACTAATTCAAAATTTCAAACAATAAAGAGCGTTTCCCGCATGTTTTTTTAGAGAATAATTAATAACCAAAATTCAAAAATTTTTAGAATATTCAATTATTTAGGTTTAATACTTTTTACTATTCGGTGTAGGCTTTACATAAAGGTCGTCGTCATGAACGTTTGTTCGTATTACGTTATTTGTCATTTTAATACAATAAAAGTTCAAATAACAGAATCTTCACGAGGAAATGTCCCAAAGCAGCGTCAAAAAACAAATAAAAATATGCCCCTTTTGATTTATTGCGGCAATATCTCAGAAGAGAGCTTTTGCATATTTATGAAAGAGGGGTCTACGAATTATGTGAATATCCCTTTCTCAGGGAAAATATATTAAAAAGACAAGGACGCCTATATTGAGGTATGTCTTTTATCCTCTCTCAATCGCTCAGTAACCCGATAGTTTGCAAAGGGGCCAAATACGAAAGAGCAAGTGACTTTAAATTAAATTCTTAGATGTAATTTGATTTCGTACCTGCTACGGTGCCTGTCTCTTTCGCCCCGATGAACATTCATCAAATTTCTTACCGGAAGAGAGAGATATAACACTTTCCGTTGAATGGGTATTTGGGATCTTGACCGTCTAGGAATTTGTTTTAAAACCTAATTAGTTTAGTAAGTAGGAGTAAATGTTGGGCCAATGATCGAATTTGGGGAGAAGTGATTTCCAATTTGATGTTCGGTATTTCATCCAAAGAGAAAGAGACATAAAATTGAATATTTTATTGGTTTCATCTGATGCACATGAATGGTTTATTTCATCAGTTTCGAGCCCGAATTTATGCACCAGAATTAATTTTTCATCAAAGCAGAATACATATAAACTTTACTGTAATTTTACGACACCAAATAAATGAAAATTCCTACACCAAAGTGCAAGGGTACCCAAACTCGTACCTACTCGTATATATGAAAAATATTCCTTGTACTCAACTACTTCCTTTAACTTTGGGAAAGTTAACATGTGACTTTATGCACGTCATGCCACGGACGCGGACGTTATCAATTCAACCGCGAACCAATTTTATTTTTGTGCAGATTTCAGTGAGCTTATAAGTGTATGTGTTTTAAATATCCCCAATCACCCCAAAGGTCAATATGTATGGCATGTTCGGTAGATTATATAAAATTTGAGGGTAGTTCACCAACTACGGGCAAGTAGCAAGTAGCAAATCGGGCGGAGGTCACCACCCCAGGCCCTGTGCGTGATTGTCGACAGAAAAATATAATTTATCTTGCCCCTTTCGTGATTTTTGTTTTGTTTTATATTTTTTTATTTGACATTTACGCGTTTTACGAACGTGAAAATAGGGTGTACCCGAAATTTAGGTGCCTTATTATTTCGGCGGACGTTTAGAACGTTACTCGTGAGGCCGAAATTACCGTCGTAAAATTTCAGCCGACGTTGTAATGCTTTAATGAGGCATTAAAAAATGTACGAAATATTAAATTATATTTTCCGCAAACCACTTAGGGAAAGTAACTCAAAATCAAAGTAACTCCCCGTTAATTATGCATCCGAAATAAAGTAAGCCAAGTCATTAAAATGTTTGTAATTGGTCGTTAATTTACTTTAAGAGTTTTCCAAAGGTTATTAAAACAAATAATAATAATGGCACGTGCCCACCTAATCTTTAATCTTAAGATGAATGGTCATTTTTCAACATGCTGAAATGAGTTAAAAAATTTAACCCCCATGGCATGAGCAAATTTAACATACTCAAATTGTGTTGGTATTACATAATCAAGGAGAAAAATCTTAACTACAAAGCAGATATTTATTTTCCGAAGCAGCAAAAATTCTCTAACGGTGAAAGCTGTATAGTTTTTTTATCTGAAATTTTAAGTATATCCAACTACTTTTTATTCAAAACGTCATTTCAATCGAGATCATTGATGCCAAAAATTGGTACAAATAAGCCAAGGCGGCTTTTGGTTTGTTGTTTGTTCCGTAAATTATTTTTTCTGCAATATAAAAAGAGTGTTGAAACTTGGAGCAGCTGGAATGTGACTGTTCGTGCCTTCATATTAAATAAAATACTCTACATTAGTGCCATTTCTTCCAGAAAAACTAACTTAGCATGCTGAAAGCATTGTCGTTGTTTTTTTTAAATTATAGAGCACCACGACATTTTTTTCAAAAAGAACATGTAATATCTTTTTGAAATACTGTACAGTTAAATTCATAAAATGTGTGAACACGCAACCTTAATGGTAAAAGTCACTCAACAACACACATTTTAACAGTGGTTGGGGTTTACTTTTGTATGTAAAATACACCCACACCATCAGTACTCTAATAGTATTTATGGAGAAAATAAAAACAAAGAACGAAACAAACATCATAATATTTTAAACTCAACGAAGGTTAAATTTTTCACACTTAGTGAACAATGGAATCAAAATTATTGATTGAACAACAATTTTATTGGATAAATTCGAAGGCTACAGCATTTTTATCTTCGAACACAAAGAAATATTAACAACCTAAACAGTGAACCTAAAAATTTAAATATTTGTTTATATTCTGGAGCAGTCAACATTTGAAAATATTTTTTTAAAATTAAATTATTATGATTTCGGCTAAATAAACATAAACATTGGTAGATAGGATTTTAGATTTTGGGTTTTCAAGGCCAAAAGTATTATCATGATTCAATTTTAGGGTGTTTTGCCGTGTTTCGCTATCTATTTCTTTAGACAAAGTTTCGGATAGCGTTACAGTTTCCATCATACACATCTTTCCCATTTTGTTTTTTAAAGTTAAAAAAAACAACTTGCAAAAGTTGACGTGTAATAAACTGTATATAAGTTTGAAAAAATAGTAATAAATAAGGAAGATGACATTTTTTTACTATTTGTTTTATATGAATACCTCACACGAGTCCCAGCTGCTCCCGTCTGGAGCCAGCGACGCTATGGCATCCCTAAATGGGGTATGTTGTGAGGCTGAAGGTAGTGGGGGGGGAAGCAGATGAGAAATAAGGAAGGTGGGGAAGTACCTGGGCTATTCAGATTTAGTCACCAAACACGGTTAAGCCATTTCAAGCAACGTTTCAATTCTGAATGGTGGTCTTACACCAGGGCGATACTGAGAGTATATTCCACTCTGGAACATGCTTCAAATATACTATATATTATGTTAAATGAATTAATTATGAAATAACATAAATTATTATTTGCGCGCGCCGGGATTCGATTCCGCGACCTTCGGATTATGAGTCAAAAGCCTTACACCTCGACCGGAGGTCATACGCTATAAGTAATATAATGTAAATTATAAGAAAGAACAAACAAGAACGTGATAGAAAATCGATTAACAACAATATTGCAGCATTAGAAAAACGCTTCCTAAATGCAAGTGTTGTTTTTATCAACTGTAAGAGTTATGTAACGAAAAGTATTTATTCAAACATTTGGCAACAGATTCTCAGTGACGTAGCGACCTCCGGGGTATTAATATATAACATTACATCTCATTGGGTTTATATGTACTTTTGAGGATATCGAAATTTATATAAAGTTCACTTTTAGGACTCAAAAGTTAATAAGAATTTTAAAATTATGATTGAAATATCGAAAAAAAATGTATCATGGAAAAATATTATTTTTATTTCAAGAATTTTAGTTGAAGTAGGGAGCTGAATGGAGCTTTCTATTTAATCTTTCGTAGGGATTTTACAGTCCAATGACATTGATAATTCACCTTTAATATAATGAGACGGCGTGTTTTGCAAACATCTCCAAGTAAATAACTCTCGGGTAAGTTTGTAATTCATCACGGAAAGTTGAAGTTCAGTTTAGAGTTTTATTAAGAGATGAGAGTTGGGAGTGATGTGGAAGCTTCTTCGAGTCATAATTAATGTGATTCAAAATGCTTTCATAGCCCCTCTAGTTAGATAAATTTCCCAAGTATAGGGTAAGTTCGAAGTTTGGGAAGTGACACGATTAATAGAGAATTAACGTCACCATTAGGGGGCGCGTTTTGAGGGAATTCCAATTTGCCCACACGCGGGTTTAATCGATTCAAATTAATATTTATGTTATTTTGATCGGCGTCTGGGAAATGAGACATTTATTGCACATCACTACCGCTAATTGAAGTAGTTAGTTCGGTGAACAATCAATTTATCCCACTGCTAACTTTAATCGAAAATTAATCGACGTAAATTCCGCTTGAAGTGTGCAGTGGCTTAGAATGGAAACTGTTATTAATATAAAGGAAGTAATGTTTTTTTATGTGAATACCGCACAGGGGTCCAAACTGTTCCTGATTGTCCGAAGTCAGTAGAACTATTCGATCCCTAAATAGAGTACAAAAGAGGAGAAGATAAGAAAGGGGAAGGTTAGGAAATACTTTGATACTCTGATCTCGTCACCAAAAATGGATAAAGCCATTCCAAGCAACGTTTGGATTCTACGAGTATATGACGACTTTCACAAGGGCGATACTGGGAGCCTATATCCATATACCTTCCTCAATAATTTGTTTATGCTAAAAATCCAGATTGAAGATTCTATAGAAGTTTTAAGGGCCTTCCAATGAAAAGTTTTTTTTTGCATGTAAAATTATCAAAATATTACTAAACCAAATAAAAACCTACCCGTACATTTACCTACTAGATTCTCAAAATGTATAGCATGTTTTGACGACATTTATTACTCAAAATATACAGGTAATATATTTTAGCGACTTTTTCCATGAAAATATGAGATATTTTCGTATTTGTGAAGCCGGTGTAGTGCTACTGATACCGTGAAGCTAGTAATTAATCATTGACATTTTGCCATGTAATTCTAGTCCTTTTGTTGTGTGCTTTGGAAAAGCGAACCGGGGTTTTTACCCCCTGCTTTTCAACTAAACATTGCTGCTCCTCTGTTGTATTTTGATTTTCCTTCCTGCCGTGAAACCCTCATATTCAATACATTAACGGTAACGATATCTGAAAAAGTTCGTGAAAGGGAAACAAGTTTCAATGGAAAATGTCGTGTTTAAGAAATTGTCACTTCGGCTGCTAATATTTGCATATTATTGAAACATATAAAGCAGTCTCTTTGACTTTCGGAAGAAAGTTTTATAAGATATACTTTCAATTCTCCACCGTCTCGGATTTATACATATTATTAGAATTTAACCTCAACCGTGTAGATATATAAACTACAATTAACAAATATATATTTGGATAGAGTTCATTTATGTTTTGACATTGATGTTTTGTGAAAAACAAGTATCACAAAACTATTTTAATAAACACCAAAAAAACAAACAAAAATGGTTCCGAATCAAAAATCAAAATCAGCATCCACTCTTCAACGGTGAATAACTTATTAATTATCATTAATTAATTAATGAAATTTCTAAAAGTTTCTAGATCAATTCAACTATTTACGGTCAGTAACTACATTTCCATCACGAGCTATAAAGCCTAGAATAATAAAGTTTTTTGTATGAAACCTCGTCCTAAAAGGGGCGTTTTTTTATGTGAGGTCCCTGTTTAGCCAAAATGGTCTCTACGATCGGTCAAACAGGATGGGCATAGTGGTCGATTTTCGCCTGCAGGACACTGCTTAGAAACACGTAATTGAAACAATACTGTATATCAGCTTTTTACCCGTTGCAGGCAACTAATCGGTTAAAACACTGAGCTATTTGACGGTCTAGGCGATAGGAGAAGTTAAGAACTTGGGCAAAACCGCGTAGTAATGAAATGAAGTTGTAAAGTTCAAAGATTTTTTTGTAGTCACAAATCCTACAGCGAAAATGTTTTGATTTTAACACTTTATATAAGCTGTTTGGCATTTTTTTCGTAAAAAAAATTAATTCTGTTCACGTTATTTCTGGCACCTCGTGCTTAAAAATAAAAGCTAGCAATTAATTAGGAATTATTTAACGTTTAAGAATTTAAATGATTTCCTTGACAAATGATTAAGATGTGAGCGTCAGATTTTCCAGCATTGAAATATTAGGCAAATTAATCAGCTTTATGTATCAAAATAAAGACCGTCGACTTCTATTCAAATAATTTCTTCGCAGGTGGAGATAAATAATAGAAAATTTTATAAAGTAGACGTTTTCTCGCGTCTTGTTAACTCCCACGGAGAATGTTATGTAAACACAAAATGTCAAACGTCCTTACGATTAAAAATATGCATTATTCTGATTTGAACGTGGCGAAAATACATACATTTCTTAAATTGAAGCTGAAAGAACATTTTCAAGAATTGCAGATTTTGTAATTGAAAGTAATATCCAGTGACATTTAGTTAATTAAAGAAATATTAGTATATTTGTTCACTCAGTAAAGTGAAAGGATTAAAAACACTTGTTTTAATATTCCATGTCGGTCAGGAAAATTTATTTCATTTGGCGGTATAGGAACCGTTTTAATTGTTTTTGCTAAAATACACATTTTGAGAAACTTGTTTTGTAGTTGTAATTTTCAGGTTAAATAATAATTTAACACAACCCAGCAATATCAATAGTTAAATTTATCCAACTAAAAGTCGAATCTTATTGCCGAGTGCGTTAATCACTTAGCACGCGTGGATTACATAAAGTGGGTGTATTTTGCATATTCATTTTGTTTATGCATGTGACTTAATTAAGCGCAGCAGTTCTTTGACTTATTTGCAGTACAACCGTGTTTCCGGTAATATCTCACGTAAAATATTAGCGACACTAAAATAATGTGAACTCACTTATATTTTATTGATAAATACACTTATTTAGTTGACTTGATTATACAAACGAAAATAATAATACAAAATATAACTTCATTTTGCAACACATACACAACAAACTATCAATCACACTCACTTACCAATAGGATGCATGATTTAGGCAACAAGTTTGGTGGTATTGTAGATGTATTCGCTGATTTCCTTTATCATCTTAAATTCAATTTAAACCAATACATTCTGGAATCCAACAAATTATTGTAACGTGGGTATAGTATATTTAACGATTTGATGTGTTATTGTAATGTTTTATATTATGTTTTGTTCTATGTTATTGTCAAATATTTTTTTTTTAAATATTTCACGGTTTTACGCTATATTCTTCAAAAACTACGTAATCCTCGATAACTTAAATTTTATTTTATAATTTATGTCAAATATGTCATGTAACAACAAAAAAATAAATACAAAATGTTTGCTAATATCAAAACTTATTATCTATCATCCTTGCATACTCTGTTTGGAAAGAATTTAGAAATGAGAGAAAGTAAAGGCATAGCAGTACTAAATAACAGAGAGTAAATTCATGAATAATGACTTATATTGTAACGCAATGAAGGTGCCCATATTAGATTTAAAAAATAAATTTTACCGACTATAAACTGCGTAAAAAAAATCGTTATATATAAATGTTATAACTTTCTCGAAATATAATATGATATTATTGATTCACAATAAAAAAAAAAAATTGAGAAAGATTGATAAAGGATGCCAAAAAGTGATACCAAAATGTATCATTTTCATTCCGAATACTGCCACAAGATGCTAAACAGTCTTCACAGGAGCGCAAACACTTCGAAAATTGATGCGAGACTCAAAATGTTTTTTGATCATTTTTACTTTGTCACAGTACATTTAAATATTTCAATTTCAAAAATCTTTTCGTCATTCCTAACAAAAGCTTGCCAGCAAGTGAAACCAGTTCTGCATTCTTGAATTTGGTCCACCAATCAATCTCCAGTCTTTAATCCCCTCATTCTTCCTCCTTCTGCACGACAGGTTAAGGGGAATGTTCAATTGAGGGGTTGAACCAATCGTGAAATTGCTAGTCCGATACGAAAAAAGTGATTGATTGAAGGAAATGAACTGAGGTACTGTTGTGTGTCGACCTTTTAGGCCAGATACTGTATACCTAAAAAGCGTACAGCACAAAAATCTACTATAAGAGAAAGTTATGGGAGAGAGATATTGAAAAAACGAGTAAACAAAAGTTACTGATCTTAACTAAACAGCAAAAATCTCTTTTTCTTCAGCTGAAAAATTTGTGGTAAGCTTTGCAAGCGCCCGCAATTAAATGTTCATCGGGAGCTTAAATATAAATACATGTAAGCATAATAAATAAGCCATATCTGATTACTGTTTTCGTTCAATGTCAAAATTATCGATTTTTTAATCAGAAAAAGTGTACTGGAAATGAGCAAAAGGTAGTCCCTCCTAATTAAAAAAAAAAAATAGACTAAGATAATTGACCAAATAAGGACGGAAAATAGATCGCACATTCATTCAAACCCACATTAAATGTCTCTGGATTTATAAGTTAAACGAGTGCACGGTAGAAATCGTTGAAAATGGTAAACAAGGAAATAAGAACATTAGCTTGGCAGTTCTGAAATAATTATCAATTTTTGATTTTAGTGATGCAACTAAGGAGTATAATACAGGAAATATACCAGTATCATTGAGATTATATAATAAATGATGAATCATTGTATGGTATTAATCAGTCTTTGAAACAGATAAAGCGAGAAATCACGCATTATTTAATACAATTGAAGGTTACCGTTTTTTATATCTAGTTTACAGGTAAATTATATACCGATTATACAAATAATGCACTTAAGTATTTGTATTGTGGAGTGTAAAATAGAATAGATCGATATTAAAAGCTGTTGTGTCATAATGTTTCGTAACACCTTGGGAGGAAAGCTTGTACTTTAGTAAGAAGATAAATAAAAGATTAGGTACTACCAGTTTTGAAGCAATTTTCAATTTGAGTTGATGTGTGGCTTAGTCCTTACCTGAAACAAGGAACAATACAAAATTATTAGTAACTTGAAAATAATCGTTTATCATCGCTAAATAATAATCAATTTCATGTACTAACGCGCTCCACGCGCTCTTCTGTCTTATTAAAAATGAATCAATGTAAAACAAATTGATAACAAAATTATTGCTTGAACAAACTAAGTAACAATTAAGTAAGTCAATAAAAGTGTTTTTCTGGTATGCCATAAGTAACTTTTCTGCTATTGTTTATATAATTCTGTTTATAATTTAATTTGCTGTACGTCCTAGCATATTATTATATGTAATATTATGGTTTTTGTTTTTCTTTTATAAAATTCTGTTTTGTTATTTCTTCACAAAAGAAGGAAATCTTTAAATGGTTGTATTTTTGGTATGTTGTAAATAATGTTAAAACATAACAATCAAGTGTTGATTTCACAAATACTAATACATATTAAAAACAAAAAGCAGGAAATCTTCCTTTTTTGTTTTCTGAAGCTACCCAAACTCTCTAATGGCCCGCTCGTATTAGGCTATTATAAATTTATAGAGAATACATACACCATAAATTTAGTAGAGTAGAGTAGTCAGTGGATTGGTAGTCAATCAATTTCGTTCTATTTTTTCGGGCGAGTAGCGCCCCCCCATCACTTATCTTTTATCTTTTATAGCTGTGTGTGCCACAGATCTAAACAAGCCGAACCTCCGAACCCGTTGTTTTAGTAGAGTTCATTGTAGCCTCAGAAACGTCGTCTCGTTGGAGCAAATAAGCTTCCTCTAAAATTTGTTCGTATATCCATTTTCGTATCCATAGATTTTTTACCCTCGTCTCTCTAAATTGATCTTCCACCTAAAATATCCATTACAATTAGTTTAATTAGCCTATTTATTCGTACTTTGTAGCGTTGCAACTCATTCATCTTTCTTGTTCTTGGCCATAAGGTGAACACTTTTTGGTCAGTTATTCATCACTAGACTAAATTACTAACCTAGTCCGAACCACCCTTAACGGTGAATGCTGCCATCGTGAAAAAATATCTTTTCCTCTGGAATTTATATGTAGGTTATTGCAGCTGTTTTTTTAGCTCTAAACCTCACTTTAATCGTGAGCTGTGGAGCTTAGAAGTATCAATTTAACCAAAAAATCAAAAAGAAAAATGTTAATATAGTTTCTTCCATATTCAATAAGACTAAATGGTGTGGATGGAGGATTAAAAATATATTCATTTAAATATTTATTAAATCAATTACTCGGTGTCTTTTTTATGGTAGATATTTAAAATTTTATTTCCGAGTGTTTTCCTCAACTCAAAGAATATGAGTATTTATTTACGACTTGCAATAAAAAGCCCATCCCGCCCGCGAAACTTTTAGGCTTTTGGGAGATTAACGTATATGTTACAACTCGTACATTAACCCAGAATTTATTCAAAGCCGTTTCGCTTAACGCATTTAATAAATTTAAAACTTGAGTCATCCATAGAAGTTGTTACATTAAGCCTAATGATTTCTGCCATTACAGGCGACGTTACTTCTATTAGAAGCGAGGTTAAAGAACTCCGGAGGAAGAGTTTGTTTGGTAAATTATACACTGGGGATAGTCATAAAACCTATGCATACCATTTCACTGTTTTTTAATTCTCGAAAAAATTACTATATTTTTATTTTGCTTTTTATTGACCAATAATTTTTTTTTTAAACTTCATGAGTAAAACCTCAAATTGTAAAATTTAATTAAGGTCGACACATCGACACCTTGGCACAGTGGTTAGCGCGTTTGCCCGGAAAGAGAGAAGTCCTGGGTTCGAGTCCAAGAGGTGCCAATATCTTTTTGTGATTTTTCTGTTTCCAAATTTTCGATTGAGTTTCGCTTATATTATCTTCATATAACTAATAACTTTTTATTTCGTTTTAAAATATGTCATTTTTGATTTGCTGCCAAAACGACTTAGTCATTTTTGTTTGTGAATCTGGCGGCCTTGGCGTCACGGTGGCAGCCGTATTATCAGACATTGGCGTTTTCTATGTCAAAATGACGTTGTAGGCAATTGGAAACGTTTCGGAACGTGCGGTTTTAGATTTTTTTAAATCAATAATTAATTATGAATAAAAATATTGACACTTATGATTACATTTTTAATGTTAATCATAGTTTATTAAATTACCCCATTATGGTTAAACTTAATCCGGACAAACCTCACCTCATAAATCCGGGCACCCCTGTTAAGTTGCCAAACGTAGCGAACCACTTGTGACAGAGTAACAATACCAACGGTACCCATAATCGCCTCCCAAATTATTATTCGGGTTAGTTATTATGAAATTTAGTTAATAGATTTTTTTTTAAAAGATGAACGATAAGCTCCCAATTTAAATTGTTTTTTTCTGATAAATACCATCCTATTCCATTTATAAAATGTTTTTCTTTTCACATAGAATTCTTTTAATTGGCTATATACTTACATTGTATTTTAAATCGGTTTTGCGCTTTTCTTAATTTGTTATGATGTGGTAATTTTGTGACAGAAAAAAAACTCCAGGAGCCTGTTTCGAATGATTGCAGACATTACAAATTGACTAACATATTATAATTTTAAAATAATTTCATCATTGCAGTAAAGCCTATACAATTGTAAAATCTAAAACGAGGAGACTGTAGCCTTCAGAGATTCAATTACTATACTTAAGTTATACCGCGGCTTACTAGTCATTCCACATTACCGCACGGAGTGTACCTAAAATAATTTATTGTGAGAAGCGGGTAAATTGCTGTTACATGCTCTCGGCTAGTATCAAAGAACAATTTGTTTCCCATCGGTAAGAAGTAGCACTTATATGATAAATCACCGGATATATTATACAGGTTAATTTCCATTGGGATTACAGTGGTAATTTAAGATGTAAAAGAAATATATTATTGACCGAATGAAGAAGAAATTATGTCTGTCCCTGATGGAAAACCGTGTACGATTGTTCGTGTTACGAATAAGAAGATCGTGAAGAATCCAAGGCACGGTGTTAGTGTAAAGAACAAGATTTAGAAAAGGACGCTAAGCTGGTTTGAACACGTTAACCGGATGGACGGTGAGAAGATTAGAATAAGAAGCCCAAGTGGGAGAATTTGAAGTCAAAAATGTTCCAGAAAGATATTACACATTCAAGTCAAATACTTGATTCGGAAGATGTCAAAAGTCAGCTTAACGAAATAATACATATGATAACATGATGTGTAAAGGTAACCAAAAAAGAAGAGTTTGCCGGGAGAGAGACAAGCATCTGACTATCTCAGGGGTAATATCACACATCGGTTAGTTTTTGGATTTTTATTGAAATTGTCGAAAAGTAAAATTGTAGAGTTGGAAATGGGTGCAAGATTGGCTGAAGGTCACCGTTGTATGGAAATTTTGTAATTAGTAAAATTTGAGGGCAATAAACAAGTGTGAAAGAACCGTAAACTGTTAACATGCAACATTATACTTTAGATAGTGGAAAAAAAGTTAAAGGTTTTCTGAATCTAAACACTTTTTTTTAATGCTAAACTCAAACAAAATTCTTCACTTTATCATAGGTGAAAAAGTGCAGCTAGACAAACACACGAAAGCTTTAGCAAAGCTGCCTGAGACAGATAGTAAAAATAAAAATGGTAATTTTTTAGCTTTTGCAAAAAACAAGCAATTTCTCTGCACGCCAAACGAGCCCCTATGCAAATAATATTTGTCACCTTCATTCATTCTGCTCCTCCACTGCGCCAGAGGTTGCTTGTTGGGGTGGTCGGGGGAGTTTGTGGGAGACTCGAGGGAGTTAAGGGTGGTGAAAGGGGTGGTTTGGGTCGGGTGGGTATCAGGGAGGAATAAAAAACAAGAGTAAAGCCGTCCAGGTGGGAACCAGGGGGTCTGAACACAAGTGCGAACAGAAGGGATGAAGGAGAACCCTTGAACTGAGTCCATAGTCAGCGAGAAATGAGAAAATTTGACAGTTTATAGAGAAATTGAAGGCTATGGAAATATAACTACTCTATATCTATGTAGGTTTTCTGAGATAAAACAAGCAGAATTTATAGATATATACTCGTACATCTTTTTCTCCAAGTTTTATTTATAAAACTCCACAAGCAACGCAATAATTCTAACAAATTGTGTAAATAAACCGACATGTGATTATAATTTGGTTGTTGTGTCTTGTATTCCCTAGACTTCACTGTGAGCCTCTTGCTAAAACTTTAACCAAAAAATCTTGTTAAGAATTTATAATGACTTTTCCACAATATTTTTGCGAGCATCCAAGCATTTTCTTGTTCAAACTTTTTTTAAGTCGTAGGAAAAGAATGATGGCGGAACAATAAAGAGTAAAGGTTCACCTTTGGCGTACTTTACCTGGCAAAATATGGTGATTCGCGCAAGTGGTTAAAATATTGTACCTCCTCTGTACTGGCACTTCACAGGACGGGGCTCGAATAAGACTGTGGTCCTGAGGGAAAAACATCCCTCCAATTAGGGAGGCTGTGTCTAATGACGCCACTAGAGCCTGGCAAGAGTTGAGGAGAGAGGGGTGAGGGTTGGACGACTGCGGTAGGGTTGGCTTGCTTTCATAATGGTCACAGACATATCTAGATATTATGGACTAAGGGAGGAGAGTATTTAACTTACTGTTTCCTTGATTTGTTGACGCGATTTTAGTATATCACAACTATTAACGCATTTATAAAAGTGGAATAAACCTGATTCAAAATTACAAACCACTCTGTTTGTTACTAATAATTTAACCAGCAGTCATTGTTGGGATTTTTTAAATTCATTTTGTAGTCGTGAATGTGGTAGAAAAGAGATAAAGGCTGTAGATATATATCCAATTTATTTAATGCGAGTGAGGGAGATGTAAGAAAATGATTACTTTTTACTTTGGAGAAAACAGACATCCGTACATTATTTATCTCACTTTTATTTAGTGTGTAAGAAAGATATGCAACAGTATTGTAATAATTATGTAATGTACGAATACAAAAAGCCTCCAAAAGCACTTTTCAATTTGGGGTTACCTGAAGATGTGATTTAAAGACTTTGTACATGTCTGGAGACTATAATAGCGTACAAAGCAATTGTCAATCATTAAATGATTATTAAAAAAAAAAAAAAAAAAAATTTGGTTTTCAAAATCAGTAGACATATTCAACTAGTATTCTGTAAAGGTTGTTAAGGGATGTACTTGACTTACTTTAACTAGTGATTCCTGACATTATTTGGAGTAAAACATGTGAATGAAATTTTGGTCTTTGGAAAGTCAAGATATATGATTTTTTATTTTTTTTTATTTTCGTGATGCTGTATGAAGCTTTAAGATGTGTTGTCCTTCCGTTCATTTAAATGTATTAATTTATTTTATGAAGTGAATAGATGCTCAATTGAGATAAATTCCTAGATTTACCAAGTAACAGGCAATAAATAATGCGGTAGACACTAAAGATCTGCATTTGCATTAAGCGGGTTTTGTAAGGGCAGTATTTAAATGGCTACAAGGGCCGCTGTATAAACAATCAATTAGCCCGACTAAGAGGCTACTGAATAATAAAACGGATTGTGAATGATGATCTCAAATAATGACTTAAACATTTAACAGGTATGTTTAGCATTGAGGTACAAAGAAACCAATGCAAATATATTAGGTAAAGAAATTCCGGGCGGATGGTATCCTTTTCAATTAAACAAGATCTATACTATGAAGATTCATATTTATGTAATAGCTGTCAAACTTTCGGATGGCATGAATTAATATAAAATTCCGTAATAATGTAAACACACTTCGGGAAAAGGGATGAGTGAGCCATTTTCCACCCCATGAAATCAATTGATCCGTCACACCCCTTTTACATTTATTTTTCCTTAACTACGTATTAACGTAAATGCGAGCAAATAAGACGTTAATCTTCAAACACTACGAAACACTGAACAGCAAAGAGGTGTTTCTAAGAGTATGTAAAATTTTCAGTTTGAACAGGAGGCCGCTTCCTTCGTGATAAGATTTTCTATGGTTTCCCTTAATCCATAAATAGGCCATAGCCATTTCCTTTCATCCCACCATAATACTAACAAAATATTTGTCCAGATGAAGTTGAGAAGTAGAATGACGCAGATTCACTTAGGTTTTTTACGATTTTTAGAAACAACATTTCCTGTAAGCAACTAGTATTATTTTAAGTGTATTAACAATTGACTACGGTTTAATTAAAGAAAATTTTCTAGAGAACATGTACATAAGAGAGAACCTAAGATATATAATATTTGTATTTTGATTACTATTTGATATTTTGTTATATTTTGCCTTTTTAGCACAACCCAACATAATTACAATTTTCCCGTCTGGAACCCACATTATAATATGCATGGACAAGCTTTTGAAAGAATACACAACAAATAATTCTCACGTTTTCTTATATTTAATAAACAAAAATTTTAACAAAACAAAAAACGACTAAAAAAAATCCACTAAAAAGTAAAAAAAATAATTTCGTACGATTGTTATTTTTGGAGTCGGTGTCAGCCAAGGTAACTACATACATAAGTAGTTATAGGTGAGATGTGGAGATCTTGACTGACACCGACTCCAAAAATAACAATTGTACGAAATATTTTTTTTTTAAACTTTTTAGTGCATTTTTTGAAGTCGTTTTTTGTTTTGTTAAAATTTTTGTTTATTTTTTGATTTTTAGTGACGAGCGTGCGTAAAGAAGTTTTACTTCAAAAAAAGAATCATCGAAATCTGTTGGCGTAATATTGAGTTATTCGTCCATTTGTCGCGCACATACTTATCGCAAATTTAAGACATATATGGTTTTATCATGGATTCCATTGTCAGAACTAGACCAAATTAAAATGGGACCACGCGGGAAGCACCAGCTTTCCAATAAATAAAAAACATCAATATTGGTTCACCCAATTGAAAGTTCTGAGGTAACAAACATAAAAAAAACATTAAAAAAAAATAATTAAAAAATACCGTTGAATTGATAACCTCCTCCTTTTCGAAGTCGTTTAAAAATGGGTATTCCATCAATTTTATGGAACTACAATACTCTTTTAAATGATATTAAAAGCTTACATTATCGGAAAGGAGAATTTCTACTAGCTTGTTATTTCTATGGAAAATTTTAAATGATGTAGTTGATAGTCCAGGATTGCATTGATAAGCCTTTGGATTCCAATACCTAATACCAGAAGTCGGGATTTATTTCAGTGCAGAAATTTTGGGAATAACAAACATATTTATGTATTCCTCTTTGACCAGGATACTACTGGGGGGGAAATAATTATATTAAGTTAACATCTTCAATTTATTACCAAACAAATACAAAATGTTTTTACTGAGGCAATTCAGTAATTGTATAATAAATACTGTAATTTTTTTACTAATCATATGTGAATGCCCCAAACAGGGCGTTACTAACTATGTAATTAAATTTTATCTAAGCCCTTGATGCTGATGTAAGGAAACATATTATGGAGTAATAAACATCGTAGATCTAAATTAAATCAATTCCACCAACGATCGAAAGAGACAGAGCATTTTATTTTTATTTTATAAGTAAAATCTCAATTAAATACGAGTAATTTTGAAAAAAGTATATTTTTCATAGAACTAAGTTCATTGCTGCCATTTTCCAATGTGCGCTTTTATGTCACAGGCTCATGACGTATCTAACCCCACTTACTGACAATATAATGCATGATATTTCTTTACCTCTTCTCCAACAAAACCTTCCCTGAAGATTTCAAAGTCCTCACACTATCAAGATCTTACTCAAATGGCGGAACATCCGCCTTCTCTTGAGAACGCATAGGGGTGAAATTTTGAAATAAGTTGAGGTGCAAAGATGGTAAAAGCATAAAGGAATATAATGCAAGGGGTGTACTTATCTTCCTTCAAAAGGCGCACCTATTTAAATACCTATTTTATAGTATACGTTCAGTTAGTACGGATGTTAAGACTACGTCTCAAGGTATTTTAGTTTAGATATAATACGTGCACTTGCCTAGTGTGGTAGTCGAAAAACATGTAAAAAGTATGTACAAAAACTTATATTATAAATAAAAAATATATGTATTTTTGTGGATAAAATGGCAGGTAATAAATACATCAAAATGAAGTTGCCATGAACTATGCCAACATTATTATATACTAGCGCAGACCTGTGAAATATCATGGGGTATGATGTTAGTAAATCTAGGAATTTGATAAATAATAACGCTTTCTTAAATATGGAAGAAAAGCGCTGATCCTTGAAAAATCATGAAATCTAATTTTTCTTGAGACTATTAACCTCGCAGTTTTTACTGGGTGGGACAGTGTTTCCTAACGTCGACGATATTTTTAACCAATACAACTGCACACCTTTTTTTATTTATTTTTTATTAAGTAAAACATATAACGAAGTTGCACTCCCATGAGTTATCAAAACTCATATAGGGATTGACAATTGGTACTTTTGAGAAGTTAAACCCAACTCAACTCAATATGTAGACACAATTTATGAATAAAAAATTTACAAAACATTTCACAGAAGCAACATACAGACACAAACATATGAAGAAATCACTTTACAAATATTTCACAGAAACATGTCTTATAAGATTTTATGAATTTGTATAACCGACTCATTTGATTTATGTACTTTTGGTTTCAGAAAAAAGTTAAAATAAAGTTTCCTCCATGATGGACTAATGAGATGGACTAAGAAATGCATAAAAAAAAAACAAAATCAGGAAAATACAATATAAGGTTGTGATGAATCGCAGTGGATACGAAAATATAGTAGCTTCCACCTTACGAATGAATAAATAATAATTCAGAATTATAACGAAATCAACACACTAGCGACACCTAGCTGATTAAGTTTGATTGGGCCATGGAGACTGCAGAGATCTATAATTATTAAATTAATGTCAAGTTTTGATAAATAGAACACAGAGGGATCCAATTATAAACACTTAAGATTGATCTACCAATCAGAGAAGGGGGAGGTTACCTTTTTTCAAGACAAAGAGATGGACTTTGGACTAGACCATTAGTCTGAGATTTATGGGGTAAAAATCATCATCAACCCGAGAGATCAATACGCTTTAAGATAAACACAATCCCACGTTCGGTGCATTTGGTACAATGACCCTAATTGTAAAGGTAAATATTGAGTGCAACAGAGGAATCGACAACCGCAGTTAACGAACAAATAAATCCATATTATGTTGAAAAAATGATGCAATAAAATAGCAAGGAAATATAATGAACGGAAGATTAAAGAAAAGACCTGGAAAACGTGGGAAAAGCTACTGTAGGGATACTCAATTGCATAACGAGAACGTGAAGAACAAAAGGAGGCTAAATTCGAGGAAGAACGTACGAAAAGAAAATGAATATACAGAACACAATGGAAAATTATTGTTATCAATTCTAGACGGAACGGAGAGATTAGGAAAGCGAATTGGGAAGGAAAATTTCAAAAAGATTTAGGGTTTAAAGATTGAACAAGAGGACGAAACTAGGGTTTGGTGCAGTAGCAGGTGCTTGGAAAAGAATTGGAATAGTATACCTAGGGGGGGGTGGAAATACTGCAAACATTGCGATAGATTTAATTCATAAAAAGGAGTCATTTTACGTAATTAAAATAGGGATCATAACATAAAGTTACACGAGACTGCGAGGGAAAATGAAACATTACAACGGTTGTCGACCCCACATGTATATTGTTGATATAAACAAGGAATATTCGAACATGCCTTTTGTTTATTTAAGGCCCATTATCCATTAAAAAGGGTCATAAAAATTAACATTGCTCTTACCTAGTATTTAGATTATAGAATTTCCGTAAAATTTAATTATAAACACATTAAAATGGATTTATCGCCAAGTATGTAGAAATCGTAATGTATACACACGTCAGGGCTTGCAGTTTATGGGATTTTGAACAAGAGAGAGATGGAAAATTGGGCGGAATTTGATCGAAGTAGTTAACTTGACAGATATCCCAGGATAGGAATAGCTAGTGGGCCGGAAAACACCATAAATAATATATCAAAAAAGGAAAAAAGGGTTTTAGCGGGAGATGGAATCACGGCAAAAAGGCAAACGTCAAATTTCAATAAGGGATCATTGGGTTAGGAGTGGGGGGAGAGAACGGAAAACCGACATAACCGGAAAATTCCGAAACATCGATGAAAATAATAAATTTGGCTTGGAATATAACTAATCATATAGTTATGGACAATGACATAAGAATGAAGCAGAGAAATCATAAAAATAACGTCGTATATAAAATATAATTGAAGAAAAATAAGAAAATTCAAGTCTACGACGTAAGTAGAGACAATACAGTTAAAAATTGAATTGATTCATATAAGAAACATGAAAATGTGGGGAAATTTAGGAAAATGAATGTTGGGAAAAGCATAGTGAAGATTTCGACATGAGTTTGTTCGTGTTCTGGTAGCGATAAACCAAATTGAGAATTATATACAGTTTATTGAAGACGTACCTATTATATATTGAGAGAAAAAAGGACACAAAAATCATGATATTTTAGTTAAATTTGTAAGACCTGAAGACAAAGGAACGACGGGGCAAAATTTGACATAATGGTAGGTTCGACACTGGAACAATTTACGTAAGAGACAGAAGATTTCTAAAATCAAGGGGGCCGGACTTAACACGTTAATACGAAAATAACAGAATTGATATATGAAATCTCGAGTTGTTAGAGTTTGAATTAGAAAATCAATGAACGCGTAATTAAGATGTTCTAATCCTGGAGGTACATATAAAACTTAGGACTTAGAAGAATCGAGATCAGTTTTCGGTGTTAGTTGTCGGGAAGGAGTCGTCGGGGACCAATCGTCGGATTAAAACGTGGAAGTTACGTGACGTAGCGTCTAAAACGGTTATTAGTTGAAAATTTCTTAAGTGTTGTAAAATTTTGAGACTTAGAAAAATTCGGAGTGGGAATTCTGGGACTTATAAAAATTACGGTCGTGATTAAATCTGTGGAGTGTTGAAAATTAAATAAAGTGTTTTATATAGTTTTACAATAAATTCAACTTGTCATTAAAATAAAAAGTTTATATAGTGTAGCGAATTTAAAAAGAAACAACAGTGTTTAAAGAATTTTATAACAGCAGTGAATAATAATATATTTATTTATAAATTCAACTTGTCATTAAAATAAAAAGTTTATATAGTGTAGCGAATTTAAAGAAAATCAACAGTGTTTAAAGAATTTTATAACAGCAGTGAATAATAATATATCTATTTATAAATTCAACTTATCATTAAAATAAAAAGGGGTCCTTCGACAACTGGCAAGGTTGATTAAAACGCCGCGCATGTTGTGAGAATTACCCTGGTAATTAATTAATAGAGTCTAGAATCAGTTTTTATACTTAAAAAAATTCAGTGGTAAAATAGAGTCTACAATCAGTTTTATACTTTGATAAAACAGGGAGTGAAGTGCCCGGATAGGGTTAATCGTGCAATTTAACGGAGTGTATGATCTTATAATAAATCTAAAATCAGTGTTTGCAATAATTTCCGATTCAATAAAATCTAATAATTAATTAATTAATTACAAATTCAATGCGGGAGGAGTTTAATATAGTGTGTTTGAATTGCTTTAAATTTGTACTATGAAGGTTAAAATAGAGTTATTTAGTCCGAGGTTATATAAAGAAAATTACAGTCTAATAAGTTTCATTAAATAAAAAATTTACGTTAAGGTCGAAAGTTGGAAATTTTATTACGAGATATTAATTATCGTTAGGTGACAACGCAATAATAATAATTGATCCGAAATCTGGAAAATACTTAACCGAAGTTTAAATGAATAATCCAAGTGATTAATTTGCTGCTAAACAAAAGTGTTATAAAATAAAGTGGAAGGGGTTCTTTCAGTTTTGTTGTAATCTGAGTGACGAATAATATTTAGTTATTCGTTACAAAAGGATTCTAGTTCAAATTGGAACCATAAATAAAACTTTAGCTTTGTCCTTAAGTGGAATAATTCAAATTTAAAGAAAATCTTTAGTTGTTATGAAAAAAAATATATAATTTAAACTGAGAAAAAAATAAATAAAACTTAAATATTTTTATAAAGTGGAATAATACAAACTTAAAGGAAATTCAAATTAATAAATTAATTTATTAAAGAGTAAATAGGTATAGTTATATGTATACCACATAATAAAATAATATTCGAGCGAACGATTATTAAGAATCGATTCCCCTCTTTAGATTGGAATCAAATATGGAAGGAAAGGGGAGGAAGGTGAGGGTTGTCGGGTTTAATTAGATAGGATCGTTCTTCTTCAATAATAACGGCAGATATTAAAGGAAAACGTGAGGATTTTTACATCAGAGATCTATTCAAAGGAGAAAGGAAGGAGATGAGTTCCGGATCTTGTAGGATTAAATCGTTAAAAGTGGGAAGTCGAAATAAAAGTGCGATAAGTTACACAGGTAGTCTGGATGCTCTAATAAGTTTCTCGCCGATGATAGTAACCCGGAGGAGCTGAAATTAAGACATTAGAGCTTGGTGAGTCCTTACAATATTTAAGCTTTTACAGGTTCCTGTGGATATCCTGACACTGATGGACGTAACGCCAAGTAAGGGTAAATAAATAACTAACCAATTTATTAGCATTCGCATGTCACACCTCCCATACAGAATGAAATGTTGCTAAACAAATACTTAACACATAATTAGATAGAAACGCATCACTAAATCAATTTTGGTATCTTAGCGTATTTGTAAGATAAATACCTATCGTTTCTTTTCACTAGCACGACTAGGGTATGGTTATATGACCTTCGATAGTGTACCAAAATTTCGATTTGAGTTCAAGGCCATCCATTGACCCAGTCACCTAAATTCATTAACGAATAAACAAAACAAAACTTAACGTCAGGGACAAGTTTATCAATTATAGCTTGAGATGAAATCTGCGGTCAATATGTGAAGGCGACATTGACGTTTAAATTCACTCAATTCTAAACGACTTGATTTTACTAGAGCGATCGCCAATAGGTAGCATTGATTCAGCATGCAAAAATTTCGCAAAGTAAAGTACTGCGACTAGCTTCAAACTCTAAGAGAGCACATCACAATTATTCAGGAGGTCATTGATTCAATGTCGACTTGATTTATCTCATTTTTAAATCTTTCTTATAGGAAGTAGGTATCCAAGAACCCATAAATACCCATTATCCTAAATACCTAACACACGAGGAGCTAGTGACCTCATTTAAACAACACTGGTGTTCAAATACTCATACAGTCCTGAATCCTAACTTGTCTTCGAACGTAAGCTTCAAGGCTTCTGTATGTAGGTATGAGCCATCTGGAAATGTAAGTGTCAACCTTTCTCGAACGGACGGCTTTGATCTTGTGGCGGTATTGTCGAGGTGGGCATGCGGGGAAGAGGAAGGACGTATGCGGACAGTACGCTGACGCGGCATTAAAGCCACAGGTTATTTGCATACCGAGAGTCTTGTCGAACCTGAAAGCAAACATAAGGTTCACGAGGTGAGTTTTATGTCAGCTAGTCAGAGGTGGAATGTAACGCTGGGTCGGTTACGTGGGAGGAAGGATCTGCCCGTCACAAGCTTACGCCACATTTAACGGATAGAGGCATGATAAGGGAAGACATGAAATACCCCTTCTAGACTCAGTAGAGTTAAATTCAATCCGGCGGAGATGGAAGTCGGAGTGAGGCAGAAAAACGGCATGAAGACTTGGTATTCCCCCATCTGGCGTGAAGAGCCCCTTTCGTAACAAGAGACGCTCGTCGAAGAGAGTAAAACTCGGACTTAAGGATAAGCTTAGCAAACGTACTTGGGAGAATCCGGTTTGAAATTGTTGTTCATCGGTTTTCACTTGGTTAGCGGAGGTGCCGACTTTTTAAGCAAACATATTATCCCCTCCCCATATCCCTCCATTCCTGCTCTTTCAACAATTTTGCGAATACTAACCAATAGCACTAACTATGACTACAAACACATTATGTTAGGAGAAGTTGCAGACAAGGACTTCAATTGAGAAAACTGGACCTTCGAGTTCGATCATCCTAAGGTAAGGTTTGCTTTCTTGAAATGTTTAATTTATTAACTGTTGTTTATGTTATCGATGTATCAGCGGTGATAGGAAGAATTAAATAAACACACTAAATTCCTATGGAAATCAAATAGACACAAGGTTTAGGACGGGGGTAGTTTATCAAACTCGGTTAAATATTCTAAAATAATAATAAATAAATTGATCGGAAAATTCTCACCCTTTCTCTAAAAGAATCTATGGGTTACCACACGTAATACATTATCTTCTCTACATATGTGAGCATATTAAGTATGCAAACAGATGTAAAATCTAAAACAAAAAAATTACACAACGCAGATTATAGAAATAATGTGAACTAAAATCTTAAATCTTGATTACTGTGAGAAAATCGCAGGGATTTAAGAAGATAGGGTAGGTTTAGCTAGATTATAAGGTATAGGGGTTTAGAAATCACGAGCCTGAGGTAGAAATAAACCGAAAGGAGGGTTGAGTCAGTCCATCATACCTAGTGGTGTGATCAGTAGGACATAAGGGTAGAATTATGAGCGTGGCTACGAGACAGGAGCTACGAGATTTAAACTACGAGGTAGAAGCTTAGAAAAGTAAATCAGCTAGGTAGGGTTCATCACAATTGGAGTCAAAAGCCAAGAGTGGCGGACCATTACAAGGTACGGGCTCAAAAATATACAGACCTAATACAAGATGTTTACATACAAATACATGATAGTTTTAAGAAAGGTATAAACCGCGCCCATCATATTATAAGTTTAGTATTTGAAGATAATCAGGACTATCAGAACAGAGTTTGCACCTACTTATGACTCATTTTACAAATAGCATTTGAAAAAATAGGTTTTCAATATTTCATTTCGAGATTTGTTGGAGGCATATACCTGTCTCAAAATTTCAGGCAGTTTGTTATTAAAAAAATAACTAAATGAACAAATTATTTCCGTATTCAAACTATTCCCATCAGGTGGCGTCCGCCGCGTATGGTCGGGCGGCCATCATAACATATCTCTTGTATTTCAATATCTTTGACTAATCATAATTTAATTACAACCAGTACACATTTTAAAAAGAAATAATTTTTTGGTTAAAAAATATTATATACATAAAATTTAATGATGTACAAGTGTTATGGAGAATCTCTTGTTTTAATTATAAATATATATTTTACTTAACTATACTGTTTAATAATTAATAACATAATGTATTATTAAGAAATCTATACTTTATTGGTTTTTCGGTTAAGTAAATTGCACGTGCATATATATATTTATAAACCAACCACATTGTAAACTATTTATTTCTTTAAAAAAGCATTATTGGTAGGCACTTTATCATTTGTCTGAATTTTTGATGCAATGAGTTCCAATTTTGATACTGACACACTTAAATTCACAACAAATCCGAGTACAGTAAAGCAGAGATACAATAAGTCGCAGACAGACCCACAACCGTAATCAGTACGTGTATTTTTGATAGTACTCGAACATTTCTGAAAGTAGGTTTATCTTTTATTGAATTGGATTGGCAACTTTCTAGTCGTAGACTACTTTCCATATATTTATTTATATTAAATTGCATAACACATTAACACCCCTTTTTTCGGATAAATTTTTACATGGGAAACGATTCTTGGGAGAGCAAAAATACATTTTTTTATATATTGCTTACTTGCGATATCTCAATAAATTTACCGAAGTAATTGCGAAAAACTGTACACATGCTATTTAATAAATAATTGTTCTATTATTTGGTATTCTTTTGACGATTGTTAAACGTTCAATATTAATATATATTCTTTGCCGAAGTATAAATGTGATATCTATTTAACCTTTGGGTAATAGTAGCTAGTGAAATTGATCTTTAGCCGCCGTGACGTACTGTAAGTGAAGCGTCGGCGTCGGGCGCCTAGAGCCTCCTCTCCCCGGCGGAAGGGGAAGAAAGGGAGCTTTACCACCACTAGTTCAAGATACATCAAAGGGGTAAGCCCTTTGAAATTGTTTTGACTAAGAAGGTGAGAGAAACAAATTAGCCGGGGCATTTATTCTCTGAGGGGAGGATAGAGAAGACTTACGTCTTGTGAATAATGTGAAACCCCTTCACAAGTGAACCTTTCACATATGCTGATATTTTATTAAATTATGCACATTTTGCTTCCGTTTTAGTAGCATAAATAGATTTTATACTAACTAACTAACTAACCATCACGCCATTTCCCCGCAGGGGTAGGCAGAAAGGACGGACCGCCACACAACCCGATCTTGGCACACATTCTTTGCCTCGTTCACATTCATACATCGTCTCGTTCATACTCTTCTATTATTCCGACTCTTCATATGGCCCTACTTAAGTATCTGCTTCACTTGGTCGTTCCATGTCTTCCTCGGGCGTCCCCGACTTCTTCTACCATTCACATTTGCATCATATATTCTCCTTAGATTCCTTTCCTCGTTCATTCGCTCTACATGCCCAAACCATCGGAGAGTCCCTTTCTTAATCTTACACATCACTACGTGTAATATCATGGTGATTGATTTTTGGGGTATTATGCCGTGTCGCTTCCTCTTCCTTTAGCCAACATTTCAGACAGCCTTGTAGTATTCATCATCAAGGAGATGTGACAATACGACGCCTTCTTCTTCTAGTGACTTTAACTATCAACTTTGGCTATCATCTTTTCTACCTTGCAGGCTGTAAACAGGAAGTTTTGAAGGCATGGTGTGCAGCGTTTTTCATCAAAATTCCCTAGTTAAAAGAAAGTGATTTAGGGATAGTCTTTGATTATAATTTTTTTTTCAATTAATGAAATTGCTCGGTTTCATAATACTACTCCTATTGAAAATATTATAACTGTCCAATGAAAAATTTAAAATTTATATAACTGTCCGACAGAAGATTGATATCTTTTAAAATCAATAATTCCCTTATCGACAGCCCTGCTTTATTGCAATTGATTTCATTTCACGTTCCTGATAGTCATACGAATAAAAAATATCTTTCACAGCAAAAATATTTTTAATACCTTGTCGTTTATCGCCCCTTAAACCTCGCTTGTAACCATAATGTATATGCAGAAGTAGCAGATATTTTAAATAGGAGCGAAAGAATTTACAAAAAAGTATTCCACATATTTTTTTAAAACAGTAATTATTGTTAGTTTAAATTTTGTTTCCTGCCTGATTGCAAAATTTTGTTTATTTAAATCATTTTAGTATTGCACTGCAAAATTGCTTTTTAATCCATTTTTACGAAAAAAAAGCTTTGTTATGTATTTAAAGATATTACTTGTACCGTAAATAAATAAATAATAAACAGTTTTTTTCCTGTAGGTACGTACTCTCGTATTTATCGCAGCCAAGATATTGCAGTTTTGTTCAAACTAATGCAATGCTTACAAATTCTCGAGGAAGAGCCTCTTCATCAGTCACCTTATCCGTTGATGGTAATTTTAAATGGCATCTAAGTGAATTATTGTTCCGGTTTCCGAGACAGTCAGAAGAAAGCTTCAAATATTTAAAA
The DNA here is from genome assembly GCA_917563855.2 of Limnephilus lunatus. NCBI lineage: Eukaryota > Metazoa > Arthropoda > Insecta > Trichoptera > Limnephilidae > Limnephilus > Limnephilus lunatus. The sequence continues at coordinate 99,294,396 of OU830593.1, read as the reverse complement.
AAAAAACAAACAAAAATATTTTAGATTACACTTACAAAAACCTACTGCCTAAAGGTCATAAAAGCCAGTATTTGAACTTCTAAAGTGCAGGGCGTAATAAGTGAATTAATTTCGGGAGATGATTCTACACAACACTACGAGTAAAAAAAAAACTTTTTCAGAATTCATCTTTAAAGTAGATTTTAGTTTAAAATATCTAATTGATTGTGTGGAAAAATAAATCTTCGTCAATGTAAAAATATTTTTAAAGAAGAATTTTTTTTTTAAATACTTCGATCAGAAATTCGATTTTTTTTCTTGAATGCTTGAATGTAAATCTTGGAAGTGAAAATAAACCCATTTTCCGACATCCAATCGAGCTAAAACACATTAGATAGACGCTTTGTCAATAACAATGCATTCTATTACCCTTTGGTGGCACTCACGTACACACATGCGCACACGTACACGTACACACGCATTTCTCTGGCTACTAGCAGGCCCAAGAGATAGTCCGAAAATTGAAAATATTTGTATGATAGTGAAAAAAATTTATTTCTATTACAGGATGATTTTTAAAATTTTCTTTATAAAATACATCAATATGTTGGGTAACTTACTGTGAACGTCTGGCATGGAAATCTCGGGTCCAGAAAATTCACAATTCACAATAAAATAATAGATCAATATTAGCTGAAGTCAAAATTCAGACATTTTATGAAGACAGAGACCTTACTTTTATTTTGAAGGTCAAGTGTGCAAAATTTCATCAGTCTCGGAATAAAACTGTAGATTTGATCACCAGGTAATTTTGATCACGTAAAACATATTTAATGATAACCACTCATAAACCTACGCAAAGTTAATCAAAGGAAATAAAAAAAATCTGGCTTCTTACTTCAACAGTATTACAAGAAACCAATTTTATTTATGAGGAAGGTATTAGAATTTCATCTTCATTAATTATCCTTTATATCGTTACCCATACAACAAAAAATTCCATGTGCTGCGAATATGAACGAAATAAAACGAAGATACCTGATACGTTCATATTTTCCCTTTGAAGTATGTTTAATACCATTGCTTCAAGCATTCCACTTACCCAATATCGTATACCATTAAAACCAAACGCATAAAACCTTCCTGGATACGCCGGTAAGTCACGTAAAACATACCCCACACGCTCTCGAGCTTTTAAAATATCTATCGGAACAGTGCGGAGGGGAATTTTACATCGATCTCGAAATCCCTCTTTACCGAGATTTGATCACAATAGATACAGAGGATGCTCTCGTGTTCGATCCTGCAATATACCGTAAATATCATTAGATCCGGCACACGCTATTTCCGCACTCGGTGTTTTATATCGTCGTTCAACAGACTCATCTGCCTTTCTGTGCTCTTGATACACAGAATGGAAATATGTTATTTTAGATATATCAAAATAGAAAAAAATACCGTGGTTACGAAGGGGTAAAAACAGAACACAAAACAACATAATGCTAGCCTGGTGCTTACTACAATACTGTAATAATATTTGTAAATTCAATATTAATTAAATAATAAATTAGAGCATACTTGTACAAAGTGTAAATGATTAAATATTATTAAGAAAAATCGATTGCATTTTCACATTCGCCAAATTCTTCTGATCTTGTTTCATCAAATTTTTCGCTATTTTTCCTACAATATCAGAATAACTTTTGACCGGTCAGTGGATGAGTGGACATCTGGGTCCCTCCCAGGCGTTCCGTGTTCGATTCCTCGGCTGGCTAAGTCCCCCATCACGAATCAAGTAACATTTTCGGCTTACTGTGGTGATAGTAGAAGATTTTCAAACATTGTCGAGTTATTCGTAACTCGGTAAGGTTCGTCTTTCTTTGAAAAAAAAAAAAAAAACCTTCGACACTGCTTTACTAAAGTGGTTTTGGTGACTTTTTCACCTTACAAACCACCAAATTTCTTCAGACGTGGATTAGAAAAACTACCACGATTCATCTGTGAATTGTCTATATGCTGTTCTCTTTTAAAATGTATTTTTTAATTTAATAAAGCTTACGCGTCGACCCAAAAGATACCTCATATTTTATTTTTTTAATATTATCTTGTTGGTAGGGAAGGGTGCAGAAAAGGGGAAATGGAGCAAATTCAAACAACGTTTTAATCCTGAATTGTGGTCTCTCACCGTAGAGAGTATCATTTATCCTGGAAGTGTCCCCTCAAGGCATGTGCGATTTTCGATTACCGTTTTGCGTTCGTTGTTTGCTGAAAAAAAAACACGAACGCAGCCTGCGAATGAGGCATAATTAATTGGATTTATCATCGCCATTAACGAGTGTTTTTATTAAGCATAATATGTGCAAAATGTTGACGTGGACCGTGTTATGTTGGCCATGTTTTTATTTTACGAATGGCCGAATAAAATTACCAACGATAATTAATCATTTTTCCCGCCTGTTCATCAAAAATGCAATAAACCAACGATTTTTAAATTTACGGAAATTAATTCCTCCGATATGCTCGAGCACGTAGAGCGGAATGCAATTATGTACACAAAGTGAATAAATCTAAACAAATAAATTGTACCGTTTTTTTATTTTCTTTAACCATTCGAGCGACAGACCGATTTAAAACTTTTTCCTCCGATTGCTCGTGATTTTTCGCAGATCATTTTGAATGTTTTCCGCCCACATAAAAAAAATCATACCTCCGAATTTTAATACGAGTACATAAAAACTGATTATAGTTCTATATACCTAGCCAATAAATTCACATATCTTTTGTCAATTATCACATTTTCGTAGGATTTATACAAAAAAAAAATTATAAAATCATAAACTTTGTTTTAAAATCATTGGTAAAAAAAATGTGGTACAATTTTGGATCGCTGTCAATCGCAGAAATATAAAAGCGGTCCATATTTTGACCTTAGTCGCTCCAGTGGAGTATCTAAATACATGAAAAAATACACTTTTTTTAAATCTTTTGCGTGCGTATAGAAGAGGATTTTGCATACCTGCAAGATCATGATAAAAATATTATTAACTTTTAGTTTTGTAAATTATTTATCTTTTGACTCTCTAATAGAGAGTCTCTATCCTGTCAAAGGTTGCTATCTGCAGGCCAACTTTCACCCTGCAAACCTCTCGATTTTATTAATGAAATTAATATCATGATCTTACAGGTGTGCAGAATCCTCTTCTATATACACGCAAATGATTTTGGACCAAAGTTCACGACTTTATAATATTTTTTTATAAATCCTACGAGTATGTGATAATCAACAAAAGATAGGTGAATTCATTGGCTATATAGAAATATAATCAGTTTGTATGTCTTCATATTAAAATTCGGAGGTATGATTTTTTTTTATGTGGGCGGAAAACATTAAAAATGATCTCCAAAAAATCGCGAGTCATTGGGGGAAAAAGTTTTAAATCCATTAATTTGTAAATCGTTTTAAAAATAAAACACAATGAAGACATTTGGCAAAAAAAATGCAATACACTTTTGACTAATAAGGCAGGTACACCTCATACGCCATACATATGTCTGGTAACATTATATAATCGTAAAAACAAGCAAGTGGTTAATAAAAATGATCAAATTGATAGTGGTGGAACGTATTTGAAAGGTTTGGAATCAATTAGGATGGCAACAATTTCCAATTGCAATCGATTCAATTAAACATTTTATAAAAGCCGTATGAATTACTTCCATATAATTTTTGTTTAAGTAATGTACACGCACAAATCGCGCCTGAATTAATTAAAACCTTGAATTCCTTTCTCCATTTCGCACTGTGTTTTTGAGCTTACACCATAACAAATATATCTGCCTTTCTAAGCCCTCCTGAACACTTTAAAAGCTTTGCGGGCTTTAGCGATGGTGATTGGTGTATCGAATTTAAAAAGAAGACGAATTATAACGGATATCCCGCGAAACGATTTCTCGTTAAAATTTAATATAACTTACAGATTCTTCGTCTCCTAATGGAAAACAGGCGGAGGTTTAGCGAAAATCCAACGATCGGAGCTTTTCGCAGAAGAGAACGATAAAATTATGGGAAATGTTTAATTATGTTATTTATTCGTGGAGATGTATTTAAAGCGAGGACAGTTTTGAAGAAGATTATTCGTTGTTTTGAAAATTGAGTCTGCTCATACTTCTTAAAAATTACAACATGTTAAACTTTAACTTTGTATTTAAAAGAGTAACAAATTCCATTTCTTCTATTAATTTGAGAGGTAGCGAAAGAAGTAAATTGAGACAGAAGTCACTCAAACCACGCAGGACATAATCTAAAAAAAGGAAGTTTAAAAAATCAAGCTTTTTTATTATGTAAGCGTTGAAAATTGGACCACACAAAATTTATTGTTTACGTAATATTATTAATATTATTATTATTATCTAACTCTCCAATTGTGGGCGATTTAAATTCATTCAATCTAGACAAATCGTCTGAAAAGTCATCTTTAAAATGTTAGTTTTATTTAATTAAATGAAGACAATATTACCGCAACTCAATCGAAAATCTGGAAACAGGGAAATAAGAAAAAGATATTGGCACCTCTGAGACACGAATCTAGGACCTTCAGCTTTCCGGGCCACTGCGTTAACCACTGCGCCAAGGTATCGATATCCGATTCGGTCATTTTTCATCAACATTATCTTCATCTTTCTTAATGCATATTTTATTGGCTGGTATGTTTATGCATTATTGTAAGATTCAAACCCGAACTATCCGATATCTAGATAGTATCTGGATAAATTGTTATCCATTTTATTTTTAAAATGCGACATCTATTGACTTCTCTGCAAGTCTAGGATATCAAAAATATTGACACCTCTGAGGTGCCAATATTTTCTGATTTTCTGTTTCCGGAGTTTCGATTAAGTTTCGCTAATATTGTCTTCATTTAATTAAATATTACAATTTGAGATTATTCTCATAAAGTTAAAAATAAAATTAAAAAACAAGTTTTATATTTTATGGAATATAGTTTACCAATGCATACATTGCATTATGTATTGTACGTATTTTTATTAAGGTTTCACCTAGTTAGGCTATATTTTAAGGGATTTTTGCCAACTTAGAATCAATTTAACTCGACAAATCTTTGAAAAGTCATTAAAAGCTATGAAAAAAAAATTAAAAATAGCCAATACCCTCCTAACGTAACGTATTTAATCATTTTTTTATATCACTCTTAAAGACTTTTCAAATTAGGTACTGGGTTGATTTCATTCTAAGTTGCCAGTCTTCATTTTTAAGACAAATTGAAAATAAAACAAAATTCACTGATAAAACGAGTTAATTAAAGTGAAACTACTCCGTTTTGAAAAATAAAACGAGTTTGGTAGATTTTTTCAGTGTCTTTTCAGACTCAATTAAACAAGAAAATAAACTTCGTAAGCGAGTAAAGTTTTCCTCGTGAGGGTTTTGTAATAAAATTGGGAAAAAGGTCAATTGCTTTTAAAACGTACAACACGTGATCTGATTACTATCAAATATAGAACACTCCCGCCGGCAGTTGTATTTTTTCCAGACAAATGCTTTTTCGACTTTATTCGGGGCGCGGAAAAGACCGCCCTTAAAAAGAACTCCGTCCTTTACAGCTAAATACTAACTGGGAATAAAATTACAGATCGCAATATGGGAAATTCAATTTGGCCTCGAATTCTGGCCAAGTCCGATGGGATATTGTGTAAGAGGCAGGTAGAGAGTAGAGGGTAGAGTTAGGAGGATTGGAGCTCCTGGGATACGGCCTTTCTCCAGCGGGGGTGGATCGGACACATGATTGAAGGGTGGAAATATAAAGATAAAGGACGTTGGGGTCGAAATAAACAGAGCATCCTTCATTTTTAGATCAAAAAACTCAAGGAATATTTTTTGGGGAATTGTTCACATTTTATAATCGGTTCTTAATTATTTTTATACTTATTTTCTTTACAAATTTTTCATTGGCAGATATAAATAAATAAGATTTCAGAAATAGCACAATAACAAATAATCTTATTTCACGTTCGTTAAAAGCGGTTTATTACATTTCTTTCTGAATAATAATAACTACTTGGTTCTAAATCACAGAATTAATTTTTTCAAACGTTTACTATTTTTAAAGCCGCACATCCCTTGTTACGAATAATCTGACAATATTTTAACTTCTACTTCTGTCATTATTATAGTACAAAAATATTTCTTATGTAATGATGGAGGACATATTGTGTAGTTAGCAGAGGGTCGACCCCACAACACCTATGCGGGAACCTGACGCATTTGTTCACTCAGCTACTAACATGATTTGTAACCGGCTTTCAGCAGTCTTTTGCAGCCAGGACGAACGATCTAACTACATTAGAGTAATTTTGAAAAATCGGTCAACGGTGAAAATAAATTATATTGGTTTAAATCAAAGGAGTCTTATAATATTGGTTTTTCATGAGATGTTTTTAAACTTTAACAAAACAAATCCAAATGTCTAAGCATACTTTAAATGCATGTATGTCATCTCCTCATTTGGGCAGGTGTTACCTTACAACTGGAAACAAGTACTAGACTTAATACCATCCTCAATGACTATGATAAACCACGTTAGAATCTTGTAAATAACATGAAAGCACCACAAACAACTCTCGTAACATAATGGTATTCAGGCTGTTGTTAAAACTAGACCAACGGACCCGAGCTGCTGCGATGAATGCTTTATGAATCGTAATATCACGGTTTGATTTATTAAAGAACATTCAGACTTAAAGAGAAACTTAAATAATATATCATATCCATAGCATCATACATGACCAGCTGAATAACCAGCATAGGAATGAAGACAAATTATTGTGAAACGAATAAATCTAATGCATATTTAGATGGCATCATCGTGACAGATTTACTGTAAGATATATGCGTATGATGGATTAAACGTCAAAACATCAAGTAGATGAAGCTGACATCACCCATACTAACGTTAATACGAGAAATATTAGTTGAAATTAGATAGCGTATGAAATTTCATATGCGGCATGTTTCATACTTAACATGTATTTATGATCAGAACGGGAAGCGAGGTATCACATAAAATAATATAACTGATTGCACGTGGTATTTTGGCATTAATTTTTATTAAACTTATTTTAGAGTAGTATTTACAAATTATAAACAGTTGAGTTCCAATGAAAAATATTTTCAAGACACGTAAATAATTCTTTATTTTTCTCAATTGACCTGTAAGTATTTTAGTATTTTTTATCAATTTATTATAAAGAGCACTTACAAAGAGGAAAACAAAGTTAATAAATGATGTGCGAAATAAAAACAAGAGCCCACTTTTTCGACGCTCAGTGTAAAATTCATATTATTTTAATTATTTATAATTGAACTTTATACATTTTTATCAGAACATAAAGCACGTGTAATGAAGCAAACAGATTTAAATCTAAACTAAAACAGTAAGTTAGAATAAAAATTAATACGATTAACGTAATAAATAATTTAAAAAGTCGATTTTATCGTGCACTGATTTTATAACCTCAATTTAACAAAATGGGGTATTTCGACGTCTTTTTATTGCTTAAAAAAATTAAACAAAAAATTACGATGATAAAAGCAATATATTTTTATTTTTATGTTGACGAATAAATTTTCTACAGCGAAGTAAAGTTTCCCATTTTTGAATTACCGCTAAAACGATATTTTGGGGCGTGGCTATCGTGTGACGTCATGACCGAGGACGCTCACTGACGGTGTTTATTTATGCTGGTTCAGCTGAGCGGCACTTGTGACGTTACAAACCCATTTGCCAATAACGGGCTGTTTAGATTTTGTTAGTTTTAGATCGTTTTTAAAATCAATAATATTGAAATCAAACATTTTTAGTAGGATTATTAAAATCAGAAAAATGATCTTTAAATATTCCGTACATTTTCAACAATATCCCTCGTTTGTAGAAATACCCCATATTCGTAAAATAAAAATGGTGGATTTTATTTTTTATTTTAGGCTTTTTTCCATCACCCAAAGGTGGTTATAAAAGCTAGATAATTCTTGAACTTATTATCAAAATTGAATATAAAATAGTCAAACATTTTTTTATTTGTTTAAACAACGGTATCTTGGGCTATCAAGAAGATCTGATTATGGAATAAATGGTTTAAATAAAATAAAAAAAATAAGATACAAATTAGTAAATTACGACAATTTTTTTTTTATATTTGTGATAAGTTTCCACTGGCTAAAAGTTGTTCAACCCCTGTTGTTATTTATAAAAACTATGTACAGATATTCTATTTCTCAAAATTCCCAAATACTCAATTGACGGATTCCCTAGAAATATAAAAACGAGCGGCGCGTTTAACTATTGCTCCCAATAAAGTGGTTAAACGAAGCTAGAGAGAACAGGAACACAAAACGAAATAGAAAAAAGCATTTCAGTGGCGCGCGGTGTTTCCTGAAAGAAATCCCGGATTGAGCGAACGGGAATTCGCACTGAGATCTGCCGATGTTTGAGGAAACGAGGAAACTTTCACCGGAAAGATTTTCCTAATTGCAGTGGCGTACATGGCTAAGAATTGAGAGAAAAAAAAAAGAAAATGTGTTTCGTCTTAATTTATATAAAGTTGTTTTTTGTTCACCATTTAGAAATATGTTTAAACTATTTAGCACTTTAAAATTTGCACGCATTCAATAAACGATGACATTATAAAAATATAATAAGTAATTTAATTTATTACTGATTAATTTCTATGTGCCACGTATTCGCAGTGCAAAACACTTTTAAAGAAAATATATATTAGTACCTGGCATCGCCTCCAAGTTTTAAGACGTTTATTTTGAATATTTATGCATTCAGTTATTTTTAATAAAAAAAAATAAAAAATTGCATTTGAAGAAAATGAGAAACTAAATGCTAAAATTGTAAACATATGGATAAAAAAAAATTTAACTTCACACGGGAGGCCCTGAAGAAAGTAATTCTCCTCAGGGCCTATGTCATCTTTGAGGATGCTGTGTGGAGGGTCTTTTTAAGGGAACGGGAGGGGGAAGGAATAAGATATTATGAGTGGGTGGGAATCTGGGGGTTAGTCGGTTATATTCCGAGAGAGTACGGCTGGAGAAGTCAATCAGAAGGCCGATCCGGTCTGCCATGCAGCTGGTGGGCAGAACCATCCGCCGCCAAGACCCGGGCAAACTTCACCCCATGAACCCCTGCTAAGTCACCAAACGTAGCGAAACACTTGGGGTGACCTATGGCAGAGGTGTTGGTTATCCAATAAATGGTTCCCGAGGCAGCGGTACACACACCCGCCTCCCAAATTGAAAATGTTTATGTTATTATTGTTAAATTAATTATGAACACATTTTAAAATAGATCCTACAGCTTTGGATAAAAAAATAAATAGCCAATTGTGCAATAAAAAAATAAAAGATAATAATACAATTCTTCAATATTATTAAAAAATTCATTTTGCAGCATCATTTTAAATTATATGAAAACAATTACTTTGTAAATGGTTTATTCATCAGGATAAAATTTTATCCTTATGAAGAAACCATGAATTTTGAAACATGTTGAACATTTTTATTAAATAAGTGGTGTAGTATATAAAATAATTTGTTTCAATAGTGTGCTTGTTTTCCTTTGAGATGAATCTTTATTATACGAAACAAGAAAACTAGCTCCTCACCACTTTTCATAATTTCTTAAGTTTTCATTTTATTTTTATTTTCATTTGAATGAACATTGAACAGTTTGTGTTGGTTTCTCACCGCAGAGTTGCGAATATTGGGTCGGGTTTATATTGTATACTCATGGTAGAGTTACGAGTGAAAACGGTTAAAGTTATTGAGTCTCATTTAATGAATATTGCCCCTGCATCCCATAAGTATAAAATCTTGTAAGCAAAGTGTTTGGGTGGTATGTTGGGATGCAGTGTTGGTCTGTCGGTGGGAAGGGTGGGCGTACTTGGAAGATCGCCCACCCCCACTCCCCATTCCCCATCCCCCCCCCCCCCACCCCACCCCACCGCTGGACCGTCTTGTTGCCCCTTTTGCAGACGAATTAAGATCTTCCGGAAGACGCCGGTAGATGGAAAATAAACGCAACAAAAAGGTAATTGAACCTGGCTCCAGATTGAGCTTCTAATTGATGCTGAGTTTCTGATTCGCGAAAATGTACAAGATTTTTAAAGGAATATGTTTTAATGATAAATAAAAGAAACTTTTTAAGTTAAGGCCCAGCGGCCAAGAATTAAAAAAAAAATCGAAAGACGTCTCGCGATCGTTCCCTTGCAACTGTACAGAGCGGTTCTGATAAGGAAGACTGATTATTCTCATACATTCTAACCCAATATCGATGTTATTGCATTCAAAATTTGCTTTAATGTTTACCTACGTTCAAGTTGGTATTAAATGCTCAAACGATAAAACTAATCATAAAATTATGTAGATACAATTTGTAATTATTTTCTGATAATAGGTATTTATAAATTTTCAATAATGTCTAAAACATGTGTGAAAAAAATATCGTAAATACATTAGTTTGTAAGATCGGTTTGTTATAACGATTTTATTTGTACTATAATTAAAATTCTAATAAGTAGCTTTCCTAGATCATTTATTGATTTATTTCACTGAATGATTATATGATTTGAAATGTGTGTTGTATTATATAAAATTTTGGATATGATTTTAGATTTTGACGGCCAAAAGTATTTTTGTTAGTTGTTTCCTTCTTTAGCAAACGTTTCGGACAATGCTACAAGTGTTCATCATCATATCATGATGATAGCCTGATTGTGTCTGGTTATCCCCTCTTAATCTGTTTTGAAATGCCAATACCTCTCTGGCAGTAAGTCGTTTTGTTACGACCAATTTTTTTTCGCATTTTCCAGTTTGAACAAGAAGTTCGAAATTTCAATCCCATCAACAGAGTTCTCAAACGTTTTTTTATTATTTAAAAAAGTATGACCAAAGTACGAGTACTAAGACTCAGGTGAAGATTATTTTATGCCTCAGGGAACTGAATGTATTGTTTAGATTGTTAGACAGATATTTCTCTGCTTTTTAGTTAAGTTCTTTATTTTTCTAAGGCCACAAATGGAGGCGATATTTGTTAATATACAAATAACCCTACTGAGGCCGTTACGTTAAAACAAACTAAAAACAAACAAACATCAAAAATCTGTAGAAAAATAAGAAGAAAAGACTAACTAAAATAGCTTGTTTAGATGGATGTGACTGGATGTAGTTCGACAAAGAAAAATAATTTTGCTACATATTGTATTATTCTACGAGTAGAAAAATATTGACTCAGCTATAAAAATAATAATATTTGTATGTTGTTATTATTTTCAACACGCCCTTGCTAATTTTATTCATAAAATCCTTACCTCGCATAAAATTAGGGTAAGACATATTTCAATCTGGCAAATACCCCGTTGGAGCAGATTTATCCCTCGGAACAGGTGTCCTGGCAGACCCTCGCTAGCTTTGCCCAACAACAGCAATATTTATGGCTATACAAATTTCCAAAGGGTTCTCATAATCTCTTAGCCCTGGCATCATTGTAACCTTAGGATGAATTTCATTATCTTTCACAATACTTGCGCTTGTGCAAATTGTTTCTCTTTGTCTGGTCGCGGAACTTAATCGTGAGCAGCATTTTGAATTTGTAACCTTTTATAAAAATGTGAGATTTATATAAGTTTATGAGATGAGGTTTTGTAGGTGTAGAGCATCACCAAAAATATTCTTGTCTAAGAAACCAAGAAAATTAGTAATTGAAACTAGATATGAAAACATTTGTCATCTTCTAGAAGCGATTGCGACCCTCCATACAGTATCTTGAGGTAGCATAAGCCCTTAGGGAAGTTAACTACACTTTTAAAACATGTATTAAACAAAACAGTTATCGGTTAGTTATGATGGTTTCTTAATTCATTTTGTTTTTATGTGACATTTCGCTATGTGCATAGTGTCTTGAAAGACCCAGATAAAAGTCTGTGGCTCGTTTCACATGACAATGTATCGTTTTAAATAAGAACGAGTCAAAGAAATCATCAGTTAAAATGAAGTCGTTACAACAATAAGCGGGTGTAAGGGTTGTATTGATATCTCAGCAGTTTAGAACAGTAGCCATGTTAATAGAAGAACTTACAGTTAATATTGTGCCTTTTTGATCAATTCAATGTTGCTTTATAACTAGTCGGATGTACTGACAGTATCGCAAATGAACAATGTTTATGAATTAATTTACATATCATAGGTTAACTCGTCGAGTTAATAATATCGGCTTTATTGTTCAATGTCCAAATGAGCGCTTCCTATTAGCCGCGGTGCCTTACTGAAACATCCCTCTACCAATGCTCAATATCCGCGTCCAAGTATCCTATTTTCGTATTTATCACAGTCCAACCGTAAAATATTGGCACCTGCAGAAAGCTCAAGTTTTCGAGAGCTACTGTAGAAATAATTAAAAACGCTAAAATTCTTGATAGATCTCTTTGTTCGTGTAAAGACCGTCTATTACTCCCAACTGTCACTGGGACGATGGTATTCTCAATTATTGGGAGAATATGTTATGAGACTAAAGGAAGTAATAATTGAAGTAGATGAGGAAGACGAAGTTTGAGAGTTCTCATTCATTTCTTTTTTTGGCTTGGGTTTTAGATACATTATAAGAACAGAATATACCTAATAAACTATCAAAAATTATATTATTTTTAATTGATAAACTAACGTTTAAACAAGATTTTTATGCATAGCACAAAGGGTACATAACAAATATTATAATCAATAATTATCAGCATGAAACACTCATCTACATTGAAAAAATCTTCCGAGAAAAGATACTGGCCGCCAACGGGAATTGAACCCGTGACCATCTGATTGCCGGTCATATAGCTCAGTGGTCAGAGCTGCTGACCGGCAATCAGATGGTCACGGGTTCAATTCCCGTTGGCGGCCAGTATCTTTTCTCGGAAGATTTTTTCAATGTAGATGAGTGTTTCATGCTGATAATTATTGATTATAAAAAATTATATAATAATTTTTGAAAGCTTGAATTAATGTAAAACTGATAAAGTGTTAAGACATGATAGTTATTCTTATAAATGACTAATGGACTTGAAAATAATCAGTAAAATCAACACATTTGTCAAAATATGGAGGTGAACCAACTCCATCAAAGTGGATTTTGAGAAAGTGAAAACAGAAGACATTATTTTTTTCCAAATACTAAAAGAGTAAGACCACGTAATAATTAGTATTATATTACTAGCTTTTACCCCCGGCTTCGCTCGCATATTCGCCCCCCCCCCCTTCCCCCCCTGTAGATAAGTACCTATTTTATATTTGTGTCTACCTATACTTAATATTCATATTAGAATACTAATATTCGAATTTTCGCTATCAAAGAAATAACATTGACAGCTCACGTCAAACATTTACTTAGTAACACGCTTTGCCAATAAACGTATAATAGATAATTTCATAACGCCACAGCTTATTCATAACGCCAGAGCTTACCAATATATATAGCCCATGTTACTCGCAAATAAAGTAGCTTTCGATTAGTGAAAGAATTTATAAATTCCATTCGATCTTTATTGCGTGAAAGCGTAAAATCCAACCATCCATACAAACTTTCGCATTTATAATATTAGTAAGAAAGATTATCTAGGTATAAATAGATATGAAAAATTAATTGGTACAAATACGAGTATAGTTTTGAAAGTTTGAAACTAGATTTCAATAATAATACAAACATCGTATATTTGAACTTGAACCACTTTAGAATTGAATACCCCATGTACAACGAAAATAAGATAAGAAGAACCACTGATTGTGGGTTGTGGTGCTTGTCCTCAAATAATTTTTATTTTTAAATTCAGTATTTGAACCCAACGTACCCAAAGGACCCAAAAATTTGAAACTGTGTTTGAAAATGAAATGCATACGTGTAGGCACTTAAAGTTAAGGTAAGGTTGTGCAAGGCCTAGAGACTGCGGTGGTCGAGTTGTGTGGAAATGTTGCTCTTGACAGTGAAAAGTTTGATCCTGTTGGTGCCCCGGGGAAAGCAATCCAGAGACAAACTGACAAAGGGATGGGTGTACAAGAGAAAATTTCTGGAAGAGGTCAAATAAGACACCGGGAAGGGCGGGAAGCGCCATGCCACTGGTCATCAACCAGTTTTCACGTTCAAACACTATACGTGAACAATGTTATAATATAATTAATTATATGATTACAATAACGACGGCAGAAAGGCTAATTGACGTAAGCAAATTTTTTTCGATTTTCACTTTTTGATGCGAATTCACTTATAAAAAAACTGCGTCTATCTGTATACTCGAAGTTTATATCATTTTCATCGAGGTTTACATACGATGAACATTAGACAAACCTCGAGTATTAAAATTGACGCAGTGAATTTGCATCAAAAAGTGATAATCGAAAAATGTTGATTACTTCAATTAGCCTTTCTGCTGCAATGACGTATTAATGTCATTGTTCTGCTGTCGATGTAAGAAAAAGATTTTTGTTTCACTCTTGAGGAAAGGTTTTCCAAAATAACCAATAAAAGATTAGAGTGTCCGTCAGTAAACAGCGCTCAATAATATTAACCATTTATTGTAGGTGATTAAGGTTTTTTTTTAAATTAGCTTCCCACAGGAGGCCCTAAGGAAGATAATTTCCCTTAGGGCTTATGAAATTTTAGGGGATGCTGTTTGGAGAGTCTTTTTATGGAAGGGAAGGATAAGAAGTTCTGGGAAGTTCTGTCAGTTCTGTTCTATCCCTCCAACTGCGGCGCAAGGCGATGGGTCGAGAGAGTTCGAGCACGTGGGCAGACGTATCCTCCACCAAGAACTGGACAAAACTCACCACATGAACTCGGGCACCCCTGCTAAGTCACCAAATGTAGCGAACCTCTTGGGGTGACCTATGGCAGAGATGTTAGTTATCCAAAAAATGGTTCCCGGAGCGGTGGTACCCATACCCGCCTACCAAATTGGAAAGGTATCGTTAATTAGTAATTAGTTATTCCGATCATCTAGAAATAATGATCGGACTATACCAGAATGACGTTCCGCCTACAAACTACCGCGCCGGAACCGACCCGTCCGCTAATGCCCAAGATAAGCTCCGATCGACCCGAATAACAGCCCTCCCGTGCTATCCATTATTTGAGAGCACATTCTAACGTCATAGCTGTTGCGACTGGAATGGATAGTTATAACGAGCCCGCATCACCGGAGTACCGAAGCTTCTGAATTTAACATTACTAGACCCTCCTAATTACCCGGCTTTGTGAATAACGCCGAATGTGAACATGTCGATTTTCAAATTTAAAATTTCGTATTCCGTAGTGAAAAAATGTTTTCGATTCTATTGAACATTTAAATTTGAAATAGAATTTTGCATTTTACCTTCATATTGGAATAAAATCACAAAAATTTAATATAATTTATCCAACACCAAATTTGTTGCCATTGGAATTTTTTCACTACATCGCCATCGTTGAGACTATAACGTTGTACTTCAACCCTTTAAAAAATATATATTCCATTTATTTCATATGACGGAATAATTATTTTTATTGCATTTTTTAAAATTCGGGAAAACGTACTAAAACAAATAAAATATCTAAGTATATTTTGCTTAATTAACTTGTCTTATTTCACATTTAATTCAATTAAAATAATATATTTATACTATTTATCTATATATATATAATATATAAATCTCGTGTCACGGTGTTTGTGGTCGCACTCATCCGAAGCGGCTAGACCGATTTTTATGTATATTTGGTAGGTATGAGAATAGGTCTTAAAGTATATTTCATACCGCTAGGTCAGAGGTTCCCAAAGTGGGTGCCGCGGCACCCTGGGGTGCCGCGGACAGAGGTCAGGGGTGCCGCGAGACGCCCCTGATGTCTCTACTAAAAGTCAAAATTGACATGAACGAATACAAACATTTTATGGAATGGAAAATCACCCGCGTGGCCGGTCCGCGCTCTGGGAATGAATTGAGTGGGAGGCACAGCAGTGGGGATACGGTTGTGGTGCTGCGCTTGCAGCGGCCGCGTGCCTCATTCACTTGTAGTTTTTTTATTCAAGATTTCATCATTCAGGAAAAAACTACAAGTGTGGAAGAGAAAAATGGGTGATGATGGAGGCAAAGATTGTTTTCCAATATTGCAACAGTACATGGCCCAGGTTTGAAATAACTTGCTGACCCTATTCACAGAGCACCTATCACAGTTAACTGACTGGTTTGCCAAGTACTTCGCAGAAAACCAAGTGGAGAAGTTTGTATGGATCCAAGATCCATTCCGTGCTCAAGATACCCAAGATTTTACTACGCAGGAAGAAGAAGATTTAATTGACCTCTCGATCGACAGCAGCCTAAAAATGAAATACGCTTGTTCGGATTTGACGGAGTTTTGGATATCAGTCAGAAATCAGTATCCGATTCTAAGTGGAAAAGCTGTAAGGGTCCTCATTCCTTTTGCTACTTCATATCTGTGCAAAGCTGGATTTTCAACGGTTGCGATTATAAAGAGCAAATATTGCTCAAAAATAAATGCGGAAAAAGAAATGAGGAGTAGCTGTATCAAGCCTTATTCCCCGGTTTGAAAAATTGTACAGCGAGCTGCAGGCTCACCGGTCGCAATAAATGGTTTTTGTACTTGTATTATATTTGCATTTTCTTTGTAAGTTTTCCTATCAATAAATGCACTTATTCATTTTACGAGTTGTATTATTCAGTGGAGTAGGTAAAAAATTGATCCTCCGACCTGGGGGGGGGGGTAGGCTAGAGAATTGTGCTCTTGGGGGTGACACTCGGTCCCGAGGCTACCAAAGATAGACATTATATGACAGGGGTGCCGTGAGAAAATTCAAATTTTCTAAGGGTGCCGCGACTTGGGAAAGTTTGGGAACCCCTGCGCTAGGTGATTAGGGTGTCCCTATCCAGATTTATTTTTTATTTTTTGTAAAGATTTTTTGGGATCAAAAAATACCTATAACCCCAAATATTTACCTTCCTGCCCCCACCCTTGCATTTTTTAATGGCGATTTTATTATTTGTGTTTGCACAAATTTAACCGTGCGTCGTTCGTATTTCAAACAGAATGAAATTATTTTTTATGTTGTTGAATGACAGATGGCGCTACGTCCGCCTCATCGAACTTTTATAACCATATTTCTTTTATATTCCTCTTTCTGTCGTAGATCGCATCCCCACACGCTTACAATACATTTGTTGTGTTTTATTTAATAACCAAAATATTTACTAGAAATAATTTACATGGCGGAACAACGTTTGCCGGGTCAGCTAGTACTTTACATCTGTAACATACGCAAGATACTCTCAGTATTGCCCTGATGAAAAACATATCCAGGTACTCCAGGTCCAGGTACATCAGATCCAGGTACTTCCCCCACTTTCATCTTCATATCTAGTTCCCATCCTCACTATCTTCAGCCTCACAACGTACCACAATTCGGGATGCCATAGTCCCACTGGCACCAGATGATACGATTAAGAGCACTTGGGACTCTTGTGCGATAATCACATAAAAAAGTAAAAATTACCGCAAATAAATGCCAACGTATATTTAAGGTAATTTTTTGATACTTTTTGCAAAAAATGTTGATAAACTTTTGCAATAATAAAGTTTAATAATTCCAAAGTGGACTTTGGGCACATGTTTGTGAACAGATCTATTTAATTCGTACGATTTTAATTACATTTAAAACAATTTATTTAACCGGAAATTAAAGCGGAAACCAGAACGTAATAAAACCACCCCACCGTGTTTAATTTTTGAGGTCATCAAAATAACCACGAACAAAGTTAGATGAAAATTAACATTAATTTCCAATATTTAGGGTTCATTGCTGCAATTAAATATATATTTATTTAATTGAATAGGTAAACGAAAAATCATTAAACTTTATTTTAATTTTAACTTAGAGAGTAAAACCTTAAATTCAAATATTTAATCACTGAAGACGTAATAGCGACTCTCGATCAATAATGTAAACAATTTTTTTTTTTTTTTTTTTTTAAATCGGTTGCCTCTAAAAACTGAACCCAGGATCTTAGCATTGCCGGAGCGCTGAGCTAATGGGACCCTATCTCTTACGGTCATATGAATCTGTATCATGTGGGTAATCTTATTTTACGTTTATTGCGAGAGCTGTACAATACAACTACAAACTCACCCTTTTATGCGCTATGCATTCTGTCTCACTCATACTCGCAAGTTTCTTTCATACCTGAAGACATACGTTCACCACACATACTTCGACTGAACTATCAACATTATCTTAATTTTATTAACGCGTATTTTTATTGGCTGCTTTTTTATGTATGATTGCAAGACTCTCCTCGAATTAAATGCTATCTAGATAGTGTCTTGGATTAATTAATCTGTTTTTTTTTTAATGTGCGACATCTGTTGATTTTTCTGCAATTCAATCTTCTTAATAATATGTATAATTTAAATGAATAATTATTTTCCCTGAATTATTTTATCGGTGATTCAAGCAAGAATTTCATGTAGAATTTGTAGAACGTAAGAACGAAGAACGTTAATTTTTCAAAGGCTAAGTGAGTTTTAATATCCCCCATCTGTTTGCTTGATGTAATGAATATGGTAGAAAGAATAATTCTCCTATAAAATCTGCCCTGAATTTTAAGTTCCGTTAATAAATTTGCAACCAAGAGGGAACATGCTTAGGTTGTGTTTAAAAATGTTAAGGAAGGCATGAACACATCTGACGGAAAAAATATTTTCATGGGAAGTGGATAGACTTTAATTTTTATACGCAATTTTAATCATTTTGAGTAGACGAAGATGTATATTTTGCATTTTTGGATTTTTTTCATCTTAATAAAAACAGTTTGTACCTACACCGTTGACATTTTTGTCACATGGTTGTTTCTAAGACTCATTATCCAACAGCTCGGCAAAGGCTAAGGGAACATACTGAAGTTATATTTTTAAAAAATATAGAAGGTGTTAACCCGCCCGAGGAAAAATATTTTCATGGAAAATAGACAGATTTTCATTTTCATACGCAATTTTAACCGTTCTGAATAGATGGATATGAATATTTGCATTGAAGGATTTTTTCAACTTAAAACCCCACAAGCTCGACATTTGTACAAACACGGTTGTTATTTTTGTCACATGAGAACGGGTTGTTTCTACCTATCATTTTTAAGTTCAACAACTCGTCTGTGGAACGATTTGCTTGCCTCTGGGTTTATATCATCTTTCAACAAGGGTTTCTTCAAGGCCCATATGCACTCCCACCTCTCTTCAAAAAGATCCTCAGCACAAAATCCCCAAAGATTACAAAGGCCCTGAGTTAAATTAATAACAAAAAACGCTTCCTACTGTCGGGAGGCGTATTTCCTTTTCCGTGTTCAATACGAGGCAACCATGCCTCGAACTCAACACGGGTTTGTAATGCCATTTTTTCTCCAAACCCGTGTCCAGTAGAAGGCAACCGGCATCCTATTGTGCACGGGTTTGTAGCGCCAATTCCCTTCCCAAACCCGTGTTCAGTACGAGGCATCCTCCAAACGCGATTATAACATAAAAAAGGAAGTGTGTGCATATACGCACAATATAATGGATGCGCAATAAAATGCAAACAACCTTACTAATAAAATAAATAAAAACTTTATAATATAGTACTTATAACATTTCATAGTACTTATAAAATTAATTCTCTAAAATAAACTCGCATGTCATCATAATTTTAAAAAAACATCCCAGGTTTTGAATGGTTTGTTTGGCAAAGCAGGGTTTGTCTAGCGGGTATGTGTAATTATTATAATACATTTCTTTCCATGTTTTGCTGTTATAAATACAGGTACAAACTTGTCTATAATGCATTCACTTAACATGCCTCGTACTGAACACGGGTTTGGGAGGGGAATTGGCGTTACAAACCCGTGCACAGTAGGATGCCTTCTACTGGACACGGGTTTGGAGAAAAAATGGCATTACAAACCCGTGTTGAGTTCGAGATATGGTTGCATCGTATTGAACACGGAAAATGAAATACGCTGTCGGGAGCTAGAGGGACTATGGAAACCCTAATTGAGGAATGCTGTAAGGTTGAATAGAGTGGAGATAGAAATGATCTGTGAAAGATAATAAGTTAGAAAGGTAGGAGCGTATATTTTTTCAGAAAACCTAAATTATTTTATGGGAATACCTGCAACCGTTTTTGCTTTACAGAAAAATATTTGTATGTTGTCTTGATTTTTGTAAAGCAACCCGCTTTAAAATGAAGCGGTTTTAATACGTTATTTCTAGGAATTTTCTTTATGAACAGATGTTTGTAACGGTTTGTGTCCTGGATTTTTTAGCAGAAAATGAAAATAGATATCATCATTGCGAATATGAACATTTTTGGCTCAAATTTTTCCATGTAACTACAACGTTCTATTATAATTAGTCATAACTTTAAATTTAAAAATATCCTTACATAGGTCATCTGGCATATGTATTTTAGAGAAATAACTTACTAGCGTTAAAACAAAGCATCAGTAATGTTACCAATTTTCATAAATACTTACGTAATAATATGTTGTGAAACTAAGCTTTAAAATTAGTGGCATATCGACCTACCATTAGGGGAATAACTTTCAAATTTACGAGGTAAATTAATTTCCCTGTCGGAAACGTCGGTAATAAACCATCAGGCAACAGAGATATAATATGAATCAAGAGTTCCCACACCAACCAGCAATCTCATCCAAAATAATAGACACCCACAACATCAGTTCCAGGTACACTAGTTTAATTCACTCTTATTTCTTTTAATCCCACCTGCTCGCCATCTTCCATTTCTACATCTTCCACTTCTTATTTTCTTCTCCTTCTTCCCCCATTTCTCCATAACTTCGCCACATCTTGTGCGCGATATGAGATTACGGTTTTCGTGTTTTTCAATGGATGCAGCTATAAATAAGACAGGGTTGAATTTGATCTTTTTATAATAATTT
Organism: Limnephilus lunatus; assembly: GCA_917563855.2. Taxonomy (NCBI): domain Eukaryota; kingdom Metazoa; phylum Arthropoda; class Insecta; order Trichoptera; family Limnephilidae; genus Limnephilus; species Limnephilus lunatus. The sequence goes on along the minus strand of OU830593.1, from coordinate 99,273,386 downwards.
ATACATGCTTACCTACGGAATGGATCAGGAGGTATCTAACAGACATTAACAATATATGGAAAAAAATTAGTTCAAAAAAGCATTTGTTTGAATACTTCAAGCAAAGATAAGTCAGGAATCGAGAAGAAAGATGCAATTTGGCTTTATTTATGAGTGAATGTAAATTGGACCAGAATGATTAAAAATTTGTAAAAAATCCTATGCCAGAATGGAAAATCTAACAAAAATGCTTCGACGTGTAATTTTAGAAAAGGGATAAAGATTATTATTTGAATTATCATATATTTGCATTTACGAGAATAGTACTCGTAAATGAACGCAATAAATAATTGAAAATTGTGTTAACTAATAAATTCTTGGTGTAATAGACTTGGCAGAGTCTAAACTGAATAATTGTAGGTAATTATTAATATTCTCGAGAAAATCGTAGAAATACGTGCGGTAATGAGCACGCTTTGTAGGTGATCTTGAAATCGTATGATTCACAAAACTATGTACGTTCCATACTCCTAAGCATTCTTCTACCGTCCCCAAACCTTTGTAATAGTAATAATATTTTGCTTTTGTGAAAAATCACCTCACGGGCGCTGTACAAATAAATATACGATATAATTAATATAACTGGCTTACAACTAAAATTATAATTATAGCTGATTACTTACGACTAAGACTTAAAACTTGTGACTTAATATTTACAACTGTGACTTGAAGTTAAAGATTTACATCTAACAAAGGTACTTACATAACTTACTTGATTAGGGTTTTACATAGGTTGTCAGTGAAAGCATTAAAAACCAAACGACAAATAATAATCTCTGTTGGTATACACAGTTAAAAAAACGCAACATAGGCTGCGAGTCGAAGCAGTTTGAGGATTTATACATGAATATTGTATTCTATGCATTTTATATATATTATATTCTATTTTTTATTGTTATTAGCGCCAGAATAAGGAATAAGTTCTTAAATAATATTACAATTTTATAACACGGGTGTAAAAACGATTTTAATGGGTTAGCTGGATTTACAGGTAAGTATAGAGATCTTAAATTAATTAAATTATAAGAACGAAAGGCGAATTTAAGTAATAATTCTTGTTCGCCATAAACCACCAATTTCCCTCACATTGTGAACGAAAAATACATCAAACATAGACACCAATCTGCAACATTGCTTTGATTTAAATAAATGTGATCTTAAAAATGTGAATAATTGTCGGTGTTATTGCCCCCTTTCAGCCCTGCTCTAATCCCACGTCGCCTTGGAAACCAGTCACCAAATTCCCCAACAGCATATAGCACACATCTACCAGCCACCCCATCTTAGGGGTGCCCGCACATCCTACATCCTACATGTGTTATCAATTTAACCCGGGCCGCAGTAAATCTTACGGGAAACTTTCCCAGGTATCCCCACCCGACGTCTGCCTTCGCTGTCTGCGCCGCCTTTCTTTCAAATGTGTATTTGAAAGCTCGATTCGCGTGGGAGCACTTAGCGATATTAATTTCAATGGAGCGGAATGTATGAATGGATTGCTGGAAAAGAGTTGGACGAGTATAGAAGCGATATTATTTTTGATTCAACAACCAAAAGTTCACATCAGATACTGAGCTATTTTAGTAATCATTTCAACCGAAACTTAAAAAAAATATTTGATATTATAATTAAAATTTTTGCAATTTGCTATTTTAAGAATCAACGGCAAACATTTTTTAGGAGAGTATATAAAGAAGGGAAGAAGCAAGGTTTGAAGGAACCTGGATCTGCAGATCTAGTCACTTAACACATGTGCTAAAGCCATAAAAAGCAAGGTTATGATTTCGATTTTTGATCCCTCACAGGAACTTTACATTATTTTAAGTTTTTTGGGTGTTTTGCCGTGTTGCACTACTTCCTTATTTATCCAACTTTTTGGACAGCGTTACAGTGTCCATCATCAGGGCAGATGTGTGCAACATGTCATAACACCCCAAAAATAAATAACGGTTATACTTTTGGCCGTGAAAATCTAAATCACATCAAAATTAAGTATTTAAAAATATAACCATACATAGAGATTCGAACCCTCTGGACAAAAAGTTAAGTAATTTACCACTATTTCGCGAATTGATCGTTGTGCCCTTAACTTCAAATTATTCTAATGCACTAAATTTCAGTCATTTTTCTGATTGAAAAAACAACAACTTTAAATGGGGAAAAAACAACATTTGAAATTATATACAAAGATTTATAATTCTCTCTTTAGGAGTAGGTAATACGTAAAGCACATTGAAATACAATGAAGGGTAAAGTTACTATTTCCCCGAATGGTACTATAAAATTTAGCATTCTGGATCATGATTTATTATATTGGTAAGTTTCCCCAAGGATCTGGCGGTCCGATGTGATCAGGTTTGGCACTTTGCTGCCGGGGAAACTTTTCCATTACTTTATTAAGTTCAGATATGCAAACATAGCCTTCATTATTGACGTGAACTTCGACATTAAGGCTTTCGAAAATCTTTGCCAGTTGTACGGGTGGAGTAAACCTGCGACTCTCAAAGGTTTTATGGCGGGGAGCACATTAAAAGATCACGCCAACTTAATTATTATTTGACGACCTCCGTTTCAGAGCAAGGAGGTCCTTTAATAGGAACCAAATGTCACAAGTTCGAAATTCGGGGACGTCAACGTCCGATTCCATTAGCACGAATAAGTGACTAGATCTGAACAGCCAGGAACTTTTTTCTTGTCTCCTTCCCTTCCCTTTATCCTTTAAATTCACTATATTCCCCAAAAATTGGAAACGCGACTGTTACAATGGTTCCGGGAAATTGAGTGAGCAAATATAAATAAAAATGAAAAAAAATAAATTAATAAGAAATGTATAGCTTTATTGCAAAGTATCTAAAATTTCTTTGGCCCAAAGTTGTTTCAGTTAAATGGATAAGTAAAGATTATCCTTTTTTTCAGACATTTATTTTTGGGGTGTTATGCCGTGTTGCGCTACCCCTACTTTGGGCTAAATAAAAACGAAAATACTTTTGGCGGTGAAAATCTAAAATAAAATCCAAAGATTATGCAATTAGGTTCTAGTAATACGAGTAGTTTGAATATTGCCAAAAACAGTCGTTTTTCAGTAGCTTCAAACTGTGTTTGAAGAGGTATGATAGTATTTTTGGGCATCATGCCTGTTTTATGTACTAAAATAAAAAAATAAATGTTTTTGGCATAAAGTTGCCTAATATCCAGATCACAAATTCATGCAAACTGCTTGTTTTTATTGTGTACTTTTAGAATAATCTTTATGGTTATTTTTAGAGCTTTAAAGATCGATTTAATGGCGTTATATAGTGTTTGCTCCTCCCCAGGCTATAATACCGTATTTGATTAAAGATTGACACAGTGCAGAGTAAATTGTTTTGAGTTGATTCAAATAAAGAAATATTACAATAATATAATTACAAGATAACAATATACATAAGATCTATAGGTACAGTAGCGTAGCTTTCAAAAAACCAAATTCACCCTTCGCTACAGGTAAATAAATAGGTAGTACTTACAATTGCAATCTAAATTCCTCACAGAAGCTGATTGCTGAAAAAATGAAGAAATTTTGGGAATTTTTTTTATAACCTCCTCCCTTTTTTGTTTACTTTTTCTTTTCATAGCTCCTCTGGGATAATCTATTTTCCTTTCACTCATTCCTTTCACCAATCAAACTAATTAACCAATAAATAATCAGAAGAACAAGATTGTATTGTATGTATTACAATGTAATAAATATCGTTTGAACCGGAATGAAATAAAACCCGTAAATATTGCTCTCCGTGGTTTGACATTTTTCATCGGTTATTGCGGGATTCACCCGTTTAAGTAAATGACTTAAACGGAAGAATCACGCAATAACCGATGTAAGATGTTGCAAACTTTTGGGCGCACGCTTAACCGGGAAAAAAAAAATTGCTTTTTTGACTTTTGTCATTTCTGAAGTGAAAACTCTATAGGCACGTATGACAGTTTTTTTTCCCAGGAAGCACGAGATTAAGTGACATTGTGGATAAAATTTTACTAATCTTTGCTTACACACGTTAGGGGCCTCTGTAGCCCGGGGGCCCCGTAACATTGATAAGGCTGATACGGCGGTAGCTATGCCACTGGATCTACAGCAGGTTACCTACAATGCAGGCAGTTTAATTTTTTTTTAAATAAATATATACCTAAATAAATGAAGCAAGGGAGGTTCCCTCAATTGGGAAGAGTATCTAATTACAATCGTATTTATTTTCAGATAACGTTAGTCACTGACAATCAGCCTGCAACGGTGTAACGGAGGAAATGTTCTCAGAGCCAGTCGATTTTTAAATTAAACGCTTTCATAGGGAATCGTGTTGAGAAACCCTGACGTAAGCTCTCGGCTTGTGGAACTCCGAGCGTGGGGAATATCTCCTTTCTGACTGAAATGTCTCGACTGTTGTTGTTTACGGCCTTTTTATCCCAACTTGAGTGTGAATGCTTACCGTTTGTTACAATTTCTATCCTCTACATTATATTACAAAACTTTATGAAGGTCTTATTATAAAAATTTTACGTAAAACTTGTATTTTCGATTTTCATTTTCAAAGTTAGAAAAACTTTGAAAAAGTTTCTTACCAAAGAAAACAAGTCGATAAAAATCAATTCTGCCAGTAAAGGGTGCAAATATATGACAAATTCAATACCTTAGTTTAGAATAGGATTTTATAAAAAAGTTTTTAGACATTTTCTCAGCATATCGGTGGCGTGATAATATTTGTCATAAAATTACCTTTAATACCTCTGCGTCTGATAAGGGTAAAGTATTTCGAATATGTTGATCGTCCAGTTGATTAGGCAGACATCTCCAAGTACTAATTTTTGAGCTAATGAGGAAAGCAATATTCGAATGCTCGCTATAAATCAAATATTATACATTAGATCCAAACACAAGGCCCGGAGGAACATAATTTCTCTCAGGGCCTGTGTCATCTTTGGGGATGCTGTGTGGAGGGTCTTTTTAGGAAAGAAAGTTCTGGAAAGGAAAGAGGTATGAGGGGTGGGTATGAATACGTGGGTCAGTTTGTCCAGGAATGACGGACGTATGAATACATCTCTCCCACTGCGGTGCAAGGAGAGGCCAAGACTTCTCCCTCAACCGCTCTCTCCCGATCCGGCCTGCCACGCAGTTTGTGGGCGGACGCATCCGCCGCCAAGACCCGGGTAAACCTCACCCCTGTGAACCCCTTCTAAGTCACCAAGCGTAGCGAACCACTTGGGGTGACCTATGGAATTGGTGTTGTTATTCTAGGGTGTTGGTTATCCGATAAATGGTTCCAGGGGCGGTGGTACCCATACCCGCCTTCCAAATTGAATTTATACTAGTCTGTGTTTTACACATTACATATGCTATAAAACAACGCCGGGAGGCATAACGGTCTGGTATATGACATTTCGAAAAATCGTTAGGGTGACTCAGGAAACATCAAAGTTTTGTTTAATTCGCTACAAGTATTTCTGCACTATAATTGATTTGGTGGTGTTTATGAGCAATCCATATGAGTATTGTACCAGATAGAGGGTACAGTTTTACATATAATTGCTTACTCAACTCAAACATCTATTTTTCAGAGATGTCTGCCTAATCAACTGGACGATCTTATCTAAAATTCGTTCATGGGAAGCTCCAAAATCCCACGAACTGTAATCTCCGAAATAATAAAATTGGACGCCTTAGTTTGTTTGGATTTCACAGAAAATCATTGGAACCACCGCTAGCTACAACATTTAATGATTATATTACATATTATTCATTAAACTATCAGAACATTACATATTATTCATTAAACTATCGGAACATTACATATTATTCATTAAACTATCAGAACATTAAGGCAGAACACCGTCTGTTTTAAACTGAGTCCTGAAAAAAGTCGGTCAGTAAAGGTAGTATTAAATAAAAGAAAAACCTATTTTGAAAATGATAGTCAGTTTTTTTAAGTAAGATCCGTAGCATCCTTGGAAAAGCAATCGCAAGTAAGGCAGCACTATATATATCCCTTGTTTTAAGACCATCGTATATAAAATCAAAGGCCATATCCGATTCGGAAAAAGGGATATCGAGTAAAGAAATAGTCCAAAAGATAAGAAAAAAATATGGTGACCTTACAGGGTGAAGATTAACTTCATAGGGGGATAAAAAGGGAAGAGAATGAGGAAAATGGTATAGGAGTAACCCAAATTACGACTATAAAATGTTCCATCCAAAAGCTGTCGTATCGTAAACCGTCGCTGTCCAAATATATAGAAATTGTAATTTTCATTCGTACATATCTCTTGTATTTAATCGTAGTTATGAAAAAATGTGCATAACATTAGTAAACGTGACTTTTTTACATGAATACCGCACAAGAGTCCCCACTGCTCCCGTCTGAAGCCAGTGAGACTATGGCATCCCCAATTGGGGTATGTTGTGAGGCTGAAGGTAGTGGGGAGGGGAAGGAGATAAGGAAGGTGAAGGTAGGGAAGTACCTGGCTATTCAGATCTGGTCGCCAAATACGGCTTTTCAAGCAACGTTTCAAATCTGAATGGTGGTCTCACACCAGGGTGATACTTAGAGTATCTTCCACTCTGAAAAACTAACTTAGACTTAACCTTAAATACCCCATTTTTTTAAATTTAAATACTGGACAAGTGTCTCAACTGCCTGAAGCACGTAGGACCACGGCATTTTCGGTTGAGTTATGTTGTAGGGCTTAGCGGAGTGTGGTGTGAAGGAGATGAGTAAGAGGAAGATTGGCAAGTGTCTGAGCTGGTAACTAAACACGGACACAACTCTTTCAGGCAACGCTTCGAATCTAAATGGTGAACTCTGAAGTGAATGTACCACTCTATGACAAGCCGCAAATAGAGGTATTTAAATTTATTATTAGGCCGCAGAGAACGGACGAAGATTTGGATCTATCTTCTATCTCTAAGACAGTCGATCGTACCAAGAAGACGAGGAGCTAACATACGACGGTCGTATCTAAGAAATGTCATATCGTCAAGTGATCGTAACCTGGGATATCCCTGAAGAAGTAAAAGTCAGGATTGGACAAAGAAAGAAATATGAAGACAGGGATGCCAGGGAGGTAGGCTATAATTCCAGTACGTAGGTGATGCAGTAACACTTAAGGGTAGGAAGCCATTTCTTCGTTCCCTCCCCATGTATGCTTGAGCGAGGTGTGAACCCCTCGGCTATCATAAATGTGCATAATTGATCACATTTAAGGTCCGCTCCCGAGAAAGGTCTGAGTTCAATCAGACGCCGTACAACGGCCGCCTTACTTCCGCGAAGAATACGGAATATATTCAGGGACTTGCTTTGAATACAGAGATGTACAGAATGGCGTCTTTTGTTTTCTTTAATATTTTGCTATCCAAGAGATTATTTTTATAAAAATCAGTTTCGATCAATCCTTTAAATAAAACACTCTGACTACGTTTGAATTAATTTAATTTAAAACTAGCCAACCGATTTTAGACCAGACAATCATGATATCGACGATCATGACTAGAAAACCATGCTTTCTTCAGGGCAGACATAAACAAAGCAAAATAAAGTATACACATTAAAAGTATAAGATAATGTTGTTTTTTCTTTAATATTTGATTACGATATAGGTCACATTTATCACATGTTTGTAAAAAACAATTATAATCTTTTAATCGCAATATTATTTTCAACTGCTCTCTGGCCTAGCTATTTCTAGTACCAATTTTGGTTTTAAAAGGCAGTATTATGTTATTTAGTGGAATCATTTTTTTTACTTTCTTTCTTAGATAGAAATGTATTCTTAAATAGGTAGGTGGGGTAAGGTATGAATCATTAACGAGCCTCCTGGTTAGTACTGCATTCAATTTTAAAAAGCCCTTTCTTTGTTATTCGTTTTTAAAGAAACAACTTTAATGAATTCATTAATTTTAATATCACAATTATTACCAAGAGGTATTGTCTCATTGTGCGAATAACCTTTCAAGCGAATTATAAAAGCGAACAAAAACGTTACACGCTTTTCTATGGTCTAAAAAAACCGGGAAAATTTTACTTTCGTGTTTAATGACTATAGGGGAAATTTCGGCATTGTATTCATAACGTAAACGTGATAAATTTCGCAGACAATTTCAAAAAAGATGAGTGACGTATAATATGAAAAATAACAAATGCTACAATAACGCGACGGGCAAAAAAACGCATTAGGTCGGGTGGCCATTTTTAAAAATGGCCTTCTTTTCAGTAGTAGCCCGTAGTCATTAAAAATTATGAATTTCTGCATATTGTCACGGCGCTCGCCATTTTCCGCCGTATTGTAGGAAATGTTGGTGGGGGGGAGTACATTGTGTCTCTTTTACACGGCTTTCTTGTTACTTTTACATAACTAAAGTATGGTTTTAAGCTCTGGCATTTTAACACGGTAACATTAATAAAATGAAAAAATGTTTTTAGACTTTAGTTTAGGAGTTATCATTCCATCCGCTTTATTGGATGTTTTGTATTAAAAATGTTATGAAATTTTCGCAAATTTTCAATAGGTTTTGATATTTTAGATCTAAATTTAAATATTTAAACATCAAAAACAATATTTAAGCGACTCTCAAGCGAAAAATTTTACGTTAAGAAAATTAAGATAATTAGTCGTAGTTATGATACAGGTAAATACAAACGAAGGGGATAGGGTCGAATCGACTTAGCGGTAGAGCAAAGCCCCTTAAAACCTTTGGTAAGGCTGAGGCCCTGGTTTCAATTCCAAGATGTGACCGAATCATTTTTTTGTCAAATTTTCGTTTAAGAGTAGCTTTATCATGGTCTTCAATGATTTATTTTTAGTAATCTGCCGTAAAAAATATTATTTTCTGGCAAAATATCAAATTTTATATTTATTATGATTATTAATTGTAAATTTACCTTTATTATGATTGTAATTTTACCTTTATTATTATTATTTTCTTAACATAAGCTCTACACAGGAGACCCTGAGGAAAATGATTTCCCTCAGGGCCTATGTCATATTTGGGGATGCTGTGTGGAGGGGTTTTTTTAAGGGAAAGACAGGAGATTTCTGGGAAGGAAAAGGATTTAAGGGGTGGGTAGGAATCTGGGGTTCAGTATGTCCTGGTCATCTGCCTCCAAGACCTAGACAAACCTCACCCTATGTACCCGGGCGCCACTCCTAAATCACCAAACGTAGCGAACCACTTGGGGTGACCTATAGCAGAGGTGTTGGTTATCCAATAAAGGTTCCCGGGGTGGCGGTACCCATTTCCACCTCCCAAATTGAAAATTTTGATTATTAATTGTAATTTTACCTTTATTATGATTGTTAATTGTAATGTACTAATTTTACCTTTATTACGATTGTTAATTGTAATTTTACCTTTATTATGATTGTTAATTGTAATTTTACCTTTATTATGATTGTTATTTTTAGTATAAGTAATTTACAAATTGGTCAGAGTGAAAATGGTTCAAAGGGGTATTTCAAAGAGCCTTGACTTATTATGAAAATTATTTTACGAGTTAAAAATAATTGCTTTGACGGCAGAGCACTCAAAAAATGGTACATTGAATTTTTCATTAATTGTGCTGTAGGTAGGTATAAGAGATCAATCAAATTATGCTTATATTTATACAATAATCAACACTGGTCCAACCCCCTAAGATCTTACAGTAAAACCGAATTTTGTTTTCCAGGTTAATAAGACCATAACCGATAAAAAAGTTCCCCATCAAATAAAATAAAACTCAATTTTAAAAAAGATTGCTTTCTTCGCCCAGTACGCGCAAGTACGAATAAAGCCATAAAAGACTTCAAATTCGCCGCTCCACGAACGTTTGTACCTATTGCCAGGGGTGCCGCAGCTTTTTGTAAAATGTATTCAACGCCCACGAGCGGCCAAAAACGAGTGGCGGCCTTTTAATTTAACCATTTTTTTCTAGCCACTATTTGATTTTCATGTTTTGGGGACATTAATTTGCTATTTAATCATTACTCCCAGATAAGTTCTTAATTATAGATTATTTATTCTTAGTATAATGTTAAATCTTATCGGCGACATTATTTTGTATTTAAGAAAATAGTAGAAGAATTAAATCATTTTGTGAGTTCTGTTAGAACCGTATGTCAAAGGAAATAAAATTAGAATTAGGTAAAAAAATATTGCTTAAAATACGAAAATATGTGAAAAAAAATTTTTTTTTAATAATATGTAAAAGGATTGTAGTAGGTTTGTTAGTAAATTATTTAAAAAATCACAAATAAAATAAATAATTCTGAAAACTAATAGACAGCAGAGTACAATAAATGCACTACCAAAATGGCAAATTATGCAACCAAAAAGGCATTACCTATGCTAAAATAAGGATGAAGAAAGAACAGGCGTCTTCAAAATGATTTCATTGCCCTTTTTTGGTAAAAAAATCCCGCTTCTAAGAAAACGAGAATAACGAGGTTATGCAATACCGATACACATGTTGTAAAACGGTTGTTTATCAGATGTGTAAAAATTAAAATACATATTTTAGTAAGGGAGATAATGAATGATAAGTAGAATCCAAATGGCACGCTAGGTGTATTTGAAGAATTTTACTTTTCAAATATGAACCAAATTCGAAGCGAAGATTTAAAAAATATAATAAGATCTCCTACAAATACGGTTCCCTTAACTCTAACTATCAAAAATCTACGATTTAAACAAATGAACTGTAGGTTTGTTAATTTCTATTTTGGCCACCACCTCTCTCATAGTCACTCATGGATGCAATAATATGAAATTTGAACTTAGAATCGAACGCAGGGGTTCCCAAACTTTTCCAAGCCGCGGCACCCTTAGAAAATTTGAATTTTCTCACGGCACCCCTGTCACATAATGTCTATCTGTGGTAGCCTGACAAAGTCCATTTATTGATAGGAAAACTTATAAAGAAAATGCAAATATAATACAAGTACAAAAACCGTTTAGTGCGACGGGTGAGCCTGCAGCTCGCTGCACAATTTTTCAAACCGGGGAATAAGGCTTGATATAGCTACTCCTCATTTCTTTTTCCACATTTATTTTTGAGCGATATTTGCTCTTTATAACCGCAACCGCTGAAAATCCAGCTTCGCACAGACATGAAGTAGCAAAGGAAATGAGGACCCTTACAGCTTTTCCACTTAGAATCGGATACTGATATCTGACTGATATCCAAAACTCCGTCAAATCCGAACAAGCGTATTTAATTTCTAGGCTGCTGTCGGTCGAGAGGTCAATTAAATCTTCTTCTTCCTGCGTAGTAAAATCTTGGAGAGCTTGAGCACGGAATGGATCTTGGATCCATACAAACTTCTCCACTTAGTCTTCTGCGAAGTACTTGGCAAACCAGTCAGTTAACTGTGATAGGTGTTCTGTGAAAAGGGTCAGCAAGTTATTTGAAATCTTAACTCCGCTATGGGCCATGTACTGTTGCAATATTGGAAAACAATCTTTGCCTCCATCATCACCCATTTTTCTCTTCCACACTTGTAGTTTTTTCCTGAATGATGAAATCTTGAATGAAAAAACTACGAGTGAATGCGGCACGCGGCCGCTGCAAGCGCAAGACCACAACCGTATCCCCACTCCTGTGCCTCCCACGCCACGCGGGTGATTTTCCATTCCATAAAATGTTTGTATTCGTTCATGTCAATTTTGATTTTTAGTAGAGACATCAGGGGCGCCTCGCGGCACCCCTGACCTCCGTCCGCGGCACCCCAGGGTGCCGTGGCACCCACTTTGGGAACCTCTGATCTAACGTATCTTTTTCATAGCATTTTTTTCTTTGTACCCCTCGCGGTGGCCCTGTCTCTAGCACTAGCCGATCCGTACGGTGGAACTTTTTGGCCGGAATCGCGGCAATAAAAGCGGCCGGCCCTAATTACTCGCAATAAAAACTAATTGGCAGACTTGCAACGTGAAAATTGGTATAAATTGGAACGCTTCCGTCAATGGTGGCCGCGGGCAGAAGAGTTAGCGGCGTGGGCTGACCGATCTAGCCGCTAGCCGCCACTGTCACCTCTTAGTCTTAATATCATTGGTGTAATTGCTTGCAAGATAGAAGAGCGGTGTGCGAAATATATGATAAATTTTGTAAAACTGCTTTACCCTAATGGTGAGCGCCTCATCGGTACATTTAGTGAGACTTTTCCCGACGCCACGGTGCGGCGCTCGAATGCTACTACATTCACTCTTGTTTGTGCACATTTTGTTGATCTATCACTAGTTGTGGTAAGAGGAAACCCAGTCACCAAGAAATTTAAACAATAGGTATTTTGTGTGTTGCAGTTATTGTCACTCTTACTCCCCGAATTCATAGCGAAAGGAACAATCAAGCTGATAATATCTGAATATAATCATCAAAATCGAGGTTTTGTTTTACCCATTTTCTCCTCCAAAAGAAGACCATTTTTTAAGATTTTTTAGATAACTGTATTAGAATAAAATACTCTATGTCCGCACGTTTCTTTTTTATTTAAAAATAGATTGTCTAGTTTGTATACTGAACGTCTGATGATGGCGTTAAAACCAGCCAATTTTAACTTTTTTGAGGATCCTTATCCTAACTCTTGTAAGAAGTAACTTATCAAATAAAATTATAACATTTCGTCACGCTAGTGGTCGATATCTATATTATATTAAAAAATATTTGCAGTAGTGTCAAAATCCAGAGAGGAAATTGGGGAATACGTTTGTATGGACAAAACGCCGCCCGGTCTCCTCTTAAGACGAGGCACTACGAGGTTATGCAAATTGGATTTTTTGGTTTAAAAATTTGATAATTTATAAAAATGTTAGATGCTTTAACTAAATCCTACGTAACACATCGTGAAGTAATCTAGTATTTTTGGGCAGGTCTTTTTATAAACCCAGAAAATTTAAAGTATCAGGTCCATGAAATCTGCTTTAACACCTGCACCTACTTGCAACCCCCTTTTGGGTTATGGTTTTATTTGACAATGTGGAAAATTGAGTGCTCTAGAAAATGATCGTGAAACATTTAAATATTTGTGAATGAACTTCGCAAAATAAAATAAAACACGAAATTTAGCGATGTTTTTTTCTTGTGTAACTCAAAACAGGCGGCTTGTGTTAAGCGGGAATTTAAGCCTTATAGCCATTTACACAAGGAGTGTTATTGTAAGCGGTCCGATTTCGAATTTTACACGACATGCTACTTCGCCTTAAGGCTTATTTTACCGATTATCATGAATCCTAAAGACTCTAATTCCTTACTCTAGCAAGCTCCTGTGCTTGCGTGGTGTAGGCTCGCCAAGAATGCGAAGTAAACATTGGTAAGAACATCACGCATAGACTCTGCTATAGTAGAATGCTATGGCCAATCTTTAAGATCGGCCTGAAGTTGATCAGAAATCGTCGCAATAGTTTAATAACGAGTTTAAGGCCGGAAAAGTGGCATGCCCCCCGCACACGCCTCACTCTGTCGCACGTATGTAGGTTTTTACGCATCTTTCTTTTTTACTTATGTTCATTGTAAAGTCAGTAACTGCGCGAGAATGGATCAGGCCGGTCTTAAAGCTTGGCATGTATTATGCTTTTTAATCTTTAAACCGGTGATATAATTGCTTATTAGATCGAAGAGCGGTTGGCAATAAAAGATCTAATAAAAATTGCACCATTGAAGTTCAGCCGCTGTTTAAGAGTGAACAGTGAGCAAACTTTCATCTTCTACAATTTAATTGCAAGTGATTAACGATTTGCTTTTAGTCTGCAGTCAAAACGGTTGATAATTAATCTTTTTTCGTTATTAGTTTTTGGGGTGTTATGCCGTGTTGCGCTACCTCCTTCTATAGCCGACGTTTCGGACAGCGTTGCAGTGTCCATCATCAGAGCAGATCCGGTAGATCCGACGAAACGTCGGCTATAGAAGGAGGTAGCGCAACACGGCATAACACCCCAAAAACTAACAACGAAAATGCTTTTGGCCGTGAAAATCTAAAAACTTACCCGATAATTAATCTGTTTCACATACTTACATACTTGGTTTTCGTTCATTTGTAGAAGTGTAGTAATACGCAACTGGTTCTTACCTGAAAAAAAGAAACACTATATTAAAATTTCTGAAAAACATTCCATTATTTTACATTAGCTCCACATAGGAGGCATAAATTCCCTCAGGGACTATGTCATCTTTTGGGATACTGTGTGGAGGGTCTTCTATGGGAAAATAAGGAGAGGAAGTTCTGGGAAGGAAAAGGGTATGAGGAGTTGGTAGGAGTCTGGAGGTTAATGCGTCCAGGAGTGACGAACGTGTAAATCCATCCCTCCCACTGCGGTGTAAGGCAACGGGTTGACAGAATTCGGCTGGAGAGGTTAGGTCTCCCTCAACCAATATCTCCTGATCCGACCCGCCATGCTGTAGGTGGGCAAACGCATTGACCGCCAAGATCAAGTCTAAGTCAAGTCACCAAACCAAAAGTAGCAAACCACCTGTGGCAGGGGTGTTGGTTATCCAATAAATGGTTCCGAGGACGGCGGTACCTATATCGGCCTCTCAAAGATCGCAAAGCAAAGAAGCAAAGTGAAATGATATTTAATATAAAATTCAGAAAAATAGTATCTACAATTTTTATAGCTATTTGACGAACATATTTATTAATGAAAGTTGAATGTAACTGACAAACACTTCTCTTTCACTCTTCACAACTTTTTGTATATTGATCCGTGTGATGTAACACATCGACAAAAACACGCGCACTTGGTTTGGTTTCAATTGTAATTGGATTCATGAGCCAATGTCGTGCAAAGGCAAATCTGCTGTTTCTATAAATCGGTACCATGCCAACTCAAAATCAAGTCAACTCAACACCTCTAAAGCCATTAAAAGCTATGAAAAAATAAATTGAAAAATAGTCCATAACTTCACCTAACGTACCTAACCTATTTAAACAATTTTTGAAAAATATTTTTTTTATGAAGGAGGTGTTGAGCTGATTTCATTCTCAATTGTTCGGTCGCCCTATAAATCTACTACATAAATAATTCAACCGGTATCTTTACGGCATTTTTACATGAGTACCTATGTAATGGTGTGAGTATGAAAGTCAACTTACATACATTGAACGTTTAGACTATTAATAACTGTAATATAAAACAAACGCGTTGATTCTTTGATGTTAATCTTATTGCATAATTAATCTTCTTAGCTATGACTTATCAAACTCAAAGGAATGTCCTTTGATTGGATGTTTCGTTTTAACTGCAGCAAGTAACATATTATATGATTGATTATTTTTCCACTTGCTATTTAACTTCAGGCAGCGTGTCGGAAGAAACAGAGAGAAACATTAAACATAAAAACAGGCATAAACAGGCAAAAATACATGTTACCAATTCCCATTTGTAAAAAAACTTTAGGCCAACAAAACTACAAATACTTGGGAACAAATTTCTTTAATAAATTACCAGAAAATATAAGATCCCTCTGTGACAGTTTCAAAAATTTCAAAACACAATTAAAAAAATATACTGAAAACCTTAACTAAAAAATAAATAAATGATAATAATAAAAATTATATATATGCATATATTTATATAAACATACATTTATCTTATTATTTACATAAACTAAATTTCAAAGTACTAAATATAAATAAAAACAGCAATAATAAAAAATAAAAATAAATCAAAATAACCAAACAAATAATACTTCCTCCCGTACACACAAGCATTTGCTTATTATGGGAGAATAATTTAAAAATATATATATATAATTGTAATAATTATTGTATTAAGCTTTTATATACTTTCATTATACTTATGTATAATGAAAGTATATAAAAGTATAATGTACCAAGGGAAAATTTTTTCAATAAAAAAAAAAAAATAATGTATGTTTAAAAGCTACATACATGTTACGTTACTTTCATTATATTTATGTATCTATTGTACCAAGGGAAAATTTTTTCAATAAAAAAAAAATAAATAATGTATGTTTAAAAGCTTACTTCAAATTGCTTATCTAAGGGAACGGTGTCCCGAAATTTGATCCGCCGGCAATTGGCCCCCTAAAATGATATTTACTATAAAATAAAATAAATTCCGCATTATTTACCAATTTCAAACGTAAAATTGACTTATAAAATAATATAAAAATACCATTAATCATAAGCCTGTATGTGTGTCAGTGTCGATTTTTTGTACTTTTACGCCGGTGTATACTGTACGGTGAGTTCTCTTTGCATACCCCGTCTGGGTCACTTAGTTTTATTTTGTGTAAGTAGGTATTTTCCCAAAGCCGACTGCATATTGTATTTAAGTATGCCGGGGAGGCAACTATCGGCGGATCAACTGTCATGGAAACTACAGGAACATAGTAAAAAAACCTTTTTTTTTAATTTCTACTAGTTTTAAGTAATTTATAGGAAAACTTTGACGATATTGACGGCCTCCGTTGTAGTGGGGTAAGACTTTCGAATGGCAAGCCACAGATCGCTGGTTTAAATAACGGCGTGCAGAAGTAAATTTTACGTGATTAATTTGTGTTATTTCACAATTTATTATTTTTTTAAATTATATGTTTGCGGCATGTTCCAGAGTGGAAGTGCTCTTAGTATTGCCCTGATGTAAGACCACCGTTCAGAATTGCAACGTTGCTTGAAACGGCCAGGGACTTCCTACATTTCAGTTCCCCTTCTCCTGTCCTTCCCTCATTTGCTTCAGCCTCACAACATACCCCAATTAGGGATACCATGGTCACTGGAGCTCCAGACGGTTGGGAACAATTGGGACTCTTGTGAGTTATTCAGATTTAAAAAAAAAAATTTAAAACAAAGGCGAAAAAATAATAATAAAAACGTTTGTAAAGATAATTACAGAAAAAACTCTAAAAAAAATAATTCATTTTTCATATCATGTGTTGGCATCGGACCGAGATGATAATATACCTACATATAAAATTGATTTTCAGTTGTAGTTTGTATGATTTCTACTTTCTTCAAAACTTATCAATGATTTTTTATAATCTCCAATAACATTTCTATCAAAGTTCCAAGATAAAAGTAGATAAAGTAAGAAGTTTTCCAAGGATATATGAACCCTAAAATAATTCATACAAAACTTTTATCCAGAAGATGTTTATCTGAAAGGCTTCAAAATAAACTTATTCGGACCGAAAGTAGATGAACCAGGAGAGCAAATTTCGGATCTGATTGAAAAATTCAAATTACTTTTAGTGTCCGGCCGAGACAGGACTTTCTTCCGAAACCGAAACCGAATCGTCAGTATCTGTCTTAGTTTCGGCCGAAACCGAAACTGTTTTAGACATGTTAAAATCTATTGTTTACTGAAAACGGCAAAAGAACATGTTTTGCTCGTAATGAATTTAACGAATTTAGCCTTTAATAAAATAATTAGTGACCGACCGAAGGCTCGGTTTAGGCAAAAAAATCTAGTTTCGGCATCAGTTTCAGTTTCGGCAGAAAATCTGCAAAACCTTTGACCGCACCGAAACTCTGCGTTCGTGAATTATCGCGCGTTGTTCGGCTGACTTCGGGTGAGTTCGTGGCTTGTGTGTCACCTGCCATCATCAGCTCAGTTCGCCGGCCGGTCTAGCGTGATTGTGTTGTGAGTATGTGTATTATTTCTCGCGCATAGTCGTTAATAAATTTAGTCTTAAGAGTGTACAACCAGAGAAACCAGAAATATGTCATTTTTAAATCAGTGGTTAGACGTATTGACTCTTTTCCACAAAAAACTATAAATGGATTTCAAAAGATTGTTCTTTTATCTAGTAAACTTATGTTTTAGATTTTGAGAAAAAAAAAATATTTTTAGAATAATAAGGTTATACCATAGGTCGTTCGCAGATTTGTTCAATTTTCAAAAAAGTACATTTCTTATACAACACCCATTTCAAATCATATAATCATGCAGTAAAATAAATCAATACATTATCTGGTAAACGTATATTTCAGAATTTTAATTTTAGTTTAAATAAAATTATTAAAAAATATATACGGACATGTGTTTCTTGACGAAAATTGGTCGGTTTGTGCATTTATTTGTGCACTTACAAACAAATATATTTCGGATTTTTTTACATACTTATTTTGCTAAGACGTTATTGACAAATCATAAATAATTTGATCGTAAAATAATTTCAGGAAGTATTTAATTTTAAATAATTTTGAACATCGCATTTTACCATTTTTATCGCAGCCCGTAAACACAAATTTCAGATTTCATTACGGGCCCAAACGCGGCCAGGAGAGCACGTCTTCGCGACGCTTTGAATAATAATATTTGGAAATGAAATTTGAAAACGAAATTTGAAATAAACACGAATTCCTTGATTCATGTTTGTTAAATCTATAGGGTTGCCCGAACGCAATTTTTCATGTTCATTGAATATTTTTTTGCAAAAATTTTTATAATTTCGAATATTTTTTTTATTTTAAATTTTTCTTGTGTGAATACCGCACAAGAGTCCCAACTGCTCCAAAATATTTTTTTGGGGTAAATCTTTTTTACGCACGCTCGACACTTGGGGGTAAACTGGTGAATGGGTTACGAAAAGTGGTGATAGTTACGAAAAATGACATGCGAACGGTAATCAATGCGAACGGTGATCGATTGCTCGGCGGGTCGGGCCTTTACGCACGCTTGTTTTTCGTGTTATTGTTATATTGTTAATGGACTATTTGTCCTTAAATAAATAAATAAATTATATACAGCGGGTACCCGGCATGCGTTTCATGGGCACTGTAACCTCGCGGTCAACTAAACTGTTATGGTTCCATCACAAGTCCCGGGAATTATAATGCAAGCGCCTGCACTATATAACATTATATACAGCGGGTACCCGGCATGCGTTGCAAGGCCACTCAAAGAAAGAAAGGGTTTGTGCGCTTTAATTCTGTTTGTTGAAGTGCTTATTATTAATTATGCACACAAATAAATATTTCAAAATGCGACATTTTTTACAATCCAACTGAATATTACTCGTTTTTTTTCATGAATACCGCACAAGTCTGGAGCCAGTGGGACTATTGCATCCCCAATTTGGAGTATGTTGTAAGACTGAAGGTAGTGGGGAGGGGAAGGATATAGGGAAGAGGAAGGTGGGGAAGTACCTGGCTATTCAGATCTGACCACTAAACACGGCTAAAGCCATTTCAAGCAACGTTTCAATTCTTAATGGTGGTCTTACACCAGGGCGATACTGAGAGTATCTTCCACTCTAATGGCCGTAAAATACAATTGAAAAACAAAAAACCAAAATATTAAAAAGAATATAACAAATTTTTTATTCATGTAGCTATCTACTTAATACCTACTGTGTTTACGCATTTCACTTGTATCTATTTATGTTTATGCACTTCAATATACAAATTACAAATAACTACTACTAATTAAAATTCTGGAAGCGAGAATAGTAATATAAAGTAGTAATAGTAGCGGGTAGCCCTAGCTCGAGTGAACAAAACCCTCAAAACTCGGATTGCCGCGGAACGAAATTTAGTTCTGAAAACGCCCGCTCGCGAGCCCTGATGTGTTAGCGCTAGTGTCGGAATCGAAGTTGTCATGTGCTGGTTATTCACTCTTAAGAATGTTGTGATTGTAAACACAATAAAAATTAAAATACTCAATTAATGAGGCCCTTCCTTTATAATGTAAGTGTTGATCATTGACAAATTTTTGTTCCAAGAAGTAGTTAACATATTTTGTTATTTTTTAAATCAAAATACAATATATACCTTCCCAAAATAATATTGCTCGATTGCTAGCAGAAAAATCAAGAAAGTGTAAGTGGATGAGTAAAAATAAACAATTTCTATCTATATTTTTACATCAATATGAAATTCTAAGATTAAATAAATAAAAAATGGAGTATATTTTCATAGATATGCAAAGATGGGGGACTATTCAAATAAGGGATGTTATTGATTTTCTGCCGGGACTAGATACCCAAGCAAGTCCATATTCCCGAGCCTGTTTTGCATCAGTAGGTTTAGGATACCCGCATAATACCACACATCCTTTGATAAGGGTAGATAAAATATTCAAATATTTATCGAAACGCCATTTTAATTGGAGAACGGCTTTCAGGATTGCCTTTTGAAGTGTGCTTTCGAAAAGAGTGGAAAATCGACGAAAATTTGTTTTAACAAACTTTTGTTTATTTAATTATAAAATTGCTCACATATAACAGTTTCAAACTAAACAAAGCCCTAGACAAACAAAAAATATATTATTATTTTTAATTGGTAAACTAATGTTTAAGACAAGATTTTTATGCATGGCACAAAGGGTAACAATTGTTATAAGCAATAATTATTAGCCTGAAACACTCATCAACATTGAAAAAATCTCCCGAGAAAAGATAAATGCCGCCGACGGGACTTGAACCCGCGTCTTTCTGATATCCGGTCAACTGCTCTTTTATCCACTGAGCTACATCGGCTTGATATAATAAATATATCATTAAAACCTTAAAAGTTATTAAAATATATTTTTCTTGTAATACGCATATAAAATATATGGGTTTGTATAACTGTTTATAAATATAAAGGTTCTTGCATTATTTTGGATAATGAAATTAATGTAAATTCGTATTATTCCTACCTTTAATCTCTTGAATATCATCTCTACCCTGATAAGTGGAATACCGAGAAGGGATCGGTGAACATATTACTCCTATTCAAAGAAAACCAACGAGTTTCCCTTCAAATTACAATAAAACAATAATACTTGAGAAACGAGCCGAGTACAGAAGTGGCTTGTTGACTTTGCTAATGCAAAATAGTGATTGTTTTCCCTACAACGGAGCGATAGGGGTGTGTCTAGTGTCTGTGCCGACCTCATACCTATAGGCTATTTACAGGGTCGGGAGCTTAATCCCACGAGACTTAAGAGCCTTTAATTCTACTTGTAAGTGAAGAAATTTTACTTAAGTTAAAATGTATTTAATGCCGCGTAAAGTGGCGATGTGCTAAGCCGCGACACGGAACGATTCTTTCAGATAAAAGGAACGGAGATTTACGATGGAAAGCGCGAAAGAAAATATCGAAACTTCAAACTATTCAAACTAATGTTTTTTTTTAAACTTAGAGCTTTGGTGGAACGAAAATCACAGTTGAGTTGGGGAGGCTGAATTATATGAGTTCGAATGGTTCCTAGCGAATCGAAAGTTGGAATTTAACTCTAAACTTGAAAATCCTTTTGTTTGTCTTAACAAAAACTCTAGCAGCATAAAAATGTTAACGTTCAACATAAAAACAATAACGAATATTGAAATGAACTATGTTTGCAACCAGCAGCAAAAAACGCTGTCTGAACTCAGCATTCAAATAAGCTGTGTTTATGGATAATTCTCTTAATGAATACCTATAAGTTTAAGTTTCCTGAAAGCAACTCTAATATAATGGAAATTTCATTACTTTTAAAAGCTTCAATTAACTTTCTTACCGGCTAAAATTATACAAATGAAGGTGGGCAGTATATCTTGTGCCAGCGAAGGTTATATCATTTAATAAAAGTTTTTCATAAACATTCCGGCACCTCCGGGCAAGGGGAGAAAGGAACATAAACTTATTTAGTCCTCTGGCAAAAATCTCTCTCTTCCTTCCTTCCTACTTCCTAGGGGAGGAATATTATCAGTAAGAAACTTCGCCATGAACCAACCCGCCTTCCCTCGCACTCCTATCTCTTTAGCGACAGGTGTTTCTGATTGCTAAAACACGCTCCGAGTACTATCCAAAAACCCAGTCCAAACGCCACTATTCATACAAATTTATTCTCCAAAACCATTTGGACTGCTTGAATTTCTCACGTTTATAGTTAAACCCTGGCTTTGAATACCAGGAAATTAGGTAGAAAAGACAAATAATAATCGGGAAAGGTATTTTCTACTATTACAATAAAGCACTTTCGTAAGCTTCTCACATTAAAATATAAAGTTTATTTTCACCAAATAAATTCATCAAATTTATCTATGTGTGCCTTTAATATTTAATTCATTGCTCATATTTTATGCAAAAGGCTTCTAAAAGCAAACAGAATTTAGTGTGTCTTCGAGATTTTCCTTAAATAACCAAAAGGATAGAACTTACTATATTATCTGTAAAAACAGCTTTCTCGAATACGATAAACTAATGTTTCATAGCATTGAGTCACTGAACTTGGATATAGATACATAACATTAAATTTCCCTTTCAAATCAAATCCATTTCATCATTTATTAAACGGACAGAATTACTGAAACTATTTCTTACTCTTAAGTAAGTACTCCTACCTTAGTGAGTTTGCATTTTCCTGAATAGAAAAGGCTTTCTTCTTGACCAATAGAGCAGAAGATCCCATAGTTTGTTTTGTGAAAATGTTATCTTATGTAGAAGGTACACCATTTTTCAATTGTATTTGTACTTGAAGGTTAAAAAATGCACAGAATTATAATTGGATAAGTTTTTAGACTTTCACGGCCAAAAGCATTTATGTTGTTAGTTTTTGGGGTGTTATGCCGTGTTGCGCTACCTCCTTCTATAGCCGAAGTTTCGACGATGTGTTCACATCTTCGGATCTACCGGATCTGCCCTGATGATGGACACTGCAACGCTGTCCGAAACGTCGGCTATAGAAGGAGGTAGCGCAACACGGCATAACACCCCAAAAACTAACAACAAAAAAGAATTATAATTGTTTTATCCCCAAAAATATACAACACCTCTCAAGAGACAACGTAATATATCAAAGTACATAATGAAGTCAATCTTTGTTTTAACATTATTTCATTTTCCATAGTCCAGGTATCGCTCTCAGCAAGCAGAGGTACAAACGGAAATTTTAATTTTGTTTTAGAAGAGTTTTATTTTGTAATCTTTTTGCTTTTTAAAATACTTCAAAATAAAATTCTTCCAAAACAAAACGTCTACAAATTATTACATACAACCGATTAAACATGCCTAATTTTAATATTGACAACATTTTTGGGTTCGTAGATTTATTAGGTACCTACTCGATTCGGTTTTTGCCATTATTTTACGAAGGCATCCAGAATACTTGAAATGGAGTTCTTCCATTGGTAACATTCCTCCCACATTGTGATTTCCTCGAGATATCTGACATCAAAGGAAATATTCATAACACAGCAGAAATATTCAAATGAGTGTAATCTTACCCAAATTTGGGGCCTACTCTCAACAAGAGTCGGACAAACTTGGACTTTATGAATTTTGATTAAATAAAAAACATTGCGATTTTAGGATAATATTTTATTAAATTCATTCGACTTCAAACTCTAGATCAAAAACAAATATATTACCAAATTGGTAAAGAGTGCAGACTCAGTTCTACTAAGGAATGGATCTTTGATGACATCAAAGCATGTTTTTTCTCATAAAAAATGATACTCGTATTATATTGTTTTTACGAAATAAGTTTTGCTACAATAGCTCTACTGTTTCTTATTAAATTGGTTGAGAATTGTTTAAAAGTGAGATTTTACAATCAAATTCAGATTTTGGGTTTGGTATCTAAAATTTCTCGATGATAATGTTTGTTTGGCAAAATTGTTATACGATCTCACTCCGTAATCCAAAGTCGAAAACATCAAAAACCATTCAAGAACGAAAGCACTTAATTCACGAGCTTATAAATTGAATAACACTTTCTGAAAGCTATGATCCTTGAGTAAATTTCGGTAATTCACTCTAAGAAGCTAAATCTTATGACCGAGGGGATGGAATCACTCCTACGTTCACCGACGATGTTTTCACGGAAAGTATTGCTAAAGCTTCTCCTTTGAAAGGCAAGGATTTTATGTCGACAATCTTTGAAAAAGGATAATAGAATGATGTATTGATTAAAGAAACTGCATCCTCATATTCTGCTTAGATAGTTTTTCTTAGTTCAGCTAAATTCAACAAAGAAACGCACTTAACTATTAAGAAGCAATCTGTTTTTCGAAATCAGCTAACCTGTCGAACGATTGGCTTTGGCGTGATCAAATTTGCTCATCTTTTCTGTCCAGAATGTTTAGGTCAATGCCACTATTTTTAGTGTGAAACCGTATTTCCAACTCGAGCTATGAAGGTTTAATATATCCATTTAACTATCCAAAAATGAGCTAAGACGACAAAGTGCTAGTTCCGGACTTTCAATTATTCAAGGTAAGTAAGAAAACTAGTGCACTTATGAAAGCTACTCTTTACAACGTGAAAGCTTCGAAGAATGATCATCGATCACTTTTTACTTAGTGCGCGAACTTTACAGCAATCTTTTTGTTTATTCAGAACGCGGCGGGAACTTTCTGATGAAGGAGTTAATGTTTACTCGGCAGGTGTATGGAGATATTACCTATCTACTTACTCACACACAAGAGCTCCAAGGAAAACTATCAAAAGCAACATACCTATTCACTGCGCACCATATTTCTTCTAGAAAATAGTATGCGCCTTCTGAATACGTGTTCAAGATTTAGAGTAGTTTCTTGGGGTTAAGTTTAAGGGTGGGTTTGGCACTTGCGCGTGCGCCAGCCGGCAGGTGACACAAGGGATGCCTTGAATAAAATACGAAACAGTGTGCACATAAATATACTGCGTTATAATTAATTGCGAACATTTCTCAACAAGTGAAATACAAGCATTACATTTTTTAATTTTGCAACTCCCTCGGTCGCGCCATGAGAATATTTTTATGTTTGCTTGATGTTTATTACCATAATTAATTCACGTGGTGGTCTAGATTAATGATCTGGAAGTGATTTTAGTTAAAATGATCTTTTAACTTTTAGGAAATGAAATGTTATAAGATTTATTCTAGACGTATTTTAACATTATTACATGAAACGATACAGATAAAAATAAAGTGAATTTTTAATTTCTCTCAGTAAGTTTAATATTATTATTAATATTGAAAGATTTAAAAAGTGGATATGCACAAGAGTTTCACTCTAAGGTTGTTTCTATTAGTAATTACATACACAACTTTTATTAGTAAGATTGAATACATTTAAAAAAAAACTATAATTTATCACCATATGTCCATAGTGCATTATTAATTAGGATACTGAGTGTTATTTATAAATAAGAGATATAAACTAAATTATCATGGTCCACGTGGTATTTTTTATGCAGAGAAGTGTATTAGAATACTAATTAAAATATTGAAGGTAAACTACAAGTTGACTAAGATAGTTATGTACAATTTTGAGTACATTTCTATCACCCTGTAGATTTTTTTATATTAAAAACGCATCTGTCATGCCACGCGATAGAGTCAAAATATTCCCGTTTTATGAGCGATCCCTAGGGGTTTATTAAAAAAATATCAATTTCGGTAGAGGGTTGACTTTTGGAATCAAAAATATATGGTTATCTTGGGAATAAAAATAAACCTATGCTCATAATAAGACGTTTTTTGTATTTTTTTAATATAAATACCCCACAAGAGTCCCAACTGTCTGAAGCCAGTGAGACTATGGCATCCCCAATTGGGGTATGTTGTGAGGCTGAGGGGAAGTGGGCAGGGGTAGGAGATAGGGAAGAGGAAGGTGGGTACCTAGCTATTCAGATCTGGTCACCAAACACGGCTAAAGCTATTTCAAGCAACGTTTTACTTCAGAATGGTGGTCTTACACCAGGGCGATATTGAGAGTATCTTCCACTCTGGAACGTGCCGCAAATATACTATATATTATTTTTAAATGGATACATTGTGAAATAACACAAATTAATTCAATAAAATTCATTTGCCCACGCTGGGATTCGATCCCGCGACCTTCGGATTGCGAATCAAGAACCTTATCCCTCGACCACGGGGGGCGTCATGTATGCACGTGTTTCTAAAATTTTTAGACGACGATGTGATTCATATATTATTATATAAGATTAATAATTTATTCATTTTAAATTATATTTCTTGGCTATTCAAATCTCATCACTAAACATAGCTAACCATTTCAAGCTGCATTTCGATTCTAAGGGGTGGTCTTTCACCGGGACTTATTAAAATTAATCACAAATAACCTACAACGCTTTTGTGTTTATTTAAACACAAATATTTTCTATAAGGATATTATTAATGTTATTTCCAATTAAAATCAGAAAAACAATCTGAATTCATAATATCGCGAATCAACCACAAAGTGTTGGTACGGAGGATGATTATTTCACTACCCTTTCGTGTTTATCTTAGCGAGTAGTACGAGATATTGTTCGGGGGTGAGTGCTACGTTATTAAAATATGAAAGAAGGGGGTTGCCGCGCAAGCCCCTTGCGCATCCCTCTGGACTTTGAATATTTAATGTCATATCCGTATTATGTTCGGGGTAGGATCATCTTCCTGTAAAGAATGCAGAACCATCTTGAAGGTGAGAAATATGTAGGATATATTTTAATTTACAATAAATCACGAAAACTTTCATCATTTTGTGAAACATACGATACGATACGATACGATACGATACGATACGATTGTACCACCCCAGCCAGGAGCACTCCTGTCCCGGTGAGACCGGTACACCAGGGGCACTGTTTGTTAGGACTGGAACACGTGCTCTGAGGATAGGAAGGAGGTTGGAGTTTAATTGACCGGTATACATGGCAACCTAGAGCCAATATTGGAATATAGGATGGGCAGGAATAAAGGAAATCATTGAGCTATATATATAAATATCGTTTCTCGCCTTTCGCTTATTTTGCTTCCGGTTTCTTCTCGCTTCCAGCTTATTGCTTTCCGTTTTCATCTTCCCACTTCCCGCTTCCACGTATATATGTATTTTTTGGTTGTTGCCTCCTGCTGCTTCTAGTTCTCGTTTCTAGTTCCTGCTGCTTCTAGTTCTCGCTTCTAGTTCCCCGTAATTTATGTTTTCCGCCATACGTTTGCCATAGCAGGGTTTTTGTTGTCTCTTCTTGGCTGTTCTTCCTTCTTCTCTTCTGGGTTCTTATTGTCACTTCATGGCTCCTTTCGCCTCTTCTTGGATCTTCTCGACTCTTTTTCAGCTCGACTCGGCTCGACTCGGCTCGACTCAGCTCTTCTTGCCTCTTCTTGAATCTTCTCATCTCTTTTGGGCTCTGTTTGGCTCTTCTTGCTACTTTCTGTCACTCATTGTCTCTTCTTGGCTCTCCTTGCATCTTCTTGGATCCTCTCGTTCTTGGCTCTACTTGCATCTTCTTGACTCTAATTGGATCTTCTCGTCTCTTCTCGGCTCTTCTTGTCTCTTCTGGAGCATTATCGTCTCTCTTGGCACTTCCTGTATATTCTTGGATCCTCTTGCCTCTCCTTGGCTCGTCTTGTCTCATCTTTCCTCTTCTTGAATCTTCTCGTCTCTTATTTAATCTTCTTGTCTCTTCTCCTCTCTTCTTGCTTTTCTCGTCTTCACTTGGCTCGTCGTGGATCTTCTCTTCATGGTTATTCGTGGCCCTTCGAGGCTTTTCTTGTCACTTCTTGCCTCTTCTTGGATCCTCTTGCCTCTAACATTATAAAAAAACTATTTTGATTGGTTAAACAATATTCGATATAATAATAACATTAAAACGAACTTACGTTCGGATTTCTTTTCAGAGATGACGACCACGACCTGCGTTCACAAATTAAAATGCGAAAGTTACTTGAAATAGCTTTAGTTTTAATTAAAAATAATAGTCGAGGGGAAGGTTCTAGATTAGCGATTCAAATCCAGGCGTGCGCAAACGAACGTGTTGCAAATACATTTGAAAGACGTTCCAGAGTGGAAGATGCTTTCAGTACAGCCCTGGTGTAAGACCACTATTCATAATTGAAACTTTACTTGAAAATATTTTAGCCGTGTTTGGTGACTAGATCTGAATAGTCAGATACTTCCCACCATTCTCTTCCCCATCTGCTTCCCCTCTCCACTTAACCTCCGGCCTCTCAGAATAACCCAATTGGGGATGCTATAATAGTAGCAGATGAGACTCTTGAGAGGCATTCAGATAAAAAAATAAAACCTTGTAACCACTTTCATTGTTTAAGTACACTCGATAAGTTTAATTTCCCGAAGTTTGCTAATCATTTATTGGAGACAATCCCTAATTTTGATTTTGATCAAATCTGATGAGGTGAGCATTGTTGACGAGTCGGTTGTATGCAAACAATAAACTGTTTAAAACTGAGTAATCAAAATATTAATCATGTTTGAAGGTGCTTTAGTTTTGTTGGGTATATTAGCACATCAAAACTTTCCTCTTCTCCTTCAACCATCATTTCACCTGAAAAAATACCATTATGGATGTAAGAAAATCACAGACCGTTATGACAGAAGATGATATTAATAATTAATTTAATTTCACATCATTTAACATCTTGTACACCATTATACTCTATGTGAAATACTAACTAGCACACTCGAATAAGTATTGCCTTAGTTTTAATAACAATTAGTACACGTAATTGACATTTATTCTAAAATCCCCTTTATAATAAATTTTTTTTATTTATTTTTTTTTTATGAGAAAACTTTATTTTTATACTTTTATTAATATGGAGAAAAATAATTAGTTGATAATAATGTAATTCTAAAATTTGAAAATATGAGATTGACAATTATGACGTTTTGACAGAAGGTGGCAATAGCGAAATTGGTTAACGCACTCGTCCCGGTTAGACGGAGAGGTCTGGGTTCGAGTCCCAGTTGCGACCATTGTCTTTTTCTTTTTTTCTGTGTCTTGTTTCACATTTTCGTTTAGATTATTATTGTTAACTTATTCTAATATGATATTATTTTATTATTGTTATTGCAATAACATAAATTTGCTTTTTTAATTTGAGAATCCGCACTTTCTGAAGGCTCCATATCCTTGACAAATATTTTCTCGTGGGTATTAATATGTTCGGTTTATTCCCTCATGTATCCTCGAATCCTTTTTATACTCCGCCCGCCATATGTTACTGCGGTATAAAGTGTTTTATGTCCCATACAAGTGTCCCAAATGGCTGATGCGCCGTTAAATTTGACATATTACTAATTATTTTTTGGTTTACCTGCTGTTATTTCATACACTTTAATAATTTGAACAAAACGGGCATTATTAGATCTCTAGAATGGTAATGAAAACATTTTTTTAGTACCTACATAATTAGAGGATTTTTTAACAACCATGCTAGTGCTAGGGCACATGCCCGTCTTTTAGTGGCCGATTTTGCATTAAAAATATAAAATAATATAAATTAAATTAAATTAAATTAAATTAAAGAATATAATTTACTCAACCTTGGATTACGAATGCGAATGGTCAGATGGTTTGAGTCTTATTTTATGGAATGTAAGCATGGACGCTTACTGAAGAACTGATAAGATAATTTGAGGCATTCGAGATGTGGATCTACAGAAGAATACTCAAAATAAGCTGGATGGACAGAGTTACGAATAAAGATGATACGGTTCGGATGAATAAAGAAAAAGGAGTTATTAAAACAGTAAAAATCCGTGCACTTCAATATCTAGGACATTTGATGAGACATCCAGAGAAGTACGATATGCAATCTTGCATCTCATAATGCAGGGAAATAACGCCGGAAGTTGAAGCACTGGAAGAAGGAGAACATCATGGCTGAAAAACCTGACACAGTGGTTTGACCAGTCTAATGTAGAGCTGTTCCGGGCCGCAGTAAACAAAGATCGTATAGCCAACATGAAAGCCAACGTCTGTTGAACGGTCAGGGCACGAGAAAAAGAATTAAATGACTATAAATTAATATAAAATAGTACTTATGAAAGATTATCGTAATTAATAAAAAGTATAAAATATAAAATGTATAGTACATGAAAGAATATAAAGAGTATGTCATTTAAAATACACATATAAAATCAAAGTAAGCCTATAGAGTAAGCGCACTTGAGGTGATTTTTCACAAAAACAGCGATCTACAAATTATCCAAAAATAAGAAAGTATTATTACAATGATGATATAAATATGTGCGTATTAAGTTGTATTGGCCGATACATTTTTTTTTTGCTGTAACGCGTAATAATAATTACCATCAGAATAAAATATAAATAATTTTATTAATTTAATAATAAAATTATTGAATATATAAAAGAAATAAAATAAAAATTAAAAAAATAGATACATTATTTTTCAAATAAAAAAATAACCCAAACGCAAAATGAAGCTAACATGTTCACCAGCAGGAAACTTTTATCTCCTCAACCTTTTATGATATGAGATTAAAAAGAAACATAGAAATCATGGAAATTTGTAATATAATTTTTAAAACTGATAGAAAAGTATGTTGTTTGGGACATATTGAAAGAATAGTGATTAATGGATAATGAAAACCTAAAAAATCAATATATTCACACAATTCATAACAAATTTTTGGATTCCAAATAAAGGTTTAAGAAGTTTTCTTATACCTGCACCTGTCGAAACAAGAAAAATTCACTAATTTTAACTGCGGTGTGTTGTATACGCACGATACGAGAAACAAAACAAGAAATATAATAAAAATATATGGAAGAGTGAATGAAAAAATACTGCATTCGTACCTACCGAGACTACTTTTAATAACAATTATTAAGCAGATGACACCAACGATAAAACCGAGTACAGATTTCAATGTAACATAATGTATTATGTAAATAAGGTACCCCGTACGAAACCATTGCAAATGGATATAACTTTATTTATTTTTGATGTCGAAAACTTTATTAAAATATACCTCTGGGAGTTAACCTTTTCCTGCATGGTTAGATAGATAGGTTCAAAAATAGGGGTGGGATTCTCCCTTGCTAAAAATACCCCTTTATCGCGTTTCGTTTTTTAAGTGAAATTCGTTTCACGAGAATCAATTTAACTGTTCTATTCTGTGATAAAATATTTTCCATGCTGTAGAAATTGGAGCACTGACAATTGATGTAACTTAATTTTATTGAAATAGAATTCTTTTCATGGAATATTTTTTACTACAATCATTAAACGATAGTTGCCATTTAGAAGTAAGTGTTCATGTTGATTTTAAAAATATTGATTATATTATGTGAATAAAATTTATCCAGACGTGGTAGACTCTAGTATCGCTCTGGTGGAAGACCACCATTTAGAATCGAAAAATTATTTGAATTGGCTGTGGTAGTGTTTTTGCTGACCCTAAGTGAATGGACTGGCATTTAACCATCTTTCTCTCATTTCCTTAGGGATGCCATAGAATCACTGGCTCCGGACATTGGAGAGCAGTAGAGACTCTGTAATGGACCTTGTTTTGCATTAGTTCCACACAAGAGGCTCTGAGAAAAATAATATCCCTTAGGGTCTGTGTCATCTTAGGGGATGATGTGTGGAGGGTCTTTTATGGAAAGGAAAGAGAGGAAGTTCTGGGAAGAAAAAAGGTACGAGCCGTGGGTAGAAATCTGGGGATAGTGGGTCCATGAGTGACCGACGTATACATCCACCAACTGCGATGCAAGACGACAGGAAAGGTCAAAAGGCCTCCCGCAACCAGCCTATCTCAATCCGGCCCGCCATGCTAGATGGGCAGGTGCATCCGCCGCCAAGATCCAAATAAAACTCACCTCAGGCACCCCTACGTAGGAAAAAATCAAACTTAGGAAAATAAAATTCATGGTTGATTCATATTTCTGAATGATTAAATCACTGTTTTTGATATTGAGAATATTAACTGTAATGGCAATTTAACAGCATGACGGCCGAATAGGGGAAGGTCGAGTGCCTATTTATCAATTCCGACCTAAAATAACACCAAGTACCTACTCCCTATTGACTTAGTGATGACAGGCTCATTTAGCTTATCTTGATTTCGAAATGCTATGTAAGCACCTTCATAAATAAACCATATTACTTAGTGCTTGATAATACATGGAATTCCACATATACAGTCGTAACGTTGTGTATGTTTGATGTTAATCATCCAAGTATTCGTAGATTCTAGGTATATTTAAATGCTCGTTAAATTTACCTTAGTAAGTACATATATCAGTAGTAATTGTTATGTGACATTATATTACCCATATAATACGTGATGGGTACGTGAATACGAGAATGCTTGAGATTTGAGAGTGTTTCCAATGAGTATATTTCTGCTACGAGCTACAACTATGCCAAAGTGAACGTCTCAATAGATACATATTTAAAATGAATGTAGAGAAGTAATGAAAAAATATTTGTTTTTTTTTGTGTGAATTCCGCACAAGATTCTAACTCTTCCCTTCTGTGAGGTTGAAGGTTGTGGGGAGAAGGAGATGGAAATTATGAAGGTAAGGGAGTACATGACTATTAACATCTGGGTATACCTATCAAAACTAAAGCCTTTTCAAGCAACATTTCAAATCTGATTGGTGGTCTTACACCAGGGCGTTACTGATAGTAAATTCCACTCTGTAACGTGCCGCAAACATACTAAATATTATTTTAAATACATGCAATTGTGAAATAACACAAATTAATCATTTTTTGCGCACACTGGGATTTGCACACTCGACCTCCGGATTGTTAGTCTAGAGCTAGAGCCTTAACCCTCGAACACGGAGACCGTCAACAAATCTTTTACAGAAGAAATCGAGATTATTTTAACAACATAAAAGGCAAGAGATAAAATCAGAAATGTATTGCGGTGTTTTCTACAGGATGACTTCTACTGATAGTTTTCTAATTTAAGCCAATAACAAAGGCCACATCAGCGGGATGATTTTCCCCAGTTATCTCCCCTTATTTTAAAGACCCGATTCGATTATAAATAATATTAATTGGCCGTAAACGATGGCGACATTATAAAAAAGGTCATCTGCGAATATTCTCGCGGGAACGCTTTCGGCAAACTTCGGGCGACATCGTCAAATTCCGTGTTAAATTGGACGTTAATATTAACGAGGCGTCCATTTATGACACCGTTTGGGAAAAGGGTTGCTCTGAGAGGGTTCGCAGCTTCTAATGCAGACAAGAGATGGCAGTGCTTAATTTATGATGAGACCTTGTCATTATAAATCGGAAAATAATAATAGCGGAAGAAACAAACTTTCGACGAAAATAAAACATTCAAAATTTGAGCTAGATATTAATATCATACTTTAAAAGCTACATTGACACATAAAAGCTTTATTTTACATACTTTGTACTGCAATGTGTGATTTATCTCTCAAAAGCGATATGTAGCGTGAATCCTTAAGCATATTTTCTAACAAGCGTGAAATTTGTGTTGTGTACGAAAACCAAAGTTGTTGACAAGTCAGGCGATTAAGACACGGGAAGTGACTCGTAAAACAATCTGCTTTGTTTTCTTTGCGGGATGTGAAAAAAATTGGAAGACAGTCAAAAAAATATATTTGCTTGTGGTTATTTTAGAACTCACATAACGTGGGCTTTCATAGCACACATATTTCATCTCAACTTTTCGGCCAATATCAGCAATAAGCACTAAACTATGAAGAGAAAACAATAATTGTATAATGTTTTTGTTAATTTGATGGCATTTTTGGAACGCATTATTCGATAGGTATGATTATATAAATGCATTGAAATAATATTTTCAAAGGGGTTTAAATTAAGGGAATGATTTCTAAAAATAGGCAACTCCAGAAACTGTGTGAGGAGAGGATGGGTCTACCATGGACAGAGGCCAAGACAGGGACTTATGGAGGAGCCTTGTCGATGCAATAGGTCCCCGACCCGAATAGGACAAGGGGAAGAAGATGTATGTATGTATGATTTGTAAAAATAAAATTATGACGTTTAAAGATACAGTACACGCATTATATTATTATGTGCTTTTAAAAGCGGGAGGCGGGTGTGGGTACCGCCGCCCCAGAAACGATTTATTGGATAACCAACACCTCTGTCATAGGTCGCCCCAAGTGGTTCGCTGCGTTTGGTGGCTGAGCAGGGATGTCCGGGTTGCTTGGCGGTCGATGCGTCTGCCCACCTGCTGCGTGGCGGGCCGGATCGAGAGAGACTGAGAAGGTCTTTTGACCTCTCAGTCCCTCAGGTCATTGCCTTACACCGCAGTTGGAGGGATGGATTCATATGTCCTTCACTCATGGACACACTGACCCCCAGATTCCTACTCACCCCTCATACCTATTTTCTTCCCAGAACTTCATCTCCTTCCTTTCTTTAAAAACCCCTCCACACAGCATCCCCTAAGATGACAAAGGGCCTAAGGGAAATTATTGTCCTCAGAGCCTCCTGTGTGGAGCTAATGTAAAAAAAAATATTTCTTTAAAAAAAATCTTTTTTTAATACATTTTACATGTTTTTAAGCTTCCGCGAATAGAAAAAGTCAACAAGTCCTGAATATTGAAAAGCTTTTCGAAAACGACTCGAAGGCTTTTATAAAACATTCGAAGAATTGCCGGTAAGATATTACAAGGGTACCTAGTGACGTCTTCCATCCCGTGATAAATTACAACCCTCCGAGCGCGGAACGATCCATAACCCCTCCCTCCCGAACAAGGGGTGTTTTTATTCCATCCCCAATGAAATCCTCTCGCAACCGCGTATTCCGCAATGCATTCAGGCGTCGTGCTAATGAATTAAAGGGACATATTTTCCGCAAACAGCCAGCACACAGCAGCCGGCAGTAGAACCAGAATCTGAAATACTCCGGGATGTTTTCCATTCGACGTGTTTGCGCGACCAAAGGGTTGATTTGGTGACGACTTTATTACAATTAGGAGGAATGGAATTAAAAATACGTCAAGCCGAATATAACTACCGCTTTGAAAAGAAAAAAACAGCAATTAATTATATTATACACGTACGTAGTTACTACCAGGCTTCCACGAGTTCCGATGGTCTTTTTGGTTAATTTTTTATGTTAATATTTCAAAACTTAAACTAGGAAACTTTTTCTCAAAAATAATGATATTCTCCATTGAAACTGCTTGAGTTATCTTAAGCTGCTCGGATAATAACATTTGAAAGTTTACAAAAAAGACGTGTGTGATTTGGCAGCTTTATAAAAGAAACTAAGTAGGATATTAGCGGGCCAAATTCTTAAGCTGAGAATCGGAAAGCAGATAACGAGAATCGAAAGCTTTGAAGACGGAGATTACAACACAATTCCCATTAAAAGTTATTTCTGTTTCCATTTATTGTGAAATTTCCCCGAAAGCGGTACAAAAATAACAAGGAACGCAGAAATAGCGAGAGGTATTTGTTTTTAACGACAATCACATTTTTCTATACACTGGAAGCTGTAGCCTGTAGGCTGTAGCCCGAAATGCTAACACCGAGTATTTCGGATGCGTCTAGAATAATAAGTCTCCACCACCCTTCTGTTTTCCCGTTACTTTCTCGTACGATTCAATGCCCCTCTAACAAAGTTACTTTATTTGAATGCCTTCATTTGGCTTGAACGCCGAACGGCAAATAAAAGGAAAAAAACACTAAAAGTTTTAAGCCTTCCAAGATCCCGCTGATAAGAAGTTATGATGAAAGTTTTATATTGAGATTGTTTCGGTTAGTCCGAAAGTATTAGGCAATTAAGAAGTGGTAATTTTTTACTTGAAGGAGAAGAACGTGCCGCACAAAGTTTCGTCAGCAAGCAAAAGCAAATTTTATTAATATTATCTAAGAAAATATTTTACCAAGAAATTCAAAGAAATTGATATATTTAAAAGAGAGAAAAGGGCCCTTTTAAAACATTCGTTAAATCTCTAGAAGAAAGTTTATTTTTTAAATGATCTGATTGCATTTTAAAATGACCAACTACCAGACAGATTTATTGATAAACGGGTCGAATGGAACCGGAGATAACATGATTTAATTTAATATCTGGAAATGATATCAAATTTACAACACCGATTTACCAAGAACCGATACTAAAATAAAAAAATTTCTTCTGAAATAAACGAGTTATCATGGTTTTCAATCATGAAATACAAGGAAATGCACAATCAAAAGAATCCATAGAAAAGGAGATTTGGTGTTCACAACTGGCAGCAGCGAATTCTGCAAATATTTATGAACGCTTTCACTTTGGAGCAACGCAAAAGGCATTCTCCGATTGCAAAACAAATTAAATGACGCCTTTGTGAGGGTCGCCTTTACCATTATTTGCAGGGGCTGGCTGGGCGCTTGGTGCGAGGCGTTTGGCGCTAGGCGCTAGGCGGTTCACCGGCATCAAAGCTTTAGTGTCAAAAGCTCTGGAATCGACCAAAGCCTGATCTGTTCACTGGCGACCCGTAACACTATCGGCATATTATTGATGATTTGTGTTTAAATTGATAAAATAATAGGATTACTATTGAAACTTGTTGCTACTGAAACTTTACTATTGAAAATTATTTCTTAACACTTGAGGCTTTTAAATATACAAGTCCTTACGATGCGTCGCACAATGGGCCGCATTGGCAGAAATTCAGGTGTTTGTTGTTGTATTGAAAAACGTATTCTAGTTGTATAGTTCATAAAATTTTTCATAATTTCCCAAATACGTATCGCTTTCATCGCGTTTGAACTTTTTCTTCGTGCGAGTGACTCTGGCAGTTTTCTCAACCACGTAAATTTCTTTTCAAATTAAAAAAAAAACCTATCAAGATCCAAATCAATTTGGGTACAATGTTTGGTGGTGTGTACTTTTATTACTCTATAGTAGTTTTTAGTAACTTTAAAAGATATGGAAAAAATATAAATAAAAACGAACACATAATTAATCTTTTGTGTTTACTTTCATATCTTAGTTACTAGACACAATTGGAAAAAAATGCATCTTGCATCACTTATTTCTATTCAGTACCTAAAATTGAGGACTGTCACTTTTCTTAAAAACCATTCATGCCACTGACGTCAGATATTCTGTGATTCTGGCCTTATAATCAGTGGGATTTATTTGAGATACACTTTTTAATGGTATTAGATTCAAATTATACTTGATTAAAAAGTACTCTGGCATTACGAAATTTAATTTATTATTAGTATGAAGTTTCAAAAAAAAAACACAAATTAGTAAGAAAAAACTAACAGAAATATTGCGTAGAACCTCTGAAGAGGTAAGTAGTACATAAGCATTCAAAATGGAAAATAAATACTTCCTTTCTTTGAAAATTGAACAATTAATTTCTGGAATATTAAATCAAATATTTTCTACGTAATTACATTTTATTATACTTACATTTTGCGAAAAAGTTATCTATTCGAATTGATAGGGAATGAAAAAGTTAAGTTAACATACAGAATTATTAAAGAACCGTTTCTATTACTCGGAGTTTTCCATACAATTAGATAAAATAGTTATTTCCCAAGTCACGAACAGTGGAGCATTTTGCTTATTGATTATTTATTCTTTTGGACTTGTATTTCTGCCTACTAAATAATGCAAGGCATCGGGTGTATTGATTTCTGTGCGGAAGGGATGGGGTGTTCAATTATTAATCGACAGTGAATATATCGATTCGGTGACACATTTCAAAATTATGCTGAACGTTGAGAATTTTCATATACGACTAATGATCACTTTTTAATAATATGGGGTATTTACCTATAATAATAACATTATAGGTCAATACTTTTGTTGTAGTTAAAACTCTAAAATTACTATAAATATATATTTTTTTAAGTTTTCACCTGTTGTATTACCAGTCATTAAATGAGGCAGATAATTATTTAAAAAAGAAAAATAAAGCTCGTTGATTTTTTTTGATAAAATATTTCAAGCCACATTCTTTGGGATTATTACTTTTCAATGGTTTAATTCAGAAGAGTTTTCAAAGTACAACACGTTACAGTAGTTTTTGAATAATATTACTACTATACTTTAAGACGCCATAACATGGTAAACCTGAATATATTTAAAAATAATATCGCCTATTTTAGCCCTCTGACCTAAATGTGTAGACTATATA
The DNA here is from genome assembly GCA_917563855.2 of Limnephilus lunatus. Lineage (NCBI taxonomy): Eukaryota > Metazoa > Arthropoda > Insecta > Trichoptera > Limnephilidae > Limnephilus > Limnephilus lunatus. Next base: position 99,235,559 of record OU830593.1, on the reverse strand, counting down.
ATAAGATAGAGTGTGCCGAAGTAGATATTTTTGTCAATAATCTATATGGATTCAAAAAAATGTTCTGCGATTGCTGAAAAATATGTTGTGCTAATTATATTATGTATCATTTGTATCTCTAATTATGTATCTTGTATCTCTAGTCCCTAGTATTTTATGACATTTTGAGTGAACTTTTTATTTTTATAATTTTCTATTTCTAATTGCATTTTTTATTTAATTTTTATTTAAACAATTTCAAAATTTACCAATGAATAATTTGACTGATTGATTTGTGCAATTTTTAACGTATTTGTGAATCAGTTGAGTTTTTTAACTGGATTATTCTCACGTGATTGATAACATCTGTAAAAACCCAGTACAAATAAATAAATAGATTACATAATACTAAAAACTAAATTTATGCGCAAAATTTGTTTTGGGTTATTTTGAAAAATCCGTGGATGAAATTACCCAAGCCTCAAATTTCTTATAAATAGATTTGCAACATTTTACTTCAAATTTTTGAAAACAAAAAACCACTTCCATTTAAACTTTAAGATTTTAAATTAATACATTGTTATTTTTAAATTAGTTTTAAAAATAACCTGTAAATTTTTCATTTTAAGCTTGAAGGGTTTTACCAAACCACTGTTGATAGTACATATATTGCCAAAATCAATCATTTCAATTTCAAAATTTTTTTTTTAATATAATTTATATGAAAAATAGACTTTTTTAAAACAGTTACAAGATTTTCTTATTTCATAATAAATGCTTTTAAAAAGTATCAAAAATAAAGCGACACTCTGGAGAAATCGACTGCAAGGAAGAAGCAAGTAAATATCAGCAATAACGATTGTCGCCTCCCGTAATAACGGCCGTTGTCCGTTACAGGTCGGGCGATAACGAGGTAAGACGCTTTCCGTTAAAATTCACCCGCGATACGAGGTGAAGGTACACGGACAGGAAGCTAGTAAGAGTCCACTCCCCAAGGGAGGCTCTCTTCCAAATTGAATCGAAAGAGGCCATTACAAGTCTGGCAACTTCGAGTTTCATAATTATTAGTAAAACTTGCGGGCGCTAAACAAAAAAGGTTGTATTCATTTTTCGTGAAGAAAAACAATTTTTGAGAAATGTACTGGTATTGATCATGATCCCAGAAACCTTTTAAAAGCAATTTTGATCAGTTTTTTTCTGATTTTATTCTTTACATTTAAAAAAAATCAGTTGTTTGTAAAGTTATTGTTTTAATAATGTGATGGAATTGTGATCTTTATTTAATTAAGATTTACTAAATGAAACCTATGAACGCTTTTAAAAGTGCCTGTGCTCACTCTCAAATATCTGAACTTTAATAGAATACGAATATGTTCGCATAGGATAATTTTAACTGCCTTAATTCTATTTGAATGAAAGCAGTTAAAATTATTAATTAATTAATAATTTAATAATTAATTAGAATAATAATTAATTCTTAATTCTATTAAACGGTGGGTTGACGACATCAAAGCCATAGCAGGTGGTACATGGACAAGAGTAGCTAATGATAGAGAGAAATGGCGACAGTTGGAGGAGGCCTCTGTCAAATAGTGACATACAGACATGGAGTCGATGCATGATAAGTGTTATAAATATTGTAAATAATGTTATAAAAAATAATAAATCTGTCTGAATAAAGGCTATAATTATTATTATTATTAATTTTATTTAACGTCCATCCACTGTGTGACAAAATTATCATATTATGTATTGTTGGTACTCGCAAATCATAAACGGCAACTATTTACGGAAAATAAATGCGTAATGAAAACTGCGAGATAATGCTTTAATACTACGTATATTTGCGGGAAATTATATAAATAATAAATAAAAATATCGTTTTTGATATAAAAAAAAAATTGTGTTAATCGCAATTTGTCCATTTCTCACAAAAATCTATGTCATAGAGGTGGCAAAACACTTGTTTAAAATTATTACAAGACAACAACAATTCAATGAAGTCAGTTATTCTCATCGTGAGAATCTCTTTGAAAAAATTGAGGAACAATCATCTCTTTCCACGCACATCCAACATTTCCTCACTGGAAGTGTAAACCATCACTTCACCGTGAGAACAAGAATATTATAAATAAACGATGAAGTGAAAAAAATCTGTCTAAAGCGTATTTTGATTATGAAATCTGACATTGTTATTTTATAAAAAAAAGTTATTATTTTGCGTTAAACATTGAAGTGTTAATCAAACATATATTCGCGCATAAGACGTTTACCGATATACTCATATTATATTGTACCTTGATATTATTTGAACGGACAGTGGCTTAGTTGGAGTTTAATTCCTCGGCTGGCTAAGTCCTCCATCAGGAGACAAACTTAGACAAGCTTACTGTGATGGTAGTAGGAGTTTTCAAAAATTGTCAGGTTACTCGTAACCCGGGAATGTCGGTCTTTATTTAAAAAAAAAACACAATACATATTATGTAGGTGTATCTAGTAGTATATTTGTAGAAACGTTCTTTTTGTATGTATGACATGTAAAATTTTCATTGCGTGCCATGCAAAACATATTATAAAAAATAAAAATAAAAATTATTAAAAAAAAGTAAAAAATTATATAATATATTTGTATGAATCTGAATTGTAATCTCTCAAAAAGTTATAAAATACATATATGTATATTTTTTTTTAATTAGCCCACACAGAAGGCCCTGATGAAAATAATTCCCCTCAGGGCCTATATCCTCTTTAGGGATGCTGCGTGGAGGGTCTTTTTAGGAGAAGTTCTGGGAAGGAAAAGGGTATTAGGGATGGGTAGGAATCTGGGAGTCAGTGTGTCCAGGAGTGACGGACGTATGAATTCATCCCTCCCACTGCGGTGCAAGGCAATTTTCTGAGAGAAGACGGCTGGAGAAGTCAAAGAGACTCCCTCAACCTCTCTCTCCCGATCCGGCCTGCCATGCAGCTGGTGGCCCATGAACCCGGGTACCCCTGCCAAAGTCACCAAACGTAGCGAACCATTTGGGGTGACCTATGGCAGAGGTGTTGGTTATCCAATAAATACCCGCTTCCAAATTGAATACACATATTATTATCAACTGAGTTTTGCTCTGCAACTGGGTTTTGAACCCACACTCTTAAACCTAATGAGTTATTTACCCGCTGAGCGCCGAAAATACAATATTTCAAAATAATATTTTTAGAAAGGTTTTAAAGCAGCGGTTTACACAAATTGGTGGTCTTTATCCAATTCTGGTAAATATTTAAATTTATTTACCTTATTTCGTTGAACACCCTTTTGAAGTGGTAATGAATATTTATATGGGGAACTCACCTGGAAAAAGAGAAAACACAGAATAAGTAACTTTTATAGGCTTTAAAACGAAAAATAATCAAAAAATCAGTAAATATTACGAAAACACTCGTAGTTTAGATATAATAAAGTGAACAACAATAAAAACATCGATTCGAGTAATTTTTTTTCTTATATACAGGTATAAAGTTATGAAAATAGTTGCAAATGCGAGTATCATACAAATCGATATATAAACTAACAAGCGAATGAATAGAGGGTGATCGATCATGATACATAGAAGTAGATTCTGAATCACGAGATGATAAAAGCAATTCATTCTTTGGAAAAGGTTTTTTTTTCTAGGCGCTTGAAACGGATTTCATCATTTAGACTTTTTCAAAAAAATATTTCGTAATGCCGTATTGATAGAGCGACCACGCTTTGAGTGAATAATAATTTACTTTTAAATAACTTCTCTTGAGTAAGGGACTGTAGTAAAAAATCATTTTTGTAAGATTCTCGTATATCAATATAGCTAACTAGCGAGTTCCCGGCATGCGTTGCTATACCACTTAATAAAGAAATTGTTTCTCCCTGCGTGTCCTTTCCCGTCCCGTTCCCCTTAAGCCTCCGTTTCCTCTCCCTTCCCCGCGTTCACACGCCGCCTTCCCTCTTCCCACTCCCCTCTCTTGTTTCCCCTGTCCCGCGAACCCCCTCCCGAGTTCCCCTCCCCCTCCGGCATTCCGTACATTCAGTCCCGGTACATTCAGTTTTCAAACAGCTCGCGTGCCACCTATTAATTTTTTTATATACAAATTCTATAATGCCAGAGCTCATCAGTATATTTATATAGAAACCTTCACGGGCGCGCTCATAACTACTCACCAAAGTTTCATCGCAATCGAATGATTGGTTAGCAAAGCAAAATTCCATGATTCCAGAACTCACTATTATATATAGAAACTATCGCGGGCATGCGCACATCAAATCCCCATTTTCAAATTTCAATTTTCATCGCAATCGGATGAATGGTTTAGCGATGCATAGACATCTCATATACTTAATCATGTAAATATCTACACCAAGCAAGCATATTTTGATTTTTATTTATATAGATACCGGCGATCAAGAAAGCAAAGTCATAATTTTTTTTTTTAGATGCATCTGACTCCTGGGCAAAGTTGAGTAGTTTAAAAAAAAACGCCTTTCTTCTTGAGCATGCATAAATTCGATTTATTATTATTCTTGGACAGCCTTTTATAATATAATACATACTACCTGAATATATTCTAGAAAATCCCTCGTTCAAATGTCATAATGTCTTAAAATATAAGCTTCTCGAAGAATAAAAGCTTTGTGCGGAAGTCTTCGAATTATTCAAGGCAAACACTTACGTTTGTGGCAGAAGGGTGTTTGGGAAATTTACGGATTTTGTCGCTGGTTAATCGGATAGAAAAGGTTTTATTTCCAAAGAAATAAAGCGCAAAGAGCGGATTACCGCCCCCGGTTACCAGTTCCAGTTCCGAATTCCACTTCCCGGTTCCAGTTCCCAGTCGACATCTCTATCAAATAAAAAAGAAACACTATTTCCGAACAATTTGTCTTCTATTAGTACAATTAAAATAACGTTTTTTTTATACGGTTTTTCGGGGAATTGAATGGATGAAGAATTAAATCCGTGCTCGGGAGAGAAGAGCTTGGGATTACGGCAAAGCTTGAATTCGTTTTCGCTGAATTAATAAAAACATTTTGTTGTATTTGGGAGGCGGGTATAGTTACCGCCACCCCATTTGGATAACCAACACCTCTCCACACGTCACCCCAAATGGTTCGCTATGTTTGGTGACTTAGCAGGGGTGCCCGGGTTCCTGGGGTGAGATTTGTCCAGATCTTGGCGGCGGATGAGTCTCACCGCCAACTGCGTGGCTGAGACTGGTTGAGGAAGACCATTAGATCTCTCCAGCAAGACTCTTTCGGAACATCGCCATTTCCGTCATTCCTTGACATACTAACCCCCAGATTCCTACCCATCCATCATACCTTTTTCCATCCCAGGACTTTTAAAAAGTCCTCTCCTTCCTTTTCTAAAAAGATCCTCTACACAGAATCCCCAAATATTACACAAGAAAAAAATACCCTTATATACTGTGGAGCCAATGTAATAAAATTCGTTATATTTCGTGATATTTAGGTGCAAGTAGTAGATATTATTTAAAATTTAATCACGGCAATGCTTGGTTTTAAATAGCAAAGATAATAGACAAAGGATTCTATTCAAACGTTAATGGACTTTTTATAATTGGTTTCATGCTTACCAATACACCAACACCCCGCACGGATAAGCAGAGTGTGGACTGCCTAACAACTCGATCTTGGCACATACTCATTGCATCATTTACGTTCATTCCTCGTCACGTATATAGGTACTTACACCTACCCTTCTATTATTCTGACTTTTCAAGCACGTATTTTGTTTACTAGAAATAGCCATGGTGAATTTTAGGAACAAGCGAAAATAGATTTGAGAGTTTATTTTATTAGACGATATATTTTTTCTATTTTTATGAGAAAACTCTCTTTTTATAACTTTTGAAGGTTATTCTTATCAATGTAATATATCATTGAAGAAGAAGATAACAATAATCTAAACGAAAATAAGAAAGAGAATAAGACACAGAAAAATACAATGCGACCATGTCTTTTTCTCTGCTTTTACATATTTTTTATCAAAAAACTTATTTCGGTTTTAAGTGCGTGATGTGGAATTTTTCTGCGTAATAATTTTCAAAATTTGAACCGATCAATTTAGACAATCAATAAAGTAGGACCATACATTTTTTTCATTTGAAATGATTATTTCTGAAAAAAATGTTAAATAATTTATTCATTTTTATGACACATCTGTCAAAAATTGATAGAACTAAATCTGAATCACTAATAATTTTTAACGATATTATCGTTATTTTTTTTTTCTACCGGTATTATCGTGATTTGTTTATGGGGTCTTATGCTGTGTTACGCTGCCTTCTTCTTTATAATTTAAATCACGATAATGCTTTTGCCCTGATAATCTCAAATCATACTTGTACTAACGGTGTTTATTCGAATTCTGATTATCTCTCTGATCATTTATCAAAAAAAAATTAATTACAATTCAAACAAAATTGATAACACATATTTGTTTCTGATAGGCAATAATCCTGAGGCAATTATTATATAAATACTTTAAGCATCACAAATCCTACAATTAGTACGACACCCCGTGATTTTTCACAGGTCCGCGCTAGTCCTTTTATAAACATCGAGATAAAAGGATTAGTATTTTGTCAGATTGATTACCGAAACGTGATAAAAATATAGGAAACAAAGGGTTTCGGAGTAAACAAACAAACGGAAGCATCAATACCTTTCTGTCATTAATTCTTAATCCCCGCCTGTCAATATCCCGCAGGATTAAAGTATCGTATCGGAAAAGCTTCATTCTCATTCGATATCTTCCCACACGTTATTACATCCTACACAACATAGATTTATCTACCGTAAATGTATCGCGGCATTAGTAATTTCCCTGTATAAGTAAAGGTAATCATATAAAGCGGAAGATATCCAGAACAAAACCCGTATTCATCCCCCACAACCCAACGCCCCCATTTGGAGGCCACAATAAGGTACTAGTGATCAATCATTGAACAATGAATAAGGCTTCTGGGGAAAGAATGCGCTAATATCAGTAACAAAGCCTTCCTACGCTATAAACTTAAGATAAATTATCATCTCGGCGTAACGACTGGCAAAGGGTTGATTTGTGATTTGAACCGTTTTCTTCTAATAATTTAATAAAATTTATTTTCATATTATTCTAAACTGCTTTGAAATAAATTAATATTATTTTGCTGAATCTGATCACATTACAAATTAATTTCATTAATTTCAAAAAATATTCTGAAAACGGTTATAGAATATAGTTTCCTTTAAATTCAGAGTTAATCAAGATAGTTTATTTCTGGGTTAGTGCGGAGGGTGGAGCTAGTTCATTTGAAAAGTGTTTCTCTGCCCAGACTGACAGATGAACTTTTCATAGAATATTCAGTAAGAAAATAAGGGCTTAAATATACTTGTATATTAATGTTATGTAAATATTCCGTTCATCAAGTATGATTTAACAAAAAAAATTTATGACAGTATTGAAAATATGGAAAAATTATTACCCGTTGGCATCTTTCCATTTTCGTTACTTTCACGTATTTACTAATTTGTTTGTTTTGTTTGGAAAACGGAGCATCAAACAAATGTTATGGCACTATGGGATACTAATTCGTTTCTTTATTATTTCATGATTCTAACCGACGATTTATTAATTTCCTGCGATTTGTTGGTTTTGCATCAGTCAATTTTCAAAAAAGCCTTAGCTTTGTCAATAATATTTCCAAACAAAACACGCAACATTTTCAACATCTACCAGCCTACCAATAAGGGTTTCAAAACGCAAATGACAATCAAGTATTTCGAAGGATAATGTAGCGGTCCGGTGACAGATGTATTGAAAAAATTCGCGAAGTTGTATTGTGATCTCTTGACATTGAATTACGTTTTTCCGTTTTGGGGTCGTGGTCACAAAAAAACCCATCGCTAGCGGGCTAGGGAGGAGTCAAAGGCAGTATTCGCAAATATTTTTGTTAGATATTTTCCTTACATTCAGACTTTGAAGATAAATAAATATTATTCCGCATTTTTAATGTTTTTTTCTACCACTAACCCTACATTCGCCATAGCACTATGTCACCATATGGTTTCACTAATGACGTTCAAATTAAACTATTCTTGTAAATTAAATGTGTCAGAAGAAACACTTATACGAATATAATGAGAATTTTGCAAGAGCATTTACTATCACTACATATATTATTATTTTTCTATTAAAAGAGCACCAATCGGAATAAACATAGGGTGGGCCATAAACATTTGCACTTTTGTAGTCGTGCTAGCGGGGATTCCGAACTGGGGAGGAGAGCGGGGCCACTTATGCGCGGCTCCTCGCTTCTTGGAAATTTAGTCACAATGGATCGATTTACGGGAGAGCAACGCGCTTTCTGGGTAAAACATTTTTACAAAAACATGATTTTGTTCTATTCTGTTCAACGATGATTCTATTCTGTTTTACCAAACAATGAGACAATGAAACGTCAACTTTGATCGCCATCGATGTATGTGAAATAAACAATGACTCGATTTAAAGGAAATTTTATTGTATAATAAATTATGAGATTCGCGTACACGAAACTGAAATCATGTAAGGAAAAATCGAAGACGTAAAAAAAGTATCGTATCCTTCAGATTCAAACAGTTAGGGATATTTTGAACATCACAATAATATAGTATTTCAGTGGCCCTTCCTAAATTTTACTTAAGAGAGAAAACTCATATTTCATTACAGATTGCATTTATATTCAATTTGGGAGGCGGTTATGGGTACCGCAGCCCCGGGAACCATTTATTGGACAACGAACACCTTTGCCATAAGTCACCACAAGTGGTTCGTTACGGGTGAGGTTTGTCCAGGTCTTGGGGGCGAATGCTTTTGCCAACCTACTGTGTGGCAGGCCGGATCGGGAGAGACTGGTCGAGGAAGACCTTTTGTCCTTTTCAGCCGGACTACTTTGACCCATCACTTTGCACCCAGTGAGAGAGATGGAAAGATGACATAAGCCCTGAGAGATTTTTTTTCCTCAGGGCCGCATGTGTGGAGATAATGTGAAAAAAAAAAATTGTTACAAAAAAATCGTCTTGTTGCTTATTAACCCGTTGGATTAGCGTTTTAAACCTTTCGACGAGAATTTCATTAGGTACCTACCTGGCAACACAGCAAAATGTTGGTTTTATTGAAAGTTTATTGACACGCCGGATACATTAGCTGATTGGTTTGAATAATAATTATGAAATGGGAGCTGGCGGCCGCCAACCGACAGCCACGGCCAACGGGGAACGAGGTTTCGCTGGATTCGGTTTCTTTATAACCGCAGCGGCGTGGTTAATAAACGCGGTGGTGCTCAACCGGCGGCACGAGGGCCCTCGGGACAGATCGTAAAGTTGTTTAATATATGTACATGACGTTTGCCAAGCGGATATCCTAGCAACAATAGCTTCGTTTGATTAAAATCATCGTAACAAATAATTCCCAGACTATTTATTTTGTATTTAGTAAAGTTTCCTGCTTATGAAGTTATTAGTATTAAGAGGATTTTCATACAAAATTAAATTTTTGATTTGAACCAAACTGAATAATTCATCTTTTAATAAAAAGTTATATTAAATATATACATGTGTACTATTTTATTTATTTTTGTTTTAAATTATGATTTTTAGGTCATTAAATAATTAAATTTTGTTTCATTTTGGAGGCAATTATCAAATTAAAGCTTTAATTTAGTTTAAAATAAAGTTTTAAGGGGAAAGTTTCAGAACCTTTTTCATACATAAAATAATTTTTGGTTTGAGGCTAAACTACCGAACCATACTGAAGAATTATTTTTAATCGAAATTTATATGAAATATATAGTACGAACATGTGCTATTTTTTTTCGTTTAAAATTATGATAATAATTAAAAATTTAATTTTCTTTAATGTTGGAGGCAACTTTGAAATGAAAATTATAATTATTTAAAAAAATATGTCTTGCCTTCCCCTTATTGTGTTAATAAAATGAAAAAAATAAATAATAAAGAAGACATTCCAAAAATGTGTTTTGGGTAGTAATTTTAATTTATTAACACAATTTGTGTTCCGGCGTCAATGAGTCATTTATATAATTTAAATTTACGCCCATAAAAATGCTTTTTTTTTTAAATTTATTATATTTTTATAATAAATAAAGTAAAATTATTTTATTAAACATTTATCATTTACTCACAGATAATTTTCGCAATTCGCCTCTAAAATCATGATATATTTTTTTTTTTTTTTTTTTTTAATTCCTTTATTTTTCCCATATTTTACAATTTATATTTACATATTTGAAAATCATAACAATAATGTGGGAACCCACTAAGGCGCAGCCTGTGCGTGGGTAATATATTTAAAAAAAGTTTTTTTTTTTTTTTTTAGTACCTAGAAAAAAAACAAACAGGGGTATATAAAGCAAAAACAAAAATTGTTTAAAACATTTTGTACAAAAAGTGTATACAATAGTGTACGGTTAAATAAGTGTAAGTGTAATTAATGATATACATTGTAATAATAGGTGTAAAGTTTGTGAGAAAAGTGATATAAAACTAAATAAATAGAGTTTTTAGAAACATAAAGTGAAATAAAACTAAATAAATAGAGTTTTTACATCTGTATGGTTTAGCCATAATTTTAACTCTTTTACGAAATGCGGAAGTTTTGTTGCAACTTGAATATGTTTTGGTAAACTATTGAAGGTACGAGGTCCAATAAAACTACTGTGAGTTTGCATTTGTTTTGTGTGTGTTTGGGGGGTATAGAATACATTATTATTTCTAATGTTGATTCTGTTTACATTTTTTTCGAATTTGTTTACGTTTTTAAAGATATATTTCATAGTTTGCAGTATAAATAGTTTACGGAGACTGAATAGTTTAGATTCTTTGTATAAAGCATCTGTCGAAAATGTTTTTATTCTATTATACATAACTTTGATAATATAATTTTGAGTTGTTTGTAAAGGTTTTATAAAAGTATCAAGGGCACCACCCCATCCTATTATTCCATACATGAGTGAAGATTGCACCATAGAATAATAAATCATTTTCAATTTGTCAAAAAAAATTTAATTGCTTTATTTTATAATTCAAAACATAAACGAATAAAGTAGCGCATATACTACTAGATATTTGTTACACCTTTTGATTACAAAAATAATTTTTCAGTTTGGTTAATTATTTTCGCCACAAATCCAAAATTAAGATTTGTATGAAACGAGCAGGGCAGCCGTTCCCCTACTTACCCGGCAATTTATGGCTTCTTTATCTAAACAATAAGGCATCTTGTATTATTTTTAACAAATTACATAGCTATTTCTAAACTCCATAATCCTAACTAGAAATTGATGCATGTATTGACCCAAAAATCTAAGCTGATATTTGTTACTTACGTAAATTTTGGTACGTATAGAGCTCACCCTATGTTAACCTGAACGTTAAATTGAGGTTCCCATATAAGAATCTTTTAATGAACGTCCGAATCATTTTTCAGACCGTTTTTTTGTTTATTTGAATATCGCACAAGAGTCCCAATTGTCGTCAACCGCCTGGAGCCAGTGAGCCTATGGCATTCCTCGTTGGAAGTTAGTAGGGAGGAAAGGAGATAGAGGAGAGGAAGGTGGAGAAGTGTCCGACTTTTCAAATCTCGTCACCAAACACGATTAATTTCAAGAAACGTTTCCATTCTGATGAATGGTCTTACACCAGGGCGATACTGGAAGTATCCTCCACTCCGGAAAGTGCAGCAAATTTATCTTATATCATTTTTGAATGATTGGTCGTGAAATAACACAAGTCAATTAAATAAAATTGTATTAATTAAGACAACATTTAATTGATTAAGACCATTTTAGCGAAACTTAAACCGAAATCTGAAACAGAAAAATGAGAAAAACATATTTATTTTTATTTATTTAATATAAGAATATTGTACATTGTATATTATTTTTGTGTTATTTCAACCGCCATGCTAGGGATGTCCCTGTGTTATGGCGGGTGATCACATCCGGGACATATGTATTTTTTATTAATTTTTATGGTAACCGCATCTTTTTCAGATTTTCAATTGTTTCGCTAATATTATCTTCATTAATAAAATATTACAATTTAAGGTTTAATAGTTTAAAAAAAAATTATTAAAATTTACTTTCGAAGCCGGATTTTAAACTCGCGACCTCCGGATCGCTAATCGATAGTCTTACCCCTCGACCGCGGAGGCCGCAAAGTTAATTTTAATTGATAATAAAATTAAATTGTTTATATCGAATAAAAGTTTGACTATATTTGGTGTAAAAAGGAGCGTCAGAGTTAAAGCCGTGTAGGAAATACCCCGTCGCGGTTGGGTGGTCATGCGCAGAGCCAAGGCGCGCTGTATGGCAAATGGGACAATTCCGCGCATGCGACGGAAGGAGGGGCTTTAATGAATAGAGTCCAGTAATGTCCATTGTCTGTGAATTATTGCGTCATGAAACATATTTAAATTGTCACTTTTTCCTAAACAATTGTGAAAAAATTACAATGTTGCATGGGGCTCCCGAGATAAACTCGCAAAGAGCGGAAACCCCGTTCATAGTTTATGTCGACATCATGAGAAAGAGACATTTTGTTTTGAAATGAGCTTTTATCATTTTTTTAAATTTATCTCTCGTTACAGATGCTTGTTCAATGCCTGTCTCACTAGGAAATGCCTGTGGTGAGACAGACGTAGGAGGTTCATATGTGCAAACGCATGTATATAAATTCTAAGGTTATATATATTATAAACACAAAAAAGAATGTTAAAAGGAAGTGTGGGCAAATCTTATAAAGAATATAGTATTACAAATGAACTAAAATAGATATTGAAATATTAATTAAGTAAGTTAGATTGGATTTAGTTAATTGGATGAATTAGTAAGACACTGAAAAATTATGAATGGATTGGATTCAAGCTGATTCAGATTCAGCTGTCGTACATATATCCTTCCTCATATAGTTAACAGAAGCGACCAAATTACTAGTCAATTCGTATGTTGTTTCACATTTAGATTATTGCAACGGAATATATGCAAGTCTTCCAAAATATCAAATCAACAAATTACAACCCGTTTTCAACGCTGCGGCAAGACTTATCACCGGCGTATCTAAATATTCCCATATTTCAGAGCATCTCAAAAATCTTCAGAAAATTCAAATTCTCGACAGTCAACCCTAAGGTCAGCAGCGTCATCAGCTGTTGGAAGGTTAAAGGAACCAAAGCGCACACCAGATACTAAGTTCGGTGAGCGCGCTTTCGGAGTGTCGGGACCTAAAGCATGGAATGCACTGCCACATGACTTAAGAACGATCACAGACTCGGCAGAATTTAGAGCTAAACTTAAAACCCACCTTTTCAGACAGTCGTATCCATAAACTCAATTTCTTTCACCTTCACATTCAATGCCCGCGACACTGAAAATAACTTACCTAAAAATGTAGAGAAAAAAAAAAAAATCTATTTGTAAGCGTTTTTGAAGGTCATTTTAGTAACATTCTCCAGCCCTAAAGAGTCCTAAATTCTCCAGTCTTTTAAAATACATATTTTGATATTATCAACTCCACTTTTGCCACTAATCTTTTAAAATGTAATACTTATAGTGATGGGGGTAGCAAATGTAAAATCATGCAATGTCCAGTGTTTTAAATATAATGTCCTCCGCGAGCAAAGCCGTATCTTCTCCAAGCACAAACTTTCTAATTAAAGTGTTTATCGGAAGTGACCTGCAGGTAAGTATGTTTCTGTATCCATTTGTAAATATTAAAATTATGTAGATAGAACCTAAGAATTATGAATAAATTTATTGTACAGCGCCCTTGAGGTGATTTTTCACAAAAACGGCCCTCTATAAATTATCCAATTATTATTATTATTATTAAGGTTTCTTTAAGACCCGCAAAATTCAAAATATGAGAAATTTCGTTGTGACATTAGAAAGAAATAGTTTTTTATTACATTTACTTCACATAGGAAAACAAGTATTTCTCTCAGGGACTATTCCATGTTTTGGAATTCTGTGTGGAGGGTATTGTTGAGGAAAGGCAGGATAGGAAGTTCTCGGAATCAAAAAGGTATAAAGGGTAGGTATGAATCTGGGGGTCAGTTTGCCAATTGATGGATGTAATGAATCCATCCCTCTCAATGCAGTACAAGGCGATGGGTCGAGATAGTCCGGCTGGAGAGGTCAAAAAGTCTTCCTCAACCAGTCCCTTCCTAACCGGACCAACATGCTGTTGGAAGGCAGACGCCAAATATAGTGAACCAATTGGGGATACCTATGGCAAAGGTGTTGGTTAATAAATAAATGATTCCCGGGAGGAGATATTCATTCTTGTCTAGAAAATTGGTACTAACTTTACGGTGCCCACAGAACGGTGTTTAAAAAGGGGTATGCAATTAAATTGTTAAGGATGTAAATTTGCGTGTATCTACGAATGAAAAGTTATTCCTTGGCTTTTACTAGTGTTTGCCGTCTAATGGAAAATTTTTTTCATCCCTTACCATGGCATTTTGACGCTTTTTTTAATGCTATTTACTTACTAGAAAGACACAACCTTACCAAAACCTCCTAGACCATAAGGTTTTGACCTTACGCGTTGCGTGGCAGTTGTGTACTACGAAATTGAGGACAAGTATAATTTTTTAAAATTTAATTTAATAATGTTATTATCAAATTCTGTCAGAATTTTAGTTTTCATTTTAGTTAGAGCTGTTTCGGCTTACAACGCCATTTTCAAACTGTCAAAACTGCCAAACTGTGAAAGTGGAATAGCTAACAGTAAACAACATTTAAATACTTGCAGAACTTGATAATAACATTATTTTTCAACATTTTTCAATTTGGGAGGCGGGAATGGGTGCCGCTCTGCCATAGGCTACCCCAAGTGGTTCGCTACGTTTGGTGATTTAGCAGGGGTGCCCGGGTTCATGGGGGTGAGGTTTGTATAGGTCTTAGCGGTAGACGAACGTGACGCACTGACACCCATCCCTTAAACCCTTTTCCTTCCCAGAACTCTCCTCTCCTTCCTTTCTTTAAAAAAAACCCTCCACACAGTATCCCCAAAGATGAAATAGGCTCTGAAGGAAATTATTTTCCTCAGGGCCTCCTGTGTAGAGCGCATTTAAAAAAAAAATTAAATAATTTTTTTATTAACTGGAGTTCTACAAATTAAACACAAAAACAATTAACAAGTACATATAATAGCCTCGTTTTACCATTTTCAAATTTCTACCACGCGTCTATTTATTATGTATAACGTCATTGGTTGTTCTACGTTTTTTTTCCATTTACCTTGGTCACGTAGTTAGCGTAATGCGGGTATATCGCTTGCATGGCGGGGAAGTAATACAGCAAAATGCACTATAACCTTATTACCTGATGACGGATTAGAGTGTTTTCATAGCATTTTCAAACACTGTGCGCTACCGTTAACACGCATATATTTTTTAATGTTGTTCGATGTACTTTAATGGTATCAATACACACACTACTAAGTAATGCAATATCATGTTTTGAAAATTTGATAGCTTAGAATTATTTTAGATATTTTAATTAATTACTGTGAGAAGAACACATATTTGTTTCGACATGATCGAGTATTTTGATTACTCTGAAAATTACAAAAACTGATTTAAAGTTCAAAATCTCCTACTTACAAACCCCTTTTCGTTAAGGGTTGTATTGCTATTGTGGAATTTTTTTTTTAGAAAAGGTTCGTAAAACATTTAAAAATGTATGGCTGAACTTCTCAAAATAAAATAAAACAAGCTTTTTGGTGATGTTTTTTTTTTATCAAAATCAACATAAATGAAGGGAGAAAATCATAATGTAATACCCATTCAAACACCACAATCCGCCTCGGAACAGAAATCCCTAAGAGGAGGACTGTGAATAAAATACTTTATTTTGCATTTTTTAAATAGTAACTGATAAAAAAATATTAAATTGAGAAAATGCTCAGAAATCCATAAACACATCATCTAATAGTTTTTTTTTAAACCAGATATTTTAATAAAAATCGATTTAGCATCTTAAGTGCACGGCTAGAAAAAGTTTAACTTTATATTTCCTATGGGAGACGCGTTGCGCTGTTTATTGCAGAAAGTTTTATTTTTTTGTGATTTAACGCTGTCGTTTTTTTATTAAAAGTTGCAGCGTCTGCATAAAAAGGTTTCGCTTGTAAATATTTCCATAAATACGCCACTTCTGATATCGAAGTTTTCATAATGAAAAGTTATTATTGGAAAATGGCTTCAGGAGAAGAAAGCCTGAATGTTATGTATTTTCCACGATTTCAGACTCTAGCAAAATCTGTTGATTCATTTGAAATATCCCATCTTTAATTTATCATTTTATCTTATATTTATCTATTGGCGTTCAAGACTAAATTTTACGAAAGTATTTTTTCAATTCGGAAGGCGGGTATGGGAACGACTGTTGGATAACTAATACCTCTGCCTTCGTTCACCCTTTAGCAGAGGTACACGGGTTCATGAGGTGAGGTTTGTCTAGATCTTGGCTGTGAGAGACTGATTGATGGCCTCTCCAGCCGGACTTTCTCGGAACATCGCCGTGTACCGCCGTGTACGCAGTAGGAGGAATGGATTCACACGTCCGTCACTCCTGAAGCCACTGACCCTCAGATTCCCACCCACTACCCATACCGTCTTCCTTCTCAGAACTTCTCCAGAGATCCTCCCCAAAGATGACCTAGGCCCTGTGGAGAATTATTTTCGTCAGGGCCTCCTGTGTGGAGCCAAGGTAAAAAAAAGCGGAAGATTCTCCCCGTGTCGCCCTGATGCGAAACAGCTATCACAATCGAAAAGTTGTTGCTTGAAACAGCTTTTAATGTGTTTTTTTTATATGAATACCTCACAAGAGTCCCAGCTGCTCCCGTCTGGAGCCAGTGAGACTATGGCATCCCCAATTAGGGTATGTTGTGACACTGAAAGTAGTGGAGAGGAGAAGTAGACGGGGAAGAGGAAGGCGGGGAAGTATCTGGCTACCAAACATGGCTAAAGCCATTTCAAGCAACGTTTCAAGTCTGGTGAGCAGGTCTGAATAGGCAGATATTTCCCAGTAGTACTTGTTTATCCTTTCCTATTTTCACTCAAGTATTTTCAGTAGGTCTGGGAATAAAATAGTTTCATTGGCGGCAAATTAATACCACAAAACAATATTTTTTCAAGAAAAAGGATACAAGTTTGGTACCCGAAACTCGTTCCGTAAGTGTTAATGCACTTAAATATGAAAATGTACTAGTATTCAGTTGCCAAGTGTTTTGTATATTCTGCATTCCCGAATCCCTCCATTTTATCACTAGGGAATTATTCACGTTTGGAAGGTTGGCGCTCCTGAGGGAAGGGATCTCATTTTTCATGACTTTTCCTTGAGTAGCGCTCTCACATATTCCAGAAAATGTCGTGACATTTTTCATCTATAACAACGCGGTGTCAAAAGTGGAGTACTCATTCTGTATTATAATTCCGTTGGTGTCGAGATAATAGCTCACTCCAAAAATGCACTGGAAATTTATTTTTAAAAGTTTTTTTTTTGTTTTGCCTCGGATTAAGCATTATATTGTGAATTTTGATAATTTATCTTTTTTTTTTTTTTTACAGTAATACCGCACAAGAATCTCAACTGCTCCCGTCTGGAGCCAGTGAGACTATGGTATCCCAATTGGGGTATGTTGTGAGGCTGAAGGTAGTGGGGAGGGGAAGTAGATAGGAAAGAGAAAGGTGGGAATCCTGAATATTCGGATCTGGTCACCAAACACGGCTAAAGCCATTTCAAGCAACGTTTCAATTCTGAATGGTGGTCTTACACCAGGGCGATACTGATAGTATCTTCCACTCTGGAACGTGCCGCAAATATACTATATATTATTTTAAATGAATTAATTATGAAATAACACAAATTAATCAAATAAAATTTATTTGCGCACGCCGGGTTTGAACCCGCGACCTCCGGATTGTGAGTCAAGAGTTTTAGCCACTGGACTACGGAGGCCGTCATCTAACTATGTTACTTTTTTCAAATCAAATATAGGTATTTTTACATTAAAAACAACGTTTCTGCTAACGTGTTTGCAATGAATGAAATAAAAATATATATTTTTTTTAACATTAGCTCCACTCAGGATGCCCTGAGGAAAAAAAATCTTCCAGGGCATACGTCATCTTTGGAAATGCCATGGAGATGATATTTTTAGGAAAATGAAGGAGAGGAAGTTCTGGGACTATGAGGGATGCTTTGGAAACTGGGAATCAATGTGTCCAGAAGTGACGGACATATGAATCCATCCCCGACATGTGACCCGGACATACCTCACCCAATGAACCCGGGCACCCCCGGTAAATGCCAAATGTGGCGAACCACTTGGGGTGAGTTGTGTTAACCAATAAACGGTTCCACGGGCGGCGGTACCCATAAGCGCTTCCCAAACTTTAAAAAATTACATCTCGATTATTTACAGAAATTTTATATTGTTCACACATGTTGTGAAACGCATTTATCAAGAATTATTTTATTCAGTATAGTAACACAATAATTATTTTTTAAAAAAAATTACATGAAATATAAGAGCAGTACAATTTCAACATAATAAAATTTGGATATTTATCAAGTATAAATTGATTCCGTAGGTATTGTGGAATTATATATGAACCATTGAAAATATAAAAAAGCTATTTTAACAATTAAAACATATTAAAATATTAACTGGCATACAGAACATAAAAACCCAATTAATGAATTTGAATTGGTACATAACTAATTAATATTAGTATTACAGTCGTAGAATCCTTGAAAATGTAGACAGTTTAGCTTAATAATAAATAATACATAAGTGGCAACTTCAAGGAGGAATTTTATATCTCTAGTTAAATAAAATTGATTCAAATTCTAACCGTAGATAAAATGATTAATGTACCCAACCCACTTACATTTAAAACATTCAAATAATATTGCATTTTGAAGTTAAAAAGAGAGAAAACGTCCATTGTAATAAATTACCGTAACTTTAGTTAAATTGAATAAGTCTGCAATACGAATCGTAAGAGTTATTGCAAGTATCTTTGTGTTCACAATTCTCTGTCTGTTCAGATCGGAATCGTTGATTTATCAAAGCAAATCTCCGAAGACTTGCTTCACTTGCGAGTGGGCAAATAAATTTTATATCGAACAATGTCTCGTGCACCCAGTGGCAGAACGGGACAACCTGCTCTACTGGATGTTATCGAAAAAGAAGGAAGCAACTAGAAACTCGAGACTCTCTTCTGCCGCTGTTCACGCTTCAATAGTTCAATGTTATTCAATACTTAACAAGTTCAGGGCATAAACGCAGCCTCCGAAGATCAACTGCCTCCTCCATCATTTGAATGGATACAAATTTGTACTCGTGTTGAGAACTTCAAATGGGCCCCCATCTATTTTACCCTCTGGTTGACTGGAACGTTTCCACGCGAGATACGCGATATTACCGAGACATAAGAATCGCAAACAAATATGATTTTCATAATTTAATGTATCTTTGTTATCTATGCACTTCTCATTTGATTCGTTACATCACATGGACCTACCTACTTAAAGCAGTGAATAACTGTCAAAATATCTCCGTTTAATTTATTTATTGTTTTAAAACATTACAAAATTTTACCTTTTTGTACTTTTTTAAACACATTTGTAAAAAAATATCATGCAAAACATAAGCAGTTGATATATCTACTATACTGGCATTTTTAGAGCTCTTCTTTTAAATACAAATTCTATGTCGATATCCGAATTGATTCTGTTCAACACTGAACTTGATTGCTATTAATTATAATTTTTGTAAAAAAATATATGTTATTAATAATTAGTAAATTTAAGGCTCCACAACCGGGCTCGAAAAGAAGAAGAAGGAGAGATACGAAATTACGAATGTTAGAAGATCGCGCTAATATTTACAGTGACAAAATCGATGCGAAAATTGCGAAAATGTTTAATAAAACACGACTCGTTTAAAATGGAGGAAAAATCTCGTGGGGAGCACCTTAAGTGTCATTTAAAGAAATATTGTGAAATTTTCCACAAATATAATTTATACGAAAATAGTAACAGACTTGTTTTTAATAATTTTTGGAGCATACTTTGCTATTTTTTTCTATCGAGGGAATTTCATATAATTTACGTTTCGGTGTGGGCAGCATCTAGACATTATCTTCAAAAATGACATATATTTATTTGAGAGTTTAAAACTTCAAATATTTAAGGGAGATATGTAAGAAATCGGTAGAAATTCGGGTTGCCGATGCCTAAACTGCTTTAATGTAGGTAGGCAACAAGAAAGTGGAAGTTATTACGCGAAACGAAGCTTTGATGATTTTGTAAAGGGTTGAGTTTTTTTTTTCTTCTTTAATTTATTGTTTGATTTATTTATTAATTTCTAAAATAAAGCGTTACAATTTAAAGTCTTCGCTACTTAAGTAATTACTGTAAACAACCAGTTAACTAATTATCTTCTTATTATTGTATTTTGAGAAACAGTAATATTGAATCTCAAGTATAGAAGCATTATTTGTAAAAAAAAAAATCAGTTTCGAATATTTTATTAGTGATTTTATTATCAATATTTTTAAAAAGCGTTTTGCGTTTGCGTTGTTAGTAGAATTGTACAAAATAACTTTTTGTGCTATTGATGAGCTTTTGCACAGTATGACAAATTAATTAAATACTTTTTAAAGGCCTTGAAGTAATATTAAAATAAAAATTATCTGCTTTCATAATGCTCATGTATTTGTCATTATCGATGCAAGACTGAAATTGACTGGATGATAAAATAATTGCAATGCTGTTTACAAAAACAAATCAGAGATCTATCTATTACTTAATAGACAATCCACAATAACATGTGTTTTCATTAGACTACACTCAAAGTTACTATCCTTAATTAATCACCATGAAACAGGCATTCGCCTAGTATAGTGATTTAATAAATATTATTTATGGAATGTCAAATATATGTAACATGTATTATATAAATAAATAAATAACAATGAGTTTTTGCCAATATATTTTACAATTTGGTCAACATGATCACACGAAGACAATCCACTTACGTAGCTTTCACGAATAACAATTAATATATATTGTCACGTCACTACTATCACATCATATTGAGCTGAATCTGACTGTGTGTGACACTCTTTGACACACGTAGTGGATTTCCACTTGATATGTGCTATAGAATTTCCGAATCTCTTCTCTGTTAAGCCGTGCTTTCCAATCAGGCTAATGGGGCCAGAAGCACGTCGATGGTATTACAGCAAATGGATGCTATTCCATTTACGAATTCTGAATAATAGGATCAAACATTTCATGAGAACATCCCACATTTCTCATTTAACTTGAGGCAGATGTTATGTTACAAGCTGCTTATAGGCGTGATTGTGTCTATATATTTTCTCGGGAGTATAACGTTTATAGGGTATTAAATGATTGATCTATAAATCTATATCATTTATTCAAGGACGTACGAAACAATGACACCTAGAGATACGACAAAATATTATTTCTTGGAACAATGTCACCTGAATTAGATGGAATAATTGAAAATTCCTAATATTTATGTTACGACCTTTCTTTTTTATTGATACAAATCTATATACATAAAAATCGAAATGTGCTTGCTTGGGTATGTATAATATGAGTATATGGGTATACGAGTTGTCTGAATTTTTTTTTAATCATTATAAAAACTTTTACAAAACTGTCAAAAATATCATGATTTGAAAATGATACTTTACAAAACAATGATTGTACAATCAAAATTCAATTTTCGAAACTTATTTTAAGTACTCACCTATGGTTCTAACCAAAATCGAGTACTTTGAATATAATCGAAAATTTAAATTATATTTATTTTAAATAGGTACCTGTGTTAGGTACCAAATTTGATTGATTGTTCTTATACTTTAGAAAAATGAATGTTTGTAATCGAAAATTAAAAAAAAATGCAATAGATGGCACACGAGCTGTTTGCAAATCTGAATGTATCCTGCATTTAATAAACGCCGGAGAGGGGAGAGGGAAGGCGGGAAGGTGGAGGGGGAACGCATGAGGGGAAGGAGACATGGGAGGGAAAGAGGAGGCAGAAGGGAAACGGGATGATTGGGAAAACAATTTCTTTATTAGTGGCATCGCAACGCATGCCGGGAAACTCGCTAGTAGATAATATATTGTAAAAGAGAGAGTGCTTTCGGCGAAAGGAAGTTATAATATAGCTCCTCGTGAGGATAAGGACGCACCTGTGAAACTTGATAGGCTTCGCGGGATCGGGAGCTTTTTATACTCCAATTCACATCCTTTATAGCACAATAATTTTTTTTAAATATAATCTTCTTCCTGCGGATGACAAACCATAAGAAGCCTTAAACTGCTTCTTGTTAATTAATGCTGCTACTATGGGTTAAGTTAAGGAAATGTAACCAACTTGACGTTAAGCGTTCTATTTTTAGAATTAATTTCCCCGAAGTAAGAAGTGAAAAAGTTTCTAAAAGCATTATTTTCATAAAAGTTTACCGTTGTTCAAGTCTACGGGATTATCATTGACTGAGCTTAGTGAAGTCCTGTTTAAACTCAACCGTTTTGCATTTTTTAAGTTTGTAAATTTGTTTTTAAGCTTGTATTTTTAATATTTATTCAAAAACATCTTCGGCAGAACCTATTTTATTTACGTTATCTTTAATTCCGTAATGCCCCTTTAAACCAAGTCAAGCGTGCGTTAAGGCCCGACCGTTCGCCTCGATCACCGTTCGCATCGATTACCGTTCGCTTCACACTTTTCGTAACGCATCACACTTTTCGTAACGCATCACATGCATCACGCATTTACCCACTTACCCCTTAAGTCGAGCGTGCGTAAAGAAGTTTTACTTTTAAAAAACTGGTCGGGGAACTCATGACGTGGCTTGCAGTAAAAGACTACAACTTGAATTGAAGTTAATTCAAATCTCTCTTAGAACATGGACTGCCAACTAGGTCACGATTTTTTGGCCAATCACCGCTCTACCCCCTCAATAAGCTAACATTGTTAAACGCATTTTCTTTGGAAATTTCTTTGAATAAAAGTATAATTCTTTATTTAGAATTTAAAAAAATGTTGCATAAAATAAAGGGCTTAGGGTAAATTGGTAGGTATTTAAGTATTTATTTACAAATTTTATGATTTCAGGGGAAATTTGGATTTTATATTAAATTAGAGAAATATGCAGGACTTTTTGTTATTGTGAAATTAATTGTGTACCTTTTTTATGAAATGGGAACCGCACCAGAGTCGAGATGTTCGAAACCCGTTGAAATATGGCATACTCAATTAGAGGATTTTTTTACTCCAGCTCCACTCCTGCACCCCTGCTAAATCACCAAACATAGCGAACAACATGGAGTGACCTATTGCAGGATGCATCAATTCATCTGTTTTTGTAAATTCATCATTCTGGTACGAAGGTCTTTAATCTTAACACTATTATAAACTACTATACTACACAAACTTTATTTCATTCCAATTAATTAATATAAATGTTTAATAAATTCTCTCTCAGTGAGGGTAAAACCGGGTGAATTGTTCAGGGATTGTAACTGTGTGGACCGTGTTAATGTGGTGTGAATTTCTGAGGTCACTGTCGCCTAGTTTAGGTCAACCCGTCGATTTGTCATACAGAAATGTAAGCTGTAAGTGTATTAGATTGAACCACATGCATATCATGGAATAATTGAGTTCTTGGTTGGGTACCGAAAGTCACGTTCAACTTTTCGGTTTTTTGTCATCATGTCGGAGGATGTCGGAGAATTCGGTATTTAAGTCTCGTGATATGAACATAAAGCAATTAGGTGTGGTTAATTGTTAACTATGTTTTCAGTTAACGAGTTTTTAATTAATGACCAACGTTTTAAAAAAACTATTGTTGATTTATAGTAAGTAATAAGAGTTCATAGTTATGTTCATAGCTAGTATAATTGAATGAGAGTAAGCAAAGTTTTGTTATATCTCGACAATTTGGTATTTCATCTGTCAGTGTATTTTTTTGTTACGTACCAGTTCCGGTTCGAGATGGTGGCCGTGATATTCCTTTTTTTATCCAGCCAAAGTTCGCATGATCGTGGTATCGACTTCGAGCTGTCAAATCTGATTAATCAATCATATAGTAGATATCTACTAGCTTTAAGGAAGTTTGAAAAAAGAATTGTCATTGAGATGGTTACATTTACGTGGACACATTATTGTATTACTCCTTATTTGGCATAAAAATATATTGTAAGAAATATTTATGCTTCGTGATAAGTAGGTGGGTGTAGGAACTTACTAACAAGTCGTATGATTTCAGAGAAAATGTTGGTTTAGGTTTTTAACTAATGGAAAATTAGAAACATGATTTTTTGGAAGCGAAGTCTGCTGTTGACAGAACTACTAGTATTATAATAGTCTAAGAAGAGAAAATGAATAGTACCGTTTAAAAATCTACTTTTCTCTAGAACTCCAGAAAAATACGTGGATATTCGGATCTGGTCACCAAACACGGCTAAAGCCGTTTCAAACAATATTCTGATATTGAATGGTGCCACCATGGTAATACTGAGAGTATCTTATCCCTTTGACAAGTTGAAGATCTAAGTTTCCTGGAAGCAATCAATTGTTGTTTAAAAAAATTCATTTTCATGTTCTGTGTAAGTTCTATTCAAGCTCTCTTATTAAACCATTATAGGAAAATTGCTTCACAAAACTGTAACACTCACAGAACTTGAATTGTGTTAAAATTAACTTTAAAAATGTGATTTAACTGTTCGAATTTTTTTAAACAACCCATCATCAGAATTCACAATTTCAAAAAACTTTTGTTCTTACTTACCTCGGAGTATAATAAAAGAACTCTCCCTTAGGAAATTATCTAAATTGTGAAAAGGCTAGTGGATAGTTTTTGGCCACCGAGTATTAGAAACCATCCATACGGTCATTTTAAAGAAATTTAAAGGTGGCTAGTAACCACCTCCGATACGTCCATCCGTAACAATGGACGTCCGCGTCTCTCGCTTCTTGTCTCATGACCGTCGTCAGTCCACTAGTCCAGTCGTGTCCCCGACCGCGGCGCACAGAGCCGAGACAAATTGGAGCGGACGATGAACAATTTCTGTTTACTTTCTTATTAATTATGCAAAGGGAAAGTAATAGAAATAAATTGTGCGTGGACCATGAATTTCGCGGGGCTGATTTCTTAATTCCTTATTCAGATGTTAATTAATACCACTTTTTGTCATGCACAATGTAAAAGAAAAGAAAATTTTAGAGATCATTCTAACTAAATAATGCCGCTCTCAGTACCGACCGCGCTGGTCGTTTAGAATAGAAACGTTGCTTGAAAAGGCTTTTGCCGTATTTGGTGACTTCTGAACACCCATGTATTTCCGTACCTTCCTATTCCCCATATCCTTTCCCTTTTCACTACCTTCAGTCTCAATTGGTGGTGCCGTAGTCTCACGGGCTCCAGACGGGCTACTTGGAAAGTTGTGGGGTAATCACATAAAAATATAAAAATATATTTATTGGTGATTACAGAATGCAAATATATTTTTTTTTTATGTAACAATTTCTAGACATCGTGTTTTGAAAAGTTTTAATTTTCCATGTACATATGCTACTTTAAATTTTAAATTTTCTGCTGCAGAAAAAATTAAAACTCATAAAAATATTTTTTTTTATTAAGAATCATAATATAAAAATATTTTTTTCGGATGCTTTATAACTTATTTTAAAACTATATAGCGCCTTGAAGTTATGTTCCACAAAAAAAACTTTAAAATTACCTTATTGTTAGACTTTTGGGTTTTACTATGGTCGGTTTTTACAATTAAAAACTTTTTGTGGGTATTTGCGATTATTATCGTTGTTTATAGCGCTTCTTTATTTAGCTAGTTGAAATATAACATTTGAAATATAAGATATTTCTTTTCTTTTATTTATAAGAAAACTAGCTGGTACTCGACATTCGTTGCAATGCCATTCAAAAAAATCTGCATCCCGTGCGTCCCCGTTCCCTTTCATCTTCCCCGCCTTCATAACGCCAGAGCTCACCAATATATAAAGCCTATGTTACTCGATGATAATGTAGCTTTCTATTGGTGAAAGAATTTTTAAAATCGGTTTAGTGGTTAACAAACAAACGCACTTTCGCATTATAATATTAGTATGGATATTATTCAGGTAGATTAAAAAATCCTTTCCTACTTTGACTGAAAATTTACTTTCAATTTATGCAAATATGTGAAAGTTCTGTCGATAGCAACTCAATTTTTTTGAAAACCATTGCGAGGCGGCGCAGACTTCCCGGACGGAGGAATCTTTTGGTCGCACTTGACCGGCGTGAAAGAAGCAATACTTATTTTTTCCTTTAGAATTTGAGTAACGTTTTTTTTTCATCAGCGCAGTGGTAATATAATCACGGTAAGAGATGCGGTTAGAGACAAGATTGAAATATTACCTACCTGGATAAAAAATACTGCCTTCGCTTTGAAAACGTAAATTATGCCGAGTAACTTCATGTGACCGGAGTATTTGAAAAAACTGATAAAACAAGGTTTACTGATGTATTTGTGAAAAAATCTTATCTTGCCAATTCAATTTTGTTTTGATGTAGGTCGCATATAAATATTCTACTTGCTGAGTTTCTGTTTGAAGCGTGTTGAGTATGCAATTTCGAGCACAAACTGTGAGAGCTACTAAATATTGACCGTGGTTTGCCCAACAACGTGGCCAGGAGAGGCGATTTTAAAAAGGTTTTACCTACTTTCTGCTCGAGTAGAAACAGGAATGATGATATTATGAAAATAGACACACATTTGAGTACACCCACGGACTTGAGGTAGTGTGTGTGGGTACTCACTAAAGAAAAAATTTAAATCGCTTCTGAGTTTTTGTGGACCGTTCATTTTGTATCTACTCAACAACCAGAATAAGAAGAAAAGAATCACTTATTATATGCAAAGCTGGATAGAACATTTCAAAAATCTGGATTTTTAAATAACGAAACCTATCGTCACCATCTTAGATAAATGAAATACGTTATTCAAAAATAACTTTAATCTTGATGCAAGTAAAAGTAAGATTGTGTATGTACACCAAATGAAATAAAGAGTCCTAGATAGTTCATTCTACCAATGCGGTGTGGAAGAGGAGGCTCAATTCTTCCTTCAAAAGCATATATCGTTTGCTTATGAATGACTTCAATATTCGATATGTCCTATCTTCAAAATTATAACCGCCTTTCTTAGGTTAAACGCACACAGCCCTCGTCTTAGGATGATTTGCCTGATTAAAAAGTACACCATAAATACATTTTTATGAATTTGAATAATAATATTCCTACAAAATAGAATTCAATTTTCCCGCCTTTGTGAAGTGCTTTTGCAGAAATGATTGAAAGAAAAATATAACGAACAATGTTTATAACAGGTTTAAAACCGTTTTTTCACTGCTAAAATGCATACCGGTTCAATTTTCTGTTCGATCGCAGAGTAATTCTAACCATAAGTCGCATATTCCCGCGCGCACATCCGCATTATCACATGCAATCGTGCACAAGTAGCCATAGCTTCATCCAAACGATTATGGGTTTCAAGTACTCGCGTTGCCGGCCTGCGGAAATGTTGTGCGGTCAGCACTGTATGAAAAGTGATTTTGCATATTATATTATTCAATACACATGAGTATGAATGTTATATAAGTGAAGTTCAATAGACAGAACACTTCTGAGCGAATTGGGAAACCACAGCAACGAAAAAGGTAAGTACCTACATACACTTAGTGGAGTAGCTAGCATGGGTGGCACCCAGTTCGGATAATTTGGTGTCACCCCAAGAATAAATGTAGTATCACTCCAAGTATTAATAATCCTCAAACTATATTTTGGGGAATCCCCGACTGACCGATCCATAGAGCTACGAAACATAAATAACAGACAGTGTTCAGGTGTAAAATATTTTCGTGGCAATATTCTACCTTTGTAAGTTTTTTTTCACGGTCGGGTGTCACTCCCGTCGGGTCAAATCAAGAAAAGAAGAAATTTCTGTATGTGAAAAATTTTGATGACCTTCACAAGACGTAAAGAAATATTGAACTTAATTCAGATACTGGGACATGCCCACAATACACTTGTATCGATTAAGTCTTCAGTGGCAAAAGCCAAAATATTAATTTTGCCAAGTTAATGTTCTTAAGAGAATTTAATGTTATTAACCAAAATTATGTATACCTTGTCCAGGCCGGGATGTCTTAAAAGTTTCAGCCGCTTATGTGGTGGCAATTACTTTAATTAACAATTAACTTATCACGAGCGCGTTAGTTTGGCCACAAATGAAAAACGTGTTGACCATAGTAGAAACACTCAATTTTTATTAAACTTCTCTGAAGAGGTTTGCGCAAGAACCAATATAGGCTTCCGAGTAATACCTACTGACGTTAGCGTAAATTTCAAAGCTAAATATACTAGGTATAGAAAACATGTTTTTTAATAGAATAGAAATAAATAATAAAAATAAATCTTTACTTATATTTGTAAGCAATCCGGAGTTCGCGGGTTCAAAACCCGGCGTGCCCGAGCAAATTTTATTTTATTGATTTATGTTATTTCACAATCAAATGCATTAAAATAATAATATTAATAACATATTTCGGCGCGTTCCAGAGCGGAATTTACTCTCAGAATCGCCCTGTTGTAAGACCAGCATTCAGAATTAAAACAATGCTTTAAATGGCTTTAGCCGGTTGAGATCTGAATTCCAAGGTACGTTCCCACCTTTCTCTTCTCCATTTCCTTCCCTTTTCCGTTATCTTCAGCCTCACGACACCTCACATCCAATTGGGAACACAATAGTCTCCCTGGCTCCAGGTGGTTGCGACTTGGTTGGGACTCTTGTTCAGTGTTCGCATAAAGAGTTAAAAAAAAACTTACTTCATTTGCATTCCAAAAACAACGTTAGCAGAGACCAAAATTACTGGAATTTTTGGTAATAAATTGCCAATTTAAACCATTAAAGAGTTAGGCAATATGAAAATATATCATTTTTATTATACGCTTTCGCGTATATCGGTCATATTTGTAATTCAATTCAAAGCTCAATTATGAAAGCCTAATGCTGCGGTTAAAACGAGCTTTTGTTATTCGAGCTTTACGTAATACCTATTAAGTGTGAACCATTGTTTGCGGTTGAACACCCTTTTGACGATTCAATGGCGATTAGTGCTTTTAAGCTTCCGTGCTCGGGACGGAAAGTACACACTGGATAGTAATAGATATAGAAAACCAACTTCAATTATCAAAATGTTCATTAATTTGATTAGATCATGGATAGATGAGAACCATTATAAGACAATAGTACCTACACAGTGTCCGAAAATTTGTTGCACAAGTAGAAAATTGGCGAATCTACATTACATTTTTGAAATCGATTTTAGTGGCAAACCTTTTTTTGCATTATACCCACAGATGAGGCAATGGGTAAAAATGCCTCAGGGTCTATGTCATCTTTGGGGAAGCTGTGCGGATATTGTTCCGATATCTGTGTATATTCCCGGATACTGTGTATATTTAACTATAAGTTTGCGACAAAAACTGAAAAAAAGGTGTTATACGAATTGATGTGTAGGTACTCTTAGTATTTGAGTTGTTTCAAATCACACCTCATTTGACGACCGCAATTTGTTTTTTGAACAATCCCATGTAAATGAAGATTTCAGTTTTTGATCAAATTGTGATCATCAGACCGTATTGCTTAACTGCTGAATAGAAATTTGATCAAAACCGATCAAATTTTAAAATGGCGCTGATATCGAATTGATGATTATCATATTATGTGTTGTGATGGAGTTTAAAACGCCTCATGGTTAGAGCATTTAATATTCAGGAAACTACGGACTGGCTGGTGTTGAACTACTTCCAAGTAAAGATGCAATCGGATTAGTGGAGAAAATTATTTCTCGTAATGCACTAATTGTGTAGGTGTATTAGTGGCTGTTGAAGCGAAGTCGACAGTTAGATGGGCGGAGATATTTAGTACTGAACACCTGCATAGTATTTCTGCAGAACATTTCTTCCAGCAAATCGATTTAGCAATGATAACCTTTGTAAACTACAATGTGGCTGCCAGAGTTAAATCATTAACTGTAACAATTTCATACACATCCAAAATGTTACAATATTGAATCTTTTTTCATTCATTCAATCTAGAAATATGAAAACAAAAATATTTTGGGGCATTTTTCAAACTGGTATTTGATATGTGGTTGAAGCTGCCGCTGCCAGCGGAGTGTAGGACCACGCCCATTCTAGCCGATGCCTTCTGCCATCATCGTAATTGTTCTTACCTAAGACACGAACTACGATAGATGGTACTTTTCTGATATCCTACTCAACTCCTATCTGTTGGGATAAAGCAGAATGTCGTATTACGAACTATGCTATCGACATTATATTAAAGGTAGCTGAAACTACCTGAAGCATCAATACACTACAGACAGCATTGACCAACTAGTAAAGATAGTATACTTCTACTGGCTCCAATTAAATGAAATGTTATTGCAGTATCGCAATAATTGATCAGATGCGAAGACAAAAACATTAAACATGCAGCCTTCAAATCTATTTTTATCGTCATTCAATCTATTATATCATTATAGTTTATTGAAAACATCTACGCTCCACAATTGCCTTTGTTAGAGTATGTTTTAGTCGGTTGTTTATAAAATAGTTTAAGTGTCTTCTCGCAATGGCTCATGACTCATTACAGTTCACAGAGTCGTCCTCATTCGTACAATCTTCCAAAACCAACTCGACAGCTGTAATTGTCCCCTTGAATTATAAACGTCCTACTGCGGGAACTGTTGCATCATTGATGATTAAACCAGCAAGATGGGTGGGGACGATTAGTGGTGCAGTTGGGCCATCGTTAAACGGAAATTATTCCGGTCTTTAATGACTACATTAACAATCTAAGACAACGTGTTGATTGAGCGTTGTCATCTGAGTTTTATTTTATTTTATTGGTGTTCAATTCAGGAGTTTAAATTGTGTAAAAGTTAGCTTTGTGTGTGGTCCGAGGATGATGTTAAAGGGTTATGCAGACCAAAGAAAGACAAAAAACAACTCACAAAGTTTCATCGCAATAGGATGAATGGTGTAGGAAATAATTTCATAATACCAGAGATCACTATTATATATAGAAACTATAGAAGGCATGCGCACATCAAATCACCAAAGATTCATCCCAATCGGATGAATCGTTTATGAACGCATAAGGGACAAACAAAGAAACATTAATTTGTATACATATATTAGGATAATAAATTACTTTTGAAGGTTATTCACATCAATGTAATACATCACCGAAGAAGAAGACATTACTAATAAATCTAAACGGAAATATGAAGAGAAAAAACAAGACTCAGAAAAATAAAAATCTACCGGTTGCAAATGGGACTCGAACCCAGGATCTCCCCCCGAGTTGGTTGAGGGTTAAACCCCTCAACCAACTCGGCCACTGGGACTTATTTTTAAGTCATTTTTGTCAATCTCAAATTTCAATTCAGAATTCTACTAATTCTTTTCCCCTTATTTTTGGCGGCTACCAATGATAAAATTATGATCTATTTAAACTTATCAATGATCTATTTAAACTTAAGATGTTGGACCAAATTAAAAATACTACTAGATACTATACTTGTACTACTATACTTTGTATGCTCTGTATTTAAGTTAAGAAAGTGAAATATTATATTTCTTTTAACTTAATAATAACAAAAAATAAAAAATTAATTTTCATAGAACTAGTTTGTAATCTAGAACTAGATAGTGTCTCGGATAAACATATCCGATCTTTTACTTAAAGTCTAAATGAATATTCAATTATTTGTTAGGGGATCTCTCTTTTATAATAACTTTTGAAAGTTATTCCCATCGTTGTAAAATATCATTAAAGAAGAAGATATGAAAAAGGATAAGACATATAAAAATAAAAAGCTGACGGTCGCAACTGGGACTCGAACCCATGGATTCGAATCCATAATCATACGGAAACAAGCGTCTCAACCAACTCGGCCACTGAGATCTGGTTTAATTTTACCTCTAACCTGCTTTATTACACCAATATTACAACGGGACTTGAGCAATATCCGAGATGAGTATCTGATTAGAGGCGTATCATCCATTTAAAATGTACGCGGAACAAAATACCGTACATTCCGACTAAATATTCCGTCCCCTCTCTACCCCATTTCCTCGAATTTCCTTACAATTTTCTTACTCGTTTGACCGGGGGAGCTGGGGTAGCGAGGGGCAGAGAGAGCACCGCTCGTACGGGCAATTCCATTGCACGAGTGAGCATCGAGTTACATAATGCGATTCCGTTTTTTTACTCCACAAACACAGAGTCTGAGTAGGAATTTTGCATTTTGTAGACACTGAAATAGATATCCGACGCTGGAATTCACTGAAGACGAAACGCGATGGACATTTGGTACATGATATATTATATCTATCTCTAGTTAGAAGCCTAATTGAATATAACTCAGTAGTTTGGTATCCATCTTACAAAATTCACATTAATAACATTAAGCGAATACAAAAAAAAACTGCGTTTTATAAACTTTAAATTAAATATCCTACTAGAAGACTTAAAATATAATTTCTTGTTAAGTTTTCTAAAAATACATACATTAGAAGATAGATATAAAATAAACGATTTAACTACATTGACCACTCTCCGACACAACGTTTTCATACTATGGTTAATCAGTACTTGGGTGATGTTGATATACTCAACTTAGCGAGTTTTGTGGAACATGTAAAATATTTATTCCAACACTATTCCTTATTACATCTTGTATTTTTGTAAATCTATCATACCACTGTATTTTTCAGTTTTTGTTTTATAAGACAATATTGAGTTTGATTAAGATAGTGTGAGAAATGGTGATAAAACTAGCTTAAATAGTTGAAAGAGGTTATTACTCGTTCCACCAAAATGTTACAAAAATACCGTCTTTTTTCTTAATTGATGAAAAGAAAAACCCCTCAGGCCTCACTCCTTTTTGGTCAAAATATTTCCACTTTGCATTAAAATCCAAATAAATGGAATATTTCTGAACAAAAATTCACACATATTTTATTATGTAATATATAGGATATATAAATAAACGTCATCGCCATGTCACTTTTTCGTCATAAAAATAATAAATTAATAAAAAGTTTCGTAATTTTTTTTTCAAATTGGATCGGAAACTTTGGTTTCATAGAGGTGTGATGTAAAACTTATTTTGTGGTTCACTTTTAGATTTGAATATAAAGCCTGGTGTTTCTCTTTCAACACAGTTTAGATTACATTTCTACCATGATAGTAAGGGAGACACAACGATTTCTATGAGATCTATGTGTATGAGTTGTTCAGAAAAGCGAACATATTAATCTGATGGGTTTAATGGTAAACCTAAACGGCACATTAAATATTTAGTATCTTATTAAGCAAATACAAACTTTTTTACGTTTATTGCGCAACCCGTAATTCCCTAACAAGTACCCAAACAGTTCAATTTTCAAAGTCGCACAAGACACATAAAAGAGTTCGCACGAAAGTCGTTATGCAACATTAAATTTATCGTAGCTAGTAAAAAAACGGTATAATGTTTTGTCAATGCAATGAATACAAAACCTCCTACAAAAGAAACCAATAAAGGGCAGGCGTTGCACAATGATGTTATTTCCACTGAGGCAAAGCAAAGTCGGTTTTATTCGGTATTCCCTTCGGTCTTCGGTCGTGCTGCCGTTATTATTTTCGGTAATTTCTGTCGGTAATTTCTTTCGGTAACTTAGCGCGTCGGAGATTGTAATTAATGGACTGCCGGTGATATAGCAACTAGCAACTTTCGGCTGGCAGGGAGAGAGTCGTTCAAACAATTCGGTATTATTTTTTTGTTTTTATCTTCGGCTTGGTACTTGGTGAGCTCAATGGAGGTTTGGTTGAAATCTTGTGGGAATTCGTGAGCAGAACATAAAATTCAATTGGAATATAATATAACGTTATTTTATTCTATGAAAAGTAATAATTATCGATGTATTGGTTTGATTGAACTGGTTTATTGAAATTTGTAACGTAGATCTATTTTTTGTGTTTAAATAATTGACTCGTTTTAAAAAACTATCAAATAGCGTCTCATCTCGTAATTATCGCCCATCGCAGAAACTGATTGTATTTTTCCGGGAACTTTACAACAGCAGAAGTGTAAATTTCAAAGCGAAAATTAAAATCACCAAAGATAATCAATAAAGGATTGAGGAAATTTAGATTTAACTCGTTGTTTTTATTTTATTAAGAGGTTCGGGGCATAGAATTGTATAAAAAATTGCTCACCTCACAATATTGCGAAAAGGTGAGTGGTAACTGCTCACAGCCAGATCGAGTGGGACTATGGCATCCATAATATTAGGTTCTGTTATGAGACTGAAGGAAGTGAATAAGGGAAGGTCACACGGAATAGGAAACCTGGATATTCAGATCTGGTTACCTAACAGGACTAATGTCATTTTAAGTAACGTTTCTAAACTTTCCTTGGGCATATGGTCAGGGCTGAGTTGGCATCGCGTTTGGATCTCTCCCATGCTAGCTGGCAAAGTACTCCATCACGACACAAGCAACATTTTCCGCTCACTGCGGAGGTAGAAGGAGATTTTAAAATATTGTCAGGCTATTCGTAACTCGGAAATGTTTGTATTTCTTTAAAAAAAAATCAGAATGTGTAATTCACACGCGGTAGAAGTGAAACTAGAAAGTCGCTAGATGTCGCTTTCTTTTCTTTTGCTTGTTTATTTTAAAGTGGTTTGAAGATTGGACATTGATTTATAAAAATAAAAATGTTTTTTTTTTGTTGGATTTCGTGGGATTCGAACCCCCGATCTCTGGATTTCTCTGGCCGCTGAGCTATACCGCTGCGCCACCGGACGTTTGTGCGGAGTTGTGAATTTACCGCATTATATTAGGACCAAGGACTTGTCGTATAATAAATTTTGGTGACACATTTCCGTTTCATTTAAATTTCAAATCTCTAACGGGGCGTAAGTTTTACTTCAAAATAATCAGAAAACTAAAGTAGACAAGAGTGGTAAAGCTATGTAGCACCACAAAAAGAATACACACCGATTATACTATCTCATTACATTATCGATGTATGTGGGTGTCTCTTTTTGGTATCACTTTTTTCCCAACGATGCTAAAGAAGTTTTCACTTAAAAAATCATCATTTCATGTGTAAAATTCATAGTTTCTCTCATATGTTACTAATACTCACTTGATTAACTTCTCCTAAGTTAGCAATCATTCTGTGGTATGAAATATGCTTCGCAAGGCTATTAAAACCGAGAAAATGAGTTCTTTGGAATTTTAATATTTAAAGTTTTTTAATTTATTTCTTTCCTAATGATGAACATTACTTAAGAGAATGTTAAATTTAATAAAGGTTTGAGAGCGATAATAAACGGAAAGAATATTTGGAAGAATTATGGCTTTCTTGAGCCATTAGTACTTTTAATTTATGACCCCAGTTTGTTGAACATTATAATTTATATGGTTTTAAAACTGAACATATTAAAAATAATAGCCCGAGGGCTTTTACGGATATCGATATTATTTACACACTTTCCTAGACTGAACAAATCATTTTATCAAAACGAAACATGTACCTACTCGTATTAAAAATTGACCAATGTCAATGTTATTTTATTTAGTTTCTAAATGTAACGAGTAATTATTTATTGCTTAGTGAGGCAGAAATCTGTTATCTAAGCAGAAAAGCATCAAAAACTCTCTAATGGTGAGCTCTAAGTTCAAGAAATGTGCACATTGGGATTTTTTTTCTGGAAATTTCTTGGATTGTAAATTTCTTTCATTTGTTTGTTTTCAATTGATTCTCATCATAAATTTTTAACTATTAATTTCTATATGCAATGGGAAAAGACGACATGTTTTCATTCATTCGGCGTTTAAAAAGTCGAATTTTTTTAAATACACAAGATCGAAGACTTGATTATATTTTTACTTATGATCACGGGTATGCTATATTATTATTCCAATTTTGAAAAAGACAGTTAAAATAATTTTCGGCTCAAATACATTTTTATTTTTTTGTTCTTTAGGTCAACACAGGTGGCCCTGAGGAAAATAATTTCCCTCAGGGCCTACATCATCTTAGGGGATGCTGTGTGGAGGATTTTTAAGGAAAGGAAGGATAGGAGTTCTGGGAAGGAAATAGGTATGAGGGGTAGTTAATAATCTGGGGGTCTAGGAGGGACAGGCGTTTGAAGCCATCCCTTTGACTGCGGTGCAAGGCAAAAAGTCGAGGGATTCCGGCTGCAGATGTCAAAAGACGTCCAAATCCAGTCTCTCTTGATCGGCCGCCAAGACCTTGAAAAATCTCACCTCCTGAACCCGGACCCCTGAAACGTAGCAAACCACTTGGGGTAACCTATGGTAGAGATTTTGGTTATCTAATAAATGATTCCCGGGGCGGCGGTACCCATAGCCTCCTCCCAAAATGCGGTGGGCATTTCAGGTTGGTACCTACTTTATCGCTTGTCTGAATTCTTCACTTAATCAGTTGCTGTTTTGAAATAAATTAAAAAATATATAAGTTCACATTTCACGGGGATGCACGGACAACCAAAAATAGTATATATGATTTAATTGATAAAAAAAAGGTTACTTTGCATATCAAAGATACTGTTAAAAGTCTGACTATACCAATATAAAATCATTAAGAAAACTATTGCAGCCCAAAGAGTTTGTTATTTTAATCAATACTCCAACAAAGTGTAACATTGTAAATCTGTATTAGAGTAAGAACCCCCAAAATACAGCCAGCCATATTTCATAATGCCGACCCAAAGGGTACGGAATCCTCGCCCCTTTCTATGGACCTCGCCCCTTCTCGAGACCTCGCCCAACCCCATCCCACCCCCACACGTAGGTCCCTAGATCGGGAGTATCCCAGTATTCGAGGGCGGGAGAAAAATAATTTCCCATGTAAGGTCATAAATAAAATTATATGAAAATACCCTGGACCCACAAATCATTTTTACAACTTAAGTGAGTAGTTTTTTTGCGGTGTTTCTTCCTTTTATGGGAGATTGCGCAGCGTTTAGGCCACTTTAGAATTTATGTAAGCTTAAATCTCGTTGCTTTATGGCCATTAGAAGTGTTCAAATTTAGTTCATAATTTCTCCACCCCAGGGAGCAAAGTAATTGACGTATCGGACCTATATGGATTCAGAATTCACGGCTTTCAGATTCGAAACTCCACTCCGGAAGCTCAGAGGAAAACAATTTCCCTAGGGGCCTAAAGCGTATTTTTAGGGAAAGGAAGGATAAAGGTATGAGGGGTGGGTAGGAATCTAAGGGTCAGTTTCTCCAGAAGTGATGGATGTATGAATCCATTCCTCCCACTGTGGTACAGCGCATAAAAATATTGAATTAACAACGTGTCTTCTTGTCTTATTATTTCATAATTGCTTTGATTATTAAATGATCGTAACAACTTACGTTACAGATTACATTACAACCTGAAAATAGCTGGGTTGACATAGAATTTACATGCACAAACAGTAGCGCCCTTGAAGTGATATTTCACAAAAACGGCGCTCTATAAATTATCCAATTATTATTATTATTATTAAGGTAAATTTTAGAGTTTTATTAATTAATAATACGTACAAAGTAAGCAAAAGGTAACGGCATAAAGAAACATATATAAACAGAATATCAAATATTTTTGTGATTCACTTTATGATATACAATACCTCTATAGGAAAATAATAGAATTATATTTTATGTCAGTATTAATTTCTAGGAAAACGATAAAAGATATTGCATGTATTTTATAGATTCAAAAAAGTATAGTTTTTAATTACTGGTTACCGATATTGTTAAATTTTCACTGATTCTTATATAGTAAAGCTTTTTATATCCGGCGCTGTACATTATTATTAGGTTCCAGTTACATAACAAAAAGCCAATATAATTAACAAAATTAATTTGTTACTTTGCTTTGTTTCTTTTTTAATCTACCCACAAGGAAATGTATTGCAATGTTAATAACGTTAATTAAAATGTGTTTCATTCAGTAATTCAAAGGTTTCTTCACAAGCCATTTATATGGTTCCAATTATGTAAGTAACAAGGGTGCGCTTTTATTGAAAATAAAATAAACAAATAAAAAAAATGTTTTTTATTAATTTATACAAGTTGTCGTGGGACGTACTTGGCTTACTTTAACCGGTGATTTCTAACATTATTTGAAGTAAAAATGTAATTTTTTTTGTGAATTTTTTATCTCTTTTTTTCAAAATCAAACAAAAAATCTTTCACGTGTCATCACTGATCACTCAGCTGAGTAACCATGCAACCCCTCACCCCGCCCCTAACTGTCCAATATCAATTTTGATGATTTTCAGATATATTCTGTGACTAATATATGTATTTTTTTCTTTTTTATATTTTTTACTTATTGTTATATTATATTTTGTAATACTTTAGAGTAAATTTAAAAGTATTATATTTTGATTTTTGTAACTACACATACTGTTTATAAGCAGTATATTCCCAAATACTTTGTCTCAAGTACCTACTCTATTATAAGTAAATAGACCAGCTCCCCAGTTTGACCCAAGATTATTTCTATATCAACTGGGTAATTAAAACGGTTAATGAATGATGTGTAACATATTATTATTGTGTATATTCACGTTTGTACTTATCAATAAAAAATAAAAATCTACTGATTTTTTCAATGTTTTTAGTTGAAACGAAAAAAACTCCAATGTCACCGGCACCAAAATTTCGTTTACATTTCTTACTCCAAATAATGTCAGGGATCACTGTAGTAAGTCAAGTACATGCCTTATCATCCTTTATACACTGATCAGATTTAAAATTAAAATGATGTAACCAATTTGTGTAAAAACTTAGACCCATAAGCCCCGCAAAGGCTACGGAAATTGATGACCTCTTCAAAAAAAGAATTTCACAATAAGTAATGAAAATCAGCTTACCTAGAACTTTTTATAATACGAGGAAAATAATACAATAAGTTATTGAAAAATTACGGGAATGAAATGAAAGAAAAATATAATTTTGAATTTCCTGGATTTGAAAAGATTATTTTTATAATTTGATCATTTTCTTAAAACACACATCGGTTCCGATTTTGAAAAAAATATAACATTCGTATGATCAACTTTATTTTTCTTTTTCCTTTGCTTTTACCAACAATAATACCAAGGTTTTAAAAATACAACCCACGAGCAAAAATAATGAAAAAAATAATGCAATAGGTGCAGCGATAATTATAAAAGCATTTTGAATAAGTTTGGTTTAATCATTCCATCTTGTTATTTTCTACTGTTAAGGTGGCTGTATTAAATGGGATTGCGAAATGCATTGTTTAACACGGGCAGGAACAAAAGTGCATTAGCGTTATGCAATCCGCGATAGCGTTGCTAAATTGTTTTTCTGCTATTTGAAAAGTAGGTCGTCACTTGCTGGTGATTATGAACTGGTTGATAATTGTTTAAGACCGTTTAACCCTTTGGATGCCAGTGGTCGAGTAATGGTTGTTCGTGGGTTTGGCGAGAACTGAAATGCATTCATATGTTCTTTTGCCGGATTGGTGATACCTTTACCTTTTTAAGTGACTGATTTTAAAATAAATATTGTACTAGTAGTTTGGTGCGTTTACTTGTATTGATAATGATAGATAAAATTGCGTTTTGATGAAGCGAGTAAGGTTAGTGACACAACTATTAATTTTCGTATTTTCTGGGTTAAGTAGGTACCTACACTTAATCTTCACATGCTCGCTAGCATTTGAAATGTGTTAAAGCCTTTTCAGTTTCACTATTACATCATGCTTAGTGCATCACCATCACCATTACTCATTTTGATGGGTTTTCAAAACATATTTAAACTATATGTAGGTACACTTGAATCATGGTTCAATTTTTTAACCCATCGGATCTAGACAATATAAAATCATGTTAGTTACACAATCTGTCAGATAAGAGATTTATTTTGAAATCTTTCCGCTGACGTTAAATTTAATAATTTTTTCTTTTGAATATTCAATTTCAAAAATAAAGCTTCACTGGTTTATGCAACCATGTTATATGTAACTAGCTGAAGTTTTAAGTCCCGGACTTTACACAGAGTTTTCGAAATCAAATGTAGACAGTGACCTTCCTTTGCATACAAATCAAATCCACACTGCCAGCTTGCCAGCCGTCCACCACATACAGACATTATCCTTTATAAATTATACATTTCAATCAATTTACACAAAACCTTGACAAATTATAAACCTAAACCTTCCTCATGAATCACTCTATATATTGGTGAATACCGCATGAAAATCAGGTCAGTAGTTTTTTGAGTTTATCGCGAACAGATAAACAGACAGACGCGGCAGAGGACTTTAATTTATACTATGAAGAGATTACTTTAATAAAATATGTATAACTGTTTGTTTCCCTAATAAACTAAAACAAAAATAATGAAAAATAAAAGCTTGGTATTCTTTTTTTTTAAACTGTTTATGTCATAATCTATGACCGTAATAGAAAAGTTCAAAGAAATAGTCTTATGAGGACTAAGGACGTATCAGTTGGCGACAGATATAGCACGATGTCACTCAACTGCTTTTGATATTTCGTGATAAATTCAGCACTGCATTTCTCAACACTTGACTATACCTGTAATCCCAGGCAATTGATTCCGGTACGTAAGTTGTACGCACTTGGCAAGCTCCTATTATTTTCCTGAGAATTCAGCCGGTCATAGGGTCTCAAAGGTAGCCCTTTCTGCTTTAAACAAATAATGTATATACCATAGACAGTACCTACTAGCTACGGGCAATAACCTATTCTGATGATCGTAAGTTATAAATAAATTCCTGTAACAAACTACTGTATGCTTAATAAACATATTATATTTTAAGCAACATTTCTTGCAAATGGCATCCAAATGGTTAAAGCGAGTTCATTGGCCCCAGTGCTAATCACAATCTAGGAAGAAGGCAAATTAAAGTAATTTATATTACATCGTAAAACATTTAAATTATATCGTAAGGATTGAAGCTTGGTAATGTCTTAATCATATAGCTTATTTAAATTTTATTAACAGTGTAGCTAGCTTTATAATGCTTTTGAAAGTTTTATTTTCATGGAGGTTAACATGTTAACATAGCATTATATTGCTTCTTTCGGTATAACTTTATATTGCTGATTAACGATCGAAAATAATATATTTGCATACTTAAGGTAAATATTGACAATATTAATAACAATAACGTAACATTTGTATAGCGCAATTTTGTGTTATTTCACATCAAATGCTGCCATTTAGTCCATAACTTTACTAATAACTGAACAACTAAAAAACGATCATTGATAGGTATCTATTACACGGGAGGGCAGTAGTTTATAATTTAGTTGTTGTTTGAAAATCGACTTTGAAATTAGTTGAAAATCACGGGAAATAAATAAATAAAATAACGTAAGAAAGTCATATATAGACTTTTAATAAAAAAAGTAATATTTTTTTACAGATCCATAATAAACCGTAATTTATTAAAATCTAACATTATAATTTCGGTAGTGATATACCAAAGTACGATACGATACGATTGTACCACCCCAGCCAGGAGCACTCCTGTCCCGGTGAGACCGGTATACCAGGGGCACTGATTTGTTAGGACTGGAACACATGCTCTGGGGAAGGGAAGGAGGTTGGAGTTTAATCGAAATGGACTAAAATTCAAAAATACTTTCATTTTATTATTTTCAATATACATATCTACACATAATGGTCAGTATATCTGACCTTAGGCCGATAGCTCGGCCATGGCAATTTTTATTGCCATTTTTTATGTGAGGAAATAAAAAAGTTTTTTACTTTTATTACATACCGTGATTTTTGACGGGTCTGCGCTTGTAGATAAATATTACATGTTTTGCATATATAATGAAGTTTCTAAAGCAATTTCTAAAAGGTGTACTAATTTCAATTGTCACAAACATAATAATCCAAAAACCCCTATTGTCCTGAAAACCTTCCTAAAGGTAGGTACTTCTCTTTTGAAAAACGTTTTGGAAGGCTGGTTAATTGGCTCAACCGTACCTACACTTAAGGGGGTCCCGGGCCAGACAGTGTATTTTGAATATTTAAGGCTGTTAGAGTGCCGGCCAGTCTACGGCACGTGAATTATAAATCGGAATATGTCCATCAATCCGGGGTGTAATGAGCATCACCTACAAGGAACTTAATAATAGCTTCAGGTACATCAAAGGCAGAGGTTCATTAGCCTTACATTAGACTTCCACGGGAATATTACCTTTATACATGCACAAAGATAAAACAAACATGTACAAATACCTTACTACTTGTACGTCTTACAAAGGTTATTCAGTAACGAGAATCGACATTTAAAACGGATATTCTCTACTTTGATCTATTTTTAACTTTTGAACAATTTAAAGGGACAGGAATGTTGCTTGCAACTTATATGAGAAGCTGTTTAAAAATAGCTGATTAATATTGAACGCTCTGTTTACTATTTCTCTACATATTATAAATTAAAGTCCTCCTCCGTGTCTGTCTGTCTGTCTGTCTGTTCGCGTCGTTCACGATAAACTCAAAAACTACTGAATGGATTTTCATGCAATTTTCATCAATAGATAAAGTGATTCATGAGGAAGGTTTAGGTATATAATTAATATAAAAATGTATAAATTGGTTGAAATATGTAAATGTCTGTATGTGGTGGATGAGTGGGCTGGCAAGCGGGCGGTGTGAGTTAATTTATCGAAGTTATAAAGGTTGGTTAACCATCCAGTAGATAGCGTTGTGGTTCGTTAGCGACAGCAACGCATGTCCGGGTCAGGTAGTTTATAATAAGTTGATAAATTAATAAATATTTTCATGTTTGATATTTCACTGTCTACATAAATTCGT
This sequence comes from Limnephilus lunatus, assembly GCA_917563855.2. Lineage (NCBI taxonomy): Eukaryota > Metazoa > Arthropoda > Insecta > Trichoptera > Limnephilidae > Limnephilus > Limnephilus lunatus. Next base: position 99,192,473 of record OU830593.1, on the reverse strand, counting down.
CATGAAGCTCTCCGCTCTTTTGTGGGTTCTTAAAATAGAATTTAAAAAATTATAGATTTCAAGAATATTTGATTAACGAAAACATTAGGTTTAAGTTTCACTAAAGTCAATTCATTACGTTGATTCACTACAATAATTTGTTGTTTATGTGTGTGAAAATAACATATTATAACGTTTACTATCGGAAAAAGATATTTTATATAACCATCGAGTGCAACTCAAAACTGTTTGAGCGTTGGAAATAGAATAGAAAGTAATAGGTAATTGATTGTTTTATGTTATTGTTTTTTATGATACCTTTCATAATTAATCACCACGCTTTATAATGTTTTATATCCACAGGTATTTATTTGTCTAAACTAGTTTGTCTTTTGTTAATTTTAATTTTATCCTGACGAAAAAACCATTGGTCTTGCAACATGTTGATAATTTTGATTAAAGGAGTGTTTTATTGAAAAGTGATTTGTTTTCATTTAATTGGAATTACGCCACAAAGTGAATTTTCAAACATTGAAGACGAAAAAAATATATACATTTATTCACAATAATAGTTACTTTATGATAATAATAATTTTCAATCCATGTTTATTGCGTAAACCACTAAGCACCTTACGTGATAATAATACTATATTGGAACAATATATAATTCCATGGTTTTCTTTCAGACACACTTGGGTTAATTGTAGATAATATTTCCTTAAACGTAGATAAAGCTTGTTTAATTACTCTAATTACAGGCATTAAGTTCTATGGCATTAGTATTTAGTATCAGGAGCACAGAATCTACTCTGGGTAAATAAATATCAGTCGTGATTTATTTTACAATGAAGGATGGGTGTGAGTGGCGGCTTTGTTTCATACAACTTATAATGACAAATTGACGAACTTATTAAATATTTTTAATTATTGGCATTAAGCACTAGGTACTATTAGTTAGGTACTGTTGGAATTACTACAGGTAAACGAATATCAACTTGGAGTTATTTTATATTCACAGATACTCGTAACTATAATGAATAATAAAAGATCCTATTATGAATATTCTATTAACAGAATAATTGATACCTTTAGGCAGGCCGGTTTGCTTTCGTATAACTACAATGAAAAATTGACGCCTCTAGTATTAACTAGTCCCATCACAACTTGCCTGCGTCTCTTCGGATTATACAATCCGAATTCGTAATCCAATACCACTGAAAGCGAAAGCCAAAGGTCGCCGGCGGGATCAGCAAATTGAATGCAGTTATTGTTCTATTATGTAAAGCGTATAGTGTTTTAATTTCAAACCTAACTATACCCGTTTATATCTATTCTTCTAATTCACACGCATGCTACAAATTCACAACATCTTTGCTACGAATTTGCATAAATTAGAGAGTTTTGTTTTGCTGACAGAGTAGAATACCATTGAAACGGTGTTAACGAGGCGTATGCGTGCGGGTGCTTATTATGACGCTTTTCAGTAATAATTGAGGCTGAACGATCTTTAAACTTAAGCAAAAAATACAACGTAACTTACAAAGGTTTAAGCTCAGAAAGCAAAAATAATTGTTAACATTTTTTGTAATTCTTGGGCATTAATTATGTTACAACTTCTAGACAAGTAAAACTCTTCAAAACAAAATGTAAACGTATTAACTGGAGACTAAAATATCATTGGAATTTCGTATATTGTAATCTTTATGTGGAACACAATTTCTCAATTCCAACTCTTCTGTTTCCATGTTCATGACCCGACTGAAGTATTTGTTTCTTTCAATGGCGCCAAGTTTTCTAAGGGCGTCTGCGATATCTTTTTCATCCAGTTGTATCTATATAATATTCTCCTGATATTCCATTCCCCAAAGATTCGACTTTCACAAGCATATTACAAATTGCTTTATACCTTCTCTTTCAAATAGTATCTGCCATGATTTTGAACACAGGTAATCAAATTCAATATTAAATCGTTTCGCCTATTTTTTTCATCGTAGATACAAGACGCTGCAGTTTCCATGTTATAAGAAAAAACACTGCATCATCAGCTGACCGCAGGCAAAATACTTTCAGATTATATATTATTACAAAATCTTTCAGTTTTGGATAAGCTTTTCGTTTATTTCAACTTCTCTTATTGTAAAAAGTGATGGATGTGAAACCGCTATGAACCTTGGCTTAAAGCATTGAAATCATTGAAATAAATATGTAGAACTAGTTCCAATACACAAATATAATTCCATACTTTGGCTTATCATAGTTCATGCATGAACATTAATTCCCCACAAATGGTTTATCAACCATTTAATTCGCCGGAATAATTAAATCTGATATGTGGAATCGCTTTATTTTCAACGAGTTCCATTCAATACTTATGGTCAATATCTACCACCTGAACCAAACAAAACATACTTTATTTACTGTTCAACTAGAAATTTGTAAGGTAAATACTCGGAATTGGAAATAAATCAAAATATTTCATTTAAAAACCAAAATACATAGAATTCGATCAATGTTGAACCCTCGTGACTTTTCACCGTTATTGTTCGGGGTCATTTGTGATGGGTTCGTTCGTTATATGATATCGATATTTGAAATGTTTACAGCGAGCTATCTGAAAGAGATTTTTTTCATCACAACTTGGTTGTTAGTAGTTTGAATTATTTTCATTGAAACCACTATTTTTGGCTCTACTAGTAAAATATGCGAATTTTGGCAATAGCATATTTCTAATACTTTGTCCAAGGACTGAGATACAATAAAATTCAATAGAACATCAACACGTCCTCGCAGTTATCTACAATCTACATATATAAGACTTGTTGAGAATTTTTATCACCCAACATACTAGTTGTGAAGAGCTTAATTTTTTTATGAGAATAATTATATACTTTTATCAAAATAGGTAAGAAAATACAAGGAAAAGTGAAAATTTCGGTAACATTATTTCTTTCTATCTGCGGAACAAAATCAATCATTATTTGGCATAAATATGACGACTTTGAATCCGTATTTTTCTACAAAATAGGTTCGATTTCATAAGTTCGGTAGGTACCTAAAGTTAAATTAAATTTTGTTTTTTATACACTTACTAATCCGTGGTTGAGTAGTTACTATCCTTGACTACAAATTTTGGGGTCACTGGTTAAAATCTTAGCGTTCCCAAGTAAATTTAATTTGAATAATTTGTTTTAATTAATGATTTAATAATTATGTATAGTATATTTGTGGCACGTTCAAGAGTGGTAGATACTTTCAGTATCGCCCGGTGAAAAACCGCCATACTTAAAACTATATATTCTAAACATTGCTTGAAATGGCTTTAGCCATGTTTCGTGACCGGATCTGGAGCCTCAGAATAACCTGCCATAGTCTCGCTGACTCCACACGGTTGGAAGCTGGTAGGAGTCTTGACCGGTAGTTACTAACATTAAATTAAATAATTAATATATACTTCACATTTTTTTTAATTTACATTACCGGTAATTATCTACAATGTCTAGATAAATACATATGAACACCGTGTTCCACGCTCATTTGGAGAATGTTTGTGGTCACACATGATAATCTAAGAAAAAAATCCTAATTGTGTTTTTTAAACAAAGCATTATTTCATTCCCTTTTCATTGCATTCGCGGTGTTCAGTTCGTAAAAAACTGATTTAAAAAATGCACAAATATAATTCTTTATTTTGTTGATATTTATTATTTTTAACTAATCATTTCAAAGGAAAGTTCTGTAGGTCGCTGGCCACGGTAATGTTATTGAGAACCTCCTTCATGTCCATGAGAACCTTCCCCAGGTTGTGTTATGGAACCTTTTCAATCGTCCTCCTATCCCGAGTGAAGAGTTACAGTACAATTTATTAAAGTGTCACACAAACCTCTCGGGTCCATTCAATCCATTCTTATTCCTGTCACCATGCCTTGATGCATTTTTCATGTATGATGAATTACTTACATGGTCCGAGAGCAGTAGCGCAACAACGAGGCGAGGCGCCGACAGTACATTTTTTTTCCAAAATGCAACTTTGTTATTTTTAAAAAAGGGTTCCAAATGTAATTTTATTTTGCAGCTTGTCAAAACCATGATTTGGGGGTAACGGCAACTAAAAATCGTACACCTTTGTAAGGCACTATTACCAGATTCTAATTTGGAAAAAAAAATATTTCTACCGATTTATTACATATTTTTTCTACGTAGGATTTCTACCCGCATTTCTATTTTATTATATTTATTACATATTTTCCTTTAACACTTTAAGTTTTAAAACTCTTCAAATAACATATGTTATTCTTGAAGATAATATCTATACATTCCCCACCCCTAAACAGAAATTATATGAAATTCCCTCGATAGAAAAAAAATCGCAAAGTATGCTCCAAAAATTATTATAAACACGTTTTTTGGTTATTTTACAAGTTATGTGTATGACAAAATTCAGAGTGTTTCTTTAAATGATTTTAGACATTTTAGACATTCCCCACTCGATTTTTTCTCTGTTTTAAACGAGTATATTTTATTAAACATTTTCAGAGTTTTCGCTTAAATATTATCGTTTTTAATATTAGCGCGCTCTCTCTTACATTCGTATTTACGTATCTCTCCATCTTCTTCTTTTTAAGCGGGTGCAACGCGCCGTAAGTAACTAATTACCAATGAACTGAAAATTAAAATTTGCTGCTTGAAAGAAAACTGGTTTCGCAAATTTATATAAGTCCTTTCGACTCATAAATCAATAATATCGATTATCCGTTGATCTGATATTTTTATAAGTTCGATCATTACAAAAGAGTATTGTCCTTACTGCGGGTACGACGTGAGGAATGGCTACTACTCGTGGCTCTGTCCTACCAAATACCCTGTAATATTAATAATATCTCAAATTTTTGAAATTTCCCATTCATTCTGATGGCAGCATTCTATACTAGCGTCTTCTAGCAGCGTGAGTTTTGCGCCTTGGTTTTCTTTCATTCATTTTTTGTGAAATTTATACTTTATTCTACGTCATAAAAAAATATAAATCGATATCAATAAAGGAAACTTTTACTTGTGCATTAAAAAATATTAAAGCGGCTATTAACTCTATCGTTGATGGTTTAGAAAGGTAATAAAATACTAAATAATTATCTTTAATATCTAATTTGTAGATTTCACTTGTTTTCTTAGCGTTTAACAATTATTATCATTAATTCTATTTATGGTTGATTTACATTTGAATATTTATTATTTTCAATATCAGCAAATTTTTAAATCTAACATAAATCTGGTTTTAACATCATCACACAGAAATTCTAATATATGTAGTCGTCAGTATTGTCTATATTATTTTATAAATGAGATCAGAGATCTATTTCGCCAAGTCATTTGGGAAAATATAATTTTGAAGAATTTTTCATATTTTTTTTAATTCTATTTGAGTATTTTCGGTACTGAAGTCTTTGTCTAAACTACAAAAAAGCGAATTTCTACAATGTTCATAAGGCAGTTTACTACAAACCGAGTCCGGAACATAATATTTGTAATTTTTGGGATAAATTTTTATAATTATATTTTTCGTTATAATCCACTTTTATGTAGTCAAAAAAAAGTTTTATTGGCTGGAATTTAACGAACTAATATTATATTTCACCAACTAACAATATATTTCACCAACTAACAAATCAACAACTTTTGACATCTTGAAAAATTATTTTGAATTTTTTTGTTGTTTGTAATTATTACATCTTTAAATTGCACAAACAGAACCTACTCTTTGGAACAATTAAAAACAATTTGTTTTATCAATATTGATGAAAATATAAATTAGAAAGCACTATACACCGCCACCGACTACAAAATAAATTAAATTTGCAGGAATTGAAACGAATGTCAATATCAAAATGCTACAATTAGTGGCCAGCGTTGTTGATGCTGCCAATATTTTACTAGAGTTGGACGCATTGTTAATATTATAAGGAATTTAATTATATCGACTTTCTTTTCGGTATGCTTGAAATGAACCATATGTATGTCAAAAGGGATTTACACATTGCTACACATTTATTCAGACTGGTTCGTTTACGGTTTGAAAACACGGCTCTCATTGGGAGCATTCATTTCTATTTTTCCCGAAGGCTATCTCTGCCACCGACAACATAGACTTTTATGTCTCCCAACCTGCAGGACTAACTTGCCAGTGGTCTTGCCGGTGGGTAGTGCAATCTGGCTGTTAACATAATCAATTCGGATACCGACATATTGAATTTATTATATATTGAAGTATTTTTGATACCCACCGTTCATATTTACGTAATTCTTCATTACACATGTATTTAAAAATGATGAATTTTGTAATTTTTTTTTAATAATAAAATGAATTGAATTGACAGAAATTCCCACAATACACTTTTTTTCAGTTTATCTCTAACTAACTACCTACCTAATGTTTGTTTATATCTTAGTATAATTGCGTATTTGTAGTGCCTTTATTATTTGACAATTAAAAAAATAATTTATGTGTTGCAGTTTTTTTATTACGTCTGCGATTGTTCTTTCACATAACTCGTTAAAAAATTACCTACAAAAGAGGTATCAAACAATCATGAAAATTACAGTGTTCAAAGGGGCACCAATTTTTATTTTTTGGGGCCTAAATATTCAAGGTCCGCCACTGCCCAAGCGTCCCTCAAGTAAACATTAGTGTGGGAAGCTATCTACGTCTTAACATTATGCTCGTCTATTCTTGTTTGTAAGTCTTAAGTACACATAGTGGGATTGGAACATCGTTAGGTTTTGTACTTACTCCTCCTTGAGAATAACATGTCGTTACTTCAGATCCAAAACTACTTTTGTCAATTTCTTCGTGTTTTCGCTCAGCTAAAGTTTCTTTGGAAACCAAATCCAATTTAAACAGACAAAACGCAACGCTATTCCGTAATAGTTTCATGAATAAAATATTTCTGTTTGAAGGGACTTCGTACTTGCACAACGCTTTCTAGGGGAGATTTAACATCATATATTATATTATTCAAATATAACCATTATTAGTAATGCACCCATGAAGCTGTGATACTGAACCCTTGCACGGAGGAATTTAATAAAATAAAGTAGGTTCATGAAATTGATATATAGTAGAGATTCTATCAGTCTATCTATCCGCTTTGTGACTTTTTTAGAACCATGGTTTTTCGGCAATGAAGCAATTTGAAAAAAATTTAAGACTTATACTATAATTAATAACAACAAAAATCTATCGTTCAGTGTTGTCGTCTCTCTTTCTCACCCCCACCCAGTCATACATCTACCCCCACTTCAACATCTAACGTAGTGCCTATTATTTTGTAATAATATAAAGTTATTAGATATTTAAACCTGATAAAGGAATAGTGGTTCCGACACCGGTCGGAAAAATACTAATATATTGGTATTTTACCAAGTGAAAATATTTAATTTTTATAACAAACAACTACAAAGTTAGTATTAGCTGAATACGATGTTTAAAATGAACCGTTTAAACACACAAATAATGTTAAAAGAAAATCTTCTCCTTGTCGTTTTCCGGAAACACTTATTGAAAAAGCGTATAGCATAGAATATAAAAACCTAAATTATATGACCCCACAAAGATAAAGGTAGCCAAGTGCTTTTATAAAAAAATAATTAATGAATACCCAATTATTTTCAGAAGGCCAATTTATTTATCCAATCATTATTCTCTCTCCATACAAATCTGATCAATGGAGTATATCCTAGTTTGGTCCGCTGCCCACGTCAGCTATTGTTGTAAGTTCACTGAAATTTCTTTGTGGATAATATTATGCAATCTTCCATTTTAACATTCATTTTCATTTTTGCTTAGTCCGAGAATACAAGGTTGGATGAAGCGGGTCGCTTATGGATTTACTGGCGAAAATATGTGCTTATTCGGCAGTATACCAAATGGATACAAATTAAATAAGATACATACGTAAGGTTTTCTGAATAAAAAGTATTTGAAATTATCTATAAATGCTTATGGATTTCGGAATGGAATACTTGGGAACCTAATTGTCAAACATTTACCTGCCTAATCATACAAAGCGATTTGAGTATGACTTCTCAAATGGGGTGACCTTGAGGTGATTTTTTACAGAAAATGGCGCTATACAAATTTTCATTATTTATTAGTATTATTAATAAAACTAAAAAATATAGCTTTCCCACGTTGCCAATGGATGCATCCTTAGGTTCGCGTCTTGGTTCGCAAATGTATACGCAGCATAAAAAATCACATATAACGCGCTATGTCTCGTTCCAGTACCCTCGTAAAGACGAGATGGACCACATACCAAGTAATTTTTTAGAGGGTATCTAGTACCGACTTATGATAGAAAAATATTCTTTGTTTCTAATTATTTTTTAAGTAGAACTTCTTTACGCACGCTAGACTTGGGGAGTAAGCTGGTGAATGCATGACGAGAGCGTTACGAAAAGTTTGATCGGGCGAGGCGAACGGAATTCGAGAGGGAAATATAAGTTAGTGAAGATAGAAATAGAGAGAGTTACGTTTCGTATATTACTGTAGGGGCAAGAGAGAGAGGTGCGAGCACACATTTTCTTTCTCTCTTTCTCTCATAGACAGTTACGTTTCGTATATCTAAGACACAGTGCAGGCCTATTGTCTGTATCTGTATCACGCTGTAGGAGCAAGAGAGAGCAGTGCGCGTGCACATTTTCTTTCTCTCTTCTTTTATAAGTTATTGAAGTTTTACTTCAGTCGTGTAATCTAAAGCACACTCGTTTTTTTTAAATTTCACAGGACAACAAAATACGCAATACGAATATGAATAAATAGTTTTGTCCATGAACATTTTTTTTTTCAAGAAAGGCTTACAAAAATGCAATATTGGGTTAAATCACCAATACAATATTGTTTTTCCATGTCTTTGAAAGAATTGAGTTTGTATGTTTGTATGAATCCAAATCAACACCTCCTTTGAAAAATCATTGAAAGTGATGAAAAATATATTTAAAAAATGCCTTAAATACTTTTCGTTACGTTGGTCACCGGATAACAAAATGATATGCATGTTATTTTACTCCAAATAAGCGTAGGAATCGATGGTAGAAGTCTGTTGTTGGTTGGGTACGTCCTAATACACCCTGTATATCGATTATTAAACGTGCAGAATAGCAATATCCCAACAATGAAGCCTAACCTACACACAATCATATCTTCATCACTGGTGGGACGATATTAGCAATTATGTATTATCTTTTTAAGTGTCTTTCATTACAGTATCTGCAGAGTAGAATATTATTATTATAGACGAACTGACCTTCGCTAACAGACAAACAGAGACTTCTATACCCGTTGTTCCTACACACAATTGCTTTTATTTTCAGCGTGTGGGATTCGATATCGTATTAAAAATCAACTCAGGAAAGGAGAATTTTGCAATTTTGCAGTATGCAATTTATCTCAAGAACAAGCGATGGGCACAGGTATAGATTGACACATTTAACTTTGCAGGCGGAAAAAGGTAAAACTAGCTAACGAACGAACGATTTTCCAATTCCAAACTTTCGGATTAAGCAAAAAAAAACTATGCTAGTAAACTTGACGGGAGGTTAAATGGAGCATACGTTATAATCTACACGTTCACAGATGTTATATTTAATTATTTAAAAAAAAAACTTTTAAAAATTGAAAATTTTAAGATGAAATTATTTATTTGCGTCCGTGCGTACGCAATATGATATGAATAAATAGTTTTTATTGTATTTGAACAATATTATTGTATGGTGGCCGGACATTAAAAGTTATAAAAAAATCGCTTTCATAGCTTTTAATGTCTTTTCAAAGAGGTGTTGAGACTATTGAGTTGAGTTGATTCTGAGTTGTCGTGGAACTTGTTTGTATATAGGTGCGTACAAAATTACTTATTCAAATTCATACAGGTGCAAACAAATAATTCGTTTTAATATTTTAAAGCATAACTTGCAAAAAGTTTGTTACCTAACATAATTAAATTAGCGCCATCTATGAAAGAGCAAATTATGATTTTTTAAAGTTAACCCTGAATATGAGTCGAAAAATACAACCGAAAATTGCAAAACTGCGCGACTAAGATGACTTGTTTACCAACTCATTGTGAATGTCCTTCTAAACCAAACCTAACATAACCTACCAAAGTTCTTCTTTTTCTTATTGCCCATTTGGCCGATCCCCACATACGTTATATCTGTTTAGAAAGGTAAGGTTAGACTGGCATGCATAATACTATCGCTAACGTGTCGATACACTATAGATTTTATTTGAAAACATTATGGAAACATGACTATAACACAGTCAGGCTTCCATCCTTAATATTTATTTTGCGAATTTCAGTAAGGTTTATTTATTGGGTTTGTTTGTTCATTCTCATGTTATTTCAAGCCTATTTAACCGGTCTTGTTATATAATTGTTTCATTGACTAGTAACACAATGTAACATCATGAGAATAATCATTCATAATCTCCTTTTGTAACTCCCATTCTCTGACGCGATCGTTGCGTAGGCTTGTTTACAGCTCCACCATGGTGTTTGTTATTTATATCCCATAGAAAAAGACAACTATTAACCCTCTCACCACCGTGTACATCTATTATTGTTAAATCAATGGATGTATCATAGTACGTTAAAGAGAAACAGCTTTCAAATCAGATATACTCTGCAGTGTGAAAGGAAAATCTTACACCCATTAAAAATTCAAAGATTTTTAATTTCTACAAAATTAACTTACATGACAGAGAGGTATTTCAACCGGTAGTCCTTAACGTAGTACATAGTACCTATGTGATAACTATATTAATTGACCTCACCAAAAATATGTAGCCTATTGTATTATTGATCAGAATTTTAAACAGTCGATAATCGCAATCTCTTTTTCTGGATAACCTTCAACGGTAGCCCTAAATTAAAAACTCAGTACAGCAAATTTCAAAACTTTATTCTTACATTAAAAAAATCTAGTCCAAACGTAATGCCCAGTGTAAATTGATAATTCGTGACTTTATTTAGGTCAGAAATGAAGTTAATCATATATTTTTTTCTTCGCTATACTTTAAATATTGAAAACCCGATTAAACTAAATGTCATTACCAGACTAAAACTCTTGCCTTGCTTTAAAATCTAGCTTAGACTTCACACCAAGCTCAAAACTTGATAATAGAAAACTTCATCTAGACTTCTAAAACCATGTAATGTGGCATCAGATTTCAAATCAAGACCCAAAACAAATTGAAAAAGAAAACCATATGTTAGCAACACTTTATTATCTGGTCTTAAATCGAGTTTATACCACATATATACCTAACGCAAAGTAAAATGAAGTTGGTTTTAACAAACCTCATACATCTAATAGCTTTGTAGTTTAAATATAGTTGAATACCACGTAGTGTTAAATATAGAATAATTTAAGTATGCCTTTAAAAATAGAACAAATAAAGCCTACTCTATAAAAATAGTCCACTTCAAACGCTAGCTAGATTTAAAATGTGGCCTAGATTCTGATCTCCGATTCGAATCAACTGGGTCACATGAACACCGTTCAAATGTTCCTGCTTATCGAGAATTCAGGCTATGCAGTGTGTTGCTATTCTGTGCAAAACGTACTATTATTCCCCACCATTATATGTGTTACAGACTCAACCGAGTACCAACTGATCGGCACACTTAACTTTGTAGTCGTTTGCTTCGCCACTCTCGATATTTGGCATATTAGTGCAAAATAAAATTTTAACCTAGTCTCCAAGACCTTTTTTCGACTAAATTGGTCCAAAAAAGATACCATAATATTCTAATTTATTTTTAATAGCTGATTAAGATTATCCCGTTGATAGCCAACCACCGATAGGGAGAATAGCCAAAAGAAGAAGAATTAAGAGATAATAAAAATAATGAAAACATGGTAATCCTTTTTTTCGATGCACGACATCAGTGTACTTAATTAAATAAAGTCAGTAACCAATCATGAATTCAGTATAAATGTTCATCTCTCCTCATCGGTAATTATTTACCCCGAAGCCGACGACAGAATTTCAGCAGGCAATAATTGAGCATTTAAAATGGCTTTTAAAGTAAATGAATGCCAAAACGTTGAGCATAAATCTTCATGCATTACTTTTCATAGGTTTTTTTTCCATTTGTATCGCTTCATATCTTAAAAACGAAAACAAAAAACTTCGAGAAATCACAATTGAAAATATTTTGACAGCTACGAAACAGAAAAACTTGACTCTATTTGTTCCTCTTTTCGCCGCCTGCAGAAACAAACTGTGTCAAGCAAGCTGCACAGGTATGATTCATAATAAATAGTTTATTTTATTTTATTTAACTTTGCTTTAGCAGCTCAGCCGATGCTACGATTAGAATAATTTATCCGTCCTTTGTATTAGCAGATAGAATCGCAACGTTACCATATACAGGTATACTATAATTCGCGTTATTTACATGTATATGTAATTATCAAGCAACCAAGGCCCCTTGTCGCAGTGGGGCAGTGGGGCGTACACGAATATGAATGCAAACAACGCGAGTTCAGTTCCCACGGACAGACATTACTCTGTGCTCACCATTGTTGTTGATGGAGAGAAAATGAGTTTGGTTTGAAACTTTTGAAAGAACGTAGAACATTAGTGTCGTTATGTAATGGTGTACGTCTACAAACGAGAGATTGATAATGCTGTTGATTTAGTTTTTTTCGAGTGTTAAGCTGTGTATACTAAGGTTCGGTTATTTGATAAATGTATTATTTGTTATAAAACTTAAACCTTCAATTTAAAAAAAAGCGTTTGAGCATCGGAACTAAGCATGGAACTGGGGCAATCATTAACCATAAGTATTCATATTGTTCCTATTAAGCCGTGTATGACTGCATTACGAAGGAAATAAAAAAGCCTAAATATTTTGAAGAAACGGACTCGTACACCGGATTGATGAGGAATGAATTTGAATGAATGAATCGGCCCATGAGTTCAATAGTTTAGAGCAACAACAACAATATATAAGACGCACAAGTATATAGAAAAAGAACTCAGGGATGATCTAGAATGACGAAACACGGTCAAGAGTAGGATTAGAAAAGATAAGACGCGTGGAACAACAGAATGAGACAACAGTTATTTCACTAAGGCGCAGTTTTCATTAACCTAATCCTAAATAAGAACTTAAGCAGAACCTGTACGCACTTTTACGTATTTCATATTGCGTAGCGCTAATCTAGTGTGAATGAAAACTTAAGCCAATCCTACGTTACCGTAATCCTGGATAATATTAATTCTCAGGATTGGCGCCCACGGCGCGGCGCCAGTCGTCACCACATTGTCGAGTTCTGATAATATATTTCAATTAATAACATCACTCTGTGGTTTTAATATGCCTACCTAATGATGACTTTTCAAAATCATAAAATAATATCCTTCCAAAGTGAATGATGCTCTCAATCAATGTGCTGAGAACTACTTAAGTAGGTATCTTAGATATTAGAACCAAGTGATTTCTAACCTTCATCTATCTCTTCTCCTCTCCCTCTCTCATCTTTTTCTGCTTCACAACTTTTTCCAAAAAAATACTATTACTGTTGTTTTTATTGTTCACTGGCTCCAACAGATAGAATTCTAATGCTGATCGCATAAAACGTTTTTAAATTCTTTTTGATTAAATGTCATTTATTGTTTTATTTCATCTAACGAAAAAACTATCATGCCCTTAAATTTTAAAATCGAATGAAATACTCTCCTTATTATAAGCTCGGCTTACGAGCGATCATGTTCATAGTTATCAGAAGCTTAACGAAGATGATGAAAAAACCGGGCCTTAGGCTTCAAATTATAAGATAGCTGAATTTATTTTTGATAGAAGTGAAAAAAAAGGATGCCTATATTCGGGACTTAGGTAGGTAGATACTTATTACCCAGAAATATTTTTGAAAAAAGCTTGGATTAGGTTTGGTTAGATATAAAAGACGTAGTTTTTTTTTTTCTGAATATCGCACAAGAGTCCCATTTGCTCCCTACCGCCTGGAATCAGTGATACTATGGCATCCCCGATTGAGGTATGTTGTGAGGTTGAAGTAAGTAAGTGTAAGAGAGGAGAAAGGTGGGGGAGATAGATGAGGAAGAACCTGACTATTCAGATCTAATCACCGAACACAGCTTAAGCCATTTCAAACGACATTTCAATTCTGAATGGTACACCAAGGCGATACTGAGAGTATCTTCCACTCCAGAACGTGATACACCCTATATTTTTTTTAATTGCAAAACACACATAAAATCAATAACATCAATCACATAAAATTTACTTGCGCATGCCGTTGTTTGAACCCACGACCTACGGATCGCTAGTTGAGAGCCTTGCCTCTCGACCACGGGGGCTATCAAACTGAACCTTACCTTACTTGAACTTTCCAAAATATGCGGATTTTTATTTAATAATTTCCGATTGTTCTAAAATAATTTATTGTTGTATGAGAACTTTGATGAACCCAATAAAATCACTTCACAGATTTTAAGAAGACAATTTAAAAAAAATCAAGTGCAGTTGACACGCGGTAGAAGTAAAATATTCAGAAAACTAAAGTAGACAAGAGTGGAGAGGCTCCGCACCGCACCAAGAGTAGACCGATTATACTATCCCATCCTCTCGCAGGCTGAGTCCTTGTGTTTGTCTCTATTGAGTGTCGCTATTTTTCGTTTCATCGAGTTTCAAATCACAACTGTGCTAAAGAAGCTTTCACTTTAAAAAAATTGATGTAATGTGCCTATGCATTTATTTAATATTGCTTGAGTCATACCAGATCTGTGGTTGGTGAAGCAACATTTTGAACCGTACAACAAACGTTTGCTTCGTGTTTGGTTCACATAGCGACACAAATTATTATCGTATTTTCTTGTAATGCAATGAAACTGGTGTATGTTTTATTTTATTCCCGTTTCGTTTTCTCGTTCAAGAACTATGCACGTGCTTGGATATCGCACTACTTCTAGTTCTTTGAATTTTATTTCATGTGCATTGTTATACCTACAGCGAATAAAATTATTCAGATGCGTTTTCAAAAACTTTTGAATCCATTCTACTATAATTTGTTTTAATCCAGAAGAACTGCACGGTTTTTGTGATTTTAAAACGGAACTTACAGTACTTGCAGTTTGTCAACTAAGAGTAGAAAACATAGGAGGGCCCCACTGTTGTTCAAATGGCAATACTAAAAATATAATGAACTCATGGTGGAAATATAAAGCTGTGTAACCTACATTTTTGCAAAAAATTAAGACAATTATTTCTTCAATACAATATAAATACCCACTGATCTCAAAATTAGTATTGCGTGTGGGTATATTGTACCTTTGCAATTTTGTGTTAACATCGTGAAGAATAACGATATTGTAATAAAATATAAAGCACAGTTTAGAAATTGCTAACATTTAATTAATACTAGCAGTACCTATCGTTGCCCGTTGATCATGTCTTTAATTTTAGATATATAGATATAATATATTTAACTTATTCAGATCTAAAAGTAGTGTAACTAAACTCACCATTAGTGACTCTTCCTTTCTACCTACTGTTAAATTCAAATTTACGTTAAATTAAATTAAAGCAAATCACTTTGTAAAACACCATTTCATCAAATTTATGTCATTAAGTAGGTTGTTTCTTCGATTTAATTTTTTTCTTCAAGAACAAATTGTAATTTACAGCGTTCTACATATTCAGTATCATTGCGTTTTAAAAGAATATTTGACAGTTAAATTGGTGTTGCACTTTTAATATTTTCTATTCTTAATTGACAGACTATACATTTTTTTACTCGTAAATATAAAAGTGTTAGTTACCATTGTTTTGAAGGATTATGAAACTGGAGCTTACCTGAAACAATAAAAAATACAATTTATTAGTTTAAAATAAGTAGTTAGACATATAAAATATGTTTTTTTAAATTAGCTCCCTACAGGAGGCCCTGAGGAAAAATGCCTCAGGGGTTGTGTTATCTTTGTGGATGCTGTGTGGGGGGGTATTTTTATGGAAAGGAAGAAGAGAAAGTTCTGAGAAGGAAAATGTATGAGGGTTGGGTAGGAAAATGGAATTTGTGTATATAACAGCTATATCTTAATTTAACTATTTATGTTTTAAGCTTAATCAACAAATTTCAATGTGTAATTTTAACGTTTACTATAGGAATGTAATCAGTTATTTTTAGCACATTAATTAAATAAAGCAAATATTTTTCATATTTCAATTCAATTAAATTTATTTATTCATTTTAAAAACATTTCAAAGCGTTTTTAAAGAAGAGAAAAAAAAAGATAATATAAGCAGATTTATACAACAGCAACAAAGCTTGCAGTGTAAATCGATGTTAAACATATCGATATTCGAAGTGATTCGATTTAACAACAAGACAGCTCTCCCGACTGTCAAAATAAAATGTCTGGTGATATTGTAAGTTTCTATTCGGATTTGCCTGACATTATAAAAATACATAAATATTACTAAAATGGAATAGATAGAAATATGTTTGTGAAATAGTTAGGCTGACCTAGAAGTTTCGTCCAGAAAAAACGGTGAAAATTTAATTACGCCAGAGTGCACCGTTGGAGACTTTTTGCTGCTTTATACAAACAGATTTCTGCTTTATAGTTAAGATTAGATAGCTCTTAAAACAACAAAGTGTGTACTAATGCAAGTTTTAGCAATTCCCACTGCATTCCAAAGTAAATAGCCAATACTCTGTATTCTATGATGTATCTCCCGTCATAATAATAAATTCATAATACTGTTCTCCCAGATTACATCTCATAATGTGTAATAGCAAAAACTACTCAGAACAGGTGTTTTTACAACAGGCGATGAAGACAAATGATTTAATTTTAATTTGGTATAGGCATATTTTTTTTAAAATATCATCATAATTAAAATTAAATTCTGTTGGTTATATCGATCATTGAGTTTATGATAAATGACAACGATCAATAATTTTTTTGTAAAACGGGATTAAATTGTTTTCAAGGTATGTAATGAAATCTAAATCGAGAATATTCTTTACTTAACAATATTACATAACTAACCTATTGTAACAATATGATAAAATAAAATATGTACTACACTACTACCCAGTTTTGCCCGAGTTTTAACGCTATTTCTTTAAAACTTTTTTTTAAATTGGGGAAAAATGCTTTGTTTTTCCTTAGTTGCTATTTATAAGTGAGGTCGTGATGGGAGTGAGTTTTTAAGCTGAAAATAGTTGCGTTGGGCTATAAATTCCAGATAGAGGAATCTGTGCAAATTTCCAGCTTTCGAGAGTGTTTGGTGCTCTGTTTTTAGCACACCTGTTATACATTAGCTCCATACAGGAGGCCTTGCGGTAAAAAAAATCCCCTCAGGGTCTACGTCATCTTTGGGGATGCTGTGTGGTGAGTATTTTTAATTAAAGGAATAAGACGAAGTTCTGAGAAGGAATTATGAAGTATGCGGGGTGAGCAGGAATACGGGGGTCGGTGTGTCCAGGAATGACACACGTACAATCCAACCCACCCACTGCGGTGCAAGGCGATGTTACGAGAGAGTCCCGCTTAAAGGTCTCCCTCAACTAGTCTTACCCGTTCCAGCCTGCCACGCAGTTGGTGGGCAGATATATCATCCGCCAAGACCCGGGCAAACCTCCTCATAGACCCGGGCACCCCTGCTAAGTTACCAAACTTAGCGAACCACTTGAGATGACCTACGGCAAAGGTGTTGGTTATCCAATAAATGGTTCCCGGGGTGGCGGTACCCAAAATTAACCTATCTAAAAGCACAATAATTATCTAACAAAGTTGTAAGGTAGGCAGATATTATACCTACTTGGTAATTTGGCATCGATAATTCTGTATTCTGAAAAGCATTTTTATAAATCAACATATTCATTTTCCATTATGTTTCAATGTGAACAGTGCGTGATCGTAAGTTCACCTTCCTCCGTACAATTGTACCATTAAATAAAGCAAAAATTTCATTCGTGTGGACTCGGATGATGACAATGCACAACACGCTATAATAAAATGGCCACAAAATTACTCAACGAGGTAAAGGCAAAGTACACACGTGATTATTTATATATTTTTTCGAGAGAACAATACAACACGCTTAACCGTTTTCATAGTCGAGTCGAGGTATAAGTAATAATAATCTAATACCTAACTTTACTACGACGAAGGAGTTATGGAGGACTAAAAGTTTGAAATAATAATCCATGTAGTTGGTTCCCTCGTCCTGAAAAGTGATTTTGTGTTATCTTTTGCGTTTAGTCAAGAGTTGCAAGACAATTTGCTACCCAAATTTCTACCGATTTCTTACATATCTCCCTTAAACATTTGAAGTTTTTAAGCTCTTAAAAAAATATATATCTAGTTCCACGCCGAAACGCAAATTATATCAAATTCCCTCGATAGAAAAAAATCACAAAGTATGCTCCGAAAATTATTATAAACACATTCATTTCACTTATTTTAGAAGTTATATGTATGAAAAATTCACAGTGTTTTTTTAAATATTAAATGCTCTTTTAGATGTTCCCCACGAGAGTTTTGCTCTAATTTAAACGAGTCGTGTTTTATTAAACATTTTCCCAATTTTTGCTTTCATTTTATCGTTTTAAATATTAGCACGATCTCTCCAACGTGCGTGATTACATATCTCTCCATCTTCTTCTTTTTGAGCGGGGATACGAAACATGCAAAGTTCGTCAGACATCGAAAGGCGCCCTTCGCGCGTTATCGGCTGTCACATTTATGTGGTTTTCTAACTATGCCTTTCGTGCGTTAAATTGATTAATTACATACTTAAAAACACGAATTGCTATTCATTAGTTATTAAAACTACTTCCATGACTATCCGTTTTCGTATTATTTTAATATTTGTAAGCGATCGATTCGAAAATTTTTCCGCGACTGACATCTCTTAACGAGGATTATGCAGATAAACGTGCTGTCATATCTGGCGTTAGCGTAGAGCACCTTTAAAAGATGGTGTCTTAACACAAGCGCAGTATTTAATTCGTTAGTGCGATATATATAAAATAATTACCATTTTCAAATCAATGTTAATTGATTGAACTTCATGGCTGGAAGTGCATTCATGAAGATATATTCTGCAATAGAGACCTAAAAATGTGTACAGTCTATCATGTGGTATGGAAACTTGGACACTGAAAAAACTATTGATATGGAAGATGAAAGCTTTCGAAACGGGAAACTATCCTTAAAATAACTTTGAAGTACGGGGTGACAAATGCAACGGGTAAAAAGGTTCGTCATATGTCCAAAAAATGTTAATATATATTTGATATCAAAACACGATGAATGTCTCCAAATGAAAGTTAATCAACTATAACTCAGGGGAAGATTTGTGGAAGGAGCTTTACTTTATATATTCATTATTAAATTATGTAATTGGTCCAAATGCAGTTCTGCTGAGTTATACCAGGCTACAGTCAATTGTTTTAATAGTGTATTTATGATAGGAAAAACCTTGATAGGAAAACATACCAGAAGAAGATGAAGAAAGAATATATGAAAAAAAAAACAATTTATCAGATTTGCGGAAAGGTTCAAATAATCAAGCGCTCTTATAATTATCGTGACGGTTCATGATTACCGGTACCGTGACGGCATAAAAAATGCAATAAACATACGTTCCTTATCACAATAATGCTCCAACTCTTTCAAAAAATGAGATACACAATTTACGTAGGTCTGTTTCCTCCAAAGGAAAAATGTAAACATTTTCTAGCATCTCTCTCACATACCGCACCGTGACGTCTCCGTAGACTCCTTCAAAACTACCAGCCGTGACTATAATTTTGAAAGTATGGAATATAGTCACAAGGATAGTATTGAAGTGTGAGTGAATTCCAAAAATTCAAAAACTTTAAATATCAACGCGGAGATATTTTGTTCTTAAAAATATTATAATGCTGCTGCTCTTTCTTACACACTAAATAATGTGAACGTTATTCTACCCCTCTCTGTTTCCCCCAAACGAAGAAAGTTGAAATTTGGAGATACACGTATTTTGTCTCACCATTATTTAATGTATACGAAAGAGCTGCAGCATTATAGCGATGCTGTAAGGAACGTATGTTTATTACCTTTTTTGCCATCATGGTGCCGTAAACGTGGGACGTCACGTTGATAAAAATCGCTCGTTCAGTGTTTTTATTTTCACTGTCCTCTGCAGTTCTATAATATTATTTGTGTGGATTACGGATGAGAGGTCAGAAAGACAATGACAGTCTCCAGAGATCTAAACAATGCATTGAGCACGCACGGGGATTGACGTTTACTTGAATAAAGCATTATTTAACTACCTCATTCAGAAACAACGTAATAACTAACTTTATTACTATATTAGCTCCCATTTTGTTTCAAGTCAAGTAGTATATTAGTAACATATTATTATTAGTATAAGAGGCCTCTGTGTAGGTTGTTACATCTAAGAAGTCTGTCATGTATATTTTTCCTAGAATATGTTCCTGGAAGCGTACGAAAAAAAAATCTTTATCTATATTTGTTTCTATGCGGAAATCACCGTTCGGCACCAAAAACCATCTATCCAAACATGGGCACATGCTTGTATGACTCTTTGTAAAATATTTTTCGGCTAAGGTTAATGTTCCTAAATAATACAGCAACCTATTGATGAGCCCCCGCGATTCAGATATAACAAAATAAAAATTACACTACGTAAAGTATTTTTGCAGTCTAGCTTACTATGGGCGTCTTATCTTAGTTTATGCCAAAAACGTTTTTCAAAGCTCATGTTCATGATGAAAAAAATTACATTGATAGCAGAATTGATTTACTGCTGAATGACTTTTTTTTCAAATTTCATAACCCCAGAGCTCAGTAAAGTGTTTTTTACTACTTACAAACAAACACAAAATGTACTTCCCGCTTTAGAATTAAAACTAACATTTCAAAGATCCATAACAAAAGATAATAATTTTTTTACGTTAAATACCGCACAGAAGTCCCAATCACTCCAGCCGCCAGGAGGCAGTGAGATGTTGGCATTCTCAAATGGCGAATGTTACGAGGCTGAAGGTAAGTGGGGAGGGGAAGGAGGTGGGAGAGAGGAAGGTGGGTAAGTACCTGGCTATTCAGATCTTGTCACCAAACACGGCTAAAGCCATTTCAAGCAATGTTTAAATTCTTAATAGTGGTTCTATACCAGGGCGATATTGAGAGTATATTTCATTCTGGAACCTGTATTATTTTAGTAATTAAATTGTGAAAAACACAGCAATCAATTAAAATTTTCTTGCGATTTAAACCCGCGACATCCATATGAATTGAGAGCCCTCCCGCTCGACTACGGAGACCATTAATGTTGCGAGCTTAAATTGTATTGTCCTAGAAATACCAAATGAAATAATTTGCGTGATTTTCATGACACCAGAGATCAGCAGCTTCAAAAAATAGCTTTGGGCATAAATCTAAGATATTAGAAATCAGTTATTATATGTATATATAGGTAATAGGTATAGTTATTTGTATTTTTACATGTGGTAAATAGGCTTTCAGATAGAAAGTCCAGCTGTTTGGAAACAACGTAATATATTATGATGCAATAAAACCTCCATACATCATCTTCTGACAATCTCCAATCTGCCACAAAGACTCTAAGCTCTCTTGCGAACGGTTGTTGTGTCTATTTTCGATTAAAATGCCTCGATAACTTCTCCCACGAAGCATCAATCACAACAAAGCGATACGGTTCGACTCACCACACACAAGTAAAAAGGTACCACATGCTTTAACAAATTTACTACAAACACCTAAC
The DNA here is from genome assembly GCA_917563855.2 of Limnephilus lunatus. Classification (NCBI taxonomy): domain Eukaryota; kingdom Metazoa; phylum Arthropoda; class Insecta; order Trichoptera; family Limnephilidae; genus Limnephilus; species Limnephilus lunatus. The sequence goes on along the minus strand of OU830593.1, from coordinate 99,170,670 downwards.
GAATGATTTAACACGTTGACTAGACACTAGATCATACTGTTCACATTCCAACACGAAAGTAAAAAGGTATCCATTAACTTTTAAATATGTTTGAAGTAAAAACTTCTTTAGCACCGTTGTGATTGGAATCTCGGTGAAACGGAAGCGAGCGATACTAAAAAGACACAACTACATACGTGCGAATTATCCTGCGAAAGAATGAGATAGCACTAAAATTTATTTCACGTTTAATCGGTTCCAAAATAATACGATAAATCCACGGTCCCAAGTCTCCTTTAGTTTAGTGGTATAAAGCGCCTGACGAACCTTAGCGGCTAGACACTCAGCGGACCAAAGATCGAATCCCACGAAATCCATAAAAACATATATTTTTGTAAAATCAATATTCAATCTTCAAACCACTCCAAAATGAACATGCAAAGAAAACACAAAAGAAAGCTACATCTAGCGACTCCAAAGAAGAAAATACAAAAACAATTCGACGACAAACATATGAAAAAAATCATCTTCACATTGACAAAAAAGTGTTTCGAAGTCTCCTCACTCTTGTCTACTTTAGTTTTCTGAAGGTTGCAATTCTACGTCGCTTTAACATCTTTTAAGTAAATAGAAGCAGAATGCATGTTACAAACCATACTACTCATGCAGCATAATTAATATGGTTCAACCAATTCTTTTTATCTACAAAGTTACTGCCTTAGAAAATCCAGTAAGGAATTTAGCGCCACTTAGATGGTTTAACATTTTGACTTGTAGGCTTAAGATCAACCATAGAAGAAATCACGATGTTCCATCCGAAGACGTTTTACCACACCTGCGTAAAAAGCTTACAATTCAATCCAATGCATGGATAAATACACGAATCAAATGATTTGGCTTTTTGACTAGTGGGTTCCACTCTAGCCGTGAGATCGACCTTACACGAAATGTAACATCTCTTTGTTCGCCAATCAAAGGGAAGGCCGTTGACCCTGCGAGAGATTCATCTCATCATCTAGCACGGAAGAAATGGGATGCACAGAGTGGTTCAAACGATACGCTGACCAATTCTACAAACGAAAAATAAATGTTTTTTTTGTGTAACAAGCCGTAGTTACAAGGCACTTTTATTTGTGGTCTATTTTTTAAGGCTTTGTTTTTACCGGTATTCAATGTGTTATCGTCATTAGTTTTTGGGTTACTATGCCGTGTTAAGCTTCCTACTTCTTTTCCTCCTTCGTCCATCATCAATGGGTATGTAGATTGTGGTGAAATATCTTTGTATGGTTATAGAGGTGATACCGTGTTGCACACTTTAATCCTCTTAGGGCAGGTACATCAGTACGTGTAATTGGTTGTAATAATTAATGTGGTTTTCGGTGTTTATTTTTGGTACAGCCGTCGTTGCTTGCTTTAATCCTCTTAGGGCAAGTATATCAGTATAATTGGATATAATAGATAATGTGGTTTTCAGCGTTCATTTTTGGTGTAGCCGTCAAGTACCGGTTACCAAGCACGTTTAAGCTTAGTTACGTCAGATCGACGTCTGCATCGTCTCTATTAATATTAATAGGGTTTTCGTGAATTACAATTGCATTCGTAATTAGGCATGCCTGAATCATTTTGGACTTCCCAAGAGTACAAATCCAATACAATGGCTGGTTTTAATTAATAGGAAACAAATTTTTAATAAACAGGCCCCTAATTTATTTTTTTACTTTCTATTTCCATTATATTCAGTAATTTTAACAAATACTAGGAACAGAGCCAGCGGAATGATGACGACCTAAGGGTCATCCTGAGGAATATTGAAAAGTGTAATTTTTAACTTGAATACCGTAAGAGAGTGGATTTTGTACATATTGCTCGCCTCTGCCCGGAGAAGGCATCCACAATTCCCCTAATAAAAGGAGTAAGAAAGGAAGATTAAGAAGTATCTCGCTATTATGGCTGTCTAAAGTACCTATCAGGAAGGATCTAATCATCGAACATGGCTAAAGCCATTCAACGTTCCAATTCTGAATTGTGCAAGATATCACCAAGGTGATAGACAACCGTGTTTATAATACTGGATGTACGCAAATAAGTATGCATCTAAACATTTAAGGATTTTTAAAAATGTAATCAGCTTTGTGGGAATCTGCAGAGAGATCTGAAAGATTTTGTTGATTTCATAGCAGCACGTCGAATTTCATCTGCGGATTCATTTATTTTATCATTTCAAAGCGGTATCACTTTCAAACATCTGATTTCGGCTAGTATATGCATCTCGTTTATGGTCTCCTATTTTACACTTGTAACTTACACCGCTTGGAGAAAGTTTTTTTTTTTTTTTTTTTGGTCTATACGTGATGTTTACAATATATTATTCGATGCCTGTCTCGCTAGGGTATACCTGTGTTGAGACAGGCGTACAAATTACAAAGGAAGTTTCTTAGATATGTTCCATACAAATTGTGAAAACCTGTAATATTGATATCTGCAACAGTGCATTGATGTGTAATCTAAAACTACCGCTACTTTCCCCCCGGAGACCTATTAATGATATTCTTATACTTTTTAATTTACTGAAAAACCTCATAGGCTGCCCTCAAATGTTAAGTGTTATAAATATCCGTGTCCCTGTTTAATCTACTCGACTTTAACATATTTTCTCAATGACAAGCACAGCACTAATTATTCATAATCTTTGTTGCTAGTGCGATTTCATCCAACTGCCAATATATTATCAGATCTTTTCGATATTTTCAAAACCTCTCTGTTATGCATGAAAGCAAAAATAATTGGTTGTGAATATAACTGATTTGTTTATGTATTATGTTTGTTAAATGGTAAGTTTTTTTGTATTGATATGTATTATATATATGTACTGATATGTCTGCAAAAGTCCTACAGGCGTTTATTAAAAAAAGCATATATGCCACGGTGTGGTCGCGATAAAATATTATACCAACTTCTCCTATTATCATACTCACAAAACAAACGGTATAATTTGGTTATAACTATTCACCAAACGTCGTGATATTCCATACCATTTTAAACCCGAATAAAATATAGAGTATCAGGTGAACGACCTCGGAATCAATGGATTCCGATATTGCGACAGAATCGTGAAACCGCAAATCAAAAAATAATCGAAGAACTGGCGCAAATTTTGACTCACTGTCATTCGATGGTCTGATAGCAATGAAATAATTGATCATTCTATTAAAAAAAAAAAAAAAATAACAATTTTAATTTGATACGGAACGGAGGAACAAAAGATATTGGGTAAATGTTTCGCTTTGTTGGAAGGATATTGGAAAATGTGTTTTTGTAAATTTATTTTTTAACGATAATAGCGAACGGCAATGCGTTTTTAACCAAACAATGGGGATCGTGATTAATCAATTAAGAAAGAATGAAAGGTTTCTGTTCATTATGCCAGAACTCAATAAAATTTGGATCGGATGTGTGTATATTAAAAACGTTTCTAGGTCCCCTTTTATAATGGGTAATTCTAACCGTTTTTGATCTATTTTCAATGTTTATTTTGTAACCATTTTCACTGAACGTTTGAAAAAAAAATAGCGTACTTTATTTATTATTACACTAAAACAGATATTTCAAAACTCCATAGTTCACGAGTTGCACTGTATAAAGTAATTAGGAAAATCCGGTCTCGTCATTCGACAGATTTTACCCGGTGCATATTCTGTAGAATAGTAATATCAGTAAGTTTTTTTTTAATAAGTAACCTATTGTGCCAATTTTACATGAAATTTTAACAAAAGGCTTTTTACGAATGTACTAAAATGTGGTGATTTTGGATTTTCAAAACTACCTACCGGTCTTGTTCGTAGCACTGGTTAAAATGTTCTGTAGTTTATATTGCAGAAAGGTTCCATGCGGTGCCAGCATAATAGAAAAATAGAATAAAATACTCCGTGCTCATAACTTTCGAACATTAAAAATACCTGGTGTTATTTGTGAGGAATTGGGATTGGGAAATAAATTGGTTATTGGGAAATAAATTCTCATAATTAACTTTGTTTTATCAGAATATGTAGTTTTTTTCCCGGAACAGAAAAATATAGCTTGATAGCAAAACAGTTATGAAAAATGGAATCACTTTCCTTTTCGTGGAAAGTTTAAAGTTTAAAAAAAAAACATTAAAATTAAGTCCAAAATTGTTGGAATGATTTCCGAACCTTTTCATGTTAATATTAGGGGCCATCCATAAATTACGTCACACATTTAGGGGGGAGCGTAGAGAAGAGTGACATTGTGTGACAAGGGGTAAGGGGGGGTTATCAATTCTGTGACATTACATGTAAAAATACAATCTAAAATTTTGGAACTACTGTTTTGATTATTTTTCGTTGTAAAATTGCAAAATATGTGACGTCATGATGTGTGACAGGGACGGCGGGGGGGGGGGGGTGAAAAAATCATGAAATTCGTGTGACGTAATTTATGGATGGCCCCTTATTGGGAAACAATTCATAAGAAAAAATGCATATCATTGGGCTTTCCAACGAAAAAAGAAGAAGTTTGTATTTTTATAAAAAAATCACAAGAAATAAAATGCTGTTTTGGATCAATCGCTCAAAAACTCTCCCTTTTTGTGTAAATATTTCAGAATTATGAAAATCATTAGCACTGAAGGAAGCCTGCTATTTTTGTTTGGTTAAATCTGTAATGATTGACCTCATTTTTGGGTGCTTCTTATTGGAAAAATCGAGCAAAATAATACGTACATATGAGAACTTTCAATAACAATATTTTATTAAATTAACTTTTGTAGCTTAACTTTGGACAGTCGCATTGAACCGATGTTGAAAGATTCCAATTAAATATCTCTGTATTTTCTCCTTTGTGTAAGTAATATTTATCGTGCACATAAATACTGATCTTTTGTCGAAAAGGCCCAATGAAGCACTTCATTTCAATTGAGAGACATTGCTGCGTAATAGCTCTTTGGAGAAAGTGCCGCGATATTTCTCACTTGCCGAGGGGCGGACGGGAGATAGTGTAGTCCTAACGGACCTAATGGACAATGGTCGAATAAGTGGAAAGATACAAAAAATGCAGTTCAGTTTTGTGGGACTGACAGTCCAATCAGAACTTTTCATTGGTTTTTTGTTTCTCGTTTCTACCACCGCTAATATCTATCTAGGTATGTACTGGAATCGTACGGGTGGAAGCAGATTTCTACTCTTTCTATATAATAATTTGTAATCGCCCTTAATATAATTTTTAAATTTTGATATAAAATAATGGTTAGCTTTCTTTTTGGAGACGGGAGAAGTATAGAAGAAAAAAACGATACAACACATGTGAATAATATTATGTGCAATATCAAAAGTGCCTTTCTTTATGTGCGCGATGTAGTGCTTATTTATTATTAAAATTTCAATTTAACATTCAAAAATACCAAATACAGTAGTTAGTTCCATGTCAATCAAATGTGCATTAAGCTAAATGATTTCGACAACAGAGTATAGAAACTCTGGCCATTGATAAATTGGGTTGTAATATTATAATTCTAAAGCAGTGATGTCACAGAAAAACCTAGAATCATCGGTTTTGAAAGTTTCCCTTCAAATTTTTAAATTATTAGTCAGAAACAAACCGATTTTTTGATACAAAGATAAATATGAATATAGGAGGTTGAACAAGTTAAGACAAAAATGTTTATTATGTTAATATTGATTAGAAAATAGTTATTAGGTAGAGATTTTTATTTTGCATTAAACTAATGCAAAATAAAACTAAAAAAAAAATAAGGTAAAGAAGACATTCTACGTTCATGCATTAATTTGTGGTCCAAAGAATTACTTCAGTGCGATATTTCTGAAGGTCATTGTTAAGAATGTCATATTATGAAGTTGTGTGGCATACTACGCATATGTACATTGAACCTGCCATAAGGAATGAAGGATTTTTCTTTAGATTGTTTTTATATAATGTAAAATGAGAACAAATAATAATTAATAAACACAAAACATAATCTAAATCACGTCAAATCAGTATTTCAGCCAACGCCATTTGAACAATTATTTTAGTTATAACCTGTCTTAGTCTTAGAAGGTTTGCATCATAACGCCATTAGAGATGCAATTATGTGGGTAATAAGACGGTCGCATGACTCTTCCGTTATACTTTCATACTTCATACGAGAAGTACAGGAGTGCATAATGAATAAGAGCATTAATTTAATGAGCAGCCTCGGACCAGCACGTCTCGGCCAGGGGCTTACATACAAATGTCAGATATGATGATGGAGGTTCTCAGGACTGAGAGGTCTGAGAGGTCTGGGTCCCCTATGATTGCGTAATCTTCACATCTTAGATCTGAGAACATTATACGAGTCATACCTGCATGGGTTAAAACCCACGAAATGTTTTACACCTTTTAGAAGGCCTTACCAACTTCATAATAGGTAATATGATACTTACTTTTTCTAGAAAATGTGAACCATGAATGTTTTTGTAGTATCAACGTGTCTAGGACAACTTTATTTTTATATATACGTACTGGTGTACTTAGGTGATTTATACAATAAAATAAAAGTCATCAAAAATAATAATTTCGGTTTACGGTGCTTCCTACGCAAATAACCTTGGTTCCGTAAATCAAATACGCTTTAAATGTGTCATTTTCTAAATTGGAAATGATTGTATGAAGAATTTAGACAAGGGATAAAGTACCTTCCTATTACATAATATTTTAACAGAAAATTATTTTGGTTTGTTATTTTCAAAATTTTAACTGATTTTTTCAAGAATGCAGGCTATTACTTATTTTCTCACGGGTCTGCGCTAATCCATACTAATATTATAAATGCGAAAGTGCGTGTGTTTGTTTGTTATGCTTTCACGCCTAAGCCACTAAACCGATTTTAAAAATTCTTACACCAATAGAAAGCTGCATTATCAGCGAGTAACATTCGCTTCATTAATGGTAAGATCTGGCGTAGTGAAATGTGTATAAATTAAAATGTATGTATTTCATATATTTTAGCGGCAGGGAGAAAAGGCAGGGAGAAGATGGGGTTCGCGGAGAGGGAAGAGACGAGGATTGGGAAGGAGGGAAAGGTGGAAGGGAACGGAGATGCATGGGAAAGGATATGCAAATTTCTTTGAATGGAATTGCAACGCATGCCGGGTACCAGCTAGTACAGTATATATTGAAAAATTAATGTAAATATTGTAACAAATCATAAGTCTTCACGTGACAGAAATTGCGTTTTTTTTATATTATAGTAATAGGAGCATCCAAAGTATTGTCGGCTGACGAAAATATTCAATAAATACTCGTGACATCGCATCGTATATGATATTCTGTTGGAGATACGGTATACATTACAGGGAAAGAATAGTAGTTAAAATTATCTCGGAACTTAATATTTCGTGGTCATCCATTTGAATGAAGATTGTAATGGAAGTTATTATTTATTCGTTAAGGTTTAGGGGTATACTCGTAACTTATTACATTACAACTTTTACATTCTTCAGTAATCATCGAACACGCACATAGTAAAGACAAGTTATACCAATTAGATCCATTGAGAGTTCCAACCTCCGTTTAAGATGACAGGAGTTGAATTGAGAAATTTGGTCACGGTTGTAATTTAACCAATTTAACTAAACTCGAATCTGTAGTTATTTTGAAACAACACTATTCAAACTGAACTCATAAGTAACACCAAAGTTATGTTCAAGAAATACCATATAATTTTTATTATCCATACGTAAAAGCCCCTGAAAAGAGCGTTAATAAATTAATAAAATTAGCCTAATCTACTTATAAGTACATTCCCATGAAAAAGATATATCGATCGTCCCATTGATTAGTCGAATCTATCTCCGAAAAATCGAAATTTCGATTGAGTATGGAGTTACGTAAAGGTGTAGGGGGAGGCGGGGCTAGTTGTTACGAAAATGAAAAATATTTTTTATTGGACGGCCGTTTATTCATAGGAACAAAAGAAGATTTATTATAAATTGTGCTGACTTTTATGAACAACATAACATTTTTTTTCAATAAAAATGTTAGTCACAAAAAATATAAATTGTTACTTGTTACTCTTATTGGGGGCACATTGTTACAAACCAAAAAAAAATGTTGTAAAATATAATTGATACCAAATTGAATCCAAAGAAGAATAGTCTGCCTTATTTTTTATTTGTAAGCTTCGTAGATATTGTCTTCTTCCTGTTGATTTCGCATATCGCGAAAGACTTCTTTAATTTTCCTGCGAAACTTTCCCTCTCTGCGTTATTTTCTTGTAGTTTCTAACCATTTTAAAATGCATCTAGAACTAGATAAATTCATATACTAGGCTATGAGAGTTAAAAGTGAATGTGTTCCTCCCTGAGAAACAAAGCATCTATGTGAGGTACATTGTTATATGAAACAACTTGCCCCGCAATCATTGTAACAACTTGCCCCTTGTCGAATTTCACATTAATGTTGTAATATCATTCATACGAAATTTACAACGGTTAAGATAAATTTTCAGATATTATGCAAAAGGTTGTAAAATATTTAAAAATATATATAAATTAACTTACCTTTTATGGTTAGGTGACAATATGACTTCAAATTCTTTCAACGAAAGTTACTTTGGACGCGCGAAATTCATTTTTAATAATTAGATTTTTTTGGATCATCCGTTTTCGTTGACGTTTTGTGGGACACTATAGTCGACTAGTTCACGCATTTCCGCATGTCGACATGCGCGCAAAAATTCGATCCGATGTGTGATTTATCGACGATGTAAAAACGTGCCCCGCCTTCCCCTACCCTTTATCTTATACAATACTCAGATTACTCATAAATACCACCAAATCAATTTTAACACGGAAAAACTTGTAGAAATGAAATGAATATAATGAAAACTTTAAAAAATTGATATTTTCTGGGGTATTTTAAAATGTCATAATAATGTACTGAACCGTTATGCTTCCCGGTGTATGTTTATAATACATTTAATATGTAAAACACAGACACGTGTAAATAATATTTGATTTATGGTGAGCTTTCAAAGATTGCTTTCCTCATTATCTCTAAACTAGTATTTGGAGATGTCTGACTAATCAACTGGACGGTCGTGCATTTAATATTGTATTCCACATGCTTCCCACAATATTTATAAATAAAACAGAAAAGTAATAAAATATTATTTAGGTGGCGTAATGTTTTACGTATTTGTCTTATTATCGGGAGGATGCGGGTTCGATTACCGTTATAGTGCAATGATACATTAAATTGGCTTTTTACAATATGGGTGATGTATTAATGTTGATTAACAAGTTAACTTAGCCGCAAATAACATCGCTTTTATCTCAATCTCCATACAGTGCTTATGTAATTGAACGTAACAACCCATATTGGCATTAAAAGACAATATAATAAAAATAAAAAATAAAAAAATTAACAGCTTCCTTATAAAGTGTTAAATAATGGATTCTTATTAATATTCTAATACAAAGTAATGTTTTACTTTGGAATTAATTACTTAAGACCACAATAAACATTATTTCATTCATAAACCTACGTAATTCTATATTTAATTTCATATGAACTGATTAATGTTTCGGAATAATTACTCATATTTATTATCATTTTGTTATGAGTGCGATAACCAAATATACACAAGTAAGCAAAATAATTCCTAGAATCATAGGTATCAGGCAAATAATAATATATAACTATTTGTATAAATCAGCTAGAATTCTAGTGATAAGAACGTTACCAATGTATGCTCCAATGCAACAGTTATAATTTTTTTTTTCAATTAAAAATAATTTGCATTTGATAATGTTGTTATTGACTTCTGCAAGTATTTTTTTTTATTACTGTGAAAGCTGTTTCGGCGTTTTTTTCGTTCAAGGTTTCGTTCAAATTCACCTTGTTGGAAAATAGGGCCATATCAGTTTGATATGGCCCTATTTGCCAAACTATCAGTTTGATATGGCTCTGTTGGCTAAACTGTCAGTTTGATATGGCCCTGTTGACCATACTGTCAGTTTGATATGTCCCTCTTTGCCAAACTATCAGTGGCCCCGTTGGCCAAACTGTTAGTTTGATATGGCCCTGTTGGCCAAACTGTCAGTTAGACATGGCCCTGTTGACCAACTGGGTCATATCAAACTGGATACGACCCAGTTGGCCAAACTGTCGTTGTTGATGTGGCCCTGTTGACAATACTGACAGTTTGGTATGGCCCTGTTGGAAACCCTGTCGGATCAATAATGGCCTTGAACGCTGACTCAGCTATTGCTATAACAAAAAAAAAACTCAAATATTTTCAGAACTTTATAATACCAGCACCGTTAAATTTGATTTACTTTAATTTTTTATGTAAAAATGTACGCGGTATCCGGAAACTCGTGGATGCTATAAGCCGGAATATGGTGAATCTATGTCACATTTGGAGTCGATTTTGTATATTTGAAATGGTTTTTTTTTGGCTTCTCCTTGTGATGTAGATTTCCGGTTTCCCACTTGAAGCACTAGTTTCCGGACACCGTTTTAAGCATATGCCATAATCTTCCCACATACCCATTTGTGATTTGAGGTGCATTTCAGCTGTACACGTCAAGTGAGATTGTATTTTGATACGCGTCAAATCAATTTTGATTACTGTTAAGAATTCCGAACATGTAATATAAACCCATCGTGTCGCGAAACCGCACTTAGATGTGACAGTTACCTCTTATTATGTTCCCAGGAAACGAGATTAGTAACAGATTATTTATCGATATGTCTACGTATACAAATGTTTCCGGTTCATGATACTAACTTACATGATTTACGTTAAAATCATGCTAACCTAGAGTTATTACTTATATTTAATATCATACGTGCGCAGACTGCGAAGTATGAATTACATACGAAATTACTTTTCTTGAATTGCATAACGCATCAGACGATGTTTTTCATGGTATTATTTATGTATTGTTTTAAATGCATCTCCATGAATCTCTCAAAAATCGTTTGGTCTTTTTACGGCGGCATTTTTCTTACTACTTAATTATATAACCAGGTTTTTTTTTTCATTCTAATATTACTTTGTATGCGTTCTTTTATTGACGACAACTCATATTTTGAAACGTTAGAGGAAACCCGGTCACCGAGGTATTTTAACAAACGGTTGCTGTCGTCTCTGTTGCTCTTATACTGAGCGAAATAATTTCACTCGGATACTGAGCGAAAGGGACAATTGCACCTCAAGCTGATAATATCGAAATAAAATGATTAAAACAGAGGTTTGTTTTCCCCGTTTTTCTCTTCCAAAACTGGACCGATTTTTTAGATTTTTTTTTAACTTCTTCTTGTGCCCTGTCCGTTCAAAGGACGTTGGTTATCATGTTGGCTGTGCAGATTTGTTTACTGCGGCCCGGAACCGCTCTACAGTAGACTGGCCAAACCACTGTCTCAGGTTTTTCAGCCATGTGGTTCTCCTTCTTCCAGAGCCCCGTCTTCCGGCAATATTTGCCTGCATTATGAGATGCAAGATCTCGTTCTTCGTTTTTTAAAAAGTTTTCGGATTTTTATGCTTTTAATAACTTATTTTTCTTCATTCTTCTGAACCATAACATCTTCATTGGAAACTCTGTCCATCCAGCTTATTTATTTTAACTATCTATACCAAAATAAAATACTTTGTCTCTACGTTTGGCTTTTAAAAAAATAAATTTCTAGTTTTTATACTGATCGTCTGTTTGTGGCCTTCAAACTAAGCAATTTTAACGATTTATAGAGAGTCCCAACTCCTATAAGAAGTAACTTATCAAAAAAGCAAAACTTACCTACACGTTAGTGGTCGATATCTATATTATATTTAAAAATATTTGTACTAGTATCAAAATCCAGAGAGGAAAATGTGGAATACATTTGTTGTAGACAAAACGGAGCCCGATTCCCCACCCGTTTTTACGTTTCAAATGAGAAGTCTTTTTCAAATGAGAATTGTTTGTTTAAGCATTGCTAGGGAAATATTCTACGGCTCAAACTAGGTATTCAACCTCACAGAGTTATTCTGAAATGAGGCACATCTCTCACGGTAAGAAGATAATATTAAAAACATTACTTATTATGGTTATTATTTTCCAAGAAAACCTTCAGGTTTGTTGAATATTCGTAATGCTTGAGTTTAATTGCATTTTTTCTTGAGAAATGCACATTTTAGCACCACAAAACGAGAAGCGATTTCCATTGTAGTGACTTCTCGGGGTTTCTTGGTACTAACTCCTGAAATATGATTTTAATATAAGCGTGCATTTTAATATTTCAACAGTTTAAGAATTTTATTCATACTTCTCCCTGATCTACAATAGCATGAAATAAAGAGCCATAAAGTTCACCCTTTTATGAATCTGCACAACGCAACGGAAATATTCTTAAATATTAACATTCTAGAGCATAAATTTCAAATTTTAAAACAGCTTTTGCTGCAAAAGTAATAAAAAATGCCACCGAAGCGAACATTCTTCAAATGTTTTACTGAACCTTTCACACTTTTATTTGGTTATTAATTATAAAGAATCTTCGTTAAGTAAGCTTAAAGAAATTAATTTCTCATTACTTTAATAAAGTTTTTAAATATTTGATTAATCCTAATAATTCGTCATAAGAACAGCTTACCTTAATAACATTGGATCTGGAACTCAGCATATTATTTTCTGTTACTTATGTATTTTAATCGGCTTACCTGGAAAAAATAAAGAAAAGATTATGAGTTAAAAGCAATATTTTGCATAAATATTAAAATGAATGTCTTGAATTAATTTCTAACAGCGTTTGTTCCCAACTTTAAGATCGATCAATCTGAGTCTCCGATCAGCTAAGCCAAAATTTCGGCTCAACAATTGATCAGTAAAATTGGGATCAACTGCCGTAAAACGTGTTACGATTACATAAAAAAATCGTGTAAATAAAGACAAGATTTTCACTATATCAGTTATTTAGGCAGAAATTCATCATTTTCATGAAAAATATATACCACACAATACAGTTTTTTCTGTTACTAAAAAAGGGAAAAAACCTAAAAAAGATTCCATTAAAATTAAGACATATTTTTTTCCATCTTTGCGTAAGGTTTTTAACGTTGTGAAAAGGCTTGTTATAGATCTGTGCTTCTACTTTCTTTGTCTATATTCTTTATACTGTTCATCATAGGACTCATATAAACAATCACTCACTATTTTAAGTTAATTCTTGCAAATCTTAATTAAAGCCTAAAATTCTTCTTCTACTACGGGATGTGCAAAAATATGTACTTTCACTCTTAAAATTACAATTTCATTAATAAGTTTGCATAGGGTATTGCTTTTTTATTTGGGTAGAGTATGACATGGACTTCGATCGCCGAAGCAGCTAGCAGCAAGGATAATAATACGCGTGTTATTAATATACGGTAAAACAATGAATTCCTAATATTAAAAACCTAAACAACACTTACAACTTCAAACTTCTAAACTCCTTTTTCTAAAACCACCTTTAGACAAAAACATTTTAAATACATAGCTTTCAAACTACGCAATACAACTACCAGCTACGATTAGACAAACAGAATCAAGATATAAAGAAATGTATTTCACGACCTCACACTAAATGCAAACATCTGTAAAATAAATTACACACAGACGAAATAACAATTTACTCGTACATATGACCTAACGCATATAAAATAAAATAAACTAATAGAATCCGTCAAATCTAACTCCATAAAGGGATTTGACAAAATTTACTACTTTACATACTTCATCTTATCCTACATTCGGAAGGTAACTCTCTTTATAGGATTTACCCACACTTCCAATAATTACCTTTCTTCTTGATTGTATTGAAATTAAAATGTATTTAACCTTAAATATTATTTTAACTATGGTATACATTTATGTACTTCTACGCATGTCTAGACACAGGTATATCCTAATGAGATAGTCATCGAAAAATCCCATGTATGTAAACATACTTTGCATAGATAAATAAATAAAAATAATAAAAAAAACTGTGAATAAATTAAATCGCTGTTAAAAACTGCTGATGTTACAACTGTAAAATTAAAAGAATTCCGCTGATATATTTTTAATAATATTTTCCCACGGTAATTTACTATCTTAAATACGCTTAAAAGTTTCAGATGACCCAGAAACATAAGACTTCAGCAACAAAATCGAGTTACATCAATTTTATTTGCTCTTTATTATACTACTCCCGTTCTGTTTATTAATTCAAAGATGTTTGTCTACAAACGACGTTGTTAGTTGTTAGACCTACGCGCGATATTTCCTTGGAGTGTAGGACAAACAAACTGTTCCGGGGGAACAAACAGAACAGACCGGCAGTAGATCCGATACATTTCGGACACGAGGAGGAGGCAGGAAGTTGGCCTAGTATTGTTATTTGTTGGGGAAAGTCAATGTCAGTAGGTTATGGAGATTATTATATTTCTGATGAGAGGAAAATTCAATATTTTCCACGCAAAAAATTTGTTTGCTGTAATGGCAAAAACTATCTAGCTCTCAATAACAGTATACTATCTCCAACGATTGATGACCGGCCGCGGCGTGGTCTAGGGGAAAGACCCTGGACTCGCAATCCGAAGGTCGTGGGATCGAATCCCTACGTGGGCAAATAAATTTTATTTGTATTATTTCACAATTGGTTCATTAAAAATAATATAAGGAATATTTGCGACATGTTCCAGAATGGAAGATACTCTTAGTATCGCCCTGGTTGAAGGTCACCATTCAGAATTGAAACTTTGCTTGAAGTGGCTTTAGCCGTATTTGGTGACCAGATCTGAATAGCCAGGTACTTCCCCGCCTTCCTCTCCCCCATATCCTTCCCCTCCCCTTACCGTCAGCCTCACAACATAACCCAATTGGGGATACTATATCTCACTGGCTCCAGACGGGAACAGTTGGGACTCTCGTGAGGTATTCACATAAAAAAATATATAAAATCAGCTATGAAGCTTAAATGTAGCTGATCTGTCGAAAAACACGATTGTTAAACACATAATATGTTTCCACAAACAAAAAAATATTTTAAAAAAACTTTCTTGAAATCAAAAGCGTGATAACACTCACAATAGTATAAAATAGTACCTACTCATCTCGCCGCCTGATTACAGTGAAGCAAAATGGGAAATAGGAAATTAATGCTGATTGGTGCCATCTTGGTTTTAATCATTGCACTGCAAATATTAAATACAAATCAAATACCTCAAACTTTTATGTGCAATGTATTACTCACGTATTTTTTAAATCACCAATTGGATTGCTCCACTAATCCCAAGAACAGCCAATTGTCTGATAAAAATAGATCTAATCTAGCAGACAACCAAATAGCAATCACTAGATTACCAGGATCACCATTAACAACTCATTAAAGGCGTGGAAGATTATAGAAGACATAGTATCTCATTACAACTAGAATCCATTGTATTTTCAGAAGGATATTGTACGCGTTCTTGGTTTCGGCTTGACTAGCTACAAATATATGGAGTTTCTATGTAGGCCAGAAATGACAAACGTTTTGTTTTTATTTTTCAGAAAGTTCGATTTTCTATGATAATATGGGTAAAATATCGATTTGGATAGTGCTGCTCGTGGGCCGAGTTTTGCCTTTATCCTTTCGTCATCTGCTCCTGCGTACATTGAATTTATATTTCTTAAATTAAATCCATATCTCAACTTCAAGTCCTTACTTGCGTGTGTTCAATCAGTACCTAGGCCTTTGTGTTTACTCCTTTCTACAACATGGGTCTCTTCAAAAGGGTATGTCTCTTCATGAGTCTCTACAAGACCCATGTTCACTCCTTCCTCTCCTCAAAAAGACCATCCACACAGCATCTTCGAATAAAACATAGGCAATGAGGGAAATTATCTTCCTCAGGGACTTATGTGTGGAGTTAATGTAACAAAAAAGTACTGATTCGAACAAAATGACACGCTGAATTTCCTTCATTTATGTACGTGTTCTAATACTAAAAGTAACAATATCAATACGAAAATTTTTTAGCATGATATTTCTAATACGATACTTTTAATCCCTCGTTATTGATTTGTTGTCTAGTATGTTTTTGAATCGAGTTATGTTATGTGGGTCTATAGGTTCTTTTACGGTTTTCAACTTCAAAGCTTTTTAGAATTTAGAGCATAGGTAAATTTAACTCAAACACAACATAAGATTTACTTTGATAATTTTTTTTTCTGTTTAAATCAATTCACCCTAAAAAGAATGTTGTGTGAAAGTATCCTATTCTTTTATTGATAAATTTATAAATTATAAATAAAAAGCACAGACGGCAGATTTTAGCCTGTCATAAACTGTAAGTATTTTGCTTTAGAATAAATCCACCATGACCCATGTATTTACTTCATGGCACAATTAGGTATTTGAACTTGGTTTGAATATATCTAAAAGTGGCGAACGGATTGCATTTGTTTGTTCATTTATTAAAATAGCTTTCTGATTATTAGAGTTTTTATTAATTTCTAACTGCTCTAACAGATTGAGTTTGCGTCCTTTATTTTGTTAGTGTAACGGAAATGGTTTATTTTTATCACTAGGTGAGTAATTGTTTTCTTAAGTATTTTATTATGTAGAATTGAATTCGGTGATTTCCGAGACGGGGGAGACAGAATTGTATTTCAGCGTATTACTATTATGTTGCATTTTTGGCATGTTTTTTTTAGAATGGTTTACATGGAATGGAATCTTGTGTGAAAGTGTACTATTGTGTCTTGAATAACTGTGGGTGAGATTTTTTAGGGATTCCTGCTTTTTCATTAAAACGCTTTAGGAAACAGGTTTGTTATCCCTATTCTTTTACATCTACACACACATGTGTTATCTCGTAGTTCGCATAAAGCGGGCGTCTTCCTATACAAATGGTATCGAGGCTATGCACCAACCGCGAAGACAGCTCCGTGTATTCACGTTGGGATTGTAATTTCTGGCGCAAGAAGCCAAACACGTTCCCGATTTCGTTCCCGAACACATTTCAATTATCGTAGAAACACACCCCGTCCTACCAAGAACTACCTACCCTATTCCAAATCTATGGGCAGATCTAGACTCCGAGGCCTACAATTTATCAATACATTTGGGGAGCTTTTTATGTTTTGATGATAATATTTTTTTTCTTTATTTATTGCATACATAATATGGTTACATTATTAGTGGATTTTTCGACCACCATGCTAGGCTGATGCCCGTGTTATTAATAATTATATATACGTTATGTACCTACCAATTTGATATTAAAGCGATGATTGATAATGCATGTTGTTAAATGGTTTACAACCCCGCCTTCATACAAAAAATAACTGCTTACAAACAGTGCCTGAAAAATTAAATACCTACTTTTGAAATGGAATCTTTCCGCTGTAAGGGTGATTGCTTTAAGATAGTTCCATTAAATAAAATCTATAGGCCCCACGAATAAATTATTTTTATAGGTGCTGCTTCGTCATTATTTATTGCTAATGAAAAATTCAAACGGAATTTCTCTAAAGAAAATAAAAATCTCCAAATTCTTCCTATTGAGTTACAATTTGGGAGCCGGATATCGGTACTGCCGCCCCGCCCCAGGAACCATTTATTGAATAAACAACATCTCTGCCATAGGTTACTCCACATGTTTGATGACTTAGCAGTAGCTAGGTCTCGGTGGCCTACTGAATATTAGCCCACCTACTGTGCGGCGAGCCGTCTTCATGCGTAGTCGCCGTACACCACAGTGGGAGGAATGAATTCAAACGTTTGTCACTCCTGGACACACTGACCCTAGCTTCCTATCCACCTTCATTCCTTTTTTCTTTCCTGATCTTTCTCTCCTTCCTATTCTTAAAAAAACCTGAAGCCAGCCACGGGCCAGGGACATTTAACATGTTATAAATAAGTAGCTATTTAGGTCTGGCTATAAAACATAGCCATGGCCAGACCATTGAAAGCAACGTTTCAATTCCGAATTGTGGTTTCTCTCCTGGGTGATTCGAATAGTACCTACATAATATAATGCATATTTTATGACTAAAATATTATCTTTCCTGTAGTAATTAGCAATGCAGAAATACCTATATATTCAAACAACATAAGTGGTTGCTTCATTGAAATATTGTAATAATTAGATATAAAGAACAAAACTGGCGGGCAATTGGTGTCTTTAAGCTAGTCCGCCCCTACTAATCCCATTGCCTAAAACTTCACCTCCCTGCGCCGGGAACCTTCCAAGGTTGTTGCCACATTATAAGGGGATTAATATTCAAGAATTACACTGGAATAACTTAGAAATGAATACCCAATATCAACCTCTATTTTCCCTAGAATTTGCAATTAAGACGATTATTTTTGATGGTCTTATTGATGGCTTTTCTAATCGAGCTTCGAGATAATTGCAGATATTTATAGAGGGGAAGATACTAGTACCTATCCAAGCCATTCATTCCATTGTCTCGATGCCTAATTCTCTTTATCATTTATTATAACTATGTACTTGTATTTCAGTTAGTAATTTCAATCCAATCTAATAATACGGTATTAATAAGATTGCTAGAACACCCTTGAACTGATTTTACTTGCTGATCGAACCCGTAGAGATGTTTCCATGGTTTATTGATCAAATTAAGATAAGTGTGTAATAAAATCTTATCAAAAAGACATGCCAGCAAGACCATTTGATTCATTATATGTACTCAAATATCTATTTTACGCTTGTGTGTTCATTAATTTATTTTCATGCTCCGAAAAGTTCGGGTCTTGTTAATTTCTTTCAAAGATTATTTATAAATTTCCGCCTTGTTAAATTATTTTCGAAATATATTCAAATCGCTTTTAAGAGGCACAGATCTTTTAAAAGTTTCCTTGAAACTCGAATAAATTTCGAAAGATTTTACAAAAAACATCAGAAGGAATTAATATTATTTTACGTATCATGTATAAAACTTGAAGAATTTAAAAGTAAAAGAATTCACTCCGCCAATTTGATTGAATTTTCCTGAAGTACCTTCAATTTTATTTTAGATCTAAAAATACCACGGAAGCAATTTCTTTTGCCGTGATCTTGGTATTTTGCATAATTGAAATTTAAGGTCTTTGTAAAGTTGACATGGTTTTAAAATTTTGTGGATCTGTACCCATAATGCATGCATCCAAGCCAAGTAAAGAGAATTTCTGGTCCCTATTAATAATTATAGTTTCCAGCTCAACGGTCTGAAAGGTCCGACGAGTTTCTCAACAAAACTACTTGAAGTGGAATTGACCAAAACGAACAAATTTCCGAGAAATAACTTGTTGGATGCTATTGATTATTGTTGCAAGTCATCACTCGGCGCTGGAGCGTGAACCTCCTCGTCACGCCAGATGCTTCTATTCTCTTCTCTTCTCGTCTTGCATTTACTACATCTTTACCTAAACTTAAACTGTGCACATTTTACCACCATCTTGTAATTAAACCCCCACTTCATTTACTCTGTTGAAATAATTTTTATTACATCGGTTTTGATCTATTTAGTATCACAGCTTACTGTTAGATAAAAGAGGCAAGAAACTAAATATATTTGCTATCTCTTAGGGGGTGATAAATACAAAATTACCCAATTTAATACCCAGGAGAAGATTGATAATTTGAGACCTAGTAGTATTTGAAGACTGCTCGATGTTCGTTCTGACAATATCTGCAGAGTGGCGGAGTGGTCTTAGCAGCGTGGTCGATAGGTTAGCATTCGACTACGTGTTGTAAAACTGAATCTATCAGTGCTGCATTTTTTTCTATATGTATAACAGATAACTGCTTAACAATACGCAACTTTCAACGAACACCCTTTAACAACGCCTTTATTTTTATTTATTTGGTACTTCGAGCCGGATTTATAAAAAAAAGCTGATGACTTCGAAACCAATCTGGCATGTTAGAGTGTTAGATGAGTTATTCTGGGCTGCAGTCTGCAGATTAAGATTGTCCCGATGATAATCAACCTCAGATAAGAGAAAAATACCACGAGAAGAAGAAGATAATGTTGTGATTCTTGAACAAACGTCTTACACAGATCATTGATATATATCGATAATAAAATAAATTAAATAATAATATCATAAATAAATTAGCTAATTAGAATCAGTAAATATCTCATTGATTTTTTATAGATACTATCACTTTTTTTTCTGCCTTTTCAAACGAACAATACACTCTCGTAAAGGTTATGCATTATATATTATATATTTTAAAGAACTGTCTGTTTTTTTTTAATATATGTTATCTGTTCTTCAGTGCTTATATGTACGCTAATAAATTGAGTGTATATAGTGTTAATTATAGGTATAATTCTAGAAATTAAACAAATCTTGTAAAAATTCCCTCCCTAAACACGAGTTATTCTCAATTAGGGAGGTATTAAATTAAATCAAGAAACATGTTATATACTTACCAATATAAAATGAAGAAGTTTCGCAACGGCAATACTCATTGCAAGCATGGGAATATCTAATAAACCTTATAATCTTAGCTCTCTAAGATATGCATATTTATGTTAAGTTGAATCCGAAACAATTACGGATACCCGTAACCGTAAATTCCGCTTCCTGCCAGCTTCCCATCTGCTCCGGTATCAGACTGACTTGTGAACAAGCTATTACAAGCCGGCAATCTCTGTTACCCCGACGGGCTATGTACCCTGGGCCTGGTAGCGGCGGCGTTGGCTATTACAGCGGACTGTTTCAAAACAGTTAGGCAAATATCAAATTTAACTACAGCAAAAGCAATTTTAATTCGACAAAGGTGGATTTAATTGGTTTATGCTGATGATTGAAATGAATGTTTTGTTTTTTATTGTTTAAAAATTAAAGTTTTTTGCAGTGGTGTAACGACCTCCCAGTAGTCCCAGCTTACTAACATTATAAAATAATTATCAAATTATTATTATTATCATCAAAAATTATTATCACATTCAATATATTAATATTTAAATTAATAATATAAAAATTTCTTGCGAGTATTTCACGTAATTATTACATTAGTGCGGAATGTATCGGGAGCATCTTGTATCCTTATCCTATAACCCTCTTTCTCTCCTTCTCATCTAAAATTAATTTTAAGTTAAAATAAAACTCCATATCCAAGTAACTTTAACATAGGAGGCCTTTTTGGCTTGATTTAGTTTAACTTTGTAAATATGTATCTCTATATATTATGTATAAGCTGTTTGTCTCTTACAAATAAATAAAATTGTAGTTTTGTATCGTATCAAAGTAGAAGATCCTCTATGTGTAATTCTATTTGTGAGAGACGAACATTCAGAATGGAAACGGTGCTGGAATTGGCTTGGCCTATGTTTAGTTCAATCCCCCCACTTCATTGAGTCACTAATCCTTACATGATAAAGGTATAATAGTAGATAACTAAAGCGCCTTCTAGATAGTTGGCAACTCTTGTGATTTTTTTGTTGAATCTCTTGGCAAAAATGACACTGCGAGGTGGAAACGTATTGGCCACAAAATGCCAAACTTTAAGGCTTTGCAATTTTCATGCTGCCAGAACTCATCGTTTGAGAGTACTTTTAGCGTAACGCAAAAATACATTTTTTCTGTAAGTTTAGAACGAGTGATCTCAAACCCTACCATAGTAAGTAGGTACAAACGTATTGATCCACTTTTCGAATATATCTATCATAGTTTCACAAATAAAGAACCCCGCATAAAGTTGTTTGCGAGGCGAAAGCCGTAATTATTGGAATACGTGCAGTCTCAATAAAGGTTGTCAGTATGTGATCAGTGTTGCCATCTTGGAATCTACGTTTCCGCTAAAACCTACAGGAAAATCCGTCAGAATTCAGTCAAACACACGGGGTTGGGGATCCTAGGGGGGGAGGGGCCAGTCTAGGACACATGGGCTTTTTTCTTGACGGGTAAGATGGCAGCACTTGTTGAACTTGAAAGACCGAGAATTTTGAAGCCAACCCAAACCTTTTCAGCCCACATCATTTCCGTTACGAGTCATAATTCCCAGAAGAAGATTAATTCTTCCGCCGCTTTTCATCCCGTGACAAACTATCCCCAACAAAATATCCCCGACAATATCCTACGGACAAAACATCCCCCAACAAAATATCTAACAAAACCTAACCTAGCAAAAAAATGGTATAAAATAATACAGAAATCCCATAAAGAGAATAAATTGACAGGCGTCGGGTGGGAATGCTATCCTTATTCTACCAGTATTACAATGGAAGATACTCCGAGCAACTAGCGTCATTGATCCCTTCGGCACCGGTGCATAGTCGGGAAATACGCCAAACGGGTGCCCAACATATGTACACGGTTGACATTTATCACATGAGAACGGGTCGTTTCTTCGACTCGTTCTTGTGTTCAACAGCTCGGCTGTGGAACGATTTGCCGGCCTCTGTTTTTCCCTTCTTCCTACAACATGGGTCTCTTCAAGACCAATGTTCATTCCTTGCTCTCATCAAAAAGACCCTCCACACAGCATCTCATATGAAATAGGCCCTGAGGGAATATTTTTCCTCAGGGCCTCCTGTGTGGAGTTGTTGAAAAAAAAATATTATTCAAAAATAGTAAAATGGGACGCAAATAATACAGACATCCTGTAAAGACAACAAATTATTGTTCTAAAATAGTAAAATGGGACAAAACTAATACAGACATCGTGTAAAGTGAGGTTAGGTTAGGTTAAGTTTTAGTAGATATTTTGTTGTAGGATGTTTTGACCGTAGGATATTTTGTCGGGGATATTTTGTCGCCGGATGAAAACGCGCAGTACCGACAAAATGCCATATCGTTTGTAACAATTTTTTTTGCTTCAGTAGTCCGTAGTTTAGAAAATCGGGTAAATTATGGAAATATGTTTCTACTGGTTTTGATCTAATGACACATCGGTTCATCACGTACACATATGAAGAGGTAAACGCGGAATATAATTTGACAAGCTCCAAGTCCCGTGATAATGACTTCTGAACAATGGAGCGAGTGGATAAGTGATTAGGTCAGTGACGTCACCAGGCTAATTCCATGGGAGAGGCTGACGGCTGACGGCTGATACTAAAGAGTTGAATTTATGTGTTTTTGAATTGCTTATAGACACAATGGCTCAATTACTAATGAAATTATCTATATTTTACAACAGTTTACCTTCTCATATTATGTCATGCATGGAACTATCATGATCTACTTATTCCAGAAGTTGAAACGCTTTTGTTACAACTGAAGTGTGTTCTTCTATAATGGGAATTATTATTGAATTTCGTCAAAGAAACCTTCGTTTTGGAAACTTTTGCATGAATTAAAGATCTATTACGTTTTTTTATTGAGTAAGGAAATTCTTAGTATTTCACTTTATTTATTTTATTTTTTATTTAAGCGACTATATAAAATAATTCCATAAGAATACAAAATATAATGGTTAAGTAAGGTAAAGATATTGTATTAACTATTGAAGAGTTATTGTTGAGTCGTTTAGTTTTTAGGTTTTATGAATATACTAGAAATCATAGGCACTGTCACTGTCACTGTGTTTATCATATCGGATAACATAATCCAGGATTTTTTTTTAACTTTTTATATTTTATATTTAAATCTTTTTAGGTAACTTTTAGAGATATATTATATTTCTACATTTTACCTTTTATTGTTTTATTTCTCACTTTAATTTTTTATTTTTACTTTTTACCTAATAATTTATGATTTGTACTTTATACTTTATATTTTATACTTTACACTTTATAATTTACTTTTATACATTTTACATTTTATTCACTGCTTATTACCTAACTTTTTACCTTTTTTCTTAAATTTCACTTAAATTCTTCATGTTGTTGTACTATTTATAAATATGTCAATTATGTTAATGGCACGTGTTTTGCCGTATATATGTAAATAAATAAATAAATAAATAAATATTATAAGAAATCCTGATATCGATAGCACAGACATAACAACTCCGATTTTCACTTGTGTATTTTATAAACAAAAAGCTTTTTCATTCCAGTTTTTTTTTTGTTTACTTAAAAATTGTGTTTTTTACGTGAAAAACTAAAAGATATGATAACAGAACTCTGTAAAAAGTTGACCCGTATAAAAACTACGTTTTTACAACAGTACCTACATCTATTTTCAAATATCTTTTAAAACAAAAGCAAAATAAACAAAATATGGTTCGATCTTTCCAACCGAGTGATCGGAATCAATCGAGCTACCAACCGTAGATACATAGTGTTTATTTCGTATATTAAGTGCTGTAAAATTATAATCGAATTTCAGAAAAATGTGTATATGCCCATGTTTGCGTGATTTCAATTATGCCCACGTGTGCATGATTGCCACCAAAAGTTGATAGAATTCATAGTCATCGACAACGATTCTATAAAATATTTCAATTTGGTATACTTATCAAAATTTTATACTCTCTGAAAAATTTTACTCAAAAAAACAAATCTATTTTTGACCCAGCATTCGTTTAAGCCAAAATTGTATTTTACAATAATAAAATATCAACCAAACTCTTGACTGTCATCGTGTGAAATCTCTTCTCACTGCTCCTCTCCTGGCACTCGCGTTGATTAGTAAAACGCCAAATAACTTAAGCATAAGATAACAATTTGGGAATATCTGACAGGTTAAGCATCCGCTATGCTAATATTAATATATCAATCATCGTTCAAATCTACGACTGACCCAAAACGTAACGAAAAATAAATAGACGAATCTAAACGCAGATCTGTGAAACTGAAAATTTCAGAGATTGCAAGATGTTCAAATGTTACGAAGAAAGTTTTTGTAACCTTAAGCAAATTCTCAATAGTAATTCTAATCTGGGAGGCGGGTATGGGTAACAGGAACCATTTATTGGATAACCAACACCTCACCCCGAGTGTTTCGCTACGTTTGGTGATTTAGCAGGGGTTTTATTATTATTGTGTATTTTATTTAGATATAAAATTTGACATCTTATATCTAATGTTTTCTTTTCTATGACTACTACAATATTATTTACTAACTACTGACTAAAATTTGGACTTTACAGGGGTGACCGAGTAAATGGGGTCAGGTTTGTCCAGATCTAAGCGGCGGATGCATGTGCCCACCAAGTGCTTGGCGGGCCGAATCGGGAGTGACTGGTAGAGGGAGATCTTTTGACCTCTCCGGTAGGACTCTCAGCAGGATTTGGACCGCAGTGGAAGGGATGAATTCGTTTGTCCGTCACCTCTGGACACACTGACCCCCAGATTCCTACCCATCCCTCATACATTTTTTCTTCCCAGAACTTCTTCTCCTTCCTTTCCCTAAAAAGACCCTCCACGCAGCATCCCCAAAGATGGCATAGACCCTTAGGAAAGTTATTTTCCTGAAGACTTCCTGTGTGGAGCTAATGTAAAAAAAAGTAAAATAACATCTTTGTTAATTTCTACATAAAATTTATATAACTAATGGGTACAGATATTTATTCATTAGTCGAATATCTGTCGTAAGTATATCACTTGTATTCAAGAACTTTTTCCAGGAGAAAAATAAAAAAAATATATAATGCTGAAAAATATTGTAATAATAAGTATATATTGAATAGATGTTCGCCATTAAATCCTATTTTGTAATTTGGAAAAAATGAATCCTTCCAATTTTATTAAATAGGAAAAGGTTAAAAGGTCAAATCCAATCCAGGAATTGAAAGATTGAGGAAAAATTGATGAAACTTCTCGGTAAATCATCGAAGACATAATATTATATTTCATTTAACCCAATAAAAAGATCTCGTGTCCGCTCAACGACGTAATCGGCATTTAGTTAATTCTTAGAATTTCCGGAGAAGGGATTGGTCACTTGTTAGGGGATGAAACAAGGGTGAAACGAGGGAGGACTTAATGCGACATGCACCCGAGGGTAACTGATTTCCGATAACAACCTTAGGAGTCGCCAAGAAAGTCGATTTTAAGGCAAGCATTTTTGAACAATATACTAGTAATACGATTTTATTTCCTTTTTTCCGTGATGTCAAAAATAAATTGGAACGTCGTTATGTTCGTGTAAATATTTCACATGCAACATTTTGTGCGTAGCTATTGTTTTTATTGATAGAAAATTGAAGATTTTTTTTGTTATTATGTTGAGTGTTGTTGTTTATTTTCATTATTAACTTATGATATGCTGTTTTCTAACAAAAAATATGTATTAAGGTTTGAAAGGGACTTACTCTAAAACTACTATGAACTTTTAAAATGTCTTCACGAAACATACAATATTACCCATACACAGTTTTAACTTCTCAAACCTACCTAACACCCAACATAATAATAAAAATAAAATAATTCTTATTACATACAGCTACTAAATATTAACTTTTTTTTACTACTATATAAACCATTGTAATCATTATAATAACATAAATAGATAAACTTTAAAAAAAGGGTTTCACGGAAGATTAAACCTTTTAAATCATTAAATCCTTCCTCAAAACCCAGATTCAACACCGCTAATACCTAAGCTAAATCCTAATTGGACATTTCCGACATTGATTTCGTATGTAATTTTTTTAAATATTATGTCATCCAATTTCAGAAAAATTCTTGTGTGCATTGAGTGCCACCAAAAGGTTGATTAAATGCGTAGTCATCGACAACGAGTCTATTTGCAGAGTTTCATTTCGATCGGATGTCAGAAAGTGGGTTAATTTCCTCTACCAAGATTACATTTCATTCATTAATTTATTCATTCTATCAAGAAAACAAAATTAAAATTCAATTAGATGTAGTTGAAAAGCACATTTTATAAAAACGTGTTTTCTTTCTAAAAATTTACTGTATCTTTGGATCTGTGATTTTTCAAAATTAAAAAAATTTCGAAATTAATTAGAAAATAAATTTTAAAAGAGCGTAGTATTTGTTTTTTATTTAAATGGTTTTATCGTATTTGAATTTCCTCTCGATAGCAATGTTGTAGGTTCAGATTAGTATTAACCCTTTGCGAGCTTACCGGCCCTAAACCATCATCTCCATTACGAATAGCTTGTCGAATTCAAACTATCCGTTATGATAAGGCAACTTGTTAGTGAAATCCTATTTGAATGCTAATTGGCGATCCGCAATAATAGTTGATGGATTCGGATTGAATCTAGAATAAATATGTTTCAAAATTAACAAAAACCTTTTTTATGAAATTTTATTATTTAAATTATAACATTGTTACTGCAATAAACATAATTCTTTGGCAAAAACAAAATAGTGAAATACATATTTCAAGGATTCCTACGCCAATTAAGAGAACTAGCTCTTGAGCTTGGTGTAGGCGTCCTTTCATAAATTTTATAATAGAGTGAACAATAAATTTAACCTTAAGTGGAATGTTTACACGGCCGGTTTAAGCCCTTTTCATACTTAATTTTTGATTTGAGATTAAAATACCCAACCAAACTAAAAAAATATTTTTTGATCAAAAAGTGTATTAAATTTCTAGTACAAATTAGCCTCCAAAATTGTGAAATAGCATATTTCAATCAATTTTTTTATGGAACCCGCGAACTTCGGATTACTAGTCGAGATCCTTACCCCTCGATCACGGAGGGCATCAAATATATGTTATTGTTTCATATGCTAACTATTAGATAATTATTTAAATTTGGTTCCAGAATAAACAAATCGAAGACAATAATAGAATGAACATAATGATAATTTTGGGATTTTCGATATTCGAACAAGATGCAAGAACATTCGCTTATGACAAGAATTGCTTCTTTCGTGGTCGGTCATTTTACTGTCATAATGTCACGATCGGAGTTTCCAAAACGTTGAATATTTGATGGAAACACGAACAAAAAATCTATGAAAACATTTTCTGCGGTTGAGTGTTGAAGGATTACACAGAAAATGTCGATATAATAATGTAGAATGTAATAAATTATGTATGTGTGAATATAATAAATTATGTAAGTACCTATATATTATATGTGTACTCAGAATGGCCTTCGGTAATGTAGGTTGACAGGTGAAATAATAATAAAATATTATAACAATAAGTTCTAATACTCCGCCTGTCAATTTTGTCATGGGTGTAGATAATTGTGACAAGCAAAATTTATGTAGCTTGGGGTTAACACCGGTTTATTATGATGAACAAAAATAATGTTTGTTTAAAATAAAACAATAACTTAGTAAATAATACTTTTATTTTATAAATATTTAATGCCGACCGAGTTTCGCTACAATCGTAGCTTCTTCAGTGGAGCACAATACTATACTAAAATCTACAAGTTTAGATACATGCATTATAAATATATTTTGATATTTCAGTGGCACTTCAAAAAAATGGGCTGAACTCCAGTAGAGGAAGAAGGGGTAGAGGTATGTATAAGATTGGGAAGAGAATACTTTTTGTCAATGGGGAACAATCCAAGTATTATAGTTTTATTTAGGTTTATTTTGTTGTTGATTACTTTGCTATTAATGTTGGCTTTTCTTAACACTAATGTTTCTAAGTTATCCAGTCTGTTCCCGTTTCCGTTTTTATGTAGTAAAGTGACTTTGAATTTTTGGTGGTCTATTTCAGTGAGATGGTTAGCAAATTTTGAGGAGCCATTATTATTTTTACATCTTATCTTTCCTTTGGCACTAGTATTAAATACAATTAAGGTATTACATACATATATATTTTTTAAATGTTGTCCCTATAGAATTTTGAAACATGTTCAATGAAAAGATTAATTAAATCCGCACTGAAATTTCTTGGCATGTTTATGATACAGAAAGAGTAATTTGTAATATAATGTCCTTATATTTTTTAATATCTGAAGCTTACCAATTTTATAACAATATTTACAAGACTGAAATAAACTCATTCCTACCCTAAGTAGGAAACTATGAATAGTTTAACAGCCTTTTTATATAAGCAGGTATTAGCATTTCCAAAAGTTTAAATACACAAAATTATAATGCGTAGGTTGCGGCATTTACGAATATTTTTCCTGAGTTTTTTGTTATAAAACACGTATAATTCAATATAAAAGAGAGGGAAATATAAAAACAACACGATTCCACAGAAATCATTATCGCAAAGTACTGTGTGAAAATCATTTAACCAGGTTTATCTGAGTGATCATTCCCTCCTGTCATCTTTTAGGGTGTTGTGTGAAAGGTCTTTTGGGGGAAAGGAGAAGGAGTGAACCAGGTTCTTGAAGAGACCCATGATGTAGGAGGAAGGAAACACTTTCGCAGGCAATTCATTCCACAATGGAACTGTTGAACTCGACTAGTCGTTGAAACGTTCCGTTCTGAGGCGCACATTTAACATGTTTCAGACTGTGCCCCTGTGATCATGGGATCAATAACGCCGATTCGTTGGAGAATCTTCCATTGAAATACCGGTAGAAGTGAGTGGTAGAACAAAGACAAACACCCGATACCTGTTCACTAAAGATTGCAATCCTTTAAATCAGATAGGAAAATCCATCAAACGGACTGCCTTTTTCTGCACAGTCAAAGGTTTTTCAAGTATTTTGGGAATATTTGTATGACCAGAAATGACTTCAAAATTCAACGATCGCAACAGGATTAGCTATTGTGTACTATAAAAGTATCTGCTGGCCCTGTACAGTATGCCCATCTTCGGAGAGTCTAATTTAACTTCTATGGACCTTCCGTACCTGAGTTGATTACTTAGTTACATCAAGCACATCAACGGATGGCCTGTTGGGAGAATTGCTTCCGTCGAAGGGGACCAGATTGTCATTTCGATCGAGAAATGAAATTCATTTTTGAGACATGCATGTAGGTTAGGTTATATTGTTATATAGAATAAAAAAGTTGAAGCCGAATAAATAAGCATTTTTTAATCGATTTTATGTATGGCCCAAAAGTCAATGTGTTTGTTTTCTATGGTTAATTAGTATATTGGTATAGTACGTGTTCCATTTGTTTGGTACTGCGGTATCTATGGAAACCCACAGGGTATGTAATGTCGTTCAATGGTTCATCGTGTATATTTAATGACACCGCAGTAATAACAATGCCGCACGTTTTGTTTCATGCGGATTGTACGGCGGCAATTACTGTTACTGGCGATGGCGAATCAAAAAGGTTAAATGTCATATTGGCTAATTAAATATGCATCACGCTAAGGATATGACGAATAATTATATATTTTATATCGTGTACAGCACAGAATAACAATTGTACTTAACAGTCCCAAATGAGAATATAATATTATTATATAATTTTCTAATGAATTGTTGAAGTGAAAATTCTTTAGCACCGTTGTGATTTGACACTAAAAAGAGACAAACACATACATACATCGATAGGAATTAGCCTGCGAGAGAATGAGATAGTATGATCGGTCTCCTCTTTGTGCCATGCTTCGTAGCTTTCCGACTGTTGTCCACTATAGTTTTCTGAAGGTTTCACTTCTATCGCATCTGAATTGCATACTCTGATTTTTTTATTCTCTATTTTGACTTCTTAACTATGTAATTATTTAAAATATTTCACATCTTCATACTGGGTGTAAAACCAGCGATTTCTAAGCATGAGCAGTAAAAAAATTTGATGTCATTTTGCTTTCCGATGATATTTATTTTCGATTAAATTTTTTTTCCATCACACGCATCAACTGAGTAGTAAGTAGCGCGTTTAT
Source organism: Limnephilus lunatus (assembly GCA_917563855.2). NCBI lineage: Eukaryota > Metazoa > Arthropoda > Insecta > Trichoptera > Limnephilidae > Limnephilus > Limnephilus lunatus. The sequence continues at coordinate 99,140,055 of OU830593.1, read as the reverse complement.
AGCCTAGGGTGTCTTTATAAGCGTTGCGTCTCGTTCTAGCAGCACGGTAATACACGAAACTGCACGCATATTGCTCAAACTCATCGCAACGCGACATATCGCATTGAAACAGGATCAGTAGGTACAAGTGAATTTTTTGTTCAGAAAAAATATCATCGGACAGCAAAATGACATCTACATTTTGTAAATATTGGTTCAAACATCGGCGTGCCCACGTAAATTGTAATTGATTTATTTGTGATATTTCACAATTTATTAATTTAAAATAATGTATCGTATATTTTCGGCAGTGGTAGATACATTCATTATCGCCCCGGCGAAAGACCACCATTTCGAATCGAAACGATGCCTGAAATGGGTTTAGCCGTGTCTGGTTACCAGATCTGAGTAGCTAATTCTTCCCTATCTTCCTCTTCCTCCTACCCACTACTTTCAGCCTCACGACATACCCCAATTTGGAATGCCATAGTCTTACTGCCCCCAGACAGTTGGTCGCGATTAGGACTCATTATGAGGTACTCACATATTTTTAAAAACTTTCAATAGCTTTTATTTAAAAAAGAATGTTGGCCTTACTAAGTCCCTTGCAAATGTTTACCAAGGCCGTCATTTCAAAATTATATACGACTATGTTTGTGTAAGTTAAGTTAGTTTTGCATGTAAACACTTCCACGTAGACTCCTAAAATAACTACCATCCTCGTTCAGTATCTGTTGTAAAACTTTAACTTGTCCTAGCCTATCATCTAACTTTCCACCAAATCAAAAAAATATATATTTCAAATAACAGTTGAAAAAATTGACTTAGCACGAATATTTTGTTCTAAACATCATTAACCCACATACGAATAAATGCCGTGACTTACGCACTTGTGAGCGGAATCCAAATATTTGACAGCCCAACGTAACAACTAATGATGTCTAAAACCAAAGATGATTAATGTTTCTGCGGGTTAAAAAAACTGACATATTGGTCTTATATTTGTTGTGTCAAAATTGTTACACAAATCTGACAAACACATGATTTCTCATTGAATTAAAATCTGATATAACTCTGAGGTAAGCCGAAAATTAATGCACACATGCTAGTACAGCGCGAAAAAAAAAGACCTTCAGAAGCGCGCCAGGTGGAATATGGAAGAGATATTCCTCCTCTATACGTCCGTGCAAGTTTGAGGTCGTTGAAAGCATCTATTGTAATATAACTATATTGTATTATAACTATAGTAAATGAATAAATTAATTCGATAGTTGTTATTTTATAAGGCTTTGGAAATATTTAAAAATAACAGTAGTACGGACGTCAGTCGTCATTTTTTAGTAAAGCTTTTCACCTACTGAAATCTGAACCCTTTATATAAATCGGATGTTTTGTCGATTGCAATATATACCAAGTTTAAAAGGGATATGATATAGACCTATTGTGTGTCTATTATTCAGAATCACTAGACGCACAGTCGTAAGAAATTTGAATTGTATAAAATAGTTTTAAAAAAACTGATATTAATTAGTTCCTTCAAAAGTTTAATGACTGAGCATAACGAAGTCCTGTTTTTACTGGACCATTTGTCATTTCATCTGTCTATAAATTTATTTGTTACGTTCCGGTTCCGGTTTCAAGATGGTCGCCGTTTTAACCTGTCGTGCACGACTGATGTTAGGCACGACCAATAAAACAATTTCTCTGAATACGTGTCTATTCTGGAGAAAATATTTATGATAAATTATATAATATTTTTACAAAAAATATATAAAAAGATTATATGGAAAGACAATACAATTTACGAAAACACCAGTTTAAAAAAAAAAACAAGTATGTTATTATGAAAATAGAATCAGCTAACGTACAGCGAAAATTTAGCGTCCGAACACGATTATTTAGTGGTTCAGTAAAGATTATTTTTCAAAGGTACATAGGTAGGTATTTAAGAATCTTACAAATCTTATGATTTCAGAGGAAACTTTGTTTTTGATTGAAAATAATAGAAAATTAGAACATATTTTTTTAGATGCAAAGTTTATTATTGTTCACAGAGCCTCTAGTTTATAATATTGTGTTCTTGGCAAAGAGGATATAATAAATATAAATAAAATAAAATAAATAAAAAGCCTTTTATTTCTTGCAAATAGGTATGTTACCGAGTTATAAAAAAGTAAGAAAAAAAAAGTATAAATAATGTTATTTATAATTTTGTTGAAAAATGTTACATAGATATCTTAAATTATTCATAAGCAAGAACCCCTCTCTCAGGCGAAGGTGAAGGCCTCCTCTAAAGAATTCCATTTATCTATCTCTTGAACTATTTGCGGCCAGCAGGGGCCAGCTATTTTTATTATTTCATCTGCCCATCTCGTGTGAGATCTGCCTTTGAGACGCTTACCGTGTATAATAGTGTGTAATTAAAGAGGATATAATAGTGTGTAATTAAATCAAGCCAAAGTTTTCACAATCGCCTTAAATTCTAAGGCATATAATTCAAAGAACATAACGCTTTCTGATGAGTATAGGAATATATTATATTATGAGTGTACCAAATACTTTCTATTTTGAAGTACGTAATTTATTTCTTTCTCAACGAACCAGAAGTTACGAGTTGCTGACGTGGTGGTAAAAGTATATTTCTCGCTCTATTTCTTTCCCGTGTAATCCCCAAATGAACCGGAAGCCATATTAGTCCAAGTTTGGGCGATCGATCCCCCGTCCCCGCTTGTTTGGCTTTAGCCCAACATAAATTAAATAACTTTTTCTAGCTCTTTATTTTCTCACAAGTATGGCTAACTTGCTGTGCTGGCAATTGAATGACAGGTGAACTCGGAAAGGAGTATTTTTTTGTTTTTCCTAAATATAAAGCAAATTATTAAACTCTTGTAGGAAAAATGATACATAGGTGGGGACTTAGCAATATCGATGAAATGTAAGTGTATTATGTATTTGATCAATAATGAATCTTGAGTTTGCGTATCTAAGAGAATAATAGAATTTATATCAAGAAATAAGGGTAGGTACAAGCGTATTTTTTGCGTATCGCATCGTGACCTGGATACTAACATGAGCATCGGAGGAGTGCTTGAAATGGGGATATACCGGTGCTCAAATCTGAAATATCTTAGTAAACATACGCAGAGCGACAAATATAAGACATCCAGAGAAAGACCGAAGTGAAGATTGCCCTGATGTTTCCAACCTCGGATAGAAATGGACTCCAGAAGAAAAGCAAGGTGCCTTTAAGAGTTTAGAACATCAAAAAAAGAGGAACATTTTTAATAGACCCTCAGAGAACGAACCTTACATTTAACTTTAATCCTTTAACAGTAACACGGTCCCTTTAATAAAACTCACCAGGGTTGTCATGTGTCTCATGGTTCCACAATGTGTCTTCCCAGGTAACAGAGCCTCATCCCTATCAGGACGGAACATTGTCACCATTGGCGAATTTGAGCCTCTTCATCCTCTTCACATCTCCTGCATCTATTGATCTTTTTTACTCCCAACAGTTTCAAATGTCTCTTGAGGTGGCATTTTTCGTTATTGAGTTTCTGTCCATATTGAGTAGTTGTCTGGTTCTTCTATAGTTTAGTATGCTTATTCATAAGATTATGACTGCAGTATAGTATTATACATCTTCTTTGAGATATGTTCACACTAATACCATGGACCCGATGCAGCAAGCAGCAGGCGGCAGGTTCGCGTCACGCAGCGGCGCGGCGGCAGAACGCCGCACGTGCCTGGTGTGCTGTGCTAGGTGCTATTCGGGCTTTGCCCAAATGTAAATGGTCTTCCGTACGTGACATTTCCGGCGCACCGTGACCTGGCCTTTGTAATAGGTAATAGCGTATAATGTATGCGAGAATAATACCAATATTATTCAAGATTCAGCATGATCAACGGCCAAGTGCAACATACACATTATGAATATATGCCAAATATATGTGATATATATCTGGGAAATAGAATAATTTTCCAGATGAATCAATGAATAAAATACAATACTGACGGTTCCATGGCAATTGATCCGGCGATAATTGGCCCGCCGACAGTTGGCCCGCTGACAGTTGATCCCGAGACTGTTGATCCGTCGCTTAATTATATTTTGTGTAAGTAAATATATCGTATTTCCTAAGCAAACCTCACATATAAGTATGTCGCACTTTGTTATTCGGTCGTCCTTCGGAGACTTGGAATTGTTTTTAGTAAAAATATTTGTGGATTTCCTCTAAAGACGCCTGCAGATATAAGTATATCGAATTTGGTTGAATACTCTCTTAAAGAAATAATCTTTTAGGGAATCAACTGTTTAAGGGATCCATTGGCAGAGTAATCAACTGTCTGGCGGGTCAACTGTCCGGCGGAACAACTGTCCGGGGATCAACTGTCGGTGGGCCAACTGTCGGTGGGCCAATCGTCGGCGGACCGATTGTCGTCGGATCAACAGGCAACGCGTTGCCAATCAAGAATGGAATAATCGAGTAAATTTGAAAATACCTACTAATTTCTTTGATTGGCATTGCACAGGGATGTTTAATAAAGCTGATCGTATTTGTTTTGCATTATTATTTTTTTTGCATAAATGTTTCCACGGTAGAGGCAAATAAAACGAATTTGTTTTGACTTGGTTATTTCTCACATAGATGTGTCAACATTCTCTCATACATGATATACTCCCATTTCGCAATATCCCCCTTCCTCTCATTCACTCACAACTTGGAACTGATGTAGGTATAAAATACAAAATAAATTAATTTGTCTAGACTTCTTGACTTGTCCCATTACACTCGTGAACTGCTTCCGGAAACGAAGAAAAATTGGCAAACACGCGAAGAACATCGACAAACGTCTGAGTTTAAGTCAAACTTTTTTACCTCAGTGCGCTGTTTGGTTACTTGATTTTCTTCAACATGTTCAACTCTCAACATTGATTTATTTTCGATTTTCAAGTGAACCACAAACAGAAAAGATTCCACAAAAGGGCATTAGGCTAAAAGTTTACTAGGTAAAAGATTGTAGGTATATGTTTTAATTTTTTGATAAAGTTGTGACTCTCGTGAAATAATTTTCAATGCTGAAACGCTTGTCAGTATTCGCATAGGGGACGTTCGGAGGTTATACGGCTTCCCGATTATTTGGGGAGGTAATATCCGATCAGGAAATGTCAAAGAATCCCTTGTTTTTAATAAAAAAATCTATTAGGATTAAAACAAGAAAACAAGCTTTTTTCAAGAAATTTAATAGGTTTTGTGAAACATACCTAACTAAAATACTTTCATTATAGGAGACCCGGAGAAAAATAATTTCCTTCACTACCTTTGTCATCTTGGAGGATGCTGTGTGGATGCTTCTTTTAATAAAGGAAAGCGAGGAAGATCGGGGAAGGAAATTGGTATGAGAGGTGGGTAGGAATCTGGAGGTCAATGTGTCCAGGAGTGACGAACTTATGAATTCATCCCTCCCGCTGCGGTGCAATGCGATGTGTCTAGAGTCCCACTGGAAAGGTCAAACGGATCTTTCCTGATCCGGCCCACCACGCGGAAGGTGAGCAAATGCATCTGCTGCCAAGACCTACTAAACCTCACCCCTTGAACCCGGGCGCTTCTGCTAAGTCACCAAACATAGCGAACCACTTGGGGTGACCAATGGCAGAGGTTTTTATTATCCAACAAATGGTTCCCAGAGCGGCGGTACCCATATCCGCCTTTCAAATTAAACCCAAATGAATCACAAACAGATTTTCTTAAGATTTGGAACCGTGAGACTGACATTAAAATTTATGCTTATTTTTCTTGTTGATAGGTAAAAAAACAATGTTGTGTCTTGTATTGCTTAAAATTTCAAATAACCATGTTGCGGTATGGGAACGAAATTGCAAGTAATTTTTTTTTTATAAATTTCAAATAATAAAATCTGTACATATT